>CM060924.1:943903625-945153625 GCA_030737875.1 Allium sativum
AAATATGATTAAATGACAAGCTTAAGTAGTAGCTTTTGGGGGCCTTGAGTGGCAATTGAAATATGATTAAATGACAAGCTTAAGTAGTAGATTGTGGGGGCCTTGAGTGGCAATTTAAATATGATTAGATGACTTAACCAAACCTTAACATGTAAGTGGGCATGATTATAAAAAGGGGTTAAGTGGGATACACTAGATAAAATGACAAGCTTAAGTAGTAGCTTGTGGGGGCCCATTTCAACCAGTAACCCATATGTATCTTAGTGGGCTCGACCCATGTCGAGGACGGGACACGCGTACTGGGCTTGACTATAAGAGGCCAAAACGGGGTGGCGGTGGCAACGCGAGTCCAACGGGTTTCATATGCGTGTGTGGACCCGGGCTGGTAGGTAAGACGTTGTTGCATCGTGTAGATATAAGTCGTGCACCATTTTCGGGTTGCCACTTTGGGGAGTGATACACCCCACTGTGGGGCCAGCACGGGTATCTACGGTAGGGAGCCGATCGTTTGGGGAGTAGTGGGTACACCTAGTGGAGATAGGGGCAGACGGCACCTATGTAGCAGCTAGGGGTACGCGAAACTACTATGAAAAATTACTAAGTACAATTAGTGGGGATCAACCTTTAAGTAGGAATTACCCTTGAGTGGGTAGAACTGGTGTGGTGCAGTGTAGGAATTACCCTTGGGTGGGTAGATCTGGGGTGGTGCAGTGTAGTATTTACCCTTAGGTGGATAGGCGCGTCTTTACCGTTATCTTAGTTTATCCTAAGTCTAGTTGGATACTTAGTGTAGTCCTTTATCCCCAGTCGTACCATACTAGGTTTATATCATACCCTAATTACTTTAATGATTGTATTGTTAAGGGTATAGGGCTCACTCAGACTTATGTCTGACCCCGTTGTTTTTATCTTTTTCCACAACCCTCAGGTTCTCAAAGTGGGCCTAGCACTAGTGGGCTTTGATCAGATTGCTTTATCTATCTTTTGGAGCTTGGACTCTTGAAGAAAAGCTCGGTTATGTTTTCTGTTATGGCTATTAGTATGTAGTGGGATTATGTAATTATGTTTTAACGAGATGGATATTTTGTACTTGACTCTTATTGGTTTTTGAGATGTAACCAAACATGTTTACCTTCTGCTGCAATGAAATGATGTTTTAAATTTCAAGTATTACTTATATCTGTCTTGTTGTAATTTTTCAGTTCTATATTCACTTAAATACTCCACCGAAGCTAAGGCATTCCCTTTGTGAGTGACCTTAGCGGGAGTGGGGTGTTACACGAATGGTATTCATATTTTGAAATAAATTGTTTGATAATAAAAATCACCTTTTATCGACTATATGAACTGTGTAAAATAATCTCGTTTTGAAAGAAATTGTTTTAAAAGAAAAATCCTATTTTTATCACGTTATAAACTATATAAAATAATAGTGTTTTGAAATGAATTGTTTTACAATAAAAATCACATTTTTATTATATGCATGAATCGTTGAAATGTGAAGTGTTAAAAATAGCCACTCGTTCAAATAAATATACATGAGTTGAAATATTCATTAATTAGCTAATGATATGATTTGTGCCTATACATGCAACATTAGAATGAATGGTGTTTTTAAACCAAAAGAAATCGAATATGAAGTTGAATAGAAAATGATAAGTGATAAGAACTATATATATGTACATGCATATTTATTGAACAGGTTATAGCGAAGGGGCTAGAGAAGAGGAATAAAATTTTGTGCTCGACAAATAGGTACACATTTACTGTTTTGTTTGGGTGATGATTTTATGAGCCTGTTGGCTAGCCGCTTGGCTTTTCCTTTTTCTTTTTGACATGAGACGCCCGTGTGGCTATTTGGGAATTTTCCCAGCCCCTCCCGTACAAAGGTGGTTATGGCGAAATTTTCCAAAATTTAAAGGCGTTAGTGAAATATTTGAAGTGAAAACGATATTGAAATTGTTGAATGAACTATATTTATATAAATATATAAATATAAATAAAATTAAAACGAAACATGGCCGTGCAGTTCGCGATTTGAAACCATGATTTCAAACGACTATACCAGGAGATCCGACCATCGGATTTTCCTGAAATCGCAACTGTTGGGTTCGCCTTGGAAAAATCTTTCCAACGGCACCAACTTTGTAAAAATCCAACGGTTGGATTGTCTGGGATGTTTAATTCAAATCTGAAGAAAAACAGCGCCAGAAACGATTATATTTATTTATATTTATAAATATAATTATATTTAATCGAATAACGACGCTGCAGTTCGTATTTTGAAATCGAAACTTCAAACGATTGTACCGGGAGATCAGACCGTCGGATTTTCCCGAAACTGGAACCGTTGGATTCGTTTTGAAAAGACCTTTCTAATGATGTAAATTTTATGAAGATCCAACGGTTAGATTTTCAGATATGTGAATATCAAATCTAAAGAAAAACTGCGCCACGGCCGCGCTATGGCCCGAAGCGTCGTTTTGAATAAATAGGCTATTTTAAAATAAATAAAAATAATGATAAATCATTATAAAATATTGTAAACGTTATGGAATGGAAATAAACTGAATTTGCTCGATTTATGTGGTGTTTGATGGTTGAATGTGTTTGGTGTGAAAATTACATTAAAGAACAAGATTGGTGTTGTCGAATGATTTAACCATTGAAATAAATTGATTTGAAATTCTAAACATACGTGAATTATTTGAAAAGGCCGAGTTAATTCTCATTTCAAATAATTGACCGACGATTGAAAGTCGAAGATGAAGACGATGGTCGAAGACCGGAGATCTTCACCTAGTTTGGATGGTAACCGAGGTCCTGATTGGGAGGTATCCCGAAATATGGATAATGAGTGGTGATCGTCCAGACGTACGTGGTGATCGATGGGTTTGCGATGTATTTAGTGCCTCCGGTTTCGTTCAGACCCAGAACGGACTTGTAAATGGACTGTGTGTCTGACATTGGATTTTATTCTATGTTGATTGATCCCTATTAAATATACATCTGTTTGGCGGCGGAGAATTTATTCTTTTGCTTAACGCCCTTCTCTGAAACGCACGAGCTCAGGGGTTGTATATCGATGGACATCAGTCGCATGGCATGAATTGCCTGTGTGGCATGCTAAGATGCAGTGATCAGGGCTTCTGTTGAAAAGCAAAGTCTTGTGGTGATGACCAAAGCACCGCCAGTGTGGCGTAGCTTTATGTATAACGTGAAATCGCGAGCCTCACACCCCTGTATGAACCAGAAACGGGAGAAGGACCTCAGGGGGGACGTGCGTTTTCTTTCTAGCTAGGGTGGTGTCAATGACCTACCAGCCCTGACATTTATATACTTTTCACCTATGTGGTTGTTGCTGTTGCGAGGCGCCTCGGTTTGATCGGACGATCCGGGTTCGATGGAGTCATTCTTTGGCTCATTTACACCCCAAAGGGTGGAGAAACGCATTGTTCAGGCATTATAATCCACTTCGTGTGGACCGGCCCTGACGATCCAAGGTACGGTTGCGGCTGTGCCTGAGGGGCGGGCTAGAGCGTCTCGAACTCGGTAAGGACTATCTTTTGCCTTGGTTCATGACGGAAATCCAATTTCCAAATACGACATCGTGCGGTTTTGATTGTATATATATATGTCGACATGATATATGGTACCCATGCCGCCTATGATTGATAGTTATGATTTGAAATAGTTTTCAAAACATATAAACACAAGCAATAATATCAAATGTCTTTGTTTTATTCGTATCAAGCATATTTTGGCCGTTATAAGGTAAAACTCTATCCTCCGGTTTGCGTTGCATTGTGTGATGGGAACTGAGTCTTATAACGGCTTGATTTTTACAAAAAGCATAGCGATGTTTAAAAGAAAGATTTGTTTTAAAGCACTGGCAATCCAATGGAGTAAACCCGTTCCACGAAAGTGGCATGGTCCTGTGATTGGCCATATTATATATGTGTTGAATAGATTTCTCATACCAGTCCCATGACTGACTCGTAGTTTGTTTCACTTTCAAACTCGGGTGCCCCTTTTTCTACACGGGCAACCTCGTATTCAGGTTTAGCTGGTTCTTTCTGGATAGCTGGAGCTGAAGATGGATTCTATCATTTATCTCTTTTTATGCTGTTCAGCTCCTATTGTACATATTTTGTTTGTTTTCCGCTGTAGACATTTATATATAGCTGAACTGTATTTTTGCTAAGTAAGATCCTGTATACTGTGTAACTCTGATGATTACTTTTATCCAGTATATTCTATTATTCATTATCTGGTGTATTTGCTTAATTCTGTTCTGCAATTATCTGTTTCTGTGTTATATTCCAAAGATTACCCTTGCCAACGTCAGTACGGGGTTTGGGGCCGTCTCATTTGGTATCAGAGCTTTGGTTAAGCTTAGTTCTGGAATATAACATTTAAACGAACTCGTCAGAAATAGAACCAGTAGTGTTCTAGGACGGGAAACTCTATACAGATAGGATTAGCAATATCCTAGTATGAGTAAAGCAGAATGAAATTACACCTCGATAGACACATTTACATTTGAAGTATATGTTTCTATGTTTTGAAATATCTTTTCTGTGACCTGACACTTGATCTGCCATTTGCAGAGGTACTAGAAAAATGAGTTTCAGAAACAGGAGAAATGCAGAACCCGATCTAGAGGCTCTATTTAAGAGATATCGAAATCTGGGTGGATCACAATTCTCGGGCAATGAATCTATTATTCAAACTCAAGCTTGGGTGAGCTCTGCAGAAAGAATATTTGGGCGTTTCCAGCTAAGGGACGACCAGAAAAGATAAGTAGCATCTTGGGCGCTCAATGGAGAAGCTTCAATATGGTGGGAAACAATCATAAAAGATAATCCAGAAGGTGATATCACCTGGGATAGATTCAAAGATATTTTCCTAGGAAGATTTACTCCTCCCGAAGCGACCGAGAGATTATGTGATGAATTTTCTTATTTGATACAAGGTGATATGACCATCCCAGAATATCATAAGAAATTCAACGACCTCTCTCATTTTGCTCCTCATCTGATTAAAGACCCAAAGAGGAAAAATCTGAGATTTATTCATGGCCTGCAAAGGAGATATCAGAATAGTGTAATGAGGAATGTGAAGCTTCCTTTTTCTGAAATGATTTATATGGCTTATCAGTATGAAGATCTTCATAAGAAAGGAATGTTGCGCGATGAAGAAGAAGTCTGTTGTAGTGACAAAGAAGAGTCGGGAACTGATATTCCTGAAGCCAGTACGAGGTCTGAGGTCAATAAGAAGCCCAGTGCCAAGAGAAAAAGGTCTGAATCTGGGAACGAACGAATAACGCCTGCCACGTGCTCAAGCTGCAATAGAAAAGGACATTTGGCGATAAGTTGCAAATCTTGGAACGAACGAAGGAAGAGTGGATCTAAATCCAAGAAGGATTTTCAAGGAAAGAAAAGGTGCAATCAATGTCATCGGTTTGGTCATGTAAAACAAGAGTGCCGGCTGTTAAAAACGACCAAAGAAGCTCAGGTAAATGAAGTAGCAGAAACTTCTGAGCCCTCAGCTAGTCAAGAAAGGACCGATGTTTTAAAAGGCACGCTAACTGTCAAAAACATTCCAGTCAAAGTAGTGTTTGACACAGGCGCGTCACCAAGTTTCATTGCCAAAGATGCAGCTAAGAAACTGGATTTGAATTTGAAAAAGCTCAAAGAACCAATGACTGTCCATAATCCGGTCAGGGGTTCCATCGATCTCAGTTGGATTTGTGGAGTGCCGGTTTCTTTCTCTCGTTATCGGTTTCCTACCATCGCAGTCGTCATGAATTTTAAAGAGTTTGATCTTATCTTGGGGTTAGACTGGTTGACCAAATATGAAGCTGAAGTTAAATGCGCCGAAAGAGTCGTAAAGGCGAAGATTAAATCAGGTGATTATATAACCATTCCCTGTGAAGATCAGAATGCTAATAGAAAAGACTTCTGGGCCGCTTTGAATGTTTCTCCAGCCCAAATAGGAAATGTCCCTGAAGTCACAGAGAATATTCCCGACCTAGTGAAAGATATTCCTGTCGTCAAAAACTATGCGGATGTGTTCGAGGAAGTAGTTCGCTTACCTCCGCAGAGAGAAATAGATTTCCAGATCGCTTTGATTCCCAATGCAAGGCCGGTAGTTCACGCTATTCGAAGGATGTCCTTGAAAGAGAAAGAAGAACTAGACAATCAAACAAGACAGCTAGTATGGAAGGGTCTAATCAGGCCTAGTTTCTCTGATTGGGGTGCAGCAGTGGTGTTTGTCCCAAAATCAGACGGTACTCTACGTCTATGTGTGGATTATCGGGATCTGAACAAACAAACAATAAAGAACAAATATCCATTGCCGCGGATTGATGATTTGTTGGATCGATTAAATGGAGCACAAGTATTTTCACGAATGGACCTAGCTACAGGCTTCCATCAACTTCGAATTGCCGAAGAGTGTGTTACAATGACAGCGTTCAGAGGCCCTGACTTATTCTACGAGTGGTTAGTAATGCCGTTCGGCTTATGTAACGCTCCCGCTTACTTCGTCGATCTAATGAACAGAGTATTCAGAGGAGTATTGAATAAATTTGTTCTGGTTTTTATTGATGATATTCTAATTTTCTTTAAATCGAAAGCCGAACATGAAAAACATTTGGAACAAGTGTTAGAAATCCTCAGGAGAAATGTATTGAATGCAAAGTTTTCCAAATGTATATTCTGGCAAGATGAAGTGAAATTTCTGGGCCACGTCGTATCGAAAGAAGGAATTGCTGTGGATCCAAGCAAAATCACAGCTATTCAGAATTGGAAACAGCCCAGTACCCCCACTGAAGTCCGCAGTTTTCTCGGATTGGCTAGCTATTATTGGAAGTTCGTTAAAAACTTTTCAAAGATATCTGGTCATTTAACAAAGCTTACTAAGAAGCACTCTAAATTCAAATGGACTCCAGAAAGTGAGGAGGCTTTCGAAGAGCTAAAGTTAAGATTTACGACAGCTCCAGTGTTAACCATCATCGATGGCAACCAAGATTTAAAAGTCTGGACTGATGCTTCTAGAGAAGGCCTTGGCGCAGTGATAATGCAAAGAGGCCAAGTGATTGCTTATGCTAGCCGTCAACTGAAGCCGCACGAGAAGAACTACGTAACTCATGATCTTGAGTTATTGGCTATTGTGTTCGCTTTGAAAATCTGGAGACACTATCTTCTGGGTGAGAGATTTGAACTGTTTACAGATCACCAGTCGTTAAAGTATCTGTTCACCTAGAAGGACTTGAATTTGAGGCAGCAGCGTTGGCTGGAGTTTCTTGCAGCATATGACTTTGAAATTATATATACTCCAGGGAAAGCCAATGTCGTGGCCGATGCGTTAAGCCGAAAGAATGAGATGATCGCCAGTTTTATTATCACGACTTCATTGCTAGATAAAATATCTGCTCTTCAGGAGGATGATCACTTCATTCAGAAGATCAGAGGGATAATTCAACAAGGCGAACCCTCGAGTTTTCAAGTGGATAATGATGGAATTCTAAGGCTCAAAGGTCGAATCTGTGTCCCTAACGTTCCTGAGCTTCGAAAGGAAGTACTGGACGAATGCCACAAGTCGAAACTTAGTATCCATCCGGGGGTAAGCAAAATGTACAATGACATTAAACGCACTTTCTGGTGGAAGTCGATGAAAAGGGACATTTCCTTATATGTTAGCCGATTCCCTACTTGCCAGCTAGTCAAAAGCGACCAACAGAAATTGGCTGGATTGTTACAGCCGCTAGAAGTTCCTGGTTGGAAGTGGGAGCATATCTCCATGAATTTCATTGATGGTCTGCCCAGAACCAGAAAAGGGAATGACAGTATTTGGGTGATCGTAGATCACTTCACGAAGACCGCCCATTTCATACCTGTCAGATCAAACAGAACCTCTCAGAGTCTGGCGCAGATTTACTTCAGGGAAATAGTTAGACTACATGGAGTACCGCTCAGTATAGTCAGTGATAGAGATACAATATTCACTAGCAAATTCTGGGAAGCATTTCAAGTCGAGCTGGGAACGAAGTTGAACTTAAGCACCGCTTATCATCCTCAGACAGACGGTCAGACTGAGAGGGTGAATCGTATTTTAGAAGATCTATTACGGGCTTGTGTTATAGATTTCGGTGGATCATGGGAAGACCATCTGCATCTGGCTGAATTCTCTTATAACAACGGCTACCAGGCTAGTCTGACAATGTCGCCATTCGAAGCATTGTATGGTAGACCGTGCCGATCTCCTGCTTGTTGGGTCGAACCTGGTAATAGACTTGTGTTGGGTCCTGATATGATCCGAGAAGCTGCCGACAAAGTCGATTTTATTAAGAAGCGATTACTTGCCGCTCAAAGACGACAAAAGAGCTATGCCAATAGAAGAAGAAGAGATATATCCTTTGTGGTTGGCGACTACGTGTATTTGAAAGTATCGCCGATGAGAGGAGTTATCCGGTTCGGTAAAACTGGAAAGTTGGCCCCCAAATTCATTGGTCCGTTTCCTATTCTGGAACGGATCGGAACTCTCGCTTATAGTGTCAAACTGCCTGACTGGTTGCCTGGAGTTCATGATGTATTTCATATATCTCAACTTCGAAAGCACGTTCATGATCCAGACTTGATCGTGGAAGAAGCAGCTCAACAGGATATTGAAATTACTCCAGAGTTAGCTGTGAGAAGAGAGCCGCTAAAGATAATAGGCAAAGAAACCAAAGAGCTGCGGAACAAGAAGGTTCGCTTAGTCAAAGTGCAATGGAGTGGAGATCCGCGAGATTGTACTTGGGAAACTGAGGAGAGCATTTAGAAAGCCTATCCCATATGCCGAATAGATATCTCTGATTGACTCCGGTGCAAGGTACATTTGCCATACTTTGCATTGCCATTTAATTCTCCATTCAGTTGCTATTTTCTTCCTATGGATGTGCACTATTTATTCTATACTCTAAATGATTTTTAAGGGAATATAGGATTTGATTAGTATATTCTTGGAAGGTTAAAAAAAAATTGGTTGTTGTGTGGTGGGATTGTAAATTTATCAAACCACTTTCGACTTTGTTCCTTTTCGGGGATGAAAAGTTTTAAGTGGGGGAGATTGTAACGACCCAGAAAATCTGAACCAATTTAAAATTTTTAAATTGGCTAAAATAATGAATTTTAAATATATAAAATAAATATTTTAAATAATGGCAATGAAAAGTGAGTTTGAATCGACAATTGAAAACGATTATAATTAATTATAACTATAAATAAGGCTTGAAAAGGCGCGGTAGTTTCAAAAATTGAATTCAAACTTTGTCGGACTGTACCGGGTGCAAACCAAAATGGATTTTAGGGAAACAAAAAATATTTAAATCTGTTAGTGAATACCTTTCTAACAAATCTGAAAAATCGAATTTTCATAGCGGAAAGCAAAAGTTATGGCCGAATGAATTTTCAGAAAGGTCGCTATGGAATTTATATAGCCCGTAAAATTGGCCATTTTGCATACGACCTCGGAATTCGACGAAACCACTTTTGTTGGATCCGGGATGTGAAGTTATCGCTAGGTTTCAAATTTCATAATTTTTGAAGCTAATATGTGAGCGTGGCAAAAGAAAATGTGTTTTGGTCAATTATAGTTAAATTGGATCGACCAAAAATGGGCCTTTTTGTAAACGGTCTCAGAATTCGATGAAACTAGTTTTGTTGGGACCGTATCGTCAAAACATAGCTAGATTTATTTTTCTGGAATTTTTCGAATTAGTTTGTGGCCCTGGCAAATTGAAATGCACGTTCAAATCAAATATTGAATGCTTTATATTTTAATTTGAAGGAAAACTGACTGAAACAGTCGAATGGGCCTACGAAACATATCCCATTGTGTTCGGAATGGGGGTAAAATGCTAGGGACGACAGTCGTTGGGTTTGAATGTTGGTTCGTGTATGAAAGAGGGTATTTTCGAAATTTAAAAATATATAAATTAATAAAAAAATCCTAATCGACCAATCAGAAAGCCCCTCATCCCTCTATCTCGTTTGAAGCAGCCGACCTTAAAATTTGAACAGCGGAAATCACTTTGCACTTCTCCTTCAATTTACTCTCAATCCATACAATAGAATTCAAAAATTCTTGAGAGATTATTGAAGAACTTTTCACCCTCTTTAAATCCGTGCCGGTTAGGGGTATTATCGTTTAGTGTGGTGTTGGATTTTTGGGCCTGAAGTGCCACCGGTTCGAGGCCATTTCTGGCGTCAGATGAATGACGAGTTCGTCGTGGAGGGTACTGGCGGAGAGCTCTCTCGGAGACGCACGACGTGAAGCCACCAGATCGTCGGATAGTGCTCGGATTTGGGTGAAAATTAGAACCCTAGGCGGATGGTTTTGGGTTTGAACGAATAGGAAGGCAACGACCTGTAGTCGATTGAAGAAGAAAGGTTTATGATTTAATTAATTATTCTATTAATTGCTTTCAAAATGTCATTAACGAATGAAAAATCATATCTTTTTCATATGTTAACGAAATTCGATGAAACAGGAAACATCGTGACCGTGTGGACGTCTTCTACATTTTAGAAGAGACCGCATATTTTTCTGAGCCTTCTGCTATTTTTGGTGGAGTGGAACCCAATGTGAGATTCTTATTTAAAAACAATATGGAAAACGACGATGTATAAATTATATAGTCGATGTATGAGTTATATAAGCGCTGTACACCTCATGTATAAGCGTTGTATAAGTTGTACGTTCGATGTATAAGTTGTATATGCGTTGTAAAAATTATATATGTGTTGAAATAAAAGTGAATTGCTATATATATATATATATATATATATATATATATATATATATATATATACGCCCCTCGTCCACAAACCATGGACGATATTTATTGATTGTGATTGGTGTGAAAATTTATTGATAGCGAATGGTTGTTTGGGATTGTTTGTGGTTGATATTGATTGATTGTGGTTGAAAAATACCCGTTTGTGGTTGAAAAATATTTGGTTGAAACCACATAGGAATAGTTTGTGGAAATGAAATAAATATATACATGCCGCCTGCGTGCGAACTAGATGCATGATTCCCATTGTCAAAAACCGCGAGGTTTTAAGGTAGAGCGAGGAGCCGTACTAGGGACGGTCCCGGTTTTAACTACCCTGCCGTTATGCTACCGAAATTTTGAATAATATTCGTGTGTTTGAATTATTTTCATTTGCTTAAACTATATTTATTCATTGAGTGGAAACCTTCATGTGTTGAATTGATATTCATTCGTTGATTAGAAATTTATGTGTTGAATGGTATTCGCGTTTTAAATATAAAAATCACATTTCTATCTATATATAGAAACTATAGAAAACCTTCATGTGTTGAATCGATATTCATTCGTTGAATTGAAATTCATGTGTTGAATGGTATTCATATTTTGAAATAAATTGTTTGATAATAAAAATCACCTTTTATCGACTATATGAACTGTGTAAAATAATCTCGTTTTGAAAGAAATTGTTTTATGAGAAAAATCCTATTTTTATCACCGTTATAAACTATATAAAATAATAGTGTTTTGAAATGAATTTTTTTACAATAAAAATCACATTTTTATTATATGCATGAATCGTTGAAATGTGAAGTGTTAAAAATAGCCACTCGTTCAAATAAATATATATGAGTTGAAATATTCATTAATTAGCTAATGATATGATTTGTGCCTATACATGCAACATTAGAATGAATGGTGTTTTTAAACCAAAAGAAATCGAATATGAAGTTGAATAGAAAATGATAAGTGATAAGAACTATATATATGTACATGCATATTTATTGAACAGGTTATAGCGAAGGGGCTAGAGAAGAGGAATAAAATTTTGTGCCCGACAAATAGGTACACATTTACTGTTTTTTTTTGGGTGATGATTTTATGAGCCTGTTGGCTAGCCGCTTGGCTTTTTCCTTTTTCTTTTTGACATGAGACGCCCGTGTGGCTATTTGGGAATTTTCCCAGCCCCTCCCGTACAAAGGAGGTTATGGCGAAATTTTCCAAAATTTAAAGGCGTTAGTGAAATATTTGAAGTGAAAACGATATTGAAATTGTTGAATGAACTATATTTATATAAATATATAAATATAAATAAAATTAAAACGAAACATGGCCGTGCAGTTCATGATTTGAAACCGTGATTTCAAACGACTATACCAGGAGATCCGACCATCGGATTTTCCTGAAATCGCAAGCGTTGGGTTCGCCTTGGAAAATTCTTTCCAACGGCACCAACTTTGTAAAAATCCAACGGTTGGATTGTCTGGGATGTTTAATTCAAATCTGAAGAAAAACAGCGCCAGAAACGATTATATTTATTTATATTTATAAATATAATTATATTTAATCGAATAATGACGCTGTAGTTCGTATTTTGAAATCGAAACTTCAAATGATTGTACCGGGAGATCCGACCGTCGGATTTTCCCGAAACTGGAACCGTTGGATTCGTTTTGAAAAGACCTTTCTAATGATGTAAATTTTATGAAGATCCAACGGTTAGATTTTCAGATATGTGTAAATCAAATCTAAAGAAAAACTGCGCCATGGCCGCGCTATGGCCCGAAGCGTCGTTTTGAATAAATAGGCTATTTTAAAATAAATAAAAATAATGATAAATCGTTATAAAATATTGTAAACGTTATGGAATGGAAATAAACTGAATTTGCTCAATTTATGTGGTGTTTGATGGTTGAATGTGTTTGGTGTGAAAATTACATTAAAGAACAAGATTGGTGTTGTCGAATGATTTAACCATTGAAATAAATTGATTTGAAATTCTAAATATACGTGAATTACTTGAAAAGGCCGAGTTAATTCTCATTTCAAATAATTGACCGACGATTGAAAGTCGAAGATGAAGACGATGGTCGAAGACCGGAGATCTTCATCTAGTTTGGATGGTAACCGAGGTCCTGATTGGGAGGCATCCCGAAATATGGATAATGAGTGGTGATCGTCCAGACGTACGTGGTGATCGATGGGTTTGCGAGGTATTTAGTGCCTCCGTTTTCGTTCAGACCCAGAATGGACTTGTAAATGGACTGTGTGTCTGACATTGGATTATATTCTATGTTGATTGATCCCTATTAAATATACATCTGTTTGGCGGCGGAGAATTTATTCTTTTGCTTAACTCCCTTCTCTGAAACGCACGAGCTCAGGGGTTGTATATCGATGGACATCAGTCGCATGGCATGAATTGCCTGTGTGGCATGCTAAGATGCAGTGATCAGGGCTTCTGTTGAAAAGCAAAGTCTTGTGGTGATGACCAAAGCACTGCCAGTGTGGCGTAGCTTTGTGTATAACGTGAAATCGTGAGCCTCACACCCCGGTATGAACCAGAAACAGGAGAAGGACCTCAGGGGGGACGTGCGTTTTCTTTCTAGTTAGGGTGGTGTCAGTGACCTACCAGCCCTGACATTTATATTCTTTTCACCTATGTGGTTGTTGCTGTTGCGAGGCGCCTCGGTTTGAACGGACGATCCGGGTTCGATGGAGTCATTCGTTGGCTTATTTACACCCCAAAGGGTGGAGAAACGCATTGTTCAGGCATTATAATCCACTTCGTGTAGACCGGCCATGACGATCCAAGGTACGGTTGCGGCTGTGCCTGAGGGGCGGGCTAGAGCGTCTCGAATTCGGTAAGGACTATCTTTTGCCTTGGTTCATGACGGAAATCCAATTTCCAAATACGACATCGTGCGGTTTTGATTGTATATATATATGGAGACATGATATATGGTACCCATGCCGCCTATGATTGATAGTTATGATTTGAAATAGTTTTCAAAACATATAAACACAAGAAATAATATCAAATGCCTTTGTTTTATTCGTATCAAGCATATTTTGGCCGTTATAAGGTAAAACTCTATCCTCCGGTTTGCGTTGCATTGTGTGATGGGAACTAAGTCTTATAACGGTTTCATTTTTACAAAAAGCATAGCGATGTTTAAAAGAAAGATTTGTTTTAAAGCACTGGCAATCCAATGGAGTAAACCCGTTCCACGAAAGTGGCGTGGTCCTATGATTGGCCATATTATATATGTGTTGAATAGATTTCTCATACCAGTCCCATGACTGACTCGTAGTTTGTTTCAATTTCAAACTCGGGTGCCACTTTTTCTACACGGGCAGCCTAGTATTCAGGTTTAGCTGGTTCTTTCTGGATAGCTGGAGCTGAAGATGGATTCTATCATTTATCTCTTTTTATGCTGTTCAGCTCCTATTGTACATATTTTGTTTGTTTTCCGCTGTAGACATTTATGTATAGCTGAACTATATTTGTGCTAAGTAAGATCCTGTATACTGTGTAACTCTAATGATTACTTTTATCCAGTATATTCTATTGTTCATTATCTGGTGTATTTGCTTAATTCTGTTCTACAATTATCTGTTTCTGTGTTATATTCCAAAGATTACCCTTGCCACCGTCAGTACGGGGTTTGGGGCCGTCTCAACACTTAACCAATATGAAATAATGTGTGGGAGGGTTAAGTATATATCGGGTTGGTGGGTAATATTAGTAAATATAGGCCTACAAACTTAACCATTAAGTAAATATGTTTGAATCAGTGGGAGGGTTAAGTACATGTCGGGTTGGTGGGTAATATTAGTAAATATTGGCCCACAAGCTTATCCAATAATAAACCGTTGTAACGGAGACCCATTTCAGTAGTTACCCACATAGATGTACAATGGTACCCTGAAACTAGGCAGGGTGGGGCACGATTACTGGGCTGATTATAAGCAGTCAAAATAGCGGCGGGGGTACGTCAGTGTAGGTTCCGATGATTTACGGGCGTGCACGTACTCCGGAGTGGAAAAATAGGCACTGGGTACTAGTAGTTATACACTGTGCATCTTGAATCGTGTCGGGTTGCTGTCATAAGGATTGATACACCTTATGGTGGGACCAGCACATAGTATCTACACGCAAGAGAGGGCCGATTGACACATACACATGGAATATTAACACAAGTAAGGAGCCGATCGATAGGGTAGTAAGGGTACATCTAACATCTTCATGGCAATTAGGCTGATTGAGGTAAGATCCTCATACTAGATGTACACTTGAAGGCTACCATAATTGCGGGGATTGGGATCACGTTGTAATATTATCATTTTACACAGATTACTAGTTGGGACACTAGATAGGCGGTGTAGAGATATATAAATCAGAATAACAAGGTAGTAGCAAAGCAGAGAAAGAGTAGAAGCGCATTCAGTTTATCTTGCCTTGTCATATCTTGTGCTAAGCTTATGTCATCTTGTTATCCTTGTTATCACGGCATTGTCTTATATTCAGTTTATTCATGCCATGATGCTTTTGCCTATTTACATGCTGAAAGTCACTGGACTTACCAAACTTATGTCTAACCACGTTTTTTCCCACCTCTTTTCTTCCGTCCCCCCCGGTTCACGGGGAGGTAACGTTACCACTTAGCTCAAATTTCTTTCCAAGCTCTAAGATAGTCGATGTATTTCTTTGGACTCTTTCTTCCACTGCTATGGCTGGTTCATGCTTTATTGGGGAATATCTTTGTTATTTTTATGCTTCTTTTATACTTGGAAGTTTTTGAATCAAGAAAGAAGTTTTATGTATTACTTTTAAGTATGATTGAGACAATTGTTGTAAAAGCTTGACTGAACCAGATTGTTTATAAAATGACTTTATTTTCTGCTGCTTTATCTTGTTTGTCTTGTAATTTATCTACATCTTTTACCTAAAATGCTCAACAGAAGTTAAAGCATTCCCTTTGTGAGTGACCTTAACGGTGGTGGGGTGTTTCATTGTTGGAGCAACTTTTGAAACTTTGGGAGACTTTGTGTGCCGTCCAATAAGCCATGATGGACCGTGCGACTTTCCATCAGAAACAAGTTCTTGAACAACACCATCACTTCCTCCTTCACCTATTGCTTTTTCAATGTTCTCCTGTAAAATAAAGCAGTTTCAAAATGTGACATCGTTAATGGATGAAATCTAAGTAACTCTTTAGTACATCTAATGTTTTCACAGTGAATACACTATTTCAGCACAAACAAAGTCATACATGCTTCAGTTACAAACTGAGGCAATGCCTTGTTTACATTTCAGCATAAAATGAGATGCATGCATGCCTCAGTTCCATTTTAATTGCAAATCTATGCCATAGTGTAATGACCCGGATATTCCGTCGGTTAGATTTGAATATTTAATACGGTTTTAAATATTAATTTGATAAATTAAATGAATATTTATTTTTAAGTTATCAATTTAATAATCAGTTTCGATTTAATATCGAATATATCAAGTTATCAAAATACGAAGTTGATTGAATTAAAATTTAATTTTTTGAATTAAATACAGTTCAAATGATCAATACAAACTTCTGTTTGAAGTGGAATAATAATATTAATTTATTATCGCAGAATTTATTGTTTTCAAATTTAATTTATATCAATTTAAATAAATATCTTCCACAGACGATCGAACTGGACTTCGTGACTTATCCCAGTGTGTTCAGAACAGGGGTATTACCCTAGAATTGACAGTTGTTGGGTTCAGTAAAGAGTTCAGAATCAATGCGATAATTTAAATTAAAGGATATCGGTTTAAATAAATTAAAATTAAAATAAAATATCAGGTTCTGTGGACAGAAACACAACAAGAAGGGGCCTCGCTGTTCTTTCCAAAACCATAAGAGAAAATCAAACGTGGCCGCTCCATTTTCATATGTTGAAAATCGAAATTTCCTTTAATACTCCTATATTTTTCTCTCGTTCATTTCCTTTTGAACAACTGAAAATCCGAAGCCCCTTTTTATCTAAAAATCAATTCGAAGGCCATCAGTTTCAAAAGCTCGAAGTCATTTTGAGGGAGCCGCGATGTCAGGATGAGGAGTGCGGATCTGTGAAGAGGAGAAGTTGCGATGGGGTTTCGGCCTATTGGACTTCGCGATAGGGTTCTGGCGATGGAAACAAGTATTGAAAGGTGCGAAGGGTACTGGGTTCAAAGGGGATTGACGTGAGTTCGAAGACGGACGTTGGGTTGACGAATCTGGAAAGTCGAGACTTTGGCTTGGGCTTCAACAGTAAGGCAACGGGGCTGGAGATTTTGGTGATGAACTCAGCAGTGAGCTGCTAAGGTTAGATGAAGTTTGTGAAGTGAAATGAAGGTGCGAGGTCCCTTGGTGGTATCGCAAGGACTGCAGCAATTTGGTGATGTAAATGAGGGAGTTCAAGTCTGGGATTTGTGGAGCGCGATAGTTGATGGAATGGGTTCAGTTCTTGGGTCAGACATTGGTGATGGAGTTCGTGGTTTGGCAGCAGGATGGAGGAGATGTCTGGTGTTCGAAAATGTTTTGGGTGCTGCTCCTATATGCTGTTAACACAGCAAGAAGTAATAGATTGAGGAAGGCCTTCGAGCATGTCCAGCTGTAGTTGGCGACGAGAAGATCAAACAATGGTCAACGGTGAAGCTTTTGTACAAGCAGTAATTCGGAGAAGAAAAGATTTAAAATGGGGTAAGGTAAAAATTTAGTTAATTAAATTTCTTAAGGATTTAATTATACAAACAATTTTATTGACCAAGAAATATGATATCAAAGGTATACAAGATTTTGGAGAAACGAAATCGATCGAGTTGATCACAGCTCCGGGATTTCATAATTTGGAGTTTTAGAATTTAAATCAAAATGGATCACGAATTAAAACCCTGGTGAGTAAATCTCACCTTTTATTTAGAATTTATTTTTATATAGTTAAAAATAATTGTCTGTGCTTGTTTGAATGTTGTCTGATTGTTTTAAAATATATATATAGTTATTTAGGATTGATTGACTATTATATATATATATTGGGTTGATGATTGGTTGGATTCCCGCAGTTTCATTAGCGGATGCCCGCGGTACCATAGCGGATGATTACCCTATACGCCCCACGCTATGATTAGTGGATGACCTTCATACCGCGATATCCTGCCTCGAAGCAGGATGAGTATTACTATGTTGACTAACATCTGTGGATGCAGGAGAACAGGTTGGAGGAATCCAACTGGATTACTCAAAAAAAATATTATCTATTGTTGTTTGTTTGATTTCATATATATTCATATATGATGTGTTAAAAATCAAATGATTGAAAATTGGTTGATTTGATTGTTTAAAGTATCACTGGGGTTTGAATATTGATCTATAAAAATATCGTAAAGGGTATTTGAGATTTTAAAAAGGAAATTCTATTTTTATAGAATTTGAATTTTAAATAAAACTATAGAAAATATTAACTTGTTTGAAGGTATATAAAACAAGTGATCGAATTTATAAACTTTGTTTATAAATGAAAATATGGGATTTGAATCGAATTTATAAACTTTGTTTATAAATGAAAATATGGGATTTGAATCGAATTTATAAACTTTGTTTATAAATGAAAATATGGGATTTGAATCCAATTTATAAACTTTGTTTATAAATGAAAATATGGGATTTGAATCAAAATGAAAATATGGGATTTGAATCGAATTTATAAACTTTGTTTATAAATGAAATGTGGGTTTTGAATCGAATTTATAAACTTTGTTTATAAATGAAAAGATGGGATTTGAATTGAATTTATAAACGTTGTTTATAAATGGAAAGGTGGGATTTGAATTGAAGTTATAAACGTTGTTTATAAATAATGCCGAGAATTCAAATGGACTTTGAATATAAGGAATTGAAATAGAATTTGAATAATAGAATTCAAATGGAGTTTAACTATAGAATTTGAATATAGTATTTCAAATGGAATTTGAATATAGAAATTCAAATGGGATTTATAATAAATAGATTTGGATAAATAGAAGTGGATTAGACTAAGAAGTTAATTAACAGATTTAATTAACAAATTGAGTTAAAACGATTGGTATAGTTAAAATAGATTGGACAGGTATAGACATACAGGAGGCAGGTTTGGAATAAAGTATAGAAGTGAAATAAATAGTATGCCCGACAAAAAGGTACGTATTTAAATTCATATATGAGATTTTATGCGCCGTATCGGCAAGCCGCTTGGCTTTTTCTTTTTCTTTTTGAGATGAGAAGGACCGGGAAAGCTATTTGAAATTTCCCGATGCTCCCGGTACAAAGGAGGTTATGGCGAATTTTTCCGAGAATTTAAGGAGATAGAATATTTTTAAGATAATTTGATAGTTAGAAATTAACATATCAAAATATATAGAAGTCGATAAGAAAACGAACTTAGAAATAGAATAGTATAATCAAAAAGGAAGTATAAGAATAAAATCTAGTAAGAATAGAAAGAGAAAGTATATATGTGTTTAAAAGTGAAGAAGTAGTTGTATGGTATTGATTGTTCGAGTAAGTAGTCGTATCTGTTTTGATGTTATAAATGTTACTCAGTCAAGGTCTGAGAGGTAGTTATACCCCAACTTGATTGATTGCATTATTAACAAATGAACAGTAAGATTTCAGGCTCGAAGATCCATGTTAGATAAGAGTTAGTTGAATATAGTATTTGGGTTGTCGTAACGATGTTTTACACAACATCCGTTTTAACCCAAATAAGTGTAAGCTGGGAAATAGAAAAATAAATATTTCCTATGTATAGGAATAAACGAGATTGGAAAAGAGATAAGTAATTGGAATATTTTCCAATTATAACTAGCATATATTTTCTAAAGTTTAGAAAATAAAGGAAGGCGATATTCGGAAATGTTTTCCAAATAACGTAAAAGGCCAATATGGTTATTGAAAATATTTGGTTAACAAATATTGATAAGAAATAGAGAAGAGATTTAATTAATGGAATATTAATTAAGGGCTTAGTAATTGGTTGATAATTGGATGAACACTTGTTTTTATTCGATAGTTAAATCATCGACTATCGAAACACTTGTTTTTATTCGATAGTTAAATCACAGACTATCGAAGTTTTGACCATCGTTGTCAATATGGAGAGACCGGTTGGATTATTATCCGAAGAACCACTCCATATCGGCAGTAGCGTGCGAATCAAATTATATAAAGATAATCGAAGACGGAGTAGAGTGCAAGGACTTTTTCTATTAAAAGAAATAGTGCCTTCAGTTCATCCTGTTCCTGGGTGACTTGTATGGATGAATGTCTGACAGAGTATGTCCAGAAAGGTCACGTACATTGATTTCTTCAACCGTACCAAGAGTGGAAGCGGAGAAGGAAACTTCTTTTAGCTAACACGTAATGTATTGTTAAGGACGTCAATCGGTGATTTGATGGATTTGACGATGTGACATTCGAAGTGAATCTGGTGTGATGATAAAGCGTAGCTTCAAGCCTCATCAACCAGTAAATGGCAGAAATCGGGCAGGCAGCATGGCTATGTAGGTCGCACCTATTAGGCTGTATAATCACCTGATCTAGAGTTTCATTTACTTCTAAAAATCTATTGTGGACGCTGTCCCATTCGGGAAACGGTTGCTGATCCCAATCGTTGGTGATATACATTCGATACACTCAAGCGAAATGAGTGGTCGGTCATGTGTGGCTGAGTTGCAAGATGTTCTTGTTGAACTCGGTGTATTCTCCTCTAGAGATATACCAGCGGAAGGTGGTCCCATACCTTGTCATAGTTGGAAATCAAATACCCAATACGTGCTTGCGGTTTTGATTGTATATTATATAGGTGGAACGTGAGATGAAACGTTCCACTAGATTGTTATCTACTTGATTTAGACATTACTATAATATCAAAGGAGTTTTGATATAAAGATTATTATTTCTTTCGAAGGGATTTTGAAAGTTAAATCAAGTGTTTGGATTCTCATAAGGGAAAAACTCGTTCCGTGTTATACGGCGTGGTCTTATGAGGTATCATTTAGTTTTCTGAAACTGTTTTAAACTGTTTACTCATACCAGTCCCATGACTGGCCCGGAGTTTATTTGTTTTGTTCTACCTAAACTCTTGGGTGCCTAAATTTGTACGGGCAGTCAAGTAGTTCAGGATTTTTCAGATATATCTAAAGGAGCTTGGAGCAGGAGGCTTCAGCGTTATCTAGATATAGTGTTGTTCCGCTGTGTTGTAAGTGTTGTACTCTGATAAGTGTATGTTATACAGTTAAGATTTTGTATTTCAAAGATGTTATATATTATATTTTGTTCCGCTGCGTTGTGAGATTCTGTGTTGTTAGTTCTGTTCTTCTTCTACCTCTTTCTTCTAAAAAAAATGTTTCGTATTTTTGTGATATTTGGGTTGGACGTATGATGTATATAGTCAACTCTGATGTTGTGGAAATCTGGGTCATTACAGTTGGTATCAGAGCTTAGGTTGAGTGAACACCAAGGCTTGTTGGAATGTGCTCATTAGAGATAGGATCAGTAGTATCCTAGAATGAGTTGAGCGTATATATATACGAGAGAGCGTATTTGTTATTTGATATAAAAATTGTTTTATATTGTGTTGACTAGTATGTTGAGTGGATTATAAATTTTGGTCGAATCGTGGGACGCCACGATGTCGATAGGAGTTTATAAACACTTGAACAGAAAATTGGACACGATATTGTTTTTAAATAGTTAAGTTGATTGTTAGGATTATAATCGAATTAGATTATAAAACAGAAATAGTTATATATATAACCAATGGAATTTGTATATGAAATCAAATATACAAATGTGATAAATTGAAATTGAATTCAAATCAGAATTAAGAATTTAAAATCCTGGGAGTTGGGAAAATATTTTTCTAAATGGGTTTTGAAAGAAATAAAGCACTGAACTCATTCAGTAGCTGGGAAATAATTTTGATGATGGTCGCAACATCATTAGTGTTCATTTTCGAGTTTCTATGTGATAAATTGCTGCCTTAGAAAAGTTTTGATGGAAATTTGTTTGAAAGAAACAAGTTGTTTGAAAATTCAGATGTTTTGAATTTGAGATAGATATAAATATATGTATATATTTATATAACTTCAAAGGAATTTTGAAATGGGAATTGAAATATAGATTTCAAATAGAAGTAAAATATAAAGGAATTCAAATATAGAATTTGAACATAGAAATTTAAATAAGATTTGAATAAAGAAAAGTCAAATAGAGATTTGAATATTAGGATTCAAATGGAATTTGGTTAAATAGAATTTCAAAGAGAATATAAAGTGGAGGTTGAATATTAGAATTCAAGAAAATATAGAGTTTGAATTAGAATTTAAATTCAAAGGATTTCAAATAGAAATTGAACAAAGGAATTTAAATAGAAATGGAATAAAGGATTTCAAATGGAATTTGAATAAGGGATTTGAAATGGGTTTTTGAATGAAGGAATTCAAATAGAAATTGAAGATAAGAAATTCAAATAGAATTTGAAGATGAGGAATTCAAAGGAATTTGAATAGAAGAAAAATTCAAATAGAAATTGAATAGAAGGAAATAATATAGAGTTTGAATAAAGAAATTCAAATGGAATTTGAATATTGTAAATATATAGGATTTGAATAAAGAAGTGAAATAGATCAGGAATATTATGAAATGGATTTGATATATATTAAAAATATATTAGAAATGGAGTTGAATTTATTATAAACAAAGTTAAAATGTTTATATTTATAAATATAATTAAAACGAGCTCGCCATAGCACGGCAGTTCGTAAATTGGTGATTCGAACTTCAATTTAGTATACAGAACTCTATTGAAGTCGGAATTCTTTGAAACAAGAATCGTCGGGACCGGTTGAACAATAGTTTTCTAATGAAAGAGAAAAATCTGGATTTCGTCGTATAGATTTTGAGTTATGTCAAAATCAAATTTTTAGAAAAGCAGCGCCAGAACCATTATAAAACCATAACGGTTTAATTAAATAAATAAAAGGATTTTTAGGAAATAAAATCCGAATTGGCATTAGAAAAATCCAGACTGGAGATATAAAATAAATATGAACTCCAGTGAAGTAAGTGAAATGATTTTTAAGACAAAAATCATATTTTAAATGGTTGAATAGAATTAACTAAATTGGAAAATAATTAGTTAAAGGAAATTTGAATCGAAATTGGGTTTTTGGATAAGTGAAGGAGATTGAGAATTTATATTCGAAATCGAATATATAACTCGAGTTGAAAATATAATTAGATTAGTTTAAAATTAAGTTGACATATATTTGAACAAGTTATATTCAAATGAAAAGGGTGAAATAGGCAAAACGGTTAATTAGCAACGAGTTAATGGGAATTTGAATGGTTGAAAATTAAATTTAACTTAAGTAAGTTAAATGGATCGAAATGGATAAATTGAGTAAAATCAATGTGAATGAAATATGAATTGGGTGTGAATGAAGGAAAAACCAAAAGAGTTAAAAAGAAAATATATTTGTAAGACAAATATAAAGGAAATATATTTGTAACACAAATATAAAGGAAGTTATGTGCAAACAAATAGAAGGAGAGATATTTGTAAAAAAAAACATTTACAAATAGAATTTAAAAGGAAATATTCGTAAAACATTTACAAATAGGTTCAATATAAATATTTATTTGTTAAATAAATAGAATGTTATAAATGAGATATTTATTTGTTAAATAAATAGAATTGAATCAAAGGAATATTTAGAAGATGAATAGAAAATGGAAATCTGTTTTTAACAGATAAATAGAAAAGATAAATTTATAAATAACAGTTTATAAATTAAATTAAATATTTATCACTCGATAAATGGAAGATATAAGTCAGTCTGAACTTATATAGAGAAGAGATATTGGTTTTTAACACCGATAGTTTTAAATAGAAGGGGTACACAACATTTGTATAAGTGAAGTAACGTTATTAAAGACAACATTTATAAAGTGAAGAACCGTTACTAAAAGTAAATCTTTATAAATGAATAAACATTATCCAATAGGAGTTATTCGAATAGGAGAAGTCGATTAGAGTTAGAAATAATCGACTAGAGTTAGAAATAATCGATTAGAGTTAGAATAAATCGATTAGAGAAAAAATTAACCAGTTAGAGTTGATCAGTTAGGATTAATCCGTAGAGTTAATTGAATATTAGTTATTCAATTAGAATTTATCGAATATTTGTTATTCAGATTTAGAATTAACCAGATAGAGTTAATTGAACATAGTTAATCGAATTAGGATTTAATTGAATGTTAGTTATTCAATTAAAGTTGACCGAATAGAGTATTGAGATAGAATTAGTCAAACATAGTTACTCAGGATAAGTGCCATTTCGTACGACTGCTAGCGTAATTCGCAGGGCTGTAGATAGCCTAGGGCGGTCGGATGTTTCCTGGGGGAATCAGGCGTAACCATTGTGATCGCTGCAATCTAGAGTCAAGCGAATGGAGTTAAATCAAATATTAGTTTATTCGAATAGAACTAAAGAAGTTATCGAATATAGTTTATTCGAAAGGAGTTATCAATTATTAGTAAATCGAAGGAGTTTCGATTATTAGTTAATTGAAGGAGTTATCAATTATTAGTCAATCGAAGGAGTTATCGATTATTAGTCAATCGAAGGAGTTATCGATTATTAGTAAAATAAAGGAGTTGTCGATTATAGTTTAATCGAAAAGAGTTATCGATTAGTTTAATCGAAGTGAGTTATAGAATATTGGTTATTCGAAAGGAGTTATCGAATATAGTTATTCGAAGGGAGGAGTTATCGAATAAGGATTTATTCGAAAGAGAGTTACGTAAAGAAGTTTGAATTGTTGAGTATCAACATAAATAAGTTTTGAAAAGAAAATGGGTTTGTAGCACTTTTCCTACCTTAGCAATTTCGAGGATGAAATTATTTTAAGTGGGGAAGAATGTAATGACCCGGATATTCCGTCGGTTAGATTTGAATATTTAATACGGTTTTAAATATTAATTTGATAAATTAAATGAATATTTATTTTTAAGTTATCAATTTAATAATCAGTTTCGATTTAATATCGAATATATCAAGTTATCAAAATACGAAGTTGATTGAATTAAAATTTAATTTTTTGAATTAAATACAGTTCAAATGATCAATACAAACTTCTGTTTGAAGTGGAATAATAATATTAATTTATTATCGCAGAATTTATTGTTTTCAAAATTAATTTATATCAATTTACATAAATATCTTCCACAGACGATCGAACTGGACTTCGTGACTTATCCCAGTGTGTTCAGAACAGGGGTATTACCCTAGAATTGACAGTTGTTGGGTTCAGTAAAGAGTTCAGAATCAATGCGACAATTTAAATTAAAGGATATCGGTTTAAATAAATTAAAATTAAAATAAAATATCAGGTTCTGTGGACAGAAACACAACAAGAAGGGGGCCTCGCTGTTCTTTTCAAAACCATAAGAGCAAATCAAACGTGGCCGCTCCATTTTCATATGTTGAAAATCGAAATTTCCTTTAATACTCCTATATTTTTCTCTCGTTCATTTCCTTCTGAACAACTGAAAATCCGAAGCCCCTTTTTATCTAAAAATCAATTCGAAGGCCATCAGTTTCAAAAGCTCGAAGTCATTTTGAGGGAGCCGCGATGTCAGGATGAGGAGTGTGGATCTGTGAAGAGGAGAAGTTGCGATGGGGTTTCGGCCTATTGGACTTCGCGATAGGGTTCTGGCGATGGAAACAAGTATTGAAAGGTGCGAAGGGTACTGGGTTCAAAGGGGATTGACGTGAGTTCGAAGACGGACGTTGGGTTGACGAATCTGGAAAGTCGAGACTTTGGCTTGGGCTTCAACAGTAAGGCAACGGGGCTGGAGATTTTGGTGATGAACTCAGCAGTGAGCTGCTAAGGTTAGATGAAGTTTGTGAAGTGAAATGAAGGTGCGAGGTCCCTTGGTGGTAGCGCAAGGACTGCAGCAATTTGGTGATGTAAATGAGGGAGTTCAAGTCTGGGATTTGTGGAGCGCGATAGTTGATGGAATGGGTTCAGTTCTTGGGTCAGACATTGGTGATGGAGTTCGTGGTTTGGCAGCAGGATGGAGGAGATGTCTGGTGTTCGAAAATGTTTTGGGTGCTGCTCCTATATGCTGTTAACACAGCAAGAAGTAATAGATTGAGGAAGGCCTTCGAGCATGTCCAGCTGTAGTTGGCGACGAGAAGATCAAACAATGGTCAACGGTGAAGCTTTTGTACAAGCAGTAATTCGGAGAAGAAAAGATTTAAAATGGGGTAAGGTAAAAATTTAGTTAATTAAATTTCTTAAGGATTTAATTATACAAACAATTTTATTGACCAAGAAATATGATATCAAAGGTATACAAGATTTTGGAGAAACGAAATCGATCGAGTTGATCACAGCTCCGGGATTTCATAAATTGGGGTTTTAGAATTAAAATCAAAATGGATCACGAATTAAAACCCTAGTGAGTAAATCTCACCTTTTATTTAGAATTTATTTTTATATAGTTAAAAATAATTGTCTGTGCTTGTTTGAATGTTGTCTGATTGTTTTAATATATATATATATATAGTTATTTAGGATTGATTGACTATTATATATATATATTTGGTTGATGATTGGTTGGATTCCCGCAGTTTCATTAGCGGATGCCCGCGGTACCATAGCGGATGATTACCCTATACGCCCCACGCTATGATTAGTGGATGACCTTCATACCGCGATATCCTGCCTCGAAGCAGGATGAGTATTACTATGTTGACTAACATCTGTGGATGCAGGAGAACAGGTTGGAGGAATCCAACTGGATTCCTCAAAAAAAATATTATCTATTGTTGTTTGTTTGTTTTCATATATATTCATATATGATGTGTTAAAAATCAAATGATTGAAAATTGGTTGATTTGATTGTTTAAAGTATCACTGGGGTTTGAATATTGATCTATAAAAATATCGTAAAGGGTATTTGAGATTTTAAAAAGGAAATTCTATTTTTATAGAATTTGAATTTTAAATAAAACTATAGAAAATATTAACTTGTTTGAAGGTATATAAAACAAGTGATTGAATTTATAAACTTTGTTTATAAATGAAAATATGGGATTTGAATCGAATTTATAAACTTTGTTTATAAATGAAAATATGGGATTTGAATCGAATTTATAAACTTTGTTTATAAATGAAAATATGGGATTTGAATCAAATTTATAAACTTTGTTTATAAATGAAAATATGGGATTTGAATCAAAATGAAAATATGGGATTTGAATCGAATTTATAAACTTTGTTTATAAATGAAAGGTGGGTTTTGAATCGAATTTATAAACTTTGTTTATAATTGAAAAGATGGGATTTGAATTGAATTTATAAATGTTGTTTATAAATGGAAAGGTGGGATTTGAATTGAAGTTATAAACGTTGTTTATAAATAATGCCGAGAATTCAAATGGACTTTGAATATAAGGAATTGAAATAGAATTTGAATAATAGAATTCAAATGGAGTTTAACTATAGAATTTGAATATAGTATTTCAAATGGAATTTGAATATAGAAATTCAAATGGCATTTATAATAAATAGATTTGGATAAATAGAAGTGGATTAGACTAAGAAGTTAATTAACAGATTTAATTAACAAATTGAGTTAAAACGATTGGTATAGTTAAAATAGATTGGACGGGTATAGACATACAGGAGACAGGTTTGGAATAAAGTATAGAAGTGAAATAAATAGAATGCCCAACAAAAAGGTACGTATTTAAATTCATATATGAGATTTTATGCGCCGTATCGGCAAGCCGCTTGGCTTTCTCTTTTTCTTTTTGAGATGAGAAGGACCGGGAAAGCTATTTGAAATTTCCCGATGCTCCCGGTACAAAGGAGGTTATGGCGAATTTTTCCGAGAATTTAAGGAGATAGAATATTTTTAAGATAATTTGATAGTTAGAAATTAACATATCAAAATATATAGAAGTCGATAAGAAAACGAACTTAGAAATAGAATAGTATAATAAAAAAGGAAGTATAAGAATAAAATCTAGTAAGAATAGAAAGAGAAAGTATATATGTGTTTAAAAGTGAAGAAGTAGTTGTATGGTATTGATTGTTCGAGTAAGTAGTCTTATCTGTTTTGACGTTATAAATGTTATTCAGTCAAGGTCTGAGAGGTAGTTATACCCCAACTTGATTGATTGCATTATGAACAAATGAACAGTAAGATTTCAGGCTCGAAGATCAATGTTAGATAAGAGTTAGTTGAATATAGTATTTGGGTTGTCGTAACGATGTTTTACACAACATCCGTTTTAACCCAAATAAGTGTAAGCTGGGAAATAGAAAAATAAATATTTCCTAAGTATAGGAATAAACGAGATTGGAAAAGAGATAAGTAATTGGAATATTTTCCAATTATAACTAGCATATATTTTCTAAAGTTTAGAAAATAAAGGAAGGCGATATTCGGAAATGTTTTCCAAATAACGTAAAAGGCCAATATGGTTATTAAAAATATTTGGTTAACAAATATTGATAAGAAATAGAGAAGAGATTTAATTAATGGAATATTAATTAAGGGCTTAGTAATTGGTTGATAATTGGATGAACACTTGTTTTTATTCGATAGTTAAATCATCGACTATCGAAACACTTGTTTTTATTCGATAGTTAAATCACAGACTATCAAAGTTTTGACCATCGTTGTCAATATGGAGAGACCGGTTGGATTATTATCCGAAGAACCACTCCATATCGGCAGTAGCGTGCGAATCAGATTATATAAAGACAATCGAAGACAGAGTAGAGTGCAAGGACTGTTACTATTAATAGAAATAGTGCCTTCAGTTCATCCTGTTCCTGGGTGACTTGTATGGATGAATATCTGACAGAGTATGTCCAGAAAGGTCACGTACATTGATTTCTTCAACCGTACCAAGAGTGGAAGCGGAGAAGGAAACTTCTTTTAGCTAACACGTAATGTATTGTTGAGGACGTCAATCGGTGATTTGATGGATTTGACGATGTGACATTCGAAGTGAATCTGGTGTGATGATAAAGCGTAGCTTCAAGCCTCATCAACCGGTAAATGACAAAAATCGGGCAGGCAGCATGGCTATGTAGGTCGCACCTATTAGGCTGTATAATCACCTGATCTAGAGTTTCATTTACTTCTAAAAATCTATTGTCGATGCTGTCCCATTCGGGAAACGGTTGCTGATCCCAATCATTGGTGATATACATTCGATACACTCAAGCGAAATGAGTGGTCGGTCATGTGTGGCTGAGTTGCAAGATGTTCTTGTTGAACTCGGTGTATTCTCCTCTAGAGATATACCAGCGGAAGGTGGTTCCATACCTTGTCATAGTTGGAAATCAAATACCCAATACGTGCTTGCGGTTTTGATTGTATATTATATAGGTGGAACGTGAGATGAAAACGTTCCACTAGATTGTTATCTACTTGATTTAGACATTATTATAATATCAAAGAAGTTTTGATATAAAGATTATTATTTCTTTCGAAGGGATTTTGAAAGTTAAATCAAGTGTTTGGATTCTCATAAGGGAAAAACCCGTTCCGTGTTATACGGCGTGGTCTTATGAGGTATCATTTAGTTTTCTGAAACTGTTTTAAACTGTTTACTCATAACAGTCCCATGACTGACCCGGAGTTTATTTGTTTTGTTCTACCTAAACTCTTGGGTGCCTAAATTTGTACGGGCAGTCAAGTAGTTCAGGATTTTTCAGATATATCTAAAGGAGCTTGGAGCAGGAGGCTTCAGCGTTATCTAGTTATAGTGTTGTTCCGCTGTGTTGTAAGTGTTGTACTCTGATAAGTGTATGTTATACAGTTAAGATTTTGTATTTCAAAGATGTGATATATTATATTTTGTTCCGCTGCGATGTGAGATTCTGTGTTGTTAGTTCTGTTCTTCTTCTACCTCTTTCTTCTAAAAAAAATGTTTCGGATTTTCGTGATATTTGGGTTGGACGTATGACATATATAGTCAACTCTGATGTTGTGGAAATCTGGGTCATTACAAATAGAATAACTATGCCATGACTCGTTCAACAAAACACGATATAATTCTACAATGATGTTGATCATGTGCAAAATGGAGCATTTTTTTTACATCTGATTGAAGAGAAAATTAAATTCTTACAATTCTGTAGTTCATTACCGAAGCATTAGTCTTGTACATCTTTCCTTCTTTCCGCTTGTGAGTTTTAACAAAAAGTCCCCTATATGATTCGTTGGACTAATACAAAAAACATTAGACAGTAAAAGGATATCAAACTAATTGTTCCAGAACATATATCACTACTATTAAAAATGTTAAAACATCTCCATCTGAATCTTCATTGATATATGTAGTTTATTCACAAGTTAAACAAGGATACTGCATTTGAGTTAAACAAGCAAACCTTAATATAATCTATATTGCTAAACAAGCCAAGCATTAAAATAAGCAAAATACATAACATCTTATATTTGGAAAAAAGTTTTGGACCAACAATGTGTGTGTCAGTATACGATTTTCGGTTTGCAAAATTTGTAAGGGCTTTGGACTGCAAAAACATGAAATAAAGATGTTAATCTAACTGATTTGAATGAATAAAAAGGAAAAAAAACTGTGATAAAACTTAAAATTATAACTGAATTTTTTCATCTCCCCAAAACATCAAGAGTACTTTGAAATCCTCAAGTGGAATTTCATCTGGCCTATTTTCAAGCCTCTCTTCATCAGTTTCATAAGCCGTATAATGTGCCATTTTAATACGACTCTTGTACACCCTCCAAGCGTCACGAATTGACCTCAAAGCCCAAAATTCACATTCATCCGGAATAATATACCATTTCTTAAGTAGAAATCAAACATTAAAAAGAAAAGTCATGCTACTTTTGTGACAAGTTTCATACATTTAAGTAAAATTCAGCTATGTTTGCAAATTACCTTGACATGGTTCCACAGCATGCCTTACAAACTTAAAGGAACATCAAATCAAGACTTGTAAGTAAGTGGAACACTTCTCTTTAGTGTTCCTAAAAAATAAATCAGTTCATAGATTACTTGGTCATCGTCTGAAATAGCTTGGCCCCTATTATTCAGTTGGATTATAACTCTTTTGCCATATGGCCTTGAATGAACTTTATCTATCTTTGTTTTTCCCCTGAACCTTCTGGGAGCTCTGACTACCGTTACAAAGTACATACAATAGTAATGAGAAGGCTAGAATAACATAAATGAGAACTTAAATTATTAAAATCAAAACTCAATTTGATAATACATTCAGCTTCTTCTACTTCATCTTCTTCGTTTTCAATATTTGTCGAGACCTTTCCATCAATAGCCTTATCCCTTGCCTTACTCCTTGCACTTCCACTACTAAAATTCTTCTAGCATTCCAGCATAGCCAAATAAGCAGCCATTGTTCCTATTCCTTCATTGTGTGGTAACTCAACGGTACATGGTGTATCATCAGTTTGTGTATGAACTGAATTTTCCCCTACCTTCGGAGTGGCATTCTTATCATTATTCAACATTGGCTCGTGAACGAGTTGTTGGTTCAGATTGAGGCTTTGTGTAACAACCCGAAAAATCCGAGCCAATTTAAATTTTTTATTTCTGCTATTTCAGTAAATTTTGAATAGTTAGAATAATTTATTTTAAATAATAATGATTAAAAATTTATTTTAATCGAAATTAGAATGAATATAATTATTTTATTTTCAAAAGGAATTAGAAATAGCACTGTAGTTTGAAAAGTAAAACCTGAACGTTGACTGAATGTACCAGATTCAAAATTTAACGGATTTTAGTGAGACTAAAAATATCTAAATTTGTTTGAAGATATCTTTCCAACGAATCCAAAAAAATTAAATTTCCTAGCAGAAATTAAAAGTTATGGCCAGATGAATATTCAGAATAGTCGCTATAGTATAATTTATAGCCCGTATAAAAGGCCATTTTTCAAACGACCTCCGCTTTCGACGAAACCACTTTTGTCGAATTCGGAATGTCTAATTATTGCTAAGTATAATTTTCCAAAATTTTTGGAATTAATATGTGAGTGTGGCAAAAGAAAATGTGTTTTGTCAATTTCTGTCAAATTTAATCGACTTGAAAATAGTCATTTTTCAAACAGTCTCGGAATTCGACAAAATTATTTTTGTTAGAACCGTATCGTCAAAAAAAAGCCAAAAATAATTTTTTTGGAATTTTATGATTCCATATGTGGCCCTGGTGAATTTAAATATACGATTGAATAAATTTAATAAAGGATTTAAATTTTAAATTATAGAATTTAGGCCACATAGATAGTCGTTTGGGCTAACGAGACCTAGCTCATTGCATCCGGAAGGGGGCTATTGGGTAGGATCAACTACTGTTGGATTGAAATTGGATTTGTTTAGAACTTAAGGTTTTTTTTGTAAAATTAACAATAAAATATTATAAATATACATTCATCTTCTTCAAAACCCTAAAGCTACAGTAGTCGCCGCCCAAACTTTTCCATGGCCGTGATTCCTCCAAACTTCCCCCACTAATTTCCGCTGATCCACTCACCAAAACTCCCTCCTCCTTTAGACTTATTTATAGAGATTTTCTTCCTCTCTCCATCCATACAGACATTAGCACCTATAGTAAGGTATTTCGAGAGCTCCAGACTCGGGAAGTAGTCCCGTTCACTTCGCCGCCTCCCCTACCCACGTGCGAGTTGGCCGTGACCCCTCCCCATGTGCGCCTCACTTTCCCCTTCGTTGTGGTGGGTTCCGATCTCCATCTCGCTGAACAAGTTTGAGGAAAACCTTAAACCTAGTTCTGAAGGTTTTGAAAACCTCACGGCCTTGATTTTAGAGAGGAAGAAGAAAGGAGGAAAACCTATATAATTATTTTAAATATTAATAATCTTAATTAAAGAATATCTTATTCATACAAACTCGAAACTAAACGATTTCATATCCTGTACGATCTTAAGGCAGCGATCTATGTTCCTAGACTGAAAAGAAGTGATTCTGAGCTGGTTGAATTTTGGGATAAAATTTTCAGATCTGAACTATTCTGATTCAACAAATCTGTGAGAAATCCTATTTTATTTCTATTACTATTTATTTTAAATAATTAGTATAAATCGTGATTGTATTCTCATGGGTTCGTTGTATATTTTGGCATGCTATGCTACGTGATTTGATCCGTTAGTGATGCATTAGTATAGATCTGTTAGTTTAGATATTTTGTTAATATAGATCTATATGTGGTGGTTAATTAGAATAAATCATTTTATTTAGTATGTTGTTGGATCATATATATTAAACAAAAATGAAGCATCATGTTTGTTTATTGAATTGAATTAGAATTTTCAATTCAATAAAAATTTCACCTATATTTAATGAATTAAATTAGAACTTCCAATTCAATATAGAAATATAACTTTGTTTATTTTGTTGAATTGATTTGGAACTTTCAATTCACTATAAAAATATAACTTTGTTTATTTTGTTGAATTGAATTAGAATTTTCAATTCAATATAAAAATATAACTTTGTTTATTTTGTGGAATTGAATTAGAACTTTCAATTCAATATAAAAATATAACTTTGTTTATTTTGTGGAATTGAATCAGAACTTTCAATATAAAAATATCACTTAATTTATTTTGTTGAATTGAATTGGATTTCGCAATTCAATAAAAATATCACCTTTTGTTAATGTTGGGTTGAATTAGAGTTTTCAATCCAATAAAAATATCACCTTTTGTTAATGTTGGATTTAATTAGAATTTACAATCCAATAAAAATGTTGATTTTGTTGTTATAATTAAACTTGCAACAAAAATGGACATTTGAGTAAATACAAAAATTAGTTAAACAAAAATCCTTATTTTAGTTTATTTAACTTGTGACACCAAAAATGAAATTTATGTAAATAGAGAAAATGTTCATATTTTTAATCAAAACATGAATTCATTAAAATATGCAATTTTAAAGCTAAATAAAAGCATAGATTAAAAAGTTAAATTTTTATTTATATTTTAGTTGTAAATAATAGCATAGATTAAAAAGTTCCATTTTTATTTACATTTTAGATGTAAATAAAAACATAGATTAAAAAGTTACATTTTAATTTATATTTTAGATGTAAATAAAAGAATAGATTAAAAAGTTAACATTTTTATTTACGTTTTTGATGTAAGTAAAAGCATAGATTAAAAAGTTACATTTTTATTTACATTTTAGATGTCAATAAAAGGATAGATTAAAAGTTACATTTTTATTTACATTTTATATGTAAATAAAAGAATATATTAAAAAGTTACATTTTTATTTACATTTTAGATATAAATAAAAGAATGGATTAAAAAGTTACATTTTTATTTACATTTTAGATGTAAAAAAAAAGAACAGATTAAAGAGTTACATTTTTATTCACAAATTAGAGACAATAAAAAGGATAGAATTTTAAAGTTACATCTTTACTTACATTTTAAATGGTAATAGAAAGAATGGAATTAAAAGTAATGTTTTTATTGTCATTTTAAGATAATAAAAAGAATAAAATTAAAGGTTACCTTTTTGTTGACATTTTAGATGCAATAAAAAGGAATAGATTTAAATGTTATATTTTTATTGTCAAATTAGAGACAATAAAAAGCATAGAATTAAAAGTGACATTTTTATTGTCATATTAGAGACAATAAAAAGAATAGTTTTAAATGTTACATTTTTATTTTCATTTTAGAGACAATAAAAAGAATGGTTTTAAAAGTTGCAATTTTATTGTCATTTTAGAGACAATAAAAAGAATATATTTTAAAGTTACATTTTTATTGTCATTTTATATGCAATAAAAAGAATAGATTTTAAAGTTACATTTTTATTATCATTCTATATGCAATAAAAAGAATAAATTTAAATGTCACATTTTTATTATCATTTTAGATGAAATAAAAATAGTAGAATTAAAAATCATGTTTTTATTGTCGTTTGGTTTCAATAAAAAGAGTGAACGTTAAAAAATATACAATTTCAATGTAATTTAGTTTCCATTGAAAGGAATTAGGCATTAAAATATGATTGCCTCAAATCGTCACTTTTATCATGTTAGTTAGGATTAAGAAAATCATATGTAGAATTTCTGATATGAATATGGACTGTACTTGGCATGCATGTGATTGATTGAAAGTAGTTGAAATCGCCAAACGATTAATATATATATATATATAATTATTAATTGAAATTTAATGAATCGCGCACTGTAGTTCACGTTTCAAAATTGTAACTTTAAACGATTATACCGAATGATCCAACTGTCGGATTTTCCTAAAACTGGAACTGTTAGTACCGCTTTGAGAAGATCTTTCCAACGATATAATTTTTTTTAAAATCCAACGGTTAGATTTAGAGATAAGTGTAAATCGAATTTTGATAAAAACTGCGCCAGGGCAGCCAAACCCGAAGCATCGTTAATTATTCGTTATTAATCACCATTAACGACATGTAATGATTTTAAACTATATATATGCGAGAATCATTTGAAAAGGCCAAGTTAAATCTCATTTCGAATGGTTATACGACGATCTAAATTGAAGATCTTAAAGACGGCGATTGAAGACCGACGATCTTCACATTGAAAGGATAACTACTGATGCCTGGCATTGGCTAACTTCAAATAAAGGGTTAAAGTGGTAGTTGTCCGAACGTACTTATTGATTGTCCGGATATGCGAGTACCTCTCTTACGTAGTGGATATACGGGACGAGGAATAAGGTGACTCCGGTTTTGTTTAGACCCAGAACGGACTTGTAAATGGATGTGTGTCCGACATTGAATTTCATTCTGTGTAATTAAATTGATTTCTATTAGTATATATCTGTGGTGGCGGAGAATTTATTCTCTTGCTTAACACCCTTCTTTGAGATGCACGAGCTCAAAGGTTATATATTGGTAGTTATCGATCGCATGGTGTGAACTGTCAATGTGACATGCCAAGATGCAATTGATTGAGCCTTTTGTTGAAAAGTAGAGCCTTGTGGATGATGAACAAAGAAAAGCCCATTTAGGCATAGCTTTGTGTATTATGTTACCTCGTGAGCCTTATACCCTGGTAGAGTCAAAAACGGGACAAGGGTACGTAGGGAGTGCACACGTTTCTTTCTACCTAGAAGTAGTGTTTGGGTTTTTACAAGGCAAGACATTTTTACTTATGTGGTTGATGGAATGAGGCGTGTAACACCCCACCTCCGCTAGGGTCACTCACAAAGGGAATGCACTAGGTTTGGTGAAGCATTATCAAGGTAAACATGCACAGAAATATCACAAGACAGAACATATAAAATAGCGGAAGTAAAATCGAACTTTCATAAACATTACTAATTAAGGTCTAAAGCCTTTTACATCAGAGTACATAAAAACCTGTCTTGCAATAGTAAAGAAGCATAAAGACTTTTTCATAAATTATTCCCCAAATAAAACAATAAAGTAACCATAGCCGAGGAAAGTCCAAGCCATCCAAGATGACCTTCAAGCCGAAGAAGTCCGAACTAAACAGCATTGTTTCCTCCCTGTAACCTGGAGGGGGGGGGGGAAACGGAAGAAAAGAGGCGAAACAAAACGGGTCAGTCAAAAAGACTGAGTAAGTCCTATCTACTTCCAGTATAAAAACAGGTAAAGGTAACATGACATGCATAAACTGAAAGTAAACACAAGGATAACTATAAGATAGATAAACTAAACCAGGGTAGCCGGTTGAACTACTGTGGCAAGGTAAACTAAGGTATCATGATAAACTACGGTGTTATGATAAGTCAAGGTATCACATCGTCAGATTTCTATCGAGTACATTATCCCACGGTATCTATTATGTATATTCTTCCTAGTTCTAACATGTATATTTGCTCTGCACCTCTCGTACTAGTATCCCAACCCGCGTCACGTGTTAACCATGAATGTCCCTTGCCCAATGTCATGTAATGGTCCATGTCAACCTAATAAATAGCATATGTAGGTTTTCCCACTCATATGTTTCTTTCCATGCATAAGATCAGTCCTTTGCCGTAGGCCGTACGGGCTTTCTCATGTAAACGTTTTATCCTTGAAGTCGTTTGGGCTGTCACCCTTGTTCTAGCTAGGCTCTTCCATATGAATCATCGTTTGAACTACTAGGACTTACGCCACCTAGCACCACTAGGGATTACGCTTACCTATTGCACGCTTTCGTATTTCGGTTTGGGTTAAACCACCTAGGCCACTAGGGATTACGCTAACCCTCAACCGCGCCCTTTTTCCCCCGCATTCATCGTGAATCGTTTTTCTATAACTGTATGCACATGTATCACATCGTGCCATCCGAGTCCTGTCATAGGGCAAACCAAGAAATACAGGGCTCGGTCGGGAGCTTTAGATTTATCTGCCGATGCAGATACTAAGGTCTGCTTTTCTACACGTGGCTATGGTCCCACGAGACCCCTCCCTCAACTAGTGAAAGGCAACACAAGAGAAAATCTTGCATGGTTAAGTGTCATTAAGGAAATCAAGCCCGGTCCCACCTAACCTACCCATTCGTGTCATATCGGTTAAATGTCATTAGTCAAATTTACTTAACCTTATCATGTGGCATTAATTTAATTAATGCACTCTTAACCTCTCACATTAGACCTTGTTGTGGTTACTAGTTAAGCCGGGCGGGTCCGGTTAGATTTACACCACAATCTAGTCTAACCTCGGGTCTTAAGCGCGACATGACCAACTTCTCACATTAGGTCCTATTGTTTGCAACTACTAGTTAGGCCGGTCGGTTCCGGGTAGTTTTACGTTGCAAACTCAACCCAACCTCGAGTTGGCCACACTTATATTATCTAAGTTCATCATGTTTCCAAAACATGTTACAAGTTTTTCAAGCATTTGGGTAGACCTAACTTAATAGGTAAATTCCCAAAGGGTAGACCTAACTTAATAGGTAAATTCCCAAGCTCATGTTTTTATGCATACTTACATGTCAACTTCCATGTTATCTTTCAAGTCATATTTTCAAGTATAAACACATGTCATATTCAAGTTAAGATTTCGCGACATGTTCATGTTTATCTAACTACCCAAAATCGTGTTTTCCCAACGCAAGCAAAGCGAGTCAACATAGTAGGTATACTATGGCTACATGTAGACCCCAAAACATGCACGATGCCACAAAGGGGATTGGCTCCAAACATGCATGGCGTCATAAGGGGGGTTGGCCTTAAAACATGCATGATAGGGTCATATAGGGATTGACCATAAGCATGCATACTATCATATATGATTTGGCCACAAACTTGCATAATATCATAAGGAGGTTTTGCCACAAACATGCATGAAACATAAGGGGTTTGTGTTCATATGCATGCATAAGCCCCAAGGTCAAGTATTTGCCTATGTTTCACAAGTCAAATGGTTCCCAAAGGTTCATGCAAATCTTCCATAGACAAAGATCCAAACTTGCAAGATAAACTAGGCTAAACATAACATGAGTGACATGATTAAGTTGCTAAAATCTTAGTCTAAGGTCATAGATCATAGAAAAGGGACAAAGTTAGGTTCACATACATGCATACTTATGCTTTATCTCATTTTATCCCATGTCAACATTAAAAATACCGTTTTGATCCAAAAGTAGCTAGAACTTACATAGGCAAGGCTTAGAAAAGGGGTCATGCATCATCTTGACGAAGGAAGGTGGCTCCTTTGAAGAAGAACCTTCATGAAACTCGCATAGCAATGTTGATTTGGCCTCTATTTGGTGTAGCAAGCTTGCACCTTTTGATTTGAACCCGATTTGAATGCATAGGCTCTAGGGATTGGAGATGGAGGCCATGATCAAAATTGATTTTGGCAGCACTTAGTTGCTAGGTTTGATTTTTAGGGATTTAGGTTAGGTTTAGGGTCTTTTTATAGAGATTAGGATAGTTTTAGGCCCTTAGATTAACCCTAGGATAGATCAGGACCATCAGATCTCGGAAGCTTCCAGAACCAGCCCAAGAACAAGACCAGGTGAGACAAACAGGTGCGCCAGGCAACTTGCCCCGGCCACCCCCTGTCGACAGGCAAGTCGACAGGGCTGTCGACTTGGTCTGGGCCCAAGTCGACAGGCCTGTCGATAGCCCTGTCGACATGGCCTAGGCGGGAAACTTCCCGCTTGGCCCCAGATCTGATTTCCAAAACTGTTTCCGAAATTCAAATTCCCAGAAACCTTCTTTGGGCCTTTTACGGGTCATACGGACTCCGATTCTCGAAAACTCGTACTCTATTTCGCGTATTTTTCCGAGACGAACGCAATGGCGCAGACCGTTTCACTTGATTCAGAATTTATAATTTAATTCTGTCTTGATTCTTGATTTAACGTGTTGTAAAAATTCGGGTTGTTACATTCTCCCCTTCTTAAAGGATTTCGTCCCCGAAATCTCAAAGTTAGGAAGAACATATCCTACCATCCATCATCCATCTACTCAAACCATCATCCACAAGCAACCATTGTCCTTAGACGACTTCTAATGCTTTACGAATGTATGCAAAACGTGTGTGTACATGTTCCTTAGCTAATGCTAATGATCAGGCCTGAAAAATCTTTTGAATGCAAAAATATGTTTAGTGCTATGAATCCATCATGTATGCAAATAGTCCTAGTCATATACACTATATGCGTGCACAAACATTCAACCATATGCAACATCCGCATGATAACATATTCAATTTCATCCATAAACAAGTATAAATACTCGTGCATATGTAATATGAAATGTGACCGAGTCGAGCTAGTATCTAATGTGTATTCGCGCATCCACGAGCAACCACTTGCAACCATTTGCAACCATATCAACCATAACATGTTTCAAATACATGTTTACATCCATAGGGTTCTACCTAAGATTCCCTGAAACAGGGTCGAGAAGATAAACAAAACAAACTCCGTACGGGGTTTGTAACAGAGACAGGACCGAGAGGATATCCATAAAAGATAGCCTACAAGCAAGCTCAACAGAAAAACAGGGATCGAGGATATATTCCCAAAAGAGATATCATGCACGTATTTAGTCTTCAGTCTCCTGAGTCGCATTACCTTGAGCTTAGTTCCATCGTGCCTTGACCGCCCCTTTTACTTCACGATTTCGCAGCTTCTTATTTCCTGTTTCCATAACATGAGTTGGAACTCATTTCCTCGTCGCCTCTCGTTCCACTTGCACTTATTCTCCTTATAGAATACTTGGCGCAAACAGGACTGCGTACACATTATTCCATGCGAGCCCTCAAAATTCACTAGTGAATCCTGGACCTTGTACCATAAGGTATTCCACGTAGAAAAACTTTCTCTTGAAAGTAAACAGGTTACCATGCGCACTTACTAGGGTAATTCCCATAACCCATACATAAGTGAAGTAGACCATCCGTCCTACTAGCAAACACCACTCGATCGGGTTTCTAATTTCCAACAAAGGCATCTAGAGATTCTAAGTAACTAATCATGACAGAACCCAAAAGGTTACGCGATACTTCAAGGGTATTTCCAAAGCGAGCCAAGAGTCTAACTACCCTCCTTCTAAAACCGAGAGTGGCACCCCTTACTGGATAACCACTTCATCCTTAGAATCCATCCATAACTTATAAACATAAGCATTATTTCCAAGCTCAACACTTGATATAGACATTCTCAAATCCAAACAAGTCATGAATAAATGGACCGATCTTCCAATAGGACTTGAGACAAAAACGGGATCCTCTATTATACTAGTACTAAGGTGCAGAGACTCAACTATCGAAGCGGACTTAAAAGATGCGGTGATCAAAACAAAGTCCCGACAGGATGATAGAGAAGAAAAGCTAAACCTTTAACAAGATCGTTACCCTCCTTCTGAGGTACCCTAGAAATGAGAGCATACTATTGCCCTCCGAATGATCTTGTCCCTGTTCCATGATACTTAACTATCCGTCCCGTTTCAACATGCCAAAGGTACTCTCTCGTCATGGGTTTCATTGTTCATCTTTCTCCCTCCTTTTAGGACTCAGCCATACCAACATGTTGCTTATCCCTGAGCTTGTATCCATTATCCTTGTTCTTACTATCCTTTCATGCATAACTCTGCAACGGTCTCTCGAGAACCACCTCCATCGTATGGGAAACACTTACGCAGCTAGAAAGACTAGTCGCAGTCAAAACCACTGTGACTACAGATGGAGGAAAGAAAGGAAAAGAGATTCAATCAAGGAAACAAGGATAATGCTAATGGCCTTTGGGGAATAGCCTTTTTCTTTTTAAAAGAAAATTTTCTTGAAAAATGCTTCTTTGTAAACGGTTTTTCAAATAATTTTCAGAAGGTCTTTAAAAACTTTTGCCCAGTCTAGTAACCTTCTGCTCTGATACCAAATGTAACACCCCACCTCCGCTAGGGTCACTCACAAAGGGAATGCACTAGGTTTGGTGAAGCATTATCAAGGTAAACATGCACAGAAATATCACAAGACATAACATATAAAATAGCGGAAGTAAAATCGAACTTTCATAAACATTACTAATTAAGGTCTAAAGCCTTTTACATCAGAGTACATCAAAACCTGTCTTGCAATAGTAAAGAAGCATAAAGACTTTTTCATAAATTATTCCCCAAATAAAACAATAAAGTAACCATAGCCGAGGAAAGTCCAAGCCATCCAAGATGACCTTCAAGCCAAAGAAGTCCGAACTAAACAGCATTGTTTCCTCCCTGTAACCTGGAGGGGGGGGGGGAACGGAAGAAAAGAGGCGAAACAAAATGGGTCAGTCAAAAAGACTGAGTAAGTCCTATCTACTTCCAGTATAAAAACAGGTAAAGGTAACATGACATGCATAAACTGAAAGTAAACACAAGGATAACTATAAGATAGATAAACTAAACCAGGGTAGCCGGTTGAACTACTGTGGCAAGGTAAACTAAGGTATCATGATAAACTACGATGTTATGATAAGTCAAGGTATCACATCGTCATATTTCTATCGAGTACATTATCCCAAGGTATCTGCCCCGTCTAACATCCCACGGTATCTATTATGTATATTCTTCCTAGTTCTAACATGTATATTTGCTCTGCACCTCTCGTACTAGTATCCCAACCCGCGTCACGTGTTAACCATGAATGTCCCTTGCCCAATGTCATGTAATGGTCCATGTCAAACTAATATATAGCATATGTAGGTTTTCCCACTCATATGTTTCTTTCCATGCATAAGATCAGTCCTTTGCCGTAGGCCGTACGGGCTTTCTCATGTAAACGTTTTATCCTTGAAGTCGTTTGGGTTGTCACCCTTGTTCTAGCTAGGCTCTTCCATATGAATCATCGTTTGAACTACTAGGACTTACGCCACCTAGAACCACTAGGGATTACGCTTACCTATTGCACGCTTTCGTATTTCGGTTTGGGTTAAACCACCTAGGCCACTAGGGATTACGCTAACCCTCAACCGCGCCCTTTTTCCCCCGCATTCATCGTGAATCGTTTTTCTATAACTGTATGCACATGTATCACATCGTGCCATCCGAGTCCTGTCATAGGGCAAAACAAGAAATACAGGGCTCGGTCGGGAGCTTTAGATTTATCTGCCGATGCAGATACTAAGGTCTGCTTTTCTACACGTGGCTATGGTCCCACGAGACCCCTCCCTCAACTAGTGAAAGGCAACACAAGAGAAAATCTTGCATGGTTAAGTGTCATTAAGGAAATCAAGCCCGGTCCCACCTAACCTACCCATTCGTGTCATATCGGTTAAATGTCATTAGTCAAATTTACTTAACCTTATCATGTGGCATTAATTTAATTAATGCACTCTTAACCTCTCACATTAGACCTTGTTGTGGTTACTAGTTAAGCCGGGCGGGTCCGGTTAGATTTACACCACAATCTAGTCTAACCTCGGGTCTTAAGCGCGACATGACCAACTTCTCACATTGGGTCCTATTGTTTGCAACTACTAGTTAGGCCGGTCGGTTCCGGGTAGTTTTACGTTGCAAACTCAACCCAACCTCGAGTTGGCCACACTTATATTATCTAAGTTCATCATGTTTCCAAAACATGTTACAAGTTTTTCAAGCATTTGGGTAGACCTAACTTAATAGGTAAATTCCCAAAGGGTAGACCTAACTTAATAGGTAAATTCCCAAGCTCATGTTTTTATGCATACTTACATGTCAACTTCCATGTTATCTTTCAAGTCATATTTTCAAGTATAAACACATGTCATATTCAAGTTAAGATTTCGCGACATGTTCATGTTTATCTAACTACCCAAAATCGTGTTTTCCCAACGCAAGCAAAGCGAGTCAACATAGTAGGTATACTATGGCTACATGTAGACCCCAAAACATGCACGATGCCACAAAAGGGATTGGCTCCAAACATGCATGGCGTCATAAGGGGGGTTGGCCTTAAAACATGCATGATAGGGTCATATAGGGATTGACCATAAGCATGCATACTATCATATAGGATTTGGCCACAAACTTGAATAATATCATAAGGAGGTTTTGCCACAAACATGCATGAAACATAAGGGGTTTGTGTTCATATGCATGCATAAGCCCCAAGGTCAAGTATTTGCCTATGTTTCACAAGTCAAATGGTTCCCAAAGGTTCATGCAAATCTTCCATAGACAAAGATCCAAACTTGCAAGATAAACTAGGCTAAACATAACATGAGTGACATGATTAAGTTGCTACATCTTAGTCTAAGGTCATAGATCATAGAAAAGGGACAAAGTTAGGTTCACATACATGCATACTTATGCTTTATCTCATTTTATCCCATGTCAACATTAAAAATACCGTTTTGATCCAAAAGTAGCTAGAACTTACATAGGCAAGGCTTAGAAAAGGGGTCATGCATCATCTTGACGAAGGAAGGTGGCTCCTTTGAAGAAGAACCTTCATGAAACTCGCATAGCAATGTTGATTTGGCCTCTATTTGGTGTAGCAAGCTTGCACCTTTTGATTTGAACCCGATTTGAATGCATAGGCTCTAGGGATTGGAGATGGAGGCCATGATCAAAATTGATTTTGGCAGCACTTAGTTGCTAGGTTTGATTTTTAGGGATTTAGGTTAGGTTTAGGGTCTTTTTATAGAGATTAGGATAGTTTTAGGCCCTTAGATTAACCCTAGGATAGATCAGGACCATCAGATCTCGGAAGCTTCCAGAACCAGCCCAAGAACAAGACCAGGTGAGACAAACAGGTGCGCCAGGCAACTTGCCCCGGCCACCCCCTGTCGACAGGCAAGTCGACAGGGCTGTCGACTTGGTCTGGGCCCAAGTCGACAGGCCTGTCGACAGCCCTGTCGACATGGCCTAGGCGGGAAACTTCCCGCCTGGCCCCAGATCTGATTTCCAAAACTGTTTCCGAAATTCAAATTCCCAGAAACCTTCTTTGGGCCTTTTACGGGTCATACGGACTCCGATTCTCGAAAACTCGGACTCTATTTCGCGTATTTTTCCGAGACGAACGCAATGGCACAGACCGTTTCACTTGATTCAGAATTTATAATTTAATTTTGTCTTGATTCTTGATTTAACGTGTTGTAAAAATTCGGGTTGTTACAAGGCGCCTCGGATTTATTGGTCGCCAATGGCCAATTTATAGGTCCAATAAGATCGGGGAGCATGTGTTCAGGAATTTCCAATCTACTAACGTTATTTATGGACCGACCCTGCAGTATCCAAGGGTTGCCCGTAGGTGTGATCCTGGGACATTGCTAGAGTGTCTCGAATCGGTTAGGAGATCGTTCCTAGCCTTGACTCAAGATGGAAACCCAACCTCAAATACAACATTACGATTTTGATTGTAAACCTATATATGGCAACATAGTTGGATGGGGTACTATGCTGTCTAGGATTGATACATTTACTTTGAAGTATTTTTGAAACATATTAGAAACTAAAAATATTAAAAATATTATTTTCTACATATCAAGCATTTTTGATCAATATAAGGTAAAACTCTATCCTCCGGTCTGCATTGCATTGTGTGATGGGACATGAGTTTATAATGGTTTCATTTTCTAAAAAGCATTGTGTTTTTTTGACTTAAAATTTATTAATCATATGAACTGGCAATCCAACAGAGTAAACCAGTTCCACGTTAGCAGCGTGGTCCTGTGATTAGCCATATTGTTAGTTCGATAAGATTTCTCATACCTGTCCCATGACTGACTCGTAGTTTGTTTCACTTTGCAAACTCGGGTGCCCTCTTTCCATACGGGCAGCCAAATGACAAGTTTTAAGTATGGATATTTTCTGGACTGGAGCTTGCTGATGAAGAAGATGAAGAATCTTTTCTTTTTATCTTTTTATTTACTTCTTGAGAAATTGAGACATTTTTGAGCATTGATGTATTTTGGTGAAGATTGAGACTTTATTTCTTTCCTTGTTTTGGACATCTATTTTACTAAGTGTATCCTGTACTGCGTACTCTAATATCTGTGATGTTATGTTGTGATGACATTTCCATTTCCGGTGAACTGATTTATATGTTCTGCTATTATCTGAGATCTATTACTGTTTTAATTATGTTATGCTCCTATGGTTTCCTTACTTTTGTACCACAGAAGTTAGGGTCGTCACAGTTGGTATCAGAGCTGAAGGTTAACCTTAGCTTTGGAATATAACATTTTTAGAAAAATAAGTCTAGATAGAATCAGTAGTATTCTAAGACGAGTAGCTCATTAGAGATAGGATTAGTAATGTCCTAGAATGAGCGTAGCAGAATATCACATATTAATCAGTCATTACTTCATTAGCATCTTATCATATGTCTCTACTTTTTACCTTTCCTTTGAAATTATCATTTCTGTTAGTCTAACTCTTTCATTGATGGTACATAACCAATTAAGAAATGAGGACCAAAGCACGTGCTAGAGCACGAGGCCGAGGTGGGGCTTGGGGACCCGCCAGAGATGAGACTCCTACGTCCCAGGAACATGCCACTTTAGAGGTTGAGACACCACCACCACCACCACCACCTCTACGTGCTTTTGATCAAGACAAGGTGGCAAAGAAAATCAAGAATCTAGGAGGCGTACATTTCATGGGCCGAGAGACGGTGACAGAGGCACAAGCGTGGCTTAAGACTATTGAGAAGATCTTGGGAGGACTAGAACTAGAAGATCATAGGAAGCGATTTATGGCGACATGGTTCCTGAAGGACCAGACTATAATTTGGTGGGAAACGGTTATGATTGGTGGTAATGAAGCTGATATAACTTGGGAGAAATTTAAAGAGCTCTTCAACGAGAAGTTTATTCAGCCTCACGAAGTTGAACGCCTTCATGATGAGTTTGCCAACCTCTAACAGGGAAGTATGACTATTGTCGAATATGTGAAGAAATTTGACGAGCTCTCCAGATATTCCCCTGAGCAAGTTCAAGACCCACTTCAGAAGAATAAGAGATTTATCGATGGTCTTGCGAGGAGGTATCATAATAGAGTGACGGCACACATCGAGCGTCCTTTTGCTAAAGTGATCGAGATGGCCTGCAGATATGAGGAGATTGACCAAAAAGGTTCTCAGCAAGACCGAGAAAAGAATCAAGCCAATAATAAGAGAAAAGAGTCTGACAAGAAACCTGAGGCGGGCAGCTCTTCTACCTCCAAGCCCCAAGAGAAGAAAAGAAGAAGAGGGACAAATCTAAGGTCAAGTGCTACAATTGCAAGAAGATGGGGCATTTTGACTATGAATGCCGAGCCCCGAAGAGACCAAGAAGGAGTGAGTCTGGGCCGAGTCAGAACAGTGGGCAGAATCCCCGTGGTCTAAAGGAATGCTTCAATTGCCATAAGACGGGCCACTTTATCATAAATTGCCCTCTGCTCAAGGAATTTGAAGTAGCACATGTCTATGATGGGGCGGCTGCACCGACTTCTTCCAAAGGAGCAGGTAAACCTGATGTTTTAGGAGTTACTATTAATATTAAGAACATTCCTATTAAAGTTTTGTTGGATACGGTGCATTTAGAAGTTTCATATCTAACGACACGATAAAAAAGTTTAAATTGAAACCAAGAAAACTTAATCAACCGATTAGAGCCCATAGCCCAATAGGAGGTTCACTTATTCTCGATCAATACTGTAGAGTACCTGTTTCTTACTCTTACTTCCAGTTCCCTTTTGACTTGATCGTTATGAGTTTTTCTTGATACGATATCATACTTGGGCTAGATTGGCTAACAAAGTATGAGGCTGAGTTACTATGCGCTGAAAGAGTACTCAGAATTAAAAACAAATTCGGAAATATGATGACTATACCATGCCACGGCTCAGCCGTAGATAGGAAAGAATTTTGGTATTCTCTAGAAGTCCCTCCTGCTTCTATTGAGGATATTCCTATCGTCGGAGACTATACGGATGTGTTTGAAGAAGTAGACAGCTTACCTCCGTGCAGAGAAATCAACTTCAGATTTGACTTAGTTCGGAATGCTAGGCTCGTTGTACACCCTATTCGGAGGATTTCACTGAAAGAAAAAGAGGAGTTGAGAAATCAAACTAAGCAACTTTTGTGTAAGGGTCCGATCAGACCTAACTTCTCGAGCTGGGGTGCAACAGTGGTTTTCGTCCCAAAGTCAGACGGTACCCTCAGTTTATGTGTGGACTACCGTGATCTAAATAAGAAAACACTGAAATATAAATACCCACTGCCACGCATTGATGATCTGCCAGACCACTTGAATGGAGCACGAGTATTCTCTAGGATGGACCTAGCTACAGGTTTCCGCTAATTACGCATTACCGAGGAATGTGTGCCTTTGACACCTTTCAGAGGGCCAGACTTATTTTATGAATGGCTAGTGATGCCCTTTGGCTTATGAAATGCTCCAGCATACTTCGTTGATCTGATGAATAGAGTATTCCGAGATGTTTTAAATAAATTCGTGCTGGTGTTCATCGATGGTATCCTAATCTTTTATAAATCCACCGCTGAACAAGAAAAGCATCTAAAAGATGTCTTAGAGATTTTGCGTAGAAATGTGTTGAAAGACAAATTCTCCAAGTGTATATTCTGGCAAGAAGAGGTTAAATTCCTCGACCATGTTGTATCAAAGGAAGGCATCTAAGTAGATCCAGGAAAGATCTCAGCCATCAAAGATTGGCCTATTACGCCCACAAAAGTCAGAAGTTTCTTAGGACTTGCTGGCTATTATCGGAAATTCGTTAAGGATTTTTCGAAATTATCTTGTCCATTTGACAAGCTGACTAAGAAGCATACAAAGTTCATTTGGACACCCGAATGTGAGGTAGCTTTCCAAGAGCTGAAACGGAGACTGATCACTGCTCTTGTGTTGACCATTATTGATGGCAATCAGGATTTGAAAGTCTGGACAAACGCTTCTAGAGAAGGTTACTTTCTTTTTGTCTAAATAAACATATTTGAGATGACATTTTTCTAATGTCAAATCTTATTTTAACATGTTATCCTTTTATCTATTTAAGGTATTGGTGCGGTGCTAATGCAAAGACAAGGTAGTCGCATATGCTAGCCGCCAGTTAAAACCGCATGAGAAGAATTATGCCACTCATGATCTTGAGCTAATGGCTATCGTATTTGCTCTAAAGATAAGGAGGCACTATCTCTTGGGTGAGAAATTCGAGCTGTATACTGATCACAAATCCTTAATGTATCTGTTCACCAAAAGAGATTTGAACTTGTGGCAGCAGCGTTAGGTTGAATTCCTTGCACCCTATGACCTGGACATCTTATATACTCCAGGGAAAGCCAATGTAATTGCAGATGCTCTCAGCAGGAAGAATACGGCTAGTGCCAATCTTATCCTTGCCAATCTCATTATTACCCCTACCTTAATCGATAAGATCTCTGCTCTCCAGAAAGGTGATAAATTTATTCAGATGATTAGTGAGCGAGTTCGAAGGGGCGAAGCTCCAAGCTTCCAAATAGACAGCAAGGGAACCCTCAGACTACAAGGGCGAATATATATGCCAGATATCCCCGAGATAAAAAGAGAATTTATGGATGAATGTCACAAATCTAAGCTCAGCATCCATCCAGGAGTAAGGAAGATGTATCATGATCTTAAGCGTACTTTTTGGTGGAAGGCGATGAAGAGAGACATTTCTATATATGTTGCTAGATGTCCCACCTGTCAGTAAGTCAAAAGCGATCAGCAAAAGCTAGCAGGTCTGTTGCAACCGCTAGGGGTTCCAAGTTGGAAGATGGTGAAATTTCTATGGACTTTATTGATGGCTTACCCCGAACTAGAAAACATAATGACAGTATATGGGTGATTGTAGATCGCTTCACAAAGACTTCCCATTTCATCCCTGTCAAATCTAATAGAATAACTGGGAGTTTGTCATAGCTTTTTTCAGAGAGATTGTCAGATTACATGGAGTTCCCAGTAGCATTGTCAGTGACCGTGATCCGATATTTGCTAGAAAATTATGGGAAGCTTTCCAAGAAGAGCTAGGGACCAAGTTGAATATGAGCACCGCTTATCATCCTCAGACAGATGGCCAGACTAAGAGGATGAACCTGTAAAGGCACGCAAATCCGTACTATCTTAGTTGACTAATAACACAACACGTCCAACCCAATTTGCACAGAAATACGAATCATTATTAGAAAGAAGTTAGAGGATGAGAAATAGAAAGAAAGAAATATTAGAATAGAAGAAAACAAATAAGACAATTCTCACAGCGGAACGATAAAAATATATTATATAACATAACTTTTGAAATAAAAATCAGTAACTTTATATACATACCACCATCAGAGCAAAACGATTATTCCTGGAACAGTTATAAATACCTGTTTCCAAATACAACACAATACACAACGGAAATATGATAGTCTATAGCTAACTGGTGAAGCCTCCTGCTTCCAACTCTTCCAAGTGAATCTGAAAAATCCCGACCACTTGACTGCCCGTACAAATTTGGGCACCCAAGAGTTTAGGGAAAACAAAAACAAAATAAAATCTGGGTCAGTCATGGGACTGGTGTGAGTAAACTCCAATCATTTGTTTAACTTTTCAAATTCCTTTCGAAAGAAAAGATAATAGTAAGACCAGCCCACACATAAACATGGACGGTTTTTACCTTACTATGACCCAAAACACTTTGAGATGAAAATCCAGTGATATTATAACAATGCCTACATCAAATAAATAGAATCTAGCGGAACGCTTGCATCTCACGCTCCACATACATAGTATAAAATCAAAAACCGCAGGGCGCTTATTGGAGATTGGATTTCCAACATGACAAGGTATGGAACCACCTTCCGCTAGTGTATCTCTATAGAGGAATACATTGGGTTCAATAAGAACGTCTTGCAACCCAGCCCACACATGACAGACAACTCATTTCGTTTGAGTGTATTGAATGTATATCACCAACGGTTGGACCAGCAACCGTTTCCCGAATTGGACAACATCGAATATAATAAGGAAATAAATGAATCTTTAGATAGGTGATTATACACCCTAATGGGAGCGACCCACATTACCATGCTGCCTGCCCAATTTTTGTCATTTCCTAGTTGTTGAGGCCTGAGGCTACGCTTACTTGCCATTCATTTATAGCACAATTCACTTTGAATGCCACATTGTCAGATCTGTTAATCATTAATTGATTTGCACAAATATTCTGGATGTTATTCTAAGGGTATAAATCCATTGCAACCATATATATTTATACAGAACAACTCATGCGATCATTGGAAATACTTTGTTAGACACTCTTCAATATATGTTCGTTCTGGGATTGAAAGAAACCGAAGGCACCATTTCTATTAATAGAAAAAGTCCTTGCACTTCACTCCGTCTTCGATTATCTTCGTATAATCTGATTCACAATGCTACAGCCAATACAGAGTGGTTCACGGATAATAATCCAACCATTCTCTCCATATTGACAACGATATTGGCAAATACTTCGATAGTCGTTTTTTAACTATCGAAGAAAAATAAACAAACATCCATTCATCCATAACATCAATCAATCACTGGGCCTGTAATTAATATTTCATTAATTAATTCACTTCTTCATTTCCCTATCAATATTTGTTAACCAAATATTTTCAATAGTCATCTTGGCCTCCTACGATATTTGGAAAACATTTCCATATATTGACTACTATTATTTTCTATACTTAGAAAATATATTCTATATGCAATTGAAAACAATTTCAATCACTTATCTTTTTCCCTACTACTTTAATTATACTCAGGAAATATTTACTTTTATATTTCCAAAATTCCACCACTTGGGTTAAAACGAATGCTGTGTAAAACATCGTTACAACAACCCAAAATATTTAATTCAACTAACTCTTATTCAACACTTCTCTTCGAGATTGGGTCTTGCTATTTATTGATTAAAAATGAAATCAATCAAGTTGGGGGTATTATTACCTCTCAGACCTTGACTGAAAACATCATTAACTTCAAAACAGACAAAATCATTTACCTCGAATAATCAACATTTTAACAACCAATTATTCATTTTAAACGTATATATGTTTCTCTTACTATTACCATCCTATCAATTTCCCTTTTTGTTTATAATATTCTATTTTTAAATTCCTTCCTTATCGAATTCTATATATATCGATACATTGATTTCTAACTATCAAATTATCTTAAAAATATTCTAACTCCTTAAATTTTCGGAAAATTTCGCCATAACCTCCCTTGTACCGGGAGCATCGGGATATTTCAAATAGCCTCTCATAGCCCTTACCAATCCAAAAGAAAAAGAAAAAGCCAAGCGGCTTGCTGATACGGCGCATAAAAACTCATATATGAATTTAAACATGTACCTTTTTGTCGGGCACATAAATTAAAATCTTCATATACTTCATCCCATACCTGTCTAACACATGTTCACCTGTTTTTAATTCAATTCAGCTCGATCCAATCATTTGAATTCAGTTTTCGCTAATTTATCCTTTAATTAGCTATTTTACCCATTTCACTTCTTTGTTTGAACATAACATGTTCAAACAAAATATTTAACTTGCTCATAACCAAATTGAATTTTAATTTCAATTCTAGTTTCCTTTTTGATTTCGAATATAAATTTCCAAATCAAATTCACTTATTCAAAGCCCAATATCAATTCAAAATCTCATTAATTAATTACTATTCAAATTAGTTAATTCTATTCAATAATCTAAAATCTGATTTCTGTTTCAAAAATCAATTCATTACTCCACCTGGGTTCACATATATTCTACAACACAAATCCGAAATTTTCTATATAGAAATTCGGATTTCATATAAAATTAAATAAACCGTTATGGTTTTTAAATGGTTCTGGTGCTGCTTTTCTAAAAATTTGATTTTGATATAACTCAAAATTTATTCGACAAAATCCAGATTTTCCTCCTCCATTAGAAAACTATTATCAAATCGGTCCTTGACGTTTCTTATTTCAAAGAATTCCGACTTCAATAGAGTTTTATATACTCAATTGAAGTTCAAATCGCTAATTTACGAACTGCAGCGCTGTGGCGAGTTCGTTTTAATTATATTTATATATATAAACTTTTAAACTTCATTAAAACGAATTCAACTCCATTTTAACTTTATTCGAATTCTAATATTCAAACCCTATTTCATTTCTGTTTGAATTCTAATATTCAAACTCTATTTTAACTCTATTTGAAATCTATATTCAAATTCTCATTTCAAATTCTGTTTTGAAATTCTATTCTCAAATTCCATTTTAATCTATTTGAATTCTATATATTTTCAAACTTCATTTGGATTTCTATATTCAAATCTATTTTCAAACTCCATTTGAATTTCTATATTCAAATTCTATATTTGAATTTTCTTTATTCGCATTCCATTCCAATTCTCTTTGAATTTTAATATTCAAACTATCTCTTGATAATTTATTCATTTTATTTATGAACACCATTTTGCAAATTTCCTTGTTTAATATTTAAACAAGTTCCTCTTTCAAATTTCTTTTTAAAACCAAAATCTCATTTTGGAAATTCTATTTATAATAACTTATAAATATAAATACCAATTTATTTTCATATTCGATTTAACTTCTACTTAAATAAATTCGAATTAATCGAATTCACATCATAAATCCTTATCGATTTATTTTCGTTCAATTTATATGCTGAACATCAGAATAAATTCCATCGTTTATTTCTTTTAAACAATTTTCCCATTTCTATTTTTAAATTCACATTTGGATTTAAATATACAAATTATCCAAATGATAATTTTTCTTTATCATTTACAAGCATCATTTTTTTTACTTGTTTATATATTTAAAACAAGTCCTATTCAATTCATTTGAAATGAAATTTCTACTTTGGAAGAATAAATTTCCCTTTTTACCTATGTAGATATTTCCTGAATTTATCCAATGATAATTCCTTCCACTTCCTTTATAAGCTTCGTTTATAAATGAACCACTTGTTTTGTTATTTGAAAACAAGTTCATATTTCTATTCTATTCGAAATTTCAAATTCTATTCCATTCGAAATTTCAAATTCTATTCTAGCAAAATAGAATTTCCCTTTTTAATCTGAAAAATTCCTTTTTATGATATTTTTAAATATCAACATTTAGGCCCAGTGATTTTTAAATACCAAACAATCAATTATTTATTTCAGGTTTTCTACACATCGTATATGACAATATATATGCAAACAAATAAACAAAAGATAATATATTTTTGAGGAATCCAATTGGATCCCTCCAACCTGTTTTCCCTGCATCCACAGACGTTAGTTAACAGAAATAATACCCTCCTGCTTGATATCGTGGTATAGAAGGTCATCCACTATCATAGCATGGGGCGTATAGGGTAATCATCCGCTAATGGTACCGCGGGCATCCGCTAATGAGACTGCGGGAATCCAACCACCAAACCAATATATATATATATATAATAGTTACCCTAAATAACTAATATATTTAAATCAACCAGAAAGCATCCAAACAAGCAACAACCAATTATTTTTAACGGATAAAAATTATTCTAAATAAAAGGTGAGTGATATTTACTCACCGGTATTTTATTTTGATCCATTCTGATTCCAAATGAAATACCTGATTTTAATATCTGCAATTTCAAATTTTATTTTACAATTTTATCACCTTGTATAATTTAATATATTGCATTATTTTTATGATAATGTAAAATTTAAACAAATTAAATAAATTAATGGTTAAAGTTGATTACCTTACTACACTGCATCTCTACTTATCGCCCAGAACTGCTCTAACCACTATTTGTCGCCATTGAACTCAATACACGCAAAATTTCCATCGGACCTCACATAACAGAACGTGTACTTTTATTGTAGAAGAACATTAATCCATTTCTATCTTTAGCGTTTACTTAAATTAAATGAATTAATAACAAATTTAAATTACCTTCTTTGTTGGTACTGTGAAAAACTCAATTCTCTTCATGCTATAAAAACCGAGTTTTGACTTAAATTGATTGATGCACTTCATTCTACAATCCATTACTATGTCGCTTCCCTCCTTCTTAGCCTATGTCGAACCCCTTCACAGTCCAACTTGGCTTGAACCACCATACATCATTCAGCAACTAATCATCACCAGAAGACACATACTTCCACTGCCCTATAGCCGACGTCATGAGCAGTAGCTCCCATGCCAATGCCAGTCATCCCTCGTGTAATGCCTAACCTCAAAATCACCTTGATTTCACCAGTACGCCAAAAGCCAGACCACCACAATGCTTAGTATCACAACCTCCTCCCTCCAAACACCATCCCATCATCCAACGATGAACTTGCGAAACCCTAAAGCCCTTCGTTTCACCTTCGAACTAGCCCAGAAGCTCATCGCAATCCCAGACTTCCTCTAAAATCGCAGCATCGAGATTTCCTAATTCAATCACACACCCTCGCTTCCCTAATTCGAAGTACCCCTTTTTGAACTCGGCCTCGACTTCCTACCAGATCGCGACTTCGAGCAGTTGTGGACCCAATGATGCTCTGTTGAACGAGCGACCTCCATCCTTGACCGAAAGGTTAAAACTTATGTCCTCCATTTCCACTATGGCGAGTTTGATTTGAGGAATTTAGAAGAAAGGCATAGCCTGGAGGAGCGTCGGCTACGAGGAAAAGGATCGCCATTTATTTGTGCCTGAGGTTCAGATTCTTTATGAAACGAGAATGGGAAGTAAAAAGGAAAGGGTTATCGTGATTTATAGGTGGAGAGGGAACCGGAAGTACACACAAATCTTTGTATTTATTTAAAAAGATTTTCTAGTTAATTTGATTTGATTGAAATAGATTTTATTTCTTTCTAAATAGATATCGATTTGATTTTCGATTCGATTTCGATCTTATCCATTATAAATATCTCCTGAGTTCACAATTAAAAAACGTGAACTGCTATTTTAGCGTACCGACCGTCGTTCCAATGTGATAGCATTATACTGGACTCAACAGAATATTTTCTGAAATTTATTTTGAACGTATATTTAAACTAACCACATTAAATCAATATAATATAATTTAAATTCAAAAACAAATAAATTCTTCAACAATAAATTTCTATTATCGTCATTTATATTAAAATAGAATATATATTGATCATCTGAGCCATTTCAATTCAGTTTTACCTTCGAATTGAATTATTTCAATGCTCGTATTTCGATAACTATATGTATTCGAAATAAATCGTATATCGATTATAAATCGATAATTCAATATAAAAATTCTTTTATATTATTAATTCAATATTTAAAAGATACTAAATATTAAAATAAATCGACCAAAAATTCAGGTGGTTACATTCTTTCCCCCTTATAATAATTTCGTCCTCGAAATTGCGAAGGTAGGAAAAATGGTACAAATCCATTATTTTTAAAAATCTCACTTATGTTGAAACTCAACTCCTCATATTTCAATAAATTTAATTCCACCAAAACTTTTGGTCTTCCTTCATATGCATTCTAATTCATTCAACTTGATTTTGATTCAATTTATTCGCTTTGATTCATTTAAATTTCCACATTCACATTCCTGGGATTTCATTTTAAATCCTTATGAAATCACATAAATATATACATATATTTATTTCCATCTCAAATTTAAAACATTTGAATTTTCAAACCAATTTGTTTTCCTTCAAACAAATCTTCATCAAAAACTTTTCTAAGGTAGCATTCCATCACTTAGAAACTCGAAAATGAACACTGATGATGCTGCAGTCATCATCAGAATTATTTCCCAGTCACTGAAGTGAGTTCAGTGCCTTGACACTTTCAGAATCCATTCAAAAATGATTTTTATTCAAAATTCCCTTTCAAACAAAGCTATATTATTTTAATGTACTTCAGGAAATATTTTCCAACTTCGCAGGGTTTAAATTCTGAATTCTGTTTTGAATTCAATTTTAATTCATCCCATTTGTATATCTAATTCATATACAAGTTCTATTTGGTTCTATATACCCATTTCATTTCTTATAATCTCATTTGATTATAATAATAACAACCAACACATCCATATATTATAATAATTTCAAAAATTATTCTTTCTCTATCAAAATAGGATTTTGAGTAAAATTATTTCATTTACCCACTTTAAAACAATATTGTGTTCAATCTTCTGTTCCAGTATTTACAAACTCTTATCGACGTCGTGGCGTCCCACGATTCGATCAGAATTCATAACTCACTCAATAGACTAGTCAACACAATATAAAACATTTTTTATATTAAATAACAAATACGATCTCTCGTATATACATACACTCACTCATTCTAGGGCACTATAGACCCTATCTCTAATGAGCACATTCCAACAAGCCTAGGTATTCGCTCAACCTAAGCTCTGATACCAACTGTAAAGGCCCGCAAATCCGTACTATCTTAGTTGACTAATAACACCACACGTCGAACCCAAATTTGCACAGAAATACGAATCATTATTTGAAAGAAGTTATAGGATGAGAAATAGAAAGAAAGAAATATTAGAATAGAAGAAAACAAAGAAGACTAATCTCACAGCGGAACGAATAAAATATATTATATAACATAACTTTTGAAATACAAATCAGTAACTTTATATACATACCATCATCAGATCACAACAATTATTCCTGGAACAGTTATAAACACCTGTTTCCAGATACAACACAATACACAGCGGAAATATGATAGTCTATAGCTAACTGGTGAAGCCACATGCTTCCATCTCTTCCAAGTGAATCTGAAAAATCCCGACACTTGACTGCTCGTACAAATTTGGGTACCCAAGAGTTTAGGGAAAACAAAAACAAAATAAACTTTGGGTCAGTCATGGGACTGGTGTGAGTAAACTCCAATCATTTGTTTAACTTTTCAAAATCCTTTCGAAAGAAAAGATAATAGAAAGACCAACCCACACATAAACATGGACGGTTTTTACCTTACTATGACCCAAAACACTTTGATATGAAAATCCAGTGATATTATAATAATGTCGACATCAAATAAATAGAATCTAGAGGAACGCTTGCATCTCACGCTCCATATACACAGTATAAAATCAAAAACCGCAGGGCGCTTATTGGAGATTGGATTTCCAACATGACAAGGTATGGAACCACCTTCCGCTAGTGTATCTCTTGAGAGGAATACACTGGGTTCAACAAGAACATCTTGCAACCCGGCCCATAAATGACCGACCACTCATTTCGCTTGAGTGTATCGAACGTATATCACCAACAGTTGGGATCAACAACCGTTTCCCGAGTGGGACAGCATCGAATAGAATAAGGAATTAAATGAATCTCTAGATAGGTGATTATACACCCTAAAGGGAGCGACCCACATAGCCATGCTGTCCGCCCGATTTTTGTCGTTTCTCGATTGTTGAGGCCTGAGGCTACACTTACTTGCCATTCATTTATAGCACAATTCACTTTGAATGCCACATTGTCAGATCCGTTAATCATTAATTGATTTGCACAAATATTCTGGATGTTATGCTAAGGGAATAAATCTGTTGCAACCATATATATTTATACAGACCAACTCATGCAATCACTGGAAATACTTTGTCAGACACTCGTCCATAAACGTTCGTTGTGGATTGAACGAAACCGAAGGCACCATTTCTATTAATAGAATAGTCCTTGCACTTCACTCCGTCTTCGATTATCTTCATATAATCTGATCCGCAACGCTACTGCCAATACATAGTGGTTCATGGATAATAATCCAACCGGTCTCTCTATATTGACAACGATGTTGGCAAATACTTCGATTGTCGGTTATTTAACTATCGAAGAAAAATAAACAAACATCCATTCATCCATAACATCAATCAATCACTGGGCCTGTAATTAATATTTCATTAATTAATTCACTTCTTCATTTCCCTATCAATATTTGTTAACCAAATATTTTCAATAGTCATCTTGGCCTCCTACGATATTTGGAAAACATTTCCATATATTGACTACTATTATTTTCTATACTTAGAAAATATATTCTATATGCAATTGAAAACAATTTCAATCACTTATCTTTTTCCCTACTACTTTAATTATACTCAGGAAATATTTACTTTTATATTTCCAAAATTCCACCACTTGGGTTAAAACGAATGCTGTGTAAAACATCGTTACAACAACCCAAAATATTTAATTCAACTAACTCTTATTCAACACTTCTCTTCGAGATTGGGTCTTGCTATTTATTGATTAAAAATGAAATCAATCAAGTTGGGGGTATTATTACCTCTCAGACCTTGACTGAAAACATCATTAACTTCAAAACAGACAAAATCATTTACCTCGAATAATCAACATTTTAACAACCAATTATTCATTTTAAACGTATATATGTTTCTCTTACTATTACCAGCCTATCAATTTCCCTTTTTGTTTATAATATTCTATTTTTAAATTCCTTCCTTATCGAATTCTATATATATCGATACATTGATTTCTAACTATCAAATTATCTTAAAAATATTATAACTCCTTAAATTTCCGGAAAATTTCGCCATAGCTTCCCTTGTACCGGGAGCATCGGGATATTTCAAATAGCCTCCCGTGGCCCTCATCAATCCAAAAGAAAAAGAAAAATCCAAGCGGCTTGCCGATACGGCGCATAAAAACTCATATATGAATTTAAACATGTACCTTTTTGTCGGGCACATAAATTAAAATCTTCTTATACTTCATCCCATACCTGTCTAACACATGTTCACCTGTTTTTAATTCAATTCAACTCAATCCAATCATTTCAATTCAGTTTTCGCTCATTTATCCTTTAATTAGCTATTTTTCCCACTTCACTTCTTTGTTTGAACATAACATGTTCAAACAAAATATTTAACTTGCTCATAACCAAATTGAATTTTAATTTCAATTCTAGTTTCCTTTTTGATTTCGAATATAAATTTCCAAATCAAATGAATTCAACTCCATTTTAACTTTATTCGAATTCTAATATTCAAACCCCATTTCATTTCTGTTTGAATTCTAATATTCAAACTCTATTTTAACTCTATTTGAAATATATATTCAAATTCTCATTTCAAATTCTATTTTGAAATTCTATTCTCAAATTCCATTTTAATCTATTTGAATTCTATATATTTTCAAACTTCTTTTGGATTTCTATATTCAAATCTATTTTCAAACTCCATTTGAATTTCTATATTCAAATTCTATATTTGAATTTTCTTTATTTGCATTCCATTCCAATTCTCTTTAAATTTTAACATTCAAACTATCTCTTGATAATTTGTTCATTTTATTTATAAACACCATTTTACAAATTTCCTTGTTTAATATTTAAACAAGTTCCCCTTTCAAATTTCTTTTTAAAACCAAAATCTCATTTTGGAAATTCTATTTATAATTACTTATAAATATAAATACCAATTTATTTTCATATTCAATTTAACTTCTACTTTAATAAATTTCTAATTAATCGAATTCACATCATAAATCCTTATCGATTTATTTTCGTTCAATTTATATTCTGAACATTAGAATAAATTCCATCATTTATTTCTTTTAAACAATTTTCCCATTTCTATTTTTATTTTCACATTTGAATTTAAATATACAATTTATCCAAATGATAATTTTTCATTATCATTTACAAGCATCATTTCTTTTACTTGTTTATTTATTTAAAACAAGTCCAATTCAATTCATTTGAAATGAAATTTCTACTTTGGAAGAATAAATTTCCCTTTTTACCTATGTAGATATTTCCTGAATTTATCCAATGATAATTCCTTCCACTTCCTTTATAAGCTTCGTTTATAAATGAACCACTTGTTTTATTATTTGGAAACAAGTTCATATTTATATTCCATTCGAAGTTTCAAATTCTATTCCATTCGAAATTTCAAATTCTGTTGTAGCAAAATAGAATTTCCCTTTTAAATCTGAAAAATTCGTTTTTATGATATTTTTAAATATCAACATTTAGGCCCAGTGATTTTTAAATACCAAACAATCAATTATTTATTTCAGGTTTTGTACACATCATATATGACAGTATATATGCAAACAAATAAACAAACAAATAATATATTTTTGCGGAATCCAGTTGGATCCCTCCAACCTGTTTTCCCTGCATCCACAAACGTTAGTTAACAGAAATAATATGTGAAAACCCGTAACTTCCCCGTAAAGGAAAGCGACGGATAGTTCGAGAACAAGCCACAACAGAACGCATACAAAAGAACATTTCATTGTATATTACAACAATGCATCAGATTACAAGAATATACAGAGTATAAATGAATAAATATTACATAGAAATATCAGAGATTTAAATTACATTTAAATACATAGCAGCGGAAAAAATAATACAATACACAACTAGAAGAGATATACGGATACAAAGCTTTCCGGATATCGTTCCAGCAGTAAACCAGGATCTTGTGAATATAAATCTGCAAAACCGAAACTACTAGCTGCCCGTGTCAAAATAAGGGCACCCAGAGTTTAGGTTAAAACAATAAACTCCAGGTCAGTCATGGGACTGGTGTGAGAACTAAAACAGTTAATCTTTATTTTTAAAGCTAGGTAAATCAAGGGACCACGCCGTATAACACGGAACGGGTTTCCTCCCAAGAATACCAGTGCATAAAACAAACAGCGCAATGCTAAATAAAGAAAAATGAAGCTGTTATAAGACCCAGGTCCTATCACACAATGCAACGCAAGCCGGGGGATAGGGTTTTCCCTTATAACAGCCCAAGAATGCTTGATACGTTTAAAACAAATCATTTGATACTATAATAAGTGCATAGTGTATAAAACAACTTCAAACCATAAGTATCAATCATATGCGACATGAGCGTCCCATGCCACTATGTCGCCATATATAGGTTTACAAATAAAGCCGCAAAGTCACGTATTTGGAAATTGGATTTCCGTCTATGAACCGAGGCAAAAGATAGTCCTCGACCGATTCGAGACAATCTAGCCCATGTCTCAGGCAAGCGCGCAGGCAAGCCTTGGATCGTCAGGGCCGGTCCACCGATGTGGATTATTATGCCTGAACAATACATCTCTCCGCCCTTTGGGGCGTAAATGAGCCAACGAATGACTCCATCGGACCCGGATCGTCCGATCAAACCGAGGCGCCTCGCAACAGCAACAACCACATAAGTCAAACTCGTCAGGGCGTGTAAAACCACTGACGCCACTTCTAACTAGAAAGAAACGCATGCAATCCCTGAGGTCCGTCTCCCGTTTTTGGTTCATACCGGGTGTGAAACACGCGAAGTAAACGTTACACAAAGTTACGCCACAAAGGCCGTGCTTTGATCATCACCACAAGACTTTGCTTTTCAACAGAAGCCTCGATCAATTGCCACTTAGGCATGCCACACAGGCAATTCACTCCATGCGTTTGATATCCATCAATATATAACCCCTGAGCTCGTACGTCTCAGAGAAGGGCGTTAAGCAAGAGAATAAATTCTCCGCCGCCAAACAGATATATATTTAATAGAAATCAATCACACGGACTAAAATCCAATGTCAGACACACAGTCCATTTACAAGTCCGTTCTGGGTCTGAACGAAACCAGAGGCACCTAGTACCCCGCATATCCATCGATCTCCAAGTACGTCTGGACGATCACTAACTGTTTCCATCTTCTTGGGTGTACAGCCCAATCAAGATCATCAGTAATTATCCAAACGACATGAAGACTTCCGGTCTTCGACCATCGTCTTCATCTTCGACTTATCGTCGTATCAGTTATTCAGAATGGGATAAACCCGGTCTTTCCGAATAACTCGCGTATATTTTGAATAAGTGTTACACAAACACAACATACGCCTCATTCCAATTCATTAGTCACTAACCGTAAATTAATCAAGAGAATAATTCCCCAAATATTAACCCCGAAGGCCGAAACCAACATCAGATCAATATCCAGAAAACCATTCTGCTTAGCTAACCGACAGTTAGTTTCTAAATTTCACATTCATAGGGAAAGGTTCCCATTAATTTTATCCAAGATAAATTCCTTGAATTTATTCTCTAATCTTCTTTTGAATTTCGATTCAACTAGTCGGAATTAGCGAACCTTACCGAAGTAATCATTGGTTTTAATTTCCCAATCCCAACCTATTCATCCCATGAAGTAAAACTGGTAATACTTCATATCTAACACCACAGTGTTATCGGTAAATTCAATTACCATTTCACGTTCAAATCTAATTAAAGATTTAACTATCGCCTGGAGCAAAACTGGTGATACTCCATTTCGATTATTTCAATCTAATTAAAGATTCATTAAAACTCCACTTAGTTTTAATCGTTAACTGGGTTAAAGAATCCGTGTCATTTAAAACACGGTTCACAATAAACCCAAAGTCACATTCCATTAATTATCGGGTTAAAGAACGAGTGTTATTTTAAAACACTGTTCGTGATAAACCCAAAAATCAATATCCATTCAATTCCAATTAAATATTATTTAATTGGTACACTTCATTAAATCTAAATAAAGAGATTTAATCTTTTCTCAACTGGATTCAAGAACAGTGTTAGTGAAGACACCATTCACGACAAACCCAAATCACATTTGATATTCAATACTAGGCTCTGAATAGAAAATATATCGGCTTATATTCAATATCAAGTTCTACGACTAACAAATGCCGTATTGGAAATAACGATATAAATATATATATCTTTCAAATTTCCATAACAACATCTGTATAATCACGAATTCCAACATCGATCCGAAGACAATTTCGATTCAAATCCACTCCAATGCAATCATTGGAAATTTTGGTTATTTTCAAAACACTTTTCAAATTCAATTTATTTATTTAAAAATAAATAGAATTATAATTCTAGTTCAAAACTAGTTCATTTCGATAAAAATCTATTTTTATCTTTTCAAATATGGAGTTTTTCTTCCCAAATCTTCACAAATCGTTTCTTATGATTTTACACAAATTATTATTATTTTTAATAATTTTATCAAGGCCCGAACAGTCGATTTCCAACAATGGCCATCGAACTGCACTTACAGCGACCTTTTTCGAATTTGATTTGGACGTATCTCCCAATCCAACCGTTAGATTTCAAATTTCTAACATTCGTTGAAAGCTCTTTTCGATACGAACCCAACGGTTCCGGTTTTAGGAGAATCCGACGGTCGGATCTCCCGTAATGTCCGTTTGAAATAAATGGTCGAAATTTACGAACTGCCGCGGCGCTGCGCGTTCTATTCAGGCCATTATATTATATATATAATATATATATAATATATTTCATTGATTTCTATTTAAAACGAATTATATAAATAGTTTTAAATTCGTTTCAAAAGCAATTTCAACTTCCATTTCAATTCAAATCAAAATTGAATTCTTCTTCATAAATTCGTTTCCAAAAATTCATTTCTATTCAATTCAAATTTCAATTCAATTTGAATTCATTTCAATTCGTTTTCAATTCAATTCATTTCGAAATCGTTATATATTCAATTCATTTCGAAATCATTAAATATTTAATTCATTTCGAAAACGTTTTCAATTCAATTCATTTCGAAATCGTTTTCAATTCAATTCATTTCGAAATCGTTTTTATATCCAATTCATTTCGAAATCGTTTTCAATTCAATTCATTTCGAAATCGTTTTCAATTCAATTCATTTCGAAAATCGTTTTCAATTCAATTCATTTCGAAATCGTTTTCAATTCAATTCATTTCGAAATCGTTTTTATATCCAATTCATTTCGAAATCGTTTTCAATTCAATTCATTTCGAAATCGTTTTTATATCCAATTCATTTCGAAATTGTTTTTATATCCAATTCATTTCGAAATCGTTTTCAATTCAATTCATTTCGAAATCGTTTTCAATTCAATTCATTTCGAAATCGTTTTTATATTCAATTCATTTCAAAATGAATAAAATCGATATAAATATCGTTCACGTCAAAATGGCGTCAATCTAATCAACACGGCTTCATAAATTTCTATTTCAAATATTTTATTTCAAATATTTCTTTTTCAAAATAGTTGTTATTATCAAAATATTTCGTTCAACACATGACCAATCTCAAAGGATGAGTACTGTCAACACATGAACTTTTATTTTATAATATTGATAAAGATGTAAATTTTATTATCAAAATATTTCGTTCAACACATGACCAATCTCAATGGATGAGTACTGTCAACACATGAACCGTTATTTTATATTGATAAAGATGTAAATTTTATTATCAAAATATTTCGTTCAACACATGACCAATCTCAATGGATGAGTACTGTCAACACATGAACTTTTATTTTATAATATTCTTTATTTTCTAAATTGGAATGAGGCCCAATCAATCACCATATAATGTTAATTATATGGATTTTCATACAACACATGTATATAATAGCATTGAAAAATAATCAACCATCAACCAAAGTGCACTACACTGTATAAGCATCAAATATAGACATTTAACGCTTATAGCAGCTTGTCAATCTATCGATCGACATATTTAATCAATCAGGATGAGTGAACTTCAAGTTTCATCCCAACACCCGTGTGGGGTTTCCAACAATCAAACAAATATTTTATCCGTGCAGTTGGGCGATGTGTAAAATTTATCGTCCCAATCAATGTCCTTCAAATAGGTGTACATAAACAAACCGTCTGGTTTGTAAATGAATATTTATTTATTCACATTCACGTTAAAAATTATATTTTTAACGACAAAACATTTTATTCCAACATATGAATTTCTATTAAGTTCATTCTTTAAATAAAATGATATTTTTATTTTTCTAACACATTTTAGAAAATTTCGACGGCATAACGGCACGATACTAGAAACGGGACGAGGCCTAGCCTTATCCCCGGTCTAGTGAAGGCCCACGCCATTCACACATCAATCAAAATCACCAAACAACCAAATTCAAATCAAATCATATAACTAATCTATGCAACCAAACAAACAAGTCCATGGTCTGTGGACGATTGTGTCGGGTGCTACTAAGCACCGTCTGCATCCTAGTACATATATATAATTAGAAAAGAAATTGAAAGGTGAGAAATTCTCACATATAGCTATCCTAGCTCCACGGCACTTCATTGATAGAAATCTTCATCGCTATCGCATCATCGTCTCCTTCGTTGCCCGTAGCCACTACATATATAAAAATCGAATTTTTACTTCGTTATTCAATATATAAAAATCGAATTTTTAATTCGAAGTTCAATATATAAAAATCATATTTTTAATTCGAAGTTCAATATATAAAAATCATATTTTTACTTCGAAGTTCAATATATAAAAATCATATTTTTAATTCGAAGTTCAATATATAAAAATCATATTTTTAATTCGAAGTTCAATATATAAAAATCATATTTTTAATTCGAAGTTCAATATATAAAAATCATATTTTTAATTCGAAGTTCAATATATAAAAATCATATTTTTACTTCGAAGTTCAATATATAAAAATCATATTTTTACTTCGAAGTTCAATATATAAAAACCATATTTTTAATTCGAAGTTCAATATATAAAAACCATATTTTTAATTCGAAGTTCAATATATAAAAATCATATTTTTAATTCGAAGTTCAATATATAAAAATCATATTTTTAATTCGAAGTTCAATATATAAAAATCATATTTTTAATTCGAAGTTCAATATATAAAAATCATATTTTTACTTCGAAGTTCAATATATAAAAATCATATTTTTAATTCGAAGTTCAATATATAAAAATCATATTTTTACTTCGAAGTTCAATATATAAAAATCATATTTTTACTTCGAAGTTCAATATATAAAAATCATATTTTTAATTCGAAGTTCAATATATAAAAATCATATTTTTAATTCGCCTTTTCAAAAACAAAGATTATATTTTTAATATTCCTATGATGTAAAAATTATATTTTTATTACTTTAAAAATATAAAAATCATATCTTACATCTTTTACTTAATAAAAATTCCGTCTTTTCTATTTTAAAGATCACCTCTTTTTCTTTTTAAAGTCAGTTTTAAATCTTTTTCTTTTTAAAATCTTAAAATAAAATCAGTTTTTAAATTCTTAAAAATCAGTTTTTACCTGCTTTTAAAATCAGAATTTCTAGATTAAAAATAAAAATGAAATAAAATAAAACAACGTACCTTTATTTGCGAAGAGGGGGGGGGGGTGTCCACGTGGCTTGAGATCGTCGAAAAAGGGGGGGTGGGGTTCATCGCAGGTGGTGTGCGCAGGCGAGGGGGAAGAGGGGGGGGATCTCCGATGGCGGACTTCGTTGGAGGGGCGGCGCGCGGTGCGAGGGGGCGTTGACGGAGAGGGCGCGGGTGAGGGGGAGGGTCGGAGCGGTGGTGAGGCGTCGGCCCTAGAGCTGGCGCCCTCGATCTCTTCCTTTTTTTTTTTTAATCTGAACTGAAATAGAAACGGGTGGGGGGGGGGCAGAAATATAAAGGAGGAAGAGATATTTTTTTTATTATTATTTAATTATGAAAAAGTTGACTTTCACATACGACCTCTAAACGAGGCCCACCGCCTGTCGTCCCTAACGTTTCACCCCCATTCCGAACACAATGGGATATGTACCGCAAGCTGAATTGATCGTTTGAATCAGTTTCCGTTGAATTTACCTTTAAATCACCATATTGAATTTTAAACGTACATTTCAAATTACCGGGGTCACATACTAACTCTAAAAATTCCAGAAAAATATTTTCTAGCTTCGTATTGACGATACGGTCCTAACAAAACTAGTTTCGTCGAATTCTGAGACCGTTTGAAAAATGGCCATTTTCCAGTCGATTAAAATCAACTGAAACTGGTCAAACGCGTTTTCCTTTGCCACGCTCACATATTAATTCGAAAAATTATGAAATTTAAAACCTAGCAATAACTTTACATCCCGGACCCAACAAAACTGGTTTCGTCGAAATCCGAGGTCGTTTGCAAAATGTCCATTTTTAAGGGCCTGAATTCCATAGCGACTATTCAGAATTTTCAACTGGACTTAACTTTTGATTCCCGCTATGAAATTTCGATTGTTCGGATTCGTTGGAAAGATATTCACTATTAGATTCCATTATTTTTGGTTTCACTAAAATCCGGATTGTTTTGCACCCGGTACATTCAATTGAAGTTTGAAATCGAATTATCGAACTACCGCGCCATTTTCCATTCTATTTATAATTATATATAAATATTATATTCTAACGACGACGCGTATATTATATATACGTTCGAATTATAAAAATAAAATTCTCGTCGATATTATTTAAAATAATCTATTTTAAATATTCAAAATTCGCTAAAATTGCCAAAATAAAAATTTTAAACTGGCCCAGATTTTCGGGTTATTACAATCTCCCCCACTTAAAACTTTTCGTCCCCGAAAAGGAACAAAGTCGAAAGTGGTTTGATTAATCAGCTCTACGCTCGATCTGACTTCCATTCTCCAACTTTTTCAGTTTCTGAGAATTTTCAAAAATTTCAAAAATTTGGCTAACACCCTAAATTTTCGGAAAATTTCGCCATAACCTCCCCTGCACCGGGAGCATCGGGGAATTTCAAATAGCTTCCCCGGTCCTTCAGATCTCAAAAAGAAAAAGAAAAAGCCAAGCGGCTAGCCAATAGGCTCATAAAATCATCATCACCCAAACAAAACAGTAAATTATGTAGTAAACATGTACCTATTTGTCGGGCAAACAAATTTTATTCTCTGGCTCTAGCCTCCTTGCTATGACCTGTTCAATATAAGCATATATATATGCAAGCAAATGCGACCAATTTTCAATATAATTCAATATTTGATTCAATTAGGCATAATGGTTCAAAAATTAGCAAACAAATTTACAAACAACACAAACATCAATCAATTAGTGAATTAGAGTTTCAAATTCATAATTTTGATACATATACAAAAATCATGTTTTTGATGCCAATTCACAACAAGGTGTTCTAACTATATAAGTTTTGGTTCTCACACCAGCCTAATGGAAATATATAGAAAATCACACCTTCTTCACTCGAAAATAAATGCTGGTGATGGTATACTTCATCATCAGGACCATGTCTGGGCAACTAGAGTTTGATTCTATACCTATCCAATATATTAAAATTTCGAATACACGCAGATCAGACGTATACGCAAAATCTATATATACTGGATTGTCCACATCAATATAAATAGATAATCAAATACGAATAATTGATTTAGATTTTTTAAAAACTAAATTGTTTTCATTTTCAAAAATATACTCTTCACACTCGTTCTAGGATACTACTGATCCCATCTCTAACGAGACATCCCCATTGGATATTACTAATCCAATATCTGATGAATTCTTTCGTATGGTTCTAATGTGCCTTGTTCTCTGAGCTTTGTAAACCAAAGCTCTGATACCAACTGTGAAAACCCGTAACTTCCCCGTAAAGGAAAGCGACGGATAGTTCGAGAACAAGCCACAACAGAACGCATACAAAAGAAAATTTCATTGTATATTACAACAATGCATCAGATTACAAGAATATATAGAGTATAAATGAATAAATATTACACAGAAATATCAGAGATTTAAATTACATTTAAATACATAGCAGCGGAAAAAATAATACAATACACAACTAGAAGAGATATACGGATACAAAGCTTTCCGGATATCGTTCCAGCTGTAAACCAGGATCCTGTGAATATAAATCTGCAAAACCGAAACTACTAGCTGCCCGTGTCAAAATAAGGGCACCCAGAGTTTAGGTTAAAACAATAAACTCCAGGTCAGTCATGGGACTGGTGTGAGAACTAAAACAGTTAATCTTTATTTTTAAAGCTAGGTAAATCAAGGGACCACGCCGTATAACACGGAACGGGTTTCTTCCCAAGAATACCAGTGCATAAAACAAACAGCGCAGTGCTAAATAAAGAAAAATGAAGCTGTTATAAGACCCAGGTCCTATCACACAATGCAACGCAAGCCGGGGGATAGGGTTTTCCCTTATAACAACCCAAGAATGCTTGATACGTTTAAAACAAATCATTTGATACTATAATAAGTGCATAGTGTATAAAACAACTTCAAATCATAAGTATCCATCATAGGCGACATGAGCGTCCCATGCCACTATGTCGCCATATATAGGTTTACAAATAAAGCCGCAAAGTCACGTATTTGGAAATTGGATTTCCGTCTATGAACCGAGGCAAAAGATAGTCCTCGACCGATTCGAGACAATCTAGCCCATGTCTCCGGCAAGCGCGCAGGCAAGCCTTGGATCGTCAGGGCCGGTCCACCGATGTGGATTATTATGCCTGAACAATACGTCTCTCCGCCCTTTGGGGCGTAAATGAGCCAACGAATGACTCCATCGGACCCGGATCGTCCGATCAAACCGAGGCGCCTCGCAACAGCAACAACCACATAAGTCAAACTCGTCAGGGCGTGTAAAACCACTGACGCCACTTCTAACTAGAAAGAAACGCATGCCCTCCCTGAGGTCCGTCTCCCGTTTTTGGTTCATACCGGGTGTGAAACACGCGAAGTAAACGTTACACAAAGCTACGCCACAAAGGCCGTGCTTTGATCATCACCACAAGACTTTGCTTTTCAACAGAAGCCTCGATCAATTGCCACTTAGGCATGCCACACAGGCAATTCACTCCATGCGTTTGATATCCATCAATATATAACCCCTGAGCTCGTACGTCTCAGAGAAGGGCGTTAAGCAAGAGAATAAATTCTCCGCCGCCAAACAGATATATATTTAATAGAAATCAATCACACGGACTAAAATCCAATGTCAGACACACAGTCCATTTACAAGTCCGTTTTGGGTCTGAACGAAACCGGAGGCACCTAGTACCCCGCATATCCATCGATCTCCAAGTACGTCTGGACGATCACTAACTGTTTCCATCTTCTTGGGTGTACAGCCCAATCAAGATCATCAGTAATTATCCAAACGACATGAAGACTTCCGGTCTTCGACCACCGTCTTCATCTTCGACTTATCGTCGTATCAGTTATTCAGAATGGGATAAACCCGGTCTTTCCGAATAACTCGCGTATATTTTGAATAAGTGTTACACAAACACAACATACGCCTCATTCCAATTCATTAGTCACTAACCGTAAATTAATCAAGAGAATAATTCCCCAAATATTAACCCCGAAGGCCGAAACCAACATCAGATCAATATCCAGAAAACCATTCTGCTTAGCTAACCGACAGTTAGTTTCTAAATTTCACATTCATAGGGAAAGGTTCCCATTAATTTTATCCAAGATAAATTCCTTGAATTTATTCTCTAATCTTCTTTTGAATTTAGATTCAACTAGTCGGAATTCGCGAACCTTACCGAAGTAATCATTGGTTTTAATTTCCCAATCCCAACCTATTCATCCCATGAAGTAAAACTGGTAATACTTCATATCTAACACCACAGTGTTATCGGTAAATTCAATTACCATTTCACGTTCAAATCTAATTAAAGATTTAACTATCGCCTGGAGCAAAACTGGTGATACTCCATTTCGATTATTTCAATCTAATTAAAGATTCATTAAAACTCCACTTAGTTTTAATCGTTAACTGGGTTAAAGAATCCGTGTCATTTAAAACACGGTTCACAATAAACCCAAAGTCACATTCCATTAATTATCGGGTTAAAGAACGAGTGTTATTTTAAAACACTGTTCGCGATAAACCCAAAAATCAATATCCATTCAATTCCAATTAAATATTATTTAATTGGTACACTTCATTAAATCTAAATAAAGAGATTTAATCTTTTCTCAACTGGATTCAAGAACAGTGTTAGTGAAGACACCATTCACGACAAACCCAAATCACATTTGATATTCAATACTAGGCTCTGAATAGAAAATATATCGGCTTATATTCAATATCAAATTCTACGACTAACAAATGCCGTATTGGAAATAACGATATAAATATATATATCTTCCAAATTTCCATAACAACATCTGTATAATCACGAATTCCAACATCGATCCGAAGACAATTTCGATTCAAATCCACTCCAATGCAATCATTGGAAATTTTGGTTATTTTCAAAACCCTTTTCAAATTCAATTTATTTATTTAAAAATAAATAGAATTATAATTCTATTTCAAAACTAGTTCATTTCGATAAAAATCTATTTTTATCTTTTCAAATATGGAGTTTTTCATCCCAAATCTTCACAAATCATTTCTTATGATTTTACACAAATTATTATTATTTTTAATAATTTTATCAAGGCCCGTACAGTCGATTTCCAACAATGGCCATCGAACTGCACTTACAGCGACCTTTTTCGAATTTGATTGGGACGTATCTCCCAATCCAACCGTTAGATTTCAAATTTCTAACATTCGTTAGAAAGCCCTTTTTGATACGAACCCAACGGTTCCGGTTTTAGGAGAATCCGACGGTCGGATCTCCCGTAATGTCCGTTTGAAATAAATGGTCGAAATTTACGAACTGCCGCGGCGCTGCGCGTTCTATTCAGGCCATTATATTATATATATAATATATATATAATATAATTCATCGATTTCTATTCAAAACGAATTATATAAATAGTTTTAAATTCGTTTCAAAAGCAATTTCAACTTCCATTTCAATTCAAATCAAAATTGAATTCTTCTTCATAAATTCGTTTCCAAAAATTCATTTCTATTCAATTCAAATTTCAATTCAATTTGAATTCATTTCAATTCGTTTTCAATTCAATTCATTTCGAAATCGTTATATATTCAATTCATTTCGAAATCGTTATATATTTAATTCATTTCGAAAACGTTTTCAATTCAATTCATTTCGAAATCGTTTTCAATTCAATTCATTTCGAAATCGTTTTTATATCCAATTCATTTCGAAATCGTTTTCAATTCAATTCATTTCGAAATCGTTTTCAATTCAATTCATTTCGAAAAACCTTTTCAATTCAATTCATTTCGAAATCGTTTTCAATTCAATTCATTTCGAAATCGTTTTTATATCCAATTCATTTCGAAATCGTTTTCAATTCAATTCATTTCGAAATCGTTTTTATATCCAATTCATTTCGAAATCGTTTTTATATCCAATTCATTTCGAAATCGTTTTCAATTCAATTCATTTCGAAATCGTTTTCAATTCAATTCATTTCGAAATCGTTTTTATATTCAATTCATTTCAAAATGAATAAAATCGATATAAATATCGTTCACGTCAAAATGGCGTCAATCTAATCAACACGGCTTCATAAATTTCTATTTCAAATATTTTATTTCAAATATTTCTTTTTCAAAATAGTTGTTATTATCAAAATATTTCGTTCAACACATGACCAATCTCAAAGGATGAGTACTGTCAACACATGAACTTTTATTTTATAATATTGATAAAGATGTAAATTTTATTATCAAAATATTTCGTTCAACACATGACCAATCTCAATGGATGAGTACTGTCAACACATGAACCGTTATTTTATATTGATAAAGATGTAAATTTTATTATCAAAATATTTCGTTCAACACATGACCAATCTCAATGGATGAGTACTGTCAACACATGAACTTTTATTTTATAATATTCTTTATTTTCTAAATTGGAATGAGGCCCAATCAATCACCATATAATGTTAATTATATGGATTTTCATACAACACATGTATATAATAGCATTGAAAAATAATCAACCATCAACCAAAGTGCACTACACTGTATAAGCATCAAATATAGACATTTAACGCTTATAGCAGCTTGTCAATCTATCGATCGACATATTTAATCAATCAGGATGAGTGAACTTCAAGTTTCATCCCAACACCCGTGTGGGGTTTCCAACAATCAAACAAATATTTTATCCGTGCAGTTGGGCGATGTGTAAAATTTATCGTCCCAATCAATGTCCTTCAAATAGGTGTACATAAACAAACCGTCTGGTTTGTAAATGAATATTTATTTATTCACATTCACGTTAAAAATTATATTTTTAACGACAAAACATTTTATTCCAACATATGAATTTCTATTAAGTTCATTCTTTAAATAAAATGATATTTTTATTTTTCTAACACATTTTAGAAAATTTCGGCGGCATAACGGCACGATACTAGAAACGGGACGAGGCCTAGCCTTATCCCCGGTCTAGTGAAGGCCCACGCCATTCACACATCAATCAAAATCACCAAACAACCAAATTCAAATCAAATCATATAACTAATCTATGCAACCAAACAAACAAGTCCATGGTCTGTGGACGATTGTGTCGGGTGCTACTAAGCACCGTCTGCATCCTAGTACATATATATAATTAGAAAAGAAATTGAAAGGTGAGAAATTCTCACATATAGCTATCCTAGCTCCACGGCACTTCATTGATAGAAATCTTCATCGCTATCGCATCATCGTCTCCTTCGTTGCCCGTAGCCACTACATATATAAAAATCGAATTTTTACTTCGTTATTCAATATATAAAAATCGAATTTTTAATTCGAAGTTCAATATATAAAAATCATATTTTTAATTCGAAGTTCAATATATAAAAATCATATTTTTACTTCGAAGTTCAATATATAAAAATCATATTTTTACTTCGAAGTTCAATATATAAAAATCATATTTTTAGTTCGAAGTTCAATATATAAAAATCATATTTTTAATTCGAAGTTCAATATATAAAAATCATATTTTTAATTCGAAGTTCAATATATAAAAATCATATTTTTAATTCGAAGTTCAATATATAAAAATCATATTTTTAATTCGAAGTTCAATATATAAAAATCATATTTTTACTTCGAAGTTCAATATATAAAAATCATATTTTTAATTCGAAGTTCAATATATAAAAATCATATTTTTAATTCGAAGTTCAATATATAAAAATCATATTTTTAATTCGAAGTTCAATATATAAAAATCATATTTTTAATTCGAAGTTCAATATATAAAAATCATATTTTTAATTCGAAGTTCAATATATAAAAATCATATTTTTAATTCGAAGTTCAATATATAAAAATCATATTTTTACTTCGAAGTTCAATATATAAAAATCATATTTTTACTTCGAAGTTCAATATATAAAAATCATATTTTTACTTCGAAGTTCAATATATAAAAATCATATTTTTAATTCGAAGTTCAATATATAAAAATCATATTTTTAATTCGCCTTTTCAAAAACAAAGATTATATTTTTAATATTCCTATGATGTAAAAATTATATTTTTATTACTTTAAAAATATAAAAATCATATCTTACATCTTTTACTTAATAAAAATTCCGTCTTTTCTATTTTAAAGATCACCTCTTTTTCTTTTTAAAGTCAGTTTTAAATCTTTTTCTTTTTAAAATCTTAAAATAAAATCAGTTTTTAAATTCTTAAAAATCAGTTTTTACCTGCTTTTAAAATCAGAATTTCTAGATTAAAAATAAAAATGAAATAAAATAAATCAACGTACCTTTATTTGCGAAGAGGGGGGGGGTGTCCACGTGGCTCGAGATCGTCGAAAGGGGGGGGGGGGTGGGTTCATCGCAGGTGGTGTGCGCAGGCGAGGGGGAAGAGGGGGGGATCTCCGATGGCGGACTTCGTTGGAGGGGCGGCGCGCGGTGCGAGGGGGCGTTGACGGAGAGGGCGCGGGTGAGGCGTCGGCCCTAGAGCTGGCGCCCTCGATCTCTTCCTTTTTTTTTTAATCTGAACTGAAATAGAAACGGGGGGGGGGGGGGGGCAGAAATATAAAGGAGGAAGAGATATTATTTATTTTTATTTTTTTTATTATTTAATTATGAAAAAGTTGACTTTCACATACGACCTCTAAACGAGGCCCACCGCCTGTCGTCCCTAACGTTTCACCCCCATTCCGAACACAATGGGATATGTACCGCAAGCTGAATTGATCGTTTGAATCAGTTTCCGTTGAATTTACATTTAAATCACCATATTGAATTTTAAACGTACATTTCAAATTACCGGGGTCACATACTAACTCTAAAAATTCCAGAAAAATATTTTCTAGCTTCGTATTGACGATACGGTCCTAACAAAACTAGTTTCGTCGAATTCTGAGACCGTTTGAAAAATGGCCATTTTCCAGTCGATTAAAATCAACTGAAACTGGTCAAACGCGTTTTCCTTTGCCACGCTCACATATTAATTCGAAAAATTATGAAATTTAAAACCTAGCAATAACTTTACATCCCGGACCCAACAAAACTGGTTTCGTCGAAATCCGAGGTCGTTTGCAAAATGTCCATTTTTAAGGGCCTGAATTCCATAGCGACTATTCAGAATTTTCAACTGGACTTAACTTTTGATTCCCGCTATGAAATTTCGATTGTTCGGATTCGTTGGAAAGATATTCACTATTAGATTCCACTATTTTTGGTTTCACTAAAATCCGGATTGTTTTGCACCCGGTACATTCAATTGAAGTTTGAAATCGAATTATCGAACTACCGCGCCATTTTCCATTCTATTTATAATTATATATAAATATTATATTCTAACGACGACGCGTATATTATATATACGTTCGAATTATAAAAATAAAATTCTCGTCGATATTATTTAAAATAATCTATTTTAAATATTCAAAATTCGCTAAAATTGCCAAAATAAAATTTTTAAACTGGCCCAGATTTTCGGGTTATTACATAATACCCATCTTGCTTCGAGGCAGGATATCGTGGTATAGAAGGTCATCCACTATCATAGCGTGGGGCGTATAGGGTAATCATCCGCTAATGGTACCGCGGGCATCAGCTAATGAGACTGCGGGAATCCAACCACCAAACCAAAGACTGCGGGAATCCAACCACCAAACCAATATATATATATATATATATGTATATGTATATATATATATATATGTATATGTATATATATATATGTATATGTATATATATATATATGTATATGTATATATATATATATGTATATGTATATATATATATATGTATATATATATATATATATATATATGTATATATATATATGATAGTCACCCTAAATAACTAATATATTTAAATCAACCTGCGGGAATCCAACCACCAAACCAATATATATATATATATGTATGTATATATATATATATATATGTATGTATATATATATATGTATATATATATATATGTATATATATATATATATATGTATATATATATATAATAGTCACCCTAAATAACTAATATATTTAAATCAACCAGAAAACATCCAAACAAGCAACAACCAATTATTTTTAATGGATAAAAATTATTCTAAATAAAAGGTGAGTGATATTTACTCACCGGTATTTTATTTTGATCCATTCTGATTCCAAATGAAATACCCGATTTTAATATCTGCAATTACAAATTTTATTTTACAATTTTATCACCTTGTATAATTTAATATATTGCATTATTTTTATGATAATGTAAAATTTAAACAAATTAAATAAATTAATGGTTAAAGTTGATTACCTTACTACACTGCATCTCTACTTATCGCCCAGAACTGCTCTAACCACTATTTGTCGCCATTGAACTCAATACACGCAAAATTTCCATCGGACCTCACATAACAGAACGTGTACTTTTATTTTAGAAGAACATTAATCCATTTCTATCTTTAGCGTTTACTTAAATTAAATGAATTAATAACAAATTTAAATTACCTTCTTTGTTGGTACTGTGGAAAACTCAATTCTCTTCATGCTATAAAAACCGAGTTTTGACTTAAATTGATTGATGCACTTCTTTCTACAATCCATTACTATGTCGCTTCCCTCCTTCATAGCCTGTGTCGAACCCCTTCACAGTCCAACTTGGCTTGAACCACCATACATCATTCAGCAACTAATCATCACCAGAACACACAGACTTCCAGTTCCACTGCCCTATAGCTGACGTCATGAGGAGAAGCTCCCATGCCAATGCCAGTCATCCCTCGTGTAATGCCTAACCTCAAAATCACCTTGATTTCACCAGCACGCCAAAAGCCAGACCACCACAATGCTTAGTATCACAACCTCCTCCCTCCAAACACCATCCCATCATCCAACGATGAACTTGCGAAACCCTAAAGCCCTTCGTTTCACCTTCGAACTAGCCCAGAAGCTCATCGCAATCCCAGACTTCCTCTAAAATCGCGAGCATCGAGATTTCCTAATTCAATCACACACCCTCGCTTCCCTAATTCGAAGTACCCCTTTTTGAACTCGGCCTTGACTTCCTACCAGATCGCGACTTCGAGTAGTTGTGGACCCAATGATGCTCTGTTGAACGAGCGACCTCCATCCTTGACCGAAAGGTTAAAACTTATGTCCTCCATTTCCACTGTGGCGAGTTTGATTTGAGGAATTTAGAAGAAAGGCATAGCCTGGAGGAGCGTCGGCTACGAGGAAAAGGATCGCCATTTATTTGTGCCTGAGGTTCGGATTCTTTATGAAACGAGAATGGGAAGTAAAAAGGAAAGGGTTATCGTGATTTATAGGTGGAGAGGGAACCGAAAGTACACACAAATCTTTGTATTTATTTAAAAAGATTTTCTAGTTAATTTGATTTGATTGAAATAGATTTTATTTCTTTCAAAATAGATATCGATTTGATTTTCGATTCGATTTCGATCTTATCCATTATAAATATCTCGTGAGTTCACAATTAAAAATCGTGAACTGCTATTTTAGCATACCGACCGTCGTTCCAATGTTATAGCGTTATACTGGACTCAACATAATATTTTATGAAATTTATTTTGAACGTATATTTAAAATAACCGTATTAAATCAATATAATATAATATAAATTCAAAAACAAATAAATTCTTCAACAATAAATTTCTATTATCGTCGTTTATATTCAAATAGAATATATATTGATCATCAAAACCATTTCGATTCAGTTTTATCTTCGAATTGAATTATTTCAATGCTCGTATTTCGATAACTATATGTATTCGAAATAAATCATATATCGTTTATAAATCGATAATTCAATATAAAAATTCTTTTATATTATTAATTCAATATTCAAACGATACTAAATATTAAAATAAACTGACCAAAAATCCGGGCCGTTACAGAATCGCATATTAGAAGACTTGCTGCGAGCATGAATTCTAGATTTTGGTGGGTCGTGGGAAGATCATTTGCACTTGGTTGAATTCTCATATAATAACAGCTACCAAGCGAGTTTGGAGACGTCTCCATTAGAAGCATTATATTGCAGGCCATGCAGATCTCCCGCATGTTGGATGGAACGCAACAATCGATTAGTATTGGGTCCCGGCTTGATTCGTGAAGCAGTAGATAAAGTTGATTTTATTAAGAAACGATTACTAGCTGCTCAAAGCCGACAGAAGAACTATGCAGACACTCGAAGAAGGGATTTAGAATTCTCTGCTGGTGATCTTGTATACTTGAAGGTTTCCCCACTGAGAGGTGTAATCTGATTTGGGAAGACTGGGAAATTGGCATCGAGATTCATTGGTCCATTTCCTATTCTTGAAAGGATTGGAACTCTCGCTTATAGGGTATAGTTGCCTGACTGGTTGCCAGGTTTCCACGATGTATTTTATGTGTCCCAACTCCAGAAGCATGTTCATGATCCAGACTTAGTTGTGGAGGAAGCAGCACAACAAGAATTGGAGATTACCTCGGGCCTAGTAGTGAGGAGGGAGCCAGTAAAAATTGTTAGCAAGGAAACCCGTGTTCTGAGGAACAAGAGGATCCACTTAGTCAAGGTGCAGTGGAGCGGGGATCCTAGAGACTGTACGTGTGAGACTGAGGATAGCATCAAACAGGCTTATCCCAAGTGCAGGGTGGACATCTCCAAGTAGCTTTTGTGTTGAGGTACATTTACAATACCTGGCATTTTCCGTTTTGTTTCCTACTTTACTATTGTTCCCTTTTCGGGGACGAAAAGCTTTTAAGTGGGGGAGATTGTAACAACCCGAAAAATCCGAGCCAATTTAAATGTTTTATTTCGGCTATTTCAATAAATTTTGAATAGTTAAAATAATTTATTTTAAATAATAATGATTAAAAATATATTTTAATCGGAGTTAGAATGAATATAATTATTTTAATTTCAAAAGGAATTAGAAATAACACGGTAGTTTGAAAAGTCAAACCTGAAATTTGACTGAATGTACCGGACTCAAAATTTAACAGGTTTTAGTGAAACCAAAAGTATCTAAATTTGTTTGAAAATATCTTTCCAACAAATCCGAAAAATCAAAAATTCATAGCGGGAATCAAAAGTTATGGCCAGATGAATATTCAGAATAGTCGCTATAGTATAATTTATAACCCGTATAAAAGGCCATTTTTTCAACGACCTCCGTTTTCGACAAAACCACTTTTGTCTGATCCGGAATGTCAAATTATTGCTAAGTTTAATTTTCCAGAATTTTTGGAGTTAATATGTGAGCATGGCCAAAGAAAATGTGTTTTGTCAATTTTGATCAAATTTAATCGACTTGAAAATGGTCATTTTTCAAACGGTCTCGGAATTAGACAAAATTAATTTTGTTAGAACCGTATCTTCGAAACAAAGCCAGAAATATATTTTCTGGAATTTTCTGAGTTCGTGTGTGGCCCCGGTGAATTTAAATATACGAACGAATTAATTTAATAAAGGATTTAAATTTTAAATTAAAGAATTCAGGCCATAAACAGTCGTTTGGGCTAACGAGACCTAGCCCGTTGGTTCCGAAACGGTGGCCATTGGGTGGGATCAACTCCTATTGGATTGAAATTGGATTTGTTTATAACTTATGGTTTTTTTTGTAAAATTAACAATAAAATATTATAAAAAAACATTCATCTTTTTCAAAACCCTAAAGCTAAAGTAGCCGCTGCCCAAACTTTTCCATGGCCATGATTCCTTCAAACTTCCCCCACTAATTTCCACCGATCCACTCACCAAAACTCCCTCCTCCTTTAGACTTATTTGTAAAGATTTTCCTCCGCTCTCCATCCATATAGACATTAGCACCTATAGTGAGGTATTTCGAGAGCTCCAGACCTGGGAAGTAGTCCCGTTCACTTTGTCGCCACCTCCCCTACCTGCGTGCGTGTTGGCCGTGATCCTCCCCCTGTGCGCCTCACTTTCCCCTTCGTCGTGGTGGATTCCGATCCCTGTCTCACTGAACGTGTTTGAGGAAAACCTTAAACCTAGTTCTGAAGGTTTTGAAAACATCACGACCTTGATTTTATAGAGGAAGAAGAAAGGTGGAAAACCTATTTAATTATTTTATTTATTCATTTTAAATATTGGCCATCTTAATTAAAGCATATCTTATTCACACAAACTCGAAACTAAACGATTTCAGGTACTGTGCGATTGTAAGATAGCGATCTATGTTCTAGACTGAAAAAAAGCGATTCTGAGCTAGTCGAATTTTGGGACAAATTTTCATATCTGAACTATTCAGATTCAACAGAACTGTGAGAAATCCTATATTATTTCTATTACTATTTATTTTAAATAATTGGAGTAAATCGTTATTGTATTCTCATAGATTCGTTGTATATTTTGACATGCTATGCTACGTGATTTGATCTGTTTGTGATGTATTAATATAGATCTGTTAGTTTAGATATTTTGTTAATATAGATCTGTATGTGATGGGTTCATTAGAATAAATCATTTTTGTTAATATTTTGTTGTATCATATATATTAAACAAAAATGGAGCATCATGTTTGTTTATTGAATTGAATTAGAATTTTCAATTGAATAAAAATTTCACCTTTACTTATTGAATTGAATTTGAACTTTCAATTCAATATAAAAATATAACTTTTTTTACTTTGTTGAACTGAATTAGAACTTTCAATTCAATATAAAAATATAACTTTGTTAATTTTGTTGAATTGAATTAGAACTTTCAATTCAATATAAAAATATAACTTTGTTTATTTTGTGGAATTGAATTAGAACTTTCAATTCAATATAAAAATATAACTTTGTTTATTTTGTGTAATTGAATTAGAACTTTCAATTCAATATAAAAATATAACTTTGTTTATTTTGTGGAATTGAATTAGAACTTTCAATTCAATATAAAAATATCAATTTGTTTATTTTATTGAATTGAATTGGATTTTGTAATTCAATAAAATATCACCTTTTTTGAATGTTGGGTTGAATAAGAGTTTTCAATCCAATAAAAATATCACCTTTTTTAATGTTGGATTTAATTAGAATTTACAATCCAATAAAAATATTGATTTTGTTGTTATAATTAAACTTGCAACAAAAATGGACATTTGGGTAAATAGAAAAATTAGTTAAACAAAAATCCTTATTTTGGTTTATTGAACTTGTGACACCAAAAATGAAATTTATGTAAATAGAGAAAATGTTCATGTTTCTAATCAAAACATGAATTCATTAAAATATACAATTCTAATGCTAAATAAAAGCATAGACTAAAAAGTTACATTTTTATTTACATTTTAGGTGTAAATAAAAGCATAGATTAAAAAGTTACATTTTTATTTACATTTTAGATGTAAATAAAAGCATAGATTAAAAAGTTACATCTTTTTTACAATTTAGATGTAAATAAAAGAATAGATTAAAAAGTTACATTTTTATTTACATTTTAGATGTAAATAAAAGCATAGATTAAAAAGTTATATTCTTATTTACATTTTAAATGTAAATAAAAGGATACATTAAAAAGTTACATTTTTATTTACATTTTAGATGTAAATAAAAGAATAGATTGAAAAGTTACATTTTTATTTACATTTTAGACGTAAATAAAAGAATAGATTAACGAGTTACATTATTCACAAATTAGAGACAATAAAAAGGACAGAATTTTAAAGTTACATCTTTACTTACATTTTAGATGTAATAAAAAGAATGGAATTAAAAGTAATGTTTTTATTGTCATTTTAGAGATAATAAAAAGAATAAAATTAAAGGTTACATTTTTGTTGACATTTTAGATGTAACAAAAAGGAATAGATTTAAATGTTATATTTTTATTGTCAAATTGGAGACAATAAAAAGCATAGAACTAAAAGTGACATTTTTATTGTCATTTTAGAGACAATAAAAAGAATAGTTTTAAATGTTACATTTTTATTGTCATTTTAGAGACAATAAAAAGAATGGTTTTAAAAGTTGCATTTTTTATTGTCATTTTAGAGACAATAAAAAGAATAGATTTCAAAGTTACATTTTTATTGTCATTTTATGTGCAATAAAAAAATAGATTTTAAAGTTACATTTTTATTGTCATTTTATATGCAATAAAAAGAATAGATTTAACTGTCACATTTTTATTGTCATTTTAGATGAAATAAAAATAGTAGAATTAAAAATCATGTTTTCATTGTCGTTTGGTTTCAATTAAAAGAATGAACATTAATAAATACAATTTCAATGTAATTTAGTTTCCATTAAAAGGAATTAGGCATTAAAATATGATTTGCCTCAAATCGTCACTTTTATCATGTTAGTTAGGATTAAGAAAATCATATGTAGAATTTCTAACATGAATATGGACTGTACTCGGCTTGCATGTGATTGAATGAAAGAAGTTGAAATCGCCAAACGATTTATATTTTTATATATATAAATATTAATTAAAATTTAACGAATCGCGCACGGTAGTTCGCGTTTCGAAATCGTAACTATAAACGATTATGCCGGAAGATCCAACCGTCGAATTTTCCCAAAACTGGAACCGTTAGGATCGCTTTGGGAAGATCTTTCCAACAATATAAATTTTGTTAAAATCCAACTGTTAGATTTCAAGATAAGTGTAAATCAAATTTTGATAAAAACAGCGCCAGGGCCGCCCATCGACCTGAAGCGTCGTTAAATAAATTTCGCTACTTTTATATAAATAAAAATAGCGTTTATTCGTTACTAAATACCAATAACGATATGAAATGATTTTAAACTATACATATGCGAGAATCATTTGAAAAGACTGAGTTAAATCTCATTTCAAATGGTTATACGACGATCTTAATTAAAGATCTTAAAGACGGCAATTGAAGACCGTCGATCTTCACATCGAAAGGACAACTACTAATGCCTGGCATTGGCTAGCTACCAGCAAAGGGTTAAAGTGGTAGTTGCCCAGACGTACTTGTTGATTGTCCGGATATGCGAGTACCTCTCTTTCGTATTGGACATACAGGACGAGGAATAATGCGACTCCGGTTTCGTTCAGACCCAGAACGGACTTGTAAATGGATTTGTGTCTGACATTGAATTTCATTCTGTGTAATTAAATTGATTTCTATTAATATATATAAATCTATGGTGGCTTATTCTCTTGCTTAACACCCTTCTTTGAGACGCACAAGCTCAAAGGTTATATATTGATAGTTATCAATCGCATGGTGTAACCGTCAATGTGACATGCTAAGATGCAGTTGATCGAGCCTTTTGTTGAAAACCAGAGCCTTGTGGATGATGAACAAAGCAAAGCCCATTTAGGCATAACTTTGTGTATTATGTTACCTCGCGTGCCTCACACCCCGGTAGAGTCAAAAATGGGACAAGGGAACGCAGGGAGTGCACACATTTTTTTTTACCTAGAAGTAGTGTTTCGGTTTTTACAAGGCCCGACATTTTTACTTATGTGGTTGATGGAATGAGACGCCGCGGATTTATTGGTCGCCAATGGCCAATTTATAGGTCCAATAGGATCGGGGAGCATGTGTTCAGGAATTGCCAATCCACTAACGTTATTTGTGGACCGGCCCTGCAGTATCCAAGGGTTGCCCGTAGGTGTGATCCTGAGACATTGCTAGAGTGTCTCGAATCGGTTAGGTGATCGTCTCAAGCCTTGACTCAAGATGGAAACCCAATCTCCAATACGGCATTACGGTTTTGATTGTAAACCTATATATGGCAACATAGTAGGATGGGGTACTATGCTGTCTAGGATTGATGCATTTATTTGAAGTATTTTTGAAACATATTAGACACTAATAATATTAAAAGTATTATTTTCTACGTATCAAGCATTTTTTATCATTATAAGGTAAAACTCTATCCTCCGGTCTGCGTTGTGTTGTGTGATGGGACATGAGTCTTATAATGGTTTCATTTTCTAAAAAGCACTGCGTTGTTTTGACTTAAAATTTACTAATAATATGCATTGGCAATCCAATGGAGTAAACCCGTTCCACATTGGCGGCGTGATCCTGTGATTATCCGCATTGTTAGTTAGATAAGATTTCTCATACCACTCCCATGACTGACTCGAGGTTCGTTTCACTTTGCAAACTCGGGTGACCTCTTTCCACACGGGCAGCCAAATGACATGTTTTAGGTATGGATATTTTCTGGACTGGAGCTTGCTGATGAAGAAGATGAAGAATTTTTCTTTTTAGCTTTTTATTTACATCTTGAGACATTGAGACATTTTTGAGCATTGATGTATTTTGGTGAAAATTGAGACTTTATTTCTTTCCTTGTTTTGGATATCTATTTTGCTAAGTGTATCCTGTATTGCGTACTCTGATATCTGTGATGTTATGTTATGATGACATTTCCATTTCCATTGAACTGATTTATATGTTCTGCTGTTATTTGTTATTGTTTTAATTATGTTATGCTCCTATAATTTTCCTTACTGTCATACCATGGAAGTTAGGGTCGTCACACTTTGCAACCGTAACCTTTTTGGTTCTCTAAAATACGTACACAAAAACAATAAAATAAAAATAGTAATAAAGCTAGTCTATAATTACCAACATAAAATTAAATCTTCAGCTATAACGCACTTTTGCCTAATTTTTTGAACTATCATCTTCACTAAGTTCATCAAATTCTTGAACTTAATCTTCGCTATCCTCAGCTGGCATCTTCGATTTTGCTTTATTTTTTCTAATTCATTTCTTAATCCAGCAACTAATTTAGGCACCCCAAGTTTTTCATAAACACTATTCTTCAGTGAGACATTTTGTCTCTCTCCCTTTCGTATTCCGTAAGTGGTGGAGGTGGCGGAGGTGATAGATCACCATTCTGAAAGTAATTTAAGAAGACATTATTGTAAATATTAGCAAAATATGTAGATCATATTAGAAGATCAGATTGTAATCTTCTTACCAGAATCTCATTTTAATCTGTATTTTCATCTTCATGTGGATAAGTATCGAAATCCAGTTTACTCCCGACACCTGCTGAGTTTATATTCAAAGTTGCATCATTGACTTCAGCTGGATTTTCCTTCTCTGGTAACTTCATCGAACTACTGACTCCAATTGACTTCTTGTTGACCACTTTTTTCTTGTGGCAACATGGACTCGCAGCAGCTTCGCTGATCTCTTCTGGATTGTTGTTAATTGGATTATTTATTCGTGCCAACTTTCTAGTAGTAAAAACTTCGGTCTGTTTTTTGTTGGTAGTTGGACTCTCAACAGCTTCGCTAATCACTTGTGGGTTGTTTAGCTGTGCTGACTTTCTAGGAGTAAAGACTTGATCGATTTGTTTCTTCGATTTTGCTACCAGCTGTAGATGGTGAGCAGTGACAAACTGCCATTTCTGTGATTTCGTAGCTCCAACATACAAGTTATTTATTATTCTACTAAGTGAACTAAAAACATCAGAATGACTAATAGATTTGGACAAAATGACCAAATTCATCAAAATAGTACAAATGAAAAGATATGTTTATACCTGGAAACGAATTCTTCCTTGGGCGTAGGATGACATGTGGCTGCATTTGTTTCACTGGCTCAGCTTTATCATCGACCTCGGTGTCAATATAGAAATCAATGTAATGACCATTGTTTTTTATTTGCATCATAAACAACAACTCTACTTCATCGGCCACTAATTTCCACCCACTCATTGGACCTTTCCATGCATATACTCCTCCAATTTCGACGTACTATAGCTCATCCTTGACAAACTCCATCAGTACTGTGTATGAAAGTCTATCCAGATCAACTTCCATGACAATAGCCTCTTCTCCACTAACATATCCATTCTTACCAAGTTTTCCCTTGTGGTGGAATCTAAGATTTTCCACCTCCATCCTACACAAAATGGAAAAATTAACATTAGAATGACATCATTACAAAATAAAATAAACCAAGTGCATTATAAAATAAAACAACCACTTCACTAAAATGTAATATTGGCAGAAACAGTAAAAAAAAAGATTCAAAAAGAAGCCACAAATATCATACATTGGTTATAACATTTAATCAAGGCAGAAACAATATTTTCTGACTCAAATTTGGTACATTTAATCAAGGCAGAAACCACAAGTTTTACAGTTATTTTCCTTTTCATTTTCTGCCCAATATAGCATGTAGTCATTTGGACATGCATGTATTCTTTGATAATCGACATAAATTTACACACAAATAACATGCACTCATCTGAACTTAGGAATTTCTGCCCATATTTTTTTCCTTGTTCATCACAAATTTACACACAAAAAACATACATAATGAAACGACCCAAACTTCCCAGTAAAGGAGAGCCTGGATTGCTTTGAGAACAACAGACATCAGAACACAAACTGAAGAACATTTTATTGCTGATTACAACAATTACATCAGAGTACAAGAATATTACAAAGTATGAATACTTATTACACAAAGAAATACAATAATACCAGAGTTTTAAATTACATTTAAATAGCAGCGGAAAAATATTACAAATATACAACTGAAAGGAATACACGGATATAGAGCTTTCCGAATACCGCTTCAGCTGTAAACCAGGATCCTGTAAATATATCTGCAAAAAGCTACTCGACGGCCCGTGTGGAAAATAAGGGCACCCAAGTTTGCCAGTGAAACAAACTACAGGTCAGTCATGGGACTGGTATGAGAAATCTTAACTTAACTATCTAATAATAAGGCTAATCACAGGACCACGCCGCTAATGCAGAACATGTTTACTCCATTGGATTGCCAGTGCATAAAATAAAGTAGGACGTTAAAAAACGCAATGCTTTTTAGAAAAATGAAACCATTATAAGACCCAAATCACATCACACAATGCAACGCAAACCGGAGGATAGGGTATTACCTTATAATGGTCAAAAGATGCTTGATACGATAAAACGGATTTAGTATTAGTGTGTATATCTATGGGTATATATATATTTCAAAAACAATTTCAATCATAATGTATTAATCATAGATGACATAGTACCCCATCCTACTATGTCTCCATACTAGTTCTACAATCAAAACTGCAAGGTCGTATTGGAAATTGGATTTCCATCATGAGTCGAGGCTATGGGCAAGCTCCTCTCCGATTCGAGACACTCTAGCAAATGCCACAGGATCCCCCGCAGTGAACCCTTGGATCTCTAGGGCCGGTCCATACCTAAGGGTAGTGGATTAATTATGCCTGAACACATGTTTCCCGGTCCCTTTGGACCTATAATATGACCACTAACAACATATAAAAATCTGAGGCGCCTCAAAATCCATCATCCACATAAGTAAAATGTCAGCCAGTTTAAGCACCGACACCACTCCTAGCTAGAAAGAAACGTGTGCACTCCCTGCAGTCCTAATCCCGTTTTTGACTCATACCGGGGTGTGAGGCTCGCGAAGTCACGATATACACAAAGTTATGCCATAATAGGCTATAGTTTGATCATCCTACAAGGCCCTGCTTTTCAACAAAAGCCTTGATCATTTGCATCTTGGCGTGCCACATTGACAATTCACGCCATGAGATCAATCACTATTAATATATACCAAGGTGCTAAGTAGAGAATAAATCCTCCACCACCAAACAGTTATACATTAACAGAAATCAATTTAATTCACATGGAACGAAATCCAATGTCAGACATGCATCCATTTACTAGCTTATGCTCTGGGTCTGAGCGAAAACCAAATCCGAACAATCAACCATAGTCCGGACGGCCACCACTAAAGCCCCTTCAAGGTAGCTACTCCCATCAAGGGTCTCTGTAGCAACACATCCATTCGATGTGAAGATCGTCGGTCTTCAACCACCGTCTTCATCTTCGACTCTTCATCGTCGTAGTAATTATTCGGAATGGGTTAAACCCGATCTTCCCGAATAACTCACGTATTTTATAGTTAAAAATCAATTACTATAAAAACACATCCAACTCCACATTCCAATTTAGAATATTCTTCTAATAAAATATTTGCATTATTTTATCAAAGATAAACTCTTTAAATTATTCTTAAATCTTACTTTTAAAGATTTATTAAGAAACCAATTTGGTTTAAAATATCACAAATCATTATTCAATGATTAATTAAATTTAAGAAATTAATCTTATCTTTAACCGGGATAAAGAACTAATGTCATTTTAAAACACCGTTCACGATAAACCCAAAATCGAATTCCATTAAATATGGAATCCTCACAGAAATCAAATCAATATATAATCGTTATAAATTTCTGTATCCGACCAATAATATAAATGGAATAACGGTAAAGCCTTTTAAATTCCATATGTAGTATCGGTTTTCTTTTACAGAAGCTTATCTCGGTTATAATTAATTCGAATTCTATTCAATTCCAATCTAATATATTAAATTGGAAAACTTTACTTTTGGAAAATTCCCCTTTGAATCTTAATAAAAGATTTATAAATTCCAAATCATATTTTCATTGTCAGTAGGGTTAAAGAACAAATGTCGCGTAAAAACACAGTTCACAATAAACCGAACTCACATTTCATCTTATTCCATTTACTAAGTATAATTGAAAACTTTAATAATCTAAATAAAAGATTATTCTTTTCATATGGGGTTTTAAGAATAGTGTTACTTAAGACACTATTCACGACAAACCTAAACCCAATTTGTTTAATTTTCAATTAAATATTAATAAATTGGAAATCTTCATTAAATTTAAACTTAATGATTAACCATAATTAATAACTAGTGCATTTCAATAAAAATATATATTCTTTTTCTAAGACATTTTCGAAAAATATTCTTTTTCTAGAATATTCTTTATTGGAATGTGACTCAAACAACAACCATATTTTGTATGAAATCAACAGTCATGATAAATAACTATCAAACATCCAAATGACGACCAAAGTGGAATCTATAACTGTGTGAGCATTAAAGTAAATAACTAATGCTCATCACAGACTGTCAATCCATCGATTGACAGATAATCAAATATTGGGATTAGTGTGTGTCCAATATCATCCCAATACCCGTGTGAGGTTTCATCCATCAAACAAATAATAAATTATTTGTGCACTTGGGCGAGGTGTGAAAATTATCGTCCCAATCACATAAACAAGTCGGATAACTTGTAAATGGAAGTGTAATATACAATATACAACATGACGATAAAAATGCCTCTTTTATATTGCATACAATTCTATTACAATAAACGAATGAAAATAATAACTTTGTCTTTGTTGACAATTTTCTATTTTGTCAATTCTAATTCAACCAAAAATTGTTATTTTGTTTTTGGCAATTCAAAGGCGACAAAAATGTTAATTTTGTTTTGACAAATCTAACGCGACAAAAATGATACTTTTTGTTTAATTCTATTCAAATGACAAAATGACTATTTTGGTTACATTCTATTCAAATGACAAAAATGAAGAGATAATTTATTTTCATGACATGTTCTACCCTTTTGGTGTCAAATAAAAAGATCATTTTGTTTGCATACAACTTTCCTATATTTAACATAACAAATAAAAATGGATATTTATTTGTACACAAATTTCTATCTAAAATATGACAAATAAACGTGAATGTTTACTTGTATAAAAATTTCTATTTGAACATGACAAATAAGAGTAATTTATTTTACATACATTTTTCTAATTCAACTTGACAAATAAAAGGTGATGGTTATATTTGTTTACAAATTCTAATCCAATCTTAACAAATAAAGATGATAATTTATTTGTTAACTATTTCTATTTAACAAAAGTGACAAATTTATGTCAATTCTAAATTTGGCAAAAGTGACAATTTTATATGTCAATACTAAATTTGACAAAGGTAACAACTTTATTTGTCAATTCATATTTTAACAAAAGTAACAACTTTATTTGTCAATCTTTTCATTGTAACAAAACGACAATAAAAATATAATCTTTTTTTTTTAATTCTAATCTTTTCCGTGAAATCTAAACTACACTAAAAATGTAATTTTTAATGTACAATCTTTTAATGAAAACATTACCACATTAAAAATGAAATTTTTAATGTTACTTCTTTTTATTTAAAACAATGCTACATTAAAAATGTAGCTGTTTAATGTTACTTCTTTTTATTTAAAACAGTGTGACAATAAAAAGTATGATCTTTTATAATTACTCTTTCTTTAAATGACAAAAATGAACATTCTTATTTAATCCTTTTTAATTTACAAAAGTAAACATTTTTGTCTCATTCTTCTGTACTGATAAAAATGTATGTTTTAGCCTCATACCATTTAGATAACAAAAATGAATGTTTTGTTTACCTTCTTTGAATTAGACAAAAATGAATATTTTTGCCTTCTTTAAATCAAATGACACAAATGAATGTTTTAGTTTAATTCCTTTAAATTAAACAACAAAAAATGAATATTTTCATTTCATTCTTTTAAAATAACCAAAATGAATGTTTTTATTTCATTCCTTTATAATAACCAAAAAGAAATGTTTTGGTTTCATTCTTTTAAAGTAAACAAAAATGCTAATTTCCTTTAATCCTTTTTAATGACCAAAATGTGATCTTTCTTCTAAATGAACAAAAATGTATATTTTTGTTTTAATCCTTATTAATGACAAAAATGTGATTTTTACTTCGTTCTTTTAATATGACAAAAATGTCCATTTTAATCATATTAAAATTTTATAAAAAAAAATGTTTTTTTTCTCTTTTTAATCATAAAAACATTTTATCAACAAAATTGCTGATTTAACAAATTATCAAAATTCTGTGTTACACGTATGTTGAAAATTTCTAATTCAACATATTTACAACATTTGGTGTGATACACATTTGATTCTTTTTATATAAACAAAAATAGTGTATTTTTGTTTAAACCAATTTCTAATTTACAAAAATGTTTCAATTTCGATAGTACAACAAACAAAATGATAATTTTGTTTAGTCCAAATCAAATTAATAGAAAAGTTAATTTTAACAATAAAATCAACAAAATAATAAATTTGTTCAATCAAATTCTAATCAACAGAAATGTAACTTTTAACAATTCTATCGCCACAATCAACATCAAACAAACATAGGTGTATTTACAATTAACACAGAATAATAACAGTATGCATTAACTGCAAATTTATAACAATAATTTCAGAATTTATTTCAATTATAAAGGAAAGAAATAAAATATATTTCTCACCTTGGTTTTGTTTTCAGAAATCGTTCATGTTCAGGTTTGGCTGAATTTTCAGAGTCCTCCGTTTTAGATCTGGTCTGTACTGCTGTGCAGATCTCGGAAAGGTGATTCCAACACATCTCGTTTCGTTTAATTCTGATGATATATGAAGGAGTTATATGATTTTAAACTTTTGATTACATGGATAATTAATTAAATAAATAATTAAAGTTAATAACATTCTAATCCCCTTCTCCTTCTTTCTTGTTCACTGTTGAACAAACAAACCCATCAGCTCCATGAGAAACTCCGACGCTGCACCAAATCCAGACCACCAGACCTCGATCTGAGGTGACCACGCGAAGCCCCGGACCGCCCCCTTGATGCGCCATCAGCACCGCCACCTGCGGTGGCCCCCACCGCCACAAATTCCGTCCCCAAGTTGTGCCCTTTGAGGCTGAAATCCCATCGCTTCCTCGAACCAGAGAAGATCATCACCGTACATCTTGGAGAGCTCCTGAAGCTCTTCAATTTGTGATTGGAAGTTTTGAAAACTGTGAAGCGGATTAGAAGAAAATGAGGGAGGAAGATGGCATACGTGCACCATTGATTTTGATGTATGCGGCTGTGACTTTTAGGAAATAGGTTTACGTATTGTGCACTGTATATAAATACCGTATTCTAGTGTATTTTATATTATTTATTTATTTTAATTCAAGAAAATATTTTTTTATCGATTCTAATTCCGAATCGAACCCGACGAACGTCGCCCCTAGCCAAATGCCCCCGTCCCCGGACACAATGGAACACGTTTCGTAATCCAATTCGGCTGTTACAATATGTTTTTCTTTAAATTACATTATAAATCATTTAATTATTAAATTCAAACGTACATTTTAAATTACCGGGGCCACAGATGACCTCTAAAAATTCCAGAAAAAATATTTCTAGTTATGTTTTGACGATACGGTTCTAACAAGACTAATTTCGTCGAATTCTGAAACCATTTGAAAAACGGCCTTTTTCTTGTCGATTAAATTTGACTGAAACGGACAAAACACGTTTTCCTCTGCTACGCTCACATATTAATTCAAAAAATTATGAAAATTGAAACTTAGCAATAATTTGACATTCCGGTTCCAACAAAAGTGGTTTCATCGAAAACCGAGGTTGTTTGAAAAATGACTATTTTCAAGGCCAATATATTTAATTAAAATATATATAAATTCTATAGCGACTTTTCTAATTTTTAAACTAGACATAAATCTCTATCTTTAAAGTGGAATTTCAGTTTTTCTGATTCGTTAGAAAAATATGGTTGAATAGATTCAAATATTTCTTGTTTTGTTCAATTCTGATTTAAAATGAATCATGTACATTAAGTCAAAGTTCAAATTCAAAAATTTCAAACTGCAGCGCTGTTTTAAACTCCTTTCATAATTAAGTTAAATTTATTCGGTTTAAACAAAGTTTTTAGTCATTCTTATTTAAAATAGATTATTTTAAATATTAAAACCCATTAAAATTTCTAAAATAAAAATTTTTAATTGGCCCCAAATTCTGGGTCATTACAATCGCCCCCACTTAAAATCTTTTCGTCCTCGAAAAGGAACGAAGCTAAAAGTTGTTTAATTTAACCAACTCAACTTTATTGGTTTCCACAATTTTGTTAGTTAAATTAATTATCATCTCTATACTTTTATTGTTTAAACTAATAATCAAACATCACAACCAACAATCAATTAGGTGATTAAATTTTCAAATATATATAACTTTTATATATATACAAAAAATAAATTTTTAGTACAAATCACAGCAATGTGTACTAACTAAGTTTTGGTTCTCATACCAGTCAATGGAAATATATAAATATCCCACTTTCGCTACTCGAACATAAATACTGGTGATGGTCGACCTATCACCAGAATTATCTCCGGGCGACTAGAGTGTGGTTCTGTATCTATCCAGTATATTAAAACTTCGAATATCCGTTAATTACTCGTATATTCAAAATCTTTATATACTCGATTGTCCACATTAAAATATTATAATATATTCAAATACGTATTTTAAGATAAATTTTCAAAACTAAATTTGTTTTCACTTTTATTTTTAAAGAAAATAATACTCTTCACACTCGTTCTAGGATACTACTGATCCTATCTCTTACAAGTTATTCTTAATGGATATTACTAATCCAATCTCTGATGAATTCTTTTGTTCGGTTCTAATGTGCTTTGTTCTCAAGCTCTGTAAACAAAGCTCCGATACCAAATGAAACGACCCAAACTTCCCAGTAAATGAGAGCTTGGATTGCTTTGAGAACAACACACATCAGAACATAAACCGAAGAACATTTTATTGCTGATTACAACAATTACATTAGAGTACAAGAATATTACAAAGTATGAATACTTATTACATAAAGAAATACAATAATACCATAGTTTTAAACTACATTTAAATAGCAGCGGAAAAATATTACAAATATACAACTGAAAGGAATACACGGATACAGAGCTTTCCGAATACCGCTTCAACTGCAAACCAGGATCTTGTAAATATATCTGCAAAAAGCTACTCGACTGCCCGTGTAAAAAATAAGGGCACCCGAGTTTGCCAGTGAAACAAACTACAGGTCAGTCATGGGACTGGTATGAGAAATCTTAACTTAACTATCTAATAATAAGGCTAATCACAGGACCACGCTGCTAACGCGGAACGGGTTTACTCCATTGGATTGTCAGTGCATAAAATAAAGTAGGACGTTAAACAACGCAATTCTTTTTAGAAAATGAAACCATTATAAGACCCAAGTCCCATCACACAATGCAATGCAAACCGAAGGATAGGGTTTTACCTTATAATGGTCAAAAGAAGCTTGATACGAAAAAACGGATTTAGTATTAGTGTGTATATCCGTGGGTATATATATATTTCAAAAACAATTTCAATCATAATGTATTAATCATAGACGGCATAGTACCCCATCCTACTATGTCGCCATACTAGTTCTACAATCAGAACCGCAAGGTCGTATTGGAAATTGGATTTCCATCATGAGTCGAGGCTAGGGGCAAGCTCCTCTCTGATTCGAGACACTCTAGCAAATGCCTCATGATCCCCCGTAGTGAACCCTTGGATCTTCAGGGTCGGTCCGTACTTAAGGGTAGTGGATTAATTATGCCTGAACACACGCTTCCCGGTCCCTTTGGACCTATAATATGACCACTAACGGCCTATAAAAATCCGAGGCGCCTCAAAATCCATCATCCACATATGTAAAATGTCAGCCAGTTTAAGCACCGACACCACTCCTAGCTAGAAAGAAATGTGTGCACTCCCTGCAGTCCTAATCCCGTTTTTGACTCATAGCTGGGTGTGAGGCTCACGAAGTCATGATATACACAAAGTTATGCCCTAATAGGCTATAATTTGATCATCCTACAAGGCCCTGCTTTTCAACAAAAGCCTTGATCATTTGCATCTTGGCGTGCCACATTGACAATTCACGCCATGAGATCAATCACTATTAATATATACCAGGGTTTTAAGTAGAGAATAAATCCTCCACCACCATACAACCACACATTAAAAGAAATCAATTTAATTCACATGGAACGAAATCCAATGTCAGACACGCATCCATTTACTAACTTATGCTCTGGGTCTGAGCGAAAACCAAATCCGAACAATCAACCATAGTCCGGACGGCCACCACTGAAGCCCCTTCAAGGTAGCTACTCCCATCAAGGGTCTCTGTAGCAACACATCCATTCGATGTGAAGATTGTCGTTCTTCAACCACCGTCTTCATCTTCGACTCTTCATCGTCGTAGTAATAATTCGGAATGGGATAAACCCGGTCTTCCCGAATAACTCACGTATTTTATAGTTAAAAATCAATTACTATAAAAACACATCCAACTCCACATTCCAATTTAGAATATTCTTCAAATAAAATATTTGCATTATTTTATCAAAGATAAACTCTTTAAATTATTCTTAAATCTTACTTTTAAAGATTTATTAAGAAAACAATTTGGTTTTAAATATCACAAATCATTAATCAATGATTAATTACATTTAAGAAATTAATCTTATCTTTAACTGTGTTAAAGAACTAATGTCATTTTAAAACACCGTTCACGATAAACCCAAAATCGACTTCCATTAAATATGGAATCCTCACAGAAATCATATCAATATATAAGCGTTATAAATTTCTGTATCCAACCAATAATATAAATGGAATAACGGCAAAGCCTTTTAAATTCAATATGTAGTATCGATTTTCTTTTACAGAAGCTTATCTCGGTTATAATTAATTCGAATTCTATTCAATTCCAATCTAATATATTAAATTGGAAAACTTTACTTTTGGAAAATTCCCCTTGGAATCTTAATAAAAGATTTATAAATTCCAAATCATATTTTCATTGTCAGTGGGGTTAAAGAACAAATGTCGCTTAAAAACATAGTTCACAATAAACCCAACTCACACTTCATCTTATTCCAATCACTAAGTATAAATGAAAACTTTAATAATCTAAATAAAAGATTATTCTTTTCATATGGGGTTTTAAGAACGGTGTTACTTAAGACACTATTCACGACAAACCCAAACCCAATTTGTTTAATTTTCAATTAAATATTAATAAATTGGAAATCTTCATTAAATTTAAACTTAATGATTAACCCTAGTTAATAACTAGTGCATTTCAATAAAAATATATATTCTTTTTCTAAGACATTTTCGAAAAATATTCTTTTTCTAGAATATTCTTTATTGGAATGTGACTCAAACAACAACCATATTTTGTATGAAATCAACAATCATGAAAAATAACTATCAAACATCTAAATGACGACCAAAGTGGAATCTATAACTGTGTGAGCATTAAAGTAAATAACTAATGCTCATCACAAACTGTCAATCCATCGATTGACGGATAATTAAATATTGGGATTATTGTGTGTCCAATATCATCCCAATACCCGTGTGGGGTTTCTGAAACACCCCACCTCCGTTAGGGTCACTCTCAAAAGGAATGCCCTAATTTTGGTGGAGGTTTATAAGTACAAGTCACAGATATACAAGACAGATATAGGAACACATATTTGTAAACAGCGGAAGAACAACAAACTTTTATTTCATAAAGTCAAATACGTGTTACAACAACATCCTTTCCAAAAACATAACATAACACTTTCATAATCTGTCTTGAGTACATTATTTAAAGAAGCATAAATAAAACATAGATAAACTGCAAAAGCCCCATAGTGGATTGTCCAAAGCCATAGTTTAAAACAGGAAAGTCCAAGCAATACATTTCTCTTCTTCAAGCTGGATGCTAAGGTTGGTCAAGCTGCTGTGTTCCCTCCCTGAGGACCTGGGGGGGGAAACGGAAGAAAGAAGACGAAAGAAAAGTAGAGTCAGACATAAAGCCTGAGTAAGTCTAGTACTATTTTGTCTATGAATAAAGAACTGGGTATGATAAGTATAAACAAGAAGTGGGAAAGCACTATAAACTTGGTTAAGTTGACTAGGGTCGAATATACTATCGTACCCCATGTTAATCTCTGAACCCATATAACTAGTTTCCAACTGGCACCCCATAATCAGGGTGAGGTGATCCATTTTATGATGATCGGCTCCTACTCGCATAGTTACACGTGTCTTACGGCCCCCGATGTCTGTAGTTACCTATGCTGGTCCCACCATGGGGTGTATCAAGTCCCATAGTGGCAACCCGACACAACCTTAGAGTGCACAGGTATGCTACTGGTGTCCAGTGCCTTATTTTTCTGCGCCGGAGTGTGTGCACGCCCGCACTCCGTTAGAACCTACACTGCTACACCACCGCCGTCGCTTTGACCTCTTACAATCAGCCCAGTAATCGTGCCCCACCCTGCCTAGTTTCAGGGTTTCCTGATACACCTTTTAGGGTTACTGCTGAAAAGGGTCCCCCGTTACTAGATTTTCTATCTCTAGCCAACATGCTAAGTTGGTTAAGTGTTTCCTAACCTAACCCCACCAGTCCGTTTAGTTTAGCATGTTCCATTTTGATTAAGTCTTTAGTTCACTTAATCCTAATCAATCCTGACTCAGCCTTAATTGTCTTATTAAGGCCCTGACCTCTCACATTAGACAGGTATTGTTGTGGCTGCCTGTTGTCGGTTGGTTCCGGGCAGTCTTACGCCACAACTCAGTCTAACCTCGGGTCCTTATTGGGCTCCATGTTTAACCTCTCACATTGGATAGGTATTGTTGTGACTACTGGACAGCCGGGCGGTTCCGGGCAGGTTTACATCACAACTCAATCCAACCTCGGGTTAAACACATCGTATGTTCTACATTTACATATTTTGTCATTCTTCTTTATTTCTTATATGTAAATATTTGCGGCCCATTATTAAGTTAATGGTGTAAAGGTTACACCAATCACGGGCCCAACCCATACTTGAATTTGGGCCCTTCTATTTTATATTTTCATTCATTAATTAAATTTAACCCAACGTTATTTTCCCCCGTTTTACACGTCCGTTTATATATTGGGCTTAGCCTTTTAAAGCCCAATTTAGCCATGCGAAAAGGGGAGGCTTAAAGCGTGATTACATACACAAAGAGGGGAAAGTGAGCGCATGAACTTGCATATGACGTTGGAAATACATAATAGAAACTGGTGTACTTGCATAGTGGTAACATAGGTGACATAAGTCAAGGCATGTGAACTTGCATAGGTTTAACTGCAACATGAACCTATATTCTTATTTATGCATAATGTCAAACATAAGCATGGCATACATATTTCTAGCATAAGCATGGCATAATGTCAAACATAAGCATGGCATAAATATTTCTAGCATAAGCATGGCATAATGTCAAACATAAGCATGGCATAATATCAAACATAAGCATGGCATAAGTATAGTTAAATTTGTTCACATAACCATGGCATAAATATACTTATGCATAAATATTCCTAATCATGGTGTTTGCTTTAAACTTGCAAAAAGGGATTTTTGAGTCTAACCTAGCCATGTCTCACATATGACATCATATAATTCTTTTAAACAAGATAGACTTAATCATGGATTTCAATTATGCCAAATATCACTCCTAGCCTAGCCATATTCATAAGTTTGCAAAAGCATGACTTAATACACGGATTATGGTGTCAAAATTCCAACATAGTTTCATATGAACTATAACAACCAAACTTGTTTCAATTACTTGCAAAATGATTTATGCATAAAAATATACATCATGATGGCATAATAACAAAGCCCCAAACTTGCATGAATTTCAATCAACTACATACATGTAGCTTCAACATAGATTACATAATTTGCGTAATATTCCAAACGTATACTTGCATAGAACTACCGCATGTAGTTCTTTATAATTGAATGACATAATTCAGAATATCCAATCGTATATAAATTGATAAGAACGCACAAATATGAGTTTCATTGCCACAATTCAAGCATACATATCTACACAATCATTTGTTCATACCAAAGTAATACTCTACTTACAATGGTGTGATGAATTCTCTAATTAAGAGATTGAAGACGCAAATTCCTTTGTTGAATTGATTTGATTTAGGTCTCTTTAAGCTTTAGAATTTTCCTCCTAATCCTCTCTCTAGTTGGCGGCTACCTCTAGTCGTTCCTCGGCAACATGGCGGCTATGTTCTTAATTTTGAATGAATAGATTAGGGTTTAGTCTAGGGTTGTTTATATAGAGGTTAGGAACTGATTAGGACCCTTGATGTTGCTAGGTTAGATCGTAGCCATTCATTCGATAGAGAGATCAATTAAAACTTGCCACCTAGCCCTAGTGACAAAGCAGACCACAAAAAATCGGAGGAACACAGACCTGGCCAGCCAGGTTGACTGGGCTCGACCAGGTCGATACCCCTGTCGACAGGGCTGTCGACAGCCCTGTCGACATGGGTAGCCCAGGTCGACAGCCCAGTCGACCTGGGTGGCCCAGGCGGGTGTTCTTCCACCCTGGCCCGTTGGGCCCTACTTCGGAATATTTAATTATTTAATTCTGTTTGAATTTTAAACTTAATTCAAAACTTCCGAAGGCCATATCTTCTTCATACGGACTCCGTTTTTCGAAAACTCGGACTCTATTTCGCGTATTTTTCCGAGACGAACGTAATGGCATATCCCGTTCCCCTTAGTTCTTTGATTTCAGATTAATTATGCTTTAATTTGTTAATTTCACAGTCATAGAATTTTCGGGGTGTTACATTCTCCACCACTTAAAAGGATTTCGTCCCCGAAATCTTCAAGTTAGGAGGAATGTATATCCTAACATCCAAACATCCATCTACTCATCCATCAAACACGAGCATCCATTGTCCTTAAAAGACTTCTAATGCTTCATGATCATATGCGAAGTGTGTGTGTACATGAACTTATCTAATGCAAAAATCAGGCGGTCTACTGATTCAGTTGACCTCCTTAATGCGAATTATGTAAGTGCCATGAATCCATTATGTATGCAAATTTTCCTATTTTTGATTCTACATGAGTGCACAATCATTCAATACAAATGCAACATCCACATGTCAACATATTAATGTTCAACCACATACGAATACAAACACATATGCATATGCAATATGAAGTGACTGAGCCGATCTAAAACCTAGATTGTGTGTGTATATGCAACTACGAGCAGCCACTAGCAATCACTTGCACCCACTTGCAACCATTCATACATAACATGTTTCAACTACATGTTTCCATCCAAAAAGATTCTACCTAAAAGATAAGGTCGAGGAAATATACCTAAAAAGATAGATAAAAGCGCAACTTAAGGAAAAAGAAAGATCAAGGATGTACCCTCGAACAGAAAAGGGTAGGCTGTACGGATTCTAGCTTCAGTTTCCCAAGTCGCGTCTCCCTCGGCGTCGCTCCACTGGACTTTGACGAGCTTGACTTCGCGGTTGCGTAGCTTCTTCACTTCCGTCCCTAAGATGCGGGTTGGAACTTTTCTTATGGTTGCTTCGCGTTCCACTTCGGCCTCTTCGAGGATATTTGGCTCTACCACTTCAGCAGACTCATGCAAACATTTTCGGAGATGTGAAACGTGAAAAACGTTGTGGACTCCGGCCAACTTCTCGGGTAGCTCTAATCTATAGGCCATTTTCCCAATCTTCTCGATGATAGGGAATGGCCCTACGAATCTTGGCGCTAGCTTTCCTGTGGTTCCGAAACGAACAACGTTTCTTAGCGGTGATACCTTGAGAAAAACTCTGTCTCCAACCTCAAATTCAAGGTCGGTCCTCCTCTTGTCGGCATAGGACTTTTGTCTGTCTTGGGCCGTCTTCATCCTTCTTCGTATTAAGTCCACTTTCTCTGAAGTCTCTCGGATCATATCTGGTCCAAGTATGAGCTTATCCGTGGACTCCCACCAACAAGTGGGCGATCGGCACGGTCTTCCATATAAAGCTTCGAAGGGCGCCATTCCGATGGTTGCTTGATAGCTGTTGTTGTAGGCAAACTCCACCAAAGGAAGGTGGTCTTCCCATGTCCCTCCGAAGTCAAGGACGCATAGTCTTAGAAGGTCTTCCAAAACTCTGTTCACTCTCTCTGTTTGGCCGTCGGTTTGGGGATGATAGGCTGTGCTCAAGCATAACTGCGTTCCTACTGCTTCTTGCAGACTCCGCCAAAACTCGCTGGTGAAGATGGGGTCTTGGTCACTAACAATGCTAGATGGTATTCCATGGAGTCGAACGATTTCCTTAAGGTAAAGTGATGCTAGGGATGAGGCAGTTCTTTTACTTTTGACAGGTAAAAAGTGGGCGCTTTTAGTAAGCCTATCCACTATTACCCAAATGCTAGTGTTAACTCTCCTAGACCTAGGCAGCCCATCGATGAAGTCCATTGAGATGCTATCCCACTTCCACTGCGGGACCTCTAGAGGATGTAGCAGTCCGCCAGACTTTTTCTGTTCCGCTTTAACCTGTTGGCACACCATACACTTAGAAACGAATTCTGCCACGTCCTTTTTCATGCCGTTCCAGAAGAAATTCCTTTTTATGTCTTTGTACATTTTATCTCCGCCTGGGTGTATCGTCATCTTGGAGTGATGTGCTTCCTCGAGAACCTTCTTTATTAAATCTTTTGTCTGTGGGACGCATAGTCTTCCGTCTCGCCTTAGAAAACCCGTATCGTCAATGGAGTATCTGTTGAGGTGACTTGAAGTCTCGCCCCTAATTAGCCTATCAATTATTTCTACAAGCTGAGGGTCTTCGCGTTGTGCTGTCCCTACTGAATCCACTAAAGTTGGGCGCACTTCCAGAGATGCTAGCAAGCCCGGTACGAAATCGGAGGAAGGCCTAAAGTCGAAGCTGGCTATAAACTCTAGGCTTTGTCTTTCAACAAACAACGGGCTTAGGGTCAACTTCTTTCGGCTCAACGCGTCTGCCACTACGTTGCCTTTGCCCGGAGTGTAGGAGATTTCGAAATCGTACGAGGCAAGAAACTCCATCCATCTTTGTTGCCTCAAGTTAAGATCCTTCTGCGAGAAAAGATATTTCAACGATTTATGGTCAGTGTAAAGTTCGAACTTCTCACCTAGGAGATAGTGTCGCCAAGACTTGAGTGCAAAGACGATGGCGGCTAACTCAAGATCGTGGGTTGGGTAGTTCTTTTCGTGCACCTTCAACTGCCTCCCGCCATAAGCTACTACCCTTCCTTCTTGCATTAAGACGGCGCCTAGCCCTGTCCCACATGCATCCGTATAAACAGTGAACATCTTGCTCCCATCTGGCAGCGTCAAAACTGGGGCTGTTGTGAGAGCCCTTTTCAGTCGTTGGAAAGCAAACTCGCAATCCAAATCCCAATTGAACACTAGATTCTTCTTAGTCAATTTCGTGAGCGGAGCTGAGATTTTCGCAAAATCCCTTATGAATTTTCGATAGAAACCTGCTAGTCCTAGGAAGCTTCGGACCTCAGTTGCATTCCTTGGTGTCTTCCAATCCTGTACCGCCACTACCTTAGCAGGGTCTACAGCTAACCCTTGTTTGGATACTATGTGCCCAAGGAACCTCACCTCTTCTCTCCAAAAGTGGCATTTGGAGAACTTGGCTTTTAGTTGATGGACTCGCAAAGTTTCCACGATTGCCCTTAGGTGCTGAGCATGTTCCTCTTCACTTTTTGAGAAGATAAGGATATCATCTACGAAGACCACTACGAATTTGTTGAGGAAATCTCTAAATACCCTACTCATCAGGTCCACGAAGTACGCAGGTGCATTTGTCAAGCCGAAAGGCATGACAAGCCATTCAAAGAAGCCGTCTGGGGTTCTGAAAGCCGTTTTATCGATGCTATCTTCAGCCACCCTTAGCTGATGAAAACCGGTTGCTAAATCGAGTTGGGAGAAAACAGACGCTCCTACAAGCTGGTCAAATAAATCGTCAATTCTAGGGAGAGGGTGCCTATTCTTTTTCGTTAGCTTGTTGAGCTCCCTATAGTCAACACATAGACGGAGTGAACCATCCGCCTTTGTAGCGAACACCACTGGAGCGCCCCATTCTGAAATGCTCCTCCTAATGAACCCCTTTTCTAGAAGCTCTTTAATCTGTTTACTGAGCTCTTTCCTTTCTCGTGGAGCCATATGTCTAACGGGCAACGCAACGGGCTTTGCATTATCTACAAGATATATGCAGAAGTCTATTTCCCGCTTCGGAGGCAAGCCCTTCACCTCTTCAAAGACATCCGGATATTCCCGGACTACTCTAACTGAATGCAAATTTTCAACAGAGGCATCTAGCGATTCAAGATAACTAAGCATAACCGCATACGAGGGATTACAAGAAATTTCCAAAGTATTACCGAGCTGGGTTAGGAGCCTAACAACCCTTTTCTCACAATCAAGGATGGCCCCATTACTGGATAGCCAATCCATACCCAAAATCAAACCATAACCCGAAAAGCCCAAAACAAAGGCACTACATAGAAATTCAACACTTAGGATAGAAATTTTCAAATCCAGACAGATCATAGACAAATGAGCTGGGCCCCCAATTGGGTTTGAAACAATTAAGGGGTCCTCTATCATACTAGTTTTTAGGTGCAGAGATTCTACTAAAGCAGACGAGATAAAGGAGTGTGATGCGCCAGAAAATAAAGTGCGAACGGGGTGATCATAAAGATAAACTACACTTTCTACAGAAGTGTTTGTACCTCTCTGTTGCAAAGGTGGTGCTTCCAGCACATGAACCTGTGCCCCTGGGGTGGATCCAGTGCCCTGCCCCTGTCCTCGTTTCTTTGGGCAGTCCTTAGCCCTGTGGCCTGTCTGACCGCATGAAAAGCACCCACCATTCTCCTTGGCCTTCTTTTTCCGGCAGTCCTTTACTAAGTGTCCCACTTTGCCACAGAAATTACACTTCCTCTTCTCCTTGTTGCCTTTCCCGCCTTTCTTAAAGTCCGTCTTCTTAGGCGGCAAACCCTCTTTCTTCCCTTGAGAGCTTTCTGCCTTTGTCTCCTTCTTGCCCTTATCCTCTTCATTCAGCAATGCCATTTGCACCAATCTTTCATACGTGGCTCCCATGGGTATATGGGTCATGGCCAAACTGTGTAATGGCTCATTTAACCCTTTGACGAAACGGAGAGCCTTCTTGTGCGGGGTGTTGACTAGGTCAAGTCCAAACCTAGCCAGCTCATCGAACTGATTCACATATTCTCTGACTGTCTTGTCCCCTTGCTTAAGAAATAAGAATTTTTCCAACTGCAAACTTCTTTCTGCATCTGAGAGAAATTTGGTCTCAAACCTTGCCCTAAAGTCCTCCCATGTCTCCACTGGTCTTTCAGCATTGGTGACTTCCCACCAGTAGGAAGCCTCGCCCTTCAATAGCCACACCGCCAATGGTACTTTTTGTCTATCTTCTACCTCAAAGATGATGAATAGGTCTTCAGTCTCTTTCAGCCAATTCCTAGCTGCCACGAAGGACTCAGTTCCATGGAAATCCCTTCCTCCCATAGCTTTAAAATCTTTACATATCTTAGCAAACGTGTTTCCCCGAGGAGGAGGTGGAGGAAAAGGTGCCGCTGCGGCTGGATGATTTCCTTCAACTGGGGGAGGAGGAACGGTAGGACCCGGCTGAGTGGCCCTTGCTTCTAAGAACCGTCTAAACCAACCAGGTATTGGTACTCCTTCCGGCAAGTTGAGTTCTTGGGACATGCTGAAACAAAAAGGGATAGATTCAAAACGAAGGATAAGAGATAGTACCTATGGCTTTGGGGAGTGGACTTCGCTTTTTTAAAATGAAATAATATTTTTCTTTTAAAAATGCTTCTTTAAATTTCCTTTTTGAAAAATAAATTTTCAAAACTTTTTATCTTATCTAGTAAACCTTTGCTCTGATACCAAGTGAAACACCCCACCTCCGTTAGGGTCACTCTCAAAGGGAATGCCCTAATTTTGGTGGAGGTTTATAAGTACAAGTCACAGATATACAAGACAGATATAGGAACACATATTTGTAAACAGCGGAAGAACAACAAACTTTTATTTCATAAAGTCAAATACGTGTTACAACAACATCCTTTCCAAAAACATAACATAACACTTTCATAATCTGTCTTGAGTACATTATTTAAAGAAGCATAAATAAAACATAGATAAACTGCAAAAGCCCCATAGTGGATTGTCCAAAGCCATAGTTTAAAACAGGAAAGTCCAAGCAATACATTTCTCTTCTTCAAGCTGGATGCTAAGGTTGGTCAAGCTGCTGTGTTCCCTCCCTGAGGACCTGGGGGGGAAACGGAAGAAAGAAGACGAAAGAAAAGTAGAGTCAGACATAAAGCCTGAGTAAGTCTAGTACTATTTTGTCTATGAATAAAGAACTGGGTATGATAAGTATAAACAAGAAGTGGGAAAGCACTATAAACTTGGTTAAGTTGACTAGGGTCGAATATACTATCGTACCCCATGTTAATCTCTGAACCCATATAAACTAGTTTCCAACTGGCACCCCATAATCAGGGTGAGGTGATCCATTTTATGATGATCGGCTCCTACTCGCATAGTTACACGTGTCTTACGGCCCCCGATGTCTGTAGTTACCTATGCTGGTCCCACCATGAGGTGTATCAAGTCCCATAGTGGCAACCCGACACAACCTTAGAGTGCACAGGTATGCTACTGGTGTCCAGTGCCTTATTTTTCTGCGCCGGAGTGTGTGCACGTCCGCACTCCGTTAGAACCTACACTGCTACACCACCGCCGTCGCTTTGACCTCTTACAATCAGCCCAGTAATCGTGCCCCACCCTGCCTAGTTTCAGGGTTTCCTGATACACCTTTTAGGGTTACTGCTGAAAAGGGTCCCCCGTTACTAGGTTTTCTATCTCTAGCCAACATGCTAAGTTGGTTAAGTGTTTCCTAACCTAACCCCACCAGTCCGTTTAGTTTAGCATGTTCCATTTTGATTAAGTCTTTAGTTCACTTAATCCTAATCAATCCTGACTCAGCCTTAATTGTCTTATTAAGGCCCTGACCTCTCACATTAGACAGGTATTGTTGTGGCTGCCTGTTGCCGGTTGGTTCCGGGCAGTCTTACGCCACAACTCAGTCTAACCTCGGGTCCTTATTGGGCTCCATGTTTAACCTCTCACATTGGATAGGTATTGTTGTGACTACTGGACAGCCGGGCGGTTCCGGGCAGGTTTACATCACAACTCAATCCAACCTCGGGTTAAACACATCGTATGTTCTACATTTACATATTTTGTCATTCTTCTTTATTTCTTATATGTAAATATTTGCGGCCCATTATTAAGTTAATGGTGTAAAGGTTACACCAATCACGGGCCCAACCCATACTTGAATTTGGGCCCTTCTATTTTATATTTTCATTCATTAATTAAATTTAACCCAACGTTATTTTCCCCCGTTTTACACGTCCGTTTATATATTGGGCTTAGCCTTTTAAAGCCCAATTTAGCCATGCGAAAAGGGGAGGCTTAAAGCGTGATTACATACACAAAGAGGGGAAAGTGAGCGCATGAACTTGCATATGACGTTGGAAATACATAATAGAAACTGGTGTACTTGCATAGTGGTAACATAGGTGACATAAGTCAAGGCATGTGAACTTGCATAGGTTTAACTGCAACATGAACATATATTCTTATTTATGCATAATGTCAAACATAAGCATGGCATAAATATTTCTAGCATAAGCATGGCATAATGTCAAACATAAGCATGGCATAAATATTTCTAGCATAAGCATGGCATAATGTCAAACATAAGCATGGCATAATATCAAACATAAGCATGGCATAAGTATAGTTAAATTTGTTCACATAACCATGGCATAAATATACTTATGCATAAATATTCCTAATCATGGTGTTTGCTTTAAACTTGCAAAAAGGGATTTTTGAGTCTAACCTAGCCATGTCTCACATATGACATCATATAATTCTTTTAAACAAGATAGACTTAATCATGGATTTCAATTATGCCAAATATCATTCCTAGCCTAGCCATATTCATAAGTTTGCAAAAGCATGACTTAATACACGGATTATGGTGTCAAAATTCCAACATAGTTTCATATGAACTATAACAACCAAACTTGTTTCAATTACTTGCAAAATGATTTATGCATAAAAATATACATCATGATGGCATAATAACAAAGCCCCAAACTTGCATGAATTTCAATCAACTACATACATGTAGCTTCAACATAGATTACATAATTTGCGCAATATTCCAAACGTATACTTGCATAGAACTAACGCATGTAGTTCTTTATAATTGAATGACATAATTCAGAATATCCAATCGTATATAAATTGATAAGAACGCACAAATATGAGTTTCATTGTCACAATTCAAGCATACATATCTACACAATCATTTGTTCATACCAAAGTAATACTCTACTTACAATGGTGTGATGAATTCTCTAATTAAGAGATTGAAGACGCAAATTCCTTTGTTGAATTGATTTGATTTAGGTCTCTTTAAGCTTTAGAATTTTCCTCCTAATCCTCTCTCTAGTTGGCGGCTACCTCTAGTCGTTCCTCGGCAACATGGCGGCTATGTTCTTAATTTTGAATGAATAGATTAGGGTTTAGTCTAGGGTTGTTTATATAGAGGTTAGGAACTGATTAGGACCCTTGATGTTGCTAGGTTAGATCGTAGCCATTCATTCGATAGAGAGACCAATTAAAACTTGCCACCTAGCCCTAGTGACAAAGCAGACCACAGAAAATCGGAGGAACACAGACCTGGCCAGCCAGGTTGACTGGGCTCGACCAGGTCGATACCCCTGTCGACAGGGCTGTCGACAGCCCTGTCGACATGGGTAGCCCAGGTCGACAGCCCAGTCGACCTGGGTGGCCCAGGCGGGTGTTCTTCCACCCTGGCCCGTTGGGCCCTACTTCGGAATATTTAATTATTTAATTATTTAATTCTGTTTGAATTTTAAACTTAATTCAAAACTTCCGAAGGCCATATCTTCTTCATACGGACTCCGTTTTTCGAAAACTCGGACTCTATTTCGCGTATTTTTCCGAGACGAACGTAATGGCGTATCCCGTTCCCCTTAGTTCTTTGATTTCAGATTAATTATGCTTTAATTTGTTAATTTCACAGTCATAGAATTTTCGGGGTGTTACAGTTTCATCCATCAAAATAATAATAAATTATTTGTGCACTTGGACGAGGTGTGAAAATTACCATCCCAATCACATAAACAAGTCGGATAACTTGTAAATGAAAGTGTAATATACAATATATAACATGACGATAAAAATGCCACTTTTATAGTACATACAATTCTATTACAATAAACGAATGAAAATAATAACTTTGTCTTTGTTGACAATTTTCTATTTTGTCAATTCTAATTCAACCAAAAATTGTTATTTTGTTTTTGGCAATTCAATGGCGACAAAAATGCTAATTTTGTTTTGACAAATCTAATGCGACAAAAATGATACTTTTTTTTAATTCTATTCAAATGACAAAATGACTATTTTGGTTTCATTCTATTCAAATGACAAAAATGAAGAGAAAATTTATTTTCATGACATGTTCTACCCTTCTGGTGTCAAATAAAAAGATCATTTTGTTCGCATACAACTCTCCTATATTTAACATAACAAATAAAAATGGATATTTATTTGTACACAAATTTCTATCTAAAATATGACAAATAAACGTGAATGTTTACTTGTATACAAATTTCTATTTGAACACGACAAATAAGAGTAATTTATTTTGCATACATTTTGTAATAACCCGAAAATCTAGGCCAGTTTAAATTTTTTATTTTGGCAATTTTAGCGAATTTTGAATATTTAAAATGAATTATTTTAATAAAATCGACGAGAAATTTATTTTGAATAGAATTAGAACGTATATATTATATACGTCGTCGTTAGAATATAAATATTTATATAATTATAAATAGAATTGAAAATGACGCGGTAGTTCGATAATTCGATTTCAAATTTCAATTGAATGTACCGGGTGCAAAACAATCCGGATTTTAGTGAAACATAAAACAATAGGATCTATTTGAGAATATCTTTTCAACGAATCTGAAAAATCAAGATTTCATAGCGGGAATCAAAAGATATGTCCAGTTGAAAATTCTGAATAGTCGCTATGGAATTCAGTCCCTTAAAAATAGACATTTTGCAAACGACCTCGGATTTCGACGAAACCACTTTTGTTGGATCCGCAATGTCAAATTATTGCTAGATTCAAAATTTCATAATTTTTCGAATTAATATGTGAGCGTGGCAAAGGTAAACGCATTTGACCAGTTTTAGTTGATTTTAATCGACTGGAAAATGGCCATTTTTCAAACAGTCGCAGAATTCGACGAAACTAGTTTTGTTAGGACCGTATCGTCAATACGAAGCTAGAAAATATTTTTCTGGAATTTTTCTTGTTAGTATGTGACCCCGGTAAATTGAAACGCGCGTTTAAATTCAATATATAGAGTTATATGTTGATTTTGACGAAAACCAATCAAAACAGCCGAATGGGCTTACGAGACATATCCCATTGGTGTAATGACCCGGATTTTCGGCGACTTTGGTTATCGACATAAGCACGATGTCGATAACCAAAACATCGAAAAATCCTGGAAATTAGTGAAAGAAATTAGAGGGTGAGGAAAGATAAGATAGAAACTTAGAATAGAAGAAAAAGAAGAACACAATATCAGAGTAACACGAATCTCACAGCGGAACGAATAACATATAATATGTATAACATAACTTGAAATATACATCTGTACTTGAATATACATATCATTATCAAAGTACATCACTTACAACACAGCGGAAATAACTATAGCTATATGATCCTGAAGCCTCCTGCTCCAGCTCTTCAACTATATCTGTAAATCCCGACTACTTGACTGCCCATACAAATTTAGGCACCCAAGAGTTTAGGGAAAACAACAAAGTAAACTCCGGGTCAGTCATGGGACTGGTATGAGTAAAACAGTTTAAAAACAGTTCGAACAAGTAAACGATATCTCATAAGACCACGCCGCATAACGGAACGGGTTTTTCCCTTATGAGAATCCAAAATATCTTTATATCAAAAACCCTTGGATATTATAATAATGTCTAGCAACCACAGTATATATATAATCATCTAGCAGAAACGCTTTCATCTCACGTCCTACATATATAGTATACAATCAAAACCGCAAGCACGTATTGGGTAATGGATTTCCAACTATGACAAGGTATGGAACCACCTATCGCTCGTGTACCTCTAGAAAGGAATACACTGGGTTCAACAAGAACATCTTGCAACCCGGCCACACATGACCGACCACTCATTTCGCTTGAGCGTATCGAATGTATATCACCAACAGTTGGGATCAGCAACCGTTTCCCGAATGGGACAGCATCAATAATAGATTTTTAGAAGTAAATGAAACTCTAGATCAGGTGATTATACACCCTACTTCGGTGCGACCGACTTAGCCATGCTGCCTGCCCGATTTCTGTCATTTACCGGATGTGAGGCTAGAAGCTACGCTTTATCATCACATCAGATTCACTTTGAATGCCACATTATCAAATCCATCAAATCACCGATTGACGTCCTCAACCATACATTATGTGTTAGCTAAGAGAAGTTTCCTTCTCCGCTTCCACTCTTGGTACAGTTGGAGAAATCAATATACGTGATCGTCTGGAAATACTCTGTCAGACATCCGTCCATACAAGTCATCCAGGAACAGGATGAACCGAAGGCACTATTCTGTAAACAGGATAGCCCTTGCATAACTCCTTCTTCAATTTTCTTTGGCATATATGATTCGCAACGCTTATGCCAATACAAAGTGGTTCTTTGGATAATAATCCAACCGGTCTCTCCATATTAACAACGTTAAAATGGTCAAAAACTTTGATAGTCTGTGATTTAACTATCGAATAAAACAAGTGTGCAAACAACGATATTATTTCCAAATGGAAATTATATCGATCAATCACCATTCAACATTTATCTCTTTATTTCATAAATTTACTTATCTCCTGTTTCCCTATATTCAATATTTCTTATTTTCTAAATTTGGAAAATATACGTTATTAGTAATGGAAAACATTTCCATTTCTTGTTTTCTTTATTAGAAAACATTTATGGTTTCTTATTTGGAAAACATTTCCAAAGCTTCTTCATTGGACTTAGACAGATGTTTAAACAAACCATCGCGATGCCAACTCAAACCATTTCCTTTATTGCCGAACCTTAACTATTCCTTAGTTAAAAACAAAGCCAATCAAGTTGGGGTAGAGCTACCTCTCAGACCTTAACTGAACAACATTTCTAACTTTGAAATAGGCAAAGTTCACTTTATATTCCTTTCACTAACTTCCTTACTTAACCCTCTTTCGAATAGCAATAATCGATTGACTCTTTTCACTTAACTTTATTTGATTAACCCTTATCAGTTAACACTATTGGACTAACACTATTGGATTAACTCTATTTGACTAACGCTTATTGATTTACCCATTTCATTTAACTCCTTTCGAATAAACTATATTCGATAACTCCTTTTCTTTAACTCTAATCGATTAAACTAACATCGATTAGCTCCTTTGGACTAACACTATTGATTTACTCATTTCACTTAACTCCTTTCGAATAAACTATATTCGATAATTCCTTTTACTTTCTTCGAATAAACTATATTCGATTAACTCATTTGTTTCTACTCTAATCGATTAAACTAACATCGATTAACTCCTTTGCTTTAACCCTAATCGATTAAACTAACATCGATTAGCTCCTTTTTACTTTAACTCTAATCGATTAAACTAACATCAATTAGCTCCTTTCTACTTTAACTCTAATCGATTAAACTAACATCGATTAGCTTCTTTTACTTTAACTTTAATCGATTAAACTAACATCGATTAGTTCCTTTCACTTTAACTTTAATCGATTAAACTAACATCGATTAACTTCTTTTCGAATAAACTATTCATTTGTAAAGATTTACATTTAGTAACGGTTCTTCACTTTACAAATGATTTCCTTTTATTCTAACTTATCCTTTGATTTTATAAATATTTCTTTTATAAAAATCCTTTTCCTTTTCTATATAAAATCCATCGATTTTATGTAAATAATTCATTTTCAAAATACACCTTGAAAATATTCCTTTATCAACATTCGGTATGTTATGGTATTCAACATATCAAATCACGATGATCAGTATCGTTCAAACTCATATAATCGACAACAGATTATATATCACATCATATATCACAATATATGAAAAACAGTAAAATAAATGTTGAGGAATCCAGTCGGATTCCTCCAACCTGTTTCCCTGCATCACAGATGTTAAACAATATAATATAACATCACTTTCAGTTCCATATGATATATTCTGTTAAACAGAATCAAATATAGAAATTCAACTAACTGACTAGCAGTTCAATCAAACAATCAACACACAGTCAATCAGCCAATATCTAATAGTTCTAAAAATACAACATGAAATTATAAACTGTTCAAAGTTAGTGAGATTTACTCACATTGGACTGTTATCGTTAAAACGATTAACTGTCTTTGATTTGATTCAGACGGACAATTTATTTTACAATAAATTGTAGCGAGCTCGGATTCACTCCCAGTCAGTCTCATTGTGTTGATCCCGTCCATACAATCCTAGCGGATCTTGTTTCGCTGATTTTTGTTCATGTATGACCGAGTTATAACACTTTGAAGTTAGCGTACATTTTAATTAAATAAAAACATGCTTTAAAAATAAAAGTGGGCCTTATACCTTCATTCCGGCCCACTACCAAGCCCACGAACCCCTAAAAAGAACCGAACCCGCAATCCATCTTCTCCGATTTAATTCTTAAACTCTAGTAACCACACCTGTACCATTTCCATCCTCTAAACCTTCCAACCGTGCTCCCACTTCTCGACGGATGATCAAACTGAAACCACCCTTCAACTCTCCTCAAAAACCTCAACGCCTCCATAGCCTTAAAGCAAAACTCGACGTCCTCTCCACCCTCGCAAATTTCCTATGAACGCACACACCTCACAGAAGACATCGGCAGTTTTTATCACGGTTTCCCCAAAATAAAACACAAACCGTTCGATTCTCTTCGCTGAATCCCACAATGAACTCGAAATCCTGGATTGAAGCTCCTATACCCTGCGATAGTCAACCCTAGTTTTACTGACTTGTTTTTCACCGAACTGGGAAGTCACCGAACCCCTCAATACTCATATGAATGCAAAGCCCATATCAAATGGAGGTGAATGGGATTGGTTTTAGGATTTAAAGAATTTTCTTTGATTTCTATTTGATTTTTCCTTTTTTCCAACTTTTGCTGTGTTCGGTGTAATTTGGGTTATATATGCTGTTCTTGGTTGGTGGCACTTGTGGCTGTAGACAGATGATGTGTGGCTGGTTTGTGATCAGAGAAAAATAAGGGGAGATATTTTTGAATAAATTTTATATTTTATTTTCGATAATTTCTCCTTGTATCTGATTTATAAAAATCCCTGCGACTACATATGATACCCAAAAATCACCAAACTGGACATGTAGCTAGAGTTCGACATTACGGTTCCAACGAAACTGGTTTCGTCGAATTCCGACTCCGTATGCTCACACAGCGTATTTTTAACTAAAATACTGACTGTTTCTCACTCTAAAAATCTGTACGGCCACACACTAACTCTAAAAATTACGAATCTGGAAATCTAACAACTATTTGATGTTGCGGATCCAAAAAAACTGGTTTCGTCGAATTCCGACTTCGTTTGCAAAAGTGGCTATTTTTAACGCTCTAAATAGCTTATTTAAATATATAAATATATTTCAATATAATTAAATCAAATATTTAAAATTCAATATTATCGTCTATATTCACAGTGGCATACCACACAGCTCTAGAATATTCCTGTATGTATTTACAACTCGATATTCACTTCTGGGTCAACCCGATATTTGATTTATATTGAAATTCCTTTTAAACATATAAATAATTCCTTTATAAATTATAAAGGAATTCCACATCGACTTTTCTAAAATTTGATTTGGACATACATCAAAATCTACACGACGAAATCCCGATTTTTCTCTTCCACTAGAAAGATATACTCCACCAGCTCCACACGTTTCTTGTTTCACAGAAATCCGGCTTAAAACAAATCCTGTACATTTAGTTGAAGTTCAGATCGCCAAATAGCGAACTACAGCGCCATTTCGAGCTCGTTTATAATTATATTATAAACTATACGTTCAATTGTCGACGATTGAATATATTCGTTATTCAAATTCAAATTCCAAGCTGAATTTACATATCACAGATGATCCTGTTCACACCATATCGTCATTTCAGCCAATTCTGATTATTTCCAAATTAAATATATTATTTAATTTATTATTTTAATTAAATATTCACCATCATTTAATTCCACGACCATTAAATTCTCTAAACCACCATATATATAATTAAATAAATTAATCATAATACCCCTGCCAATGCGGGTCATTACAATCTTCTCCACTTAAAATAATTTCGTCCTCGAAATTGCTAAAAGGTAGAGGACGACCCTATCGACTGGTTAGAACATATTTGTTCACTTCTTAACTTCAGTTTCAACTGAACCAATTTAAATTCAATTAAATTATTAATTAATTCTTATCAACGAAAATTTTCAAAAATCTTGAAAATTTTCTAACGCCTTAACTTTTCGAAAAATTTCGCCAGTACCTCCTTTGTACTGGTCAATCCGTCAAACTCTAACTCGCCTCTCTGGGCCATCTCTATCCCAAAAGAAAATCAAACAGCCAAGCAGCTTGCCAATTCGGCTCATAAATCTCATATCCAATAGAAATATAAACTTGTACCTTTTGTCGGCATATCAACTCTATCACTTTCACCTGCCGTTAATTCAGCGGATACAAGGATCATCCCAATCAAATTCCAATCTACTTTTATCCACGACACAACCATTCGCTTATATCCTAAGTCGAATTTTATTTCAAGTTCGAGTTCCATTCTCGATTTCAAACTCTTAACTTCCCAATCCAATTTTCATTTCAAATTCTTATCTCGACAATCCAATTTTATTCAAGAACAAATTTTTCCTGATATCGTTCTATTTCCATTCAGTTTTCACTTAACTGTTTCAATTCAATTTCAGCTTACTTCCGCAAACTTCTATTTAAATTTGTTCTTAATTCAAACAGTCTCTTCCTTGGAATTTTAAACAGTTTACTTTTTCAAAAATCAAATTTTCCTTTTTGAAATTCAACTGAGCCCATAATCAATATTCCATTAGTTAAATCACTTCTCTATTTCTTTATCAATATTTGTTAACCAAATATTTTCAATAACCATATTGGCCTTTTATGTTATTTGGAAAACATTTCTGAATATCGCCTTCCTTTATTTTCTAAACTTTTAGAAAATATATGCTATTTATAATTGGAAAATATTCCAATTTCTTATCTCTTTTCCAATCTCGTTTTTTCTATACTTAGGAAATATTTAACATCTATTTCCAAGCTTACACTTATTTGGGTTAAAACGGATGTTGTGTAAAACATCGTTACGACAACCCAACTACTATATTCAACTAACTCTTATTCAACATTGATCTTCGAGCCTGAAATCTTACTATTTCTTTGTTAATAATGAAATCAATCAAGTTGGGGTATAACTACCTCTCAGACCTTGACTGAATAACATTTATAACGTCAAAACAGATATGACTACTTACTCGAATAATCCATGCCATACAACCACATATTCACCTTTAAACACGTATACGCTTTCTCTTTCTATTCTCACTAGGTTTTATTCTTAGTCTTCCTTTTTGATTATACTATTTTATTTCTAAGTTCGTTTCCTTATCGACTTCTATATATATATATATATCGATACGTTGATTTCTCACAATCAAATTATCTTAAAAATATTCTAACTCCTTAAATTCCCGAAAAAATTCGCCATAACCTCCTTTGTACTAGGAGCATCGGGATATTTCAAATAGCCTCCCATGGCCCTCCCCAATCAAAAGAAAAAGAAAAGCCAAGCGGCTAGCCGATACGGCGCATAAAATTTCATATGGAATTAAATACATACCTTTTCGTCGAGCATTCTATTTATATACCTTCATACCTTATCCATACATATCTCATGTATATTTATACATTTCTAATTCATTTCAACTTAATCCAATCATTTTAACTTAGTCCGTTAAGTGATTTTCAAATTACTGGTTTGCCCATCTCACCTTTTTATTTGAATATACATGTTCAAATATAGGTTTAACTTGTTTATCAACTAATTGAATTCCATTTCAATTTTATTTGAATTTCCTATATTCAGATTCCATTTCGATTCTCTTATTCAAATTCTATTTGATTTCATTTCAATTCACTTATTCAAATTCCATGTATGAATTTCATTTCAAATCTCTTATTCAAATTCCATTCGATTTCTCTTATTCAAATTCCATTCGATTTCTCATATGTCAAATTCTATTCGATTTCTCATATGTCAAATTCTATTTGATTTCTCATATGTCAAATTCTATTTGATTTCTATATTCGAATTTCCTCTATTCAAATTCTATATCACTTCCATTGAATTTCATATATTCAAACTCCCTTTGAGTTTCTATATTCAATTCCTATTTCAATTCCATTGAATTTCACATATTCAAACTCCCTTTGAATTTCTATATTCAATTTCTATTTCACTTTCGGTATTCAAATCCTATATTTTCAAACTCTATTGAATTATATATTCCAATTCCCATTTCAACTCTATTTGAAATCTATATTCGAATTCCTATTTCAAATTCTATTTTGAAATTCTATTTTCAAATTCCATTTCAATCTATTTGAATTCTATATTCAATTTTTCATTATTACTCTATATGAATTCTATATTCAATTTTCCATTATTTAAATCTTCTTTATTCAAATCTCATTTGAATTTCTATATTCAAATCCCCTTTGAATTTTCTTTATTCACATTCTAAGTTTGAACTTCCTTTATTCAAATTCCTTTTTAACTTTCTTTATTTATTCTTTAAATAAGCCTTGATTTCAATTCCTTTTGAAATCGAGATTTCCACCTTTGGAAAATAGGTTTTTCCTTTCAATTTCACACTTGTATTTTTTTGTTCTGAATTATCCAATGATAATTCTTTTCACTTCATTTATAAACTTCGTTTATAAAAGAACTATTTATAAACTTCGTTTATAAAGGAACTACTTGTTTTATTTCCTTTAAAACAAGTTAATATTTCAAATCTATTTCAAAATTTAAATTCTATATTTGAAACCCCATTTGAAATTCAACACAACTTGTCATTCCCAAAAAAATTCAAAACAGTATCTCTGGTAGTAATTCGTCGCTTACAACTCGAAAATGAATATTGATGATGCAGTTGTCATCATCAGAATCTATTTTCCAGCGATCGAAGTGTGTTCAATACTATAAAACCATTTTTTAACCTTTTCCACTTTGAAATTCATTTCAAAATATAATTCACACTGTTTGTAAAACAATTTAAAATCTCCCAGGATCTTAAATTTTCCTTATTCTTAATCCAAATCCATTTACAAACACTTATCAAATTTTTCCAGAATTTTAATTACATTTCTGGTTTAAATTTCAGATTTAACTCATCTGATTTCACGTATTTCACTTATATGAATTCTGATTGGTTATTTACATAACCATTTAATTTATAATCTTACTCGATTATAATAACAACCAATATATCCACTATTTTCTAATTTTGATATATATATCTTCTCTATATCAAGATATACCTTGGGTAAACTTATTTTAATTTACCACCTTTCAAAACATATCGTGCCGACCCATCGTATTCGAGTGTTTAGTAACTCCTACCGATACAGTGGATCAAACTGATTGACCAGAACTCATAAACGACTCAACCAATGAATCTCCACAATATAAAACAATTTTTATATCAATATACAAATACGTTCACTCGTATATATACACTCAAACTCAATCTAGGGTGTTACTAACCCTATCTCTACCGAGTCACGCCACAGAGCCAAGAAATTCTGAACCTCACTTTGATACCAACTGTAATGACCCAGATTTTCGGCGACTTTGGTTATCGACATAAGCACGAAGTCGATAACCAAAACATCGAAAAATCCTGGAAATTAGTGAAAGAAATTAGAGGGTGAGGAAAGATAAGATAGAAACTTAGAATAGAAGAAAAAGAAGAACACAATATCAGAGTAACACGAATCTCACAGCGGAACGAATAACATATAATATGTATAACATAACTTGAAATATACATCTGTACTTGAATATACATATCATTATCAAAGTACATCACTTACAACACAGCGGAAATAACTATAGCTATATGATCCTGAAGCCTCCTGCTCCAGCTCTTCAACTATATCTGTAAATCCCGACTACTTGACTGCCCATACAAATTTAGGCACCCAAGAGTTTAGGGAAAACAACAAAGTAAACTCCGGGTCAGTCATGGGACTGGTATGAGTAAAACAGTTTAAAAACAGTTCGAACAAGTAAACGATATCTCATAAGACCATGCCGCATAACGGAACGGGTTTTTCCCTTATGAGAATCCAAAATATCTTTATATCAAAAACCCTTGGATATTATAATAATGTCTACCAACCACAGTATATATATAATCGTCTAGCAGAAACGCTTTCATCTCACGTCCTACATATATAGTATACAATCAAAACCGCAAGCACATATTGGGTAATGGATTTCCAACTATGACAAGGTATGGAACCACCTATCGCTCGTGTACCTCTAGAGAGGAATACACTCGGTTCAACAAGAACATCTTGCCACCCGGCCACACATGACCGACCACTCATTTCGCTTGAGCGTATCGAATGTATATCACCAATAGTTGGGATCAGCAACCGTTTCCCGAATGGGACAGCATCAACAATAGATTTTTAGAAGTAAATGAAACTCTAGATCAGGTGATTATACACCCTACTTCGGTGCGACCGACTTAGCCATGTTGCCTGCCCGATTTCTGTCATTTACCGGATGTGAGGCTAGAAGCTACGCTTTATCATCACATCAGATTCACTTTGAATGCCAGATTATCAAATCCATCAAATCACCGATTGACGTCCTCAACCATACATTATGTGTTAGCTAAGAGAAGTTTCCTTCTCCGCTTCCACTCTTGGTACAGTTGGAGAAATCAATATACGTGATCATCTGGAAATACTCTGTCAGACATCCGTCCATACAAGTCATCCAGGAACAGGATGAACCGAAGGCACGATTCTGTAAACAGGATAGCCCTTGCATAACTCCTTCAATTTTCTTTGGCATATATGATTCACAACGCTTATGCCAATACGGAGTGGTTCTTTGGATAATAATCCAACCGGTCTCTCTATATTAACAACGTTAAAATGGTCAAAAACTTCGATAGTCTGTGATTTAACTATCGAATAAAACAAGTGTGCAAACAACGATATTATTTCCAAATGGAAATTATATCGATCAATCACCATTTAACATTTATCTCTTTATTTCATAAATTTACTTATCTCTTGTTTCCCTATATTCAATATTTCTTATTTTCTACATTTTGAAAATATACGTTATTAGCTATGGAAAACATTTCCATTTCTTGTTTTCTTTATTAGAAAACATTTCTGGTTTCTTATTTGGAAAACATTTCCAAAGCTTCTTCATTGGACTTAGACAGATGTTTAAACAAACCATCGCGATGCCAACTCAAACCATTTCCTTTACTGCCGAACCTTAACTATTCCTTAGTTAAAAACAAAGCCAATCAAGTTGGGGTAGAGCTACCTCTCAGACCTTAACTGAACAACATTTCTAACTTTGAAATAGGCAAAGTTCACTTTATATTCCTTTCACTAACTTCCTTACTTAACCCTCTTTCGAATAGCTATAATCGATTAACTCTTTTCACTTAACTTTATTCGATTAACCCTTATCAGTTAACACTATTGGACTAACACTATTGGATTAACTCTATTTGACTAACGCTTATTGATTTACTCATTTCACTTAACTCCTTTCGAATAAACTATATTCAATAACTCCTTTTCTTTAACTCTAATCGATTAAACTAACATCGATTAGCTCCTTTGGACTAACACTATTGATTTACTCATTTCACTTAACTCCTTTCGAATAAACTATATTCGATAATTCCTTTTACTTTCTTCGAATAAACTATATTCGATTAACTCATTTGCTTCTACTCTAATCGATTAAACTAACATCGATTAACTCCTTTGCTTTAACCCTAACCGATTAAACTAACACCGATTAGTTCCTTTTTACTTTAACTCTAATCGATTAAACTAACATCGATTAGCTCCTTTTTACTTTAACTCTAATCGATTAAACTAACATCGATTAGCTTCTTTTACTTTAACTCTAATCGACTAAACTAACATCGATTAGTTCCTTTCACTTTAACTTTAATCGATTCAACTAACATCGATTAACTTCTTTTCGAATAAACTATTCATTTGTAAAGATTTACATTCAGTAACGGTTCTTCACTTTACAAATGATTTCCTTTTATTCTAACTTATCCTTTGATTTTATAAATATTTCTTTTATAAAAATCCTTTTCCTTTTCTATATAAAATCCATCGATTTTATATAAATAATTCATTTTCAAAATACACCTTGAAAATATTCCTTTATCAACATTCGGTATGTTATGGTATTCAACATATCAAATCACGATGATCAGTATCGTTCAAACACATATAATCGACAACATATTTTATATCACATCATATATCACAATATATGAAAAACAGTAAAATAAATGTTGAGGAATCCAGTCGGATTCCTCCAACCTGTTTGTAATAACCCGCAAAATCTGGGCCAGTTTAAAATTTTTATTTTGGCAATTTTAGTGAATTTTGAACATTTAAAATAGATTATTTTAAATAAAATCGACGTGAAATTTATTTTGAATATAATTCGACGTATATATTATATACGTCGTCGTTAGAATATAAATAATTATATATAGTTATAAATAGAATTGAAAATGTCGCGGTAGTTCGATAATTCGATTTCAAACTTCAATTGAATGTACCGGGTGCAAAACAATCCGGATTTTAGTGAAACCAAAAATAATGGGATCTAATTGATAATATCTTTCCAACGAATCCGAAAAATCAAGATTTCATATCGGGAATCAAAAGATATGTCCAGTTGAAAATTCTGAATAGTCGCTATGGAATTCAGGCCCTTAAAAATGGACATTTTGCAAATGACCTCGGATTTCGACGAAACCAGTTTTGTTGGGTCCGTGATGTAAAGTTATTGCTAGGTTTTAAATTTCATAATTTTTCGAATCAGTATGTGAGCGTGGCAGAGGAAAACGCGTTTGACCGGTTTTAGTTGATTTTAATCGACTGGAAATTGGCCATTTTTCAAAAGGTCTCAGAATTCGACGAAACTAGTTTTGTTAGGACCATATCGTCAATACGAAGCTAGAAAATATTTTTCTGGAATTTTTAGAGTTAGTATGTGACTCCGGTAATTTGAAATGTACGTTTAAAATTCAATAAAGTGATTTAAATGTAAATTCAACGGAAACTGATTCAAACGATCGATTCAGCCAACGAAACATATCCCATTGTGTTCGGAATGGGGGTAATTAGCTATGGATGACAGACGGTGGGTCCCGTTCCGAGGTCGAAATAAAAAGTCAACTTTAATTGAATAATAAAATAAAATAAATAAATATATTTATATAACTTCCCTTATTCCCCCACTCCCCCTTTCACCATTCAGATAAGAAAAAGAAAAAAAAAGGAAAAAAATAAAATCGGATCTCGATCTCGTGCTCCACCAGGCAGCTCTCGCCGTCGCCGCCTCACCTTCCTCCACCGCCTCCATCCCCAGTCACACCCGCGCCTCCCTCCTTCTTCCCCGCCTGCTCCTCCCCTCCTCCGCAGCTCGAGCTCCCCCCCGTCATTTCAGAAATCGACTGCGTGCCCCCTCCCCCAATCGCACTGCCGCGCACCCCGACGTCGCCCACATCGCGCCGCCCCTTAGCCAAACTCCTCCCCCGCGCCATGACTGCTTCGGCGGCAACTCCAAACCCTAGGGTTGAAGGATGGTGCAGTTGCGTTCGGTCCTGTTCCAGTAATAACAGCAAAGGAAGAAAGGTGATTTTATTAAGTGAATTTTAATTATTTATTCTAGCTTAATTTAGTATAAATAACATTGCTAAAATTCTAATCTTTAATATGAAATTTAATTTGTAAAAATGTAATTTTTAAAAAGATAACTAAGTTATGGAGAAAAAAATGTGAAATAGAAAATAAAAATATACTTTGTTTTGAAATATAAAAATATACTTTGTTTTGAAATATAAAAATATCCTTTGTTTTGAAATATAAAAATATCCTTTGTTTTGAAATATAAAAATATACTTTGTTTTGAAATATAAAAATATACTTTGTTTTGAAATATAAAAATATCCTTTGTTTTGAAATATAAAAATATCCTTTGTTTTGAAATATAAAAATATCCTTTGTTTTGAAATAAAAATATGATTTTTATATATTGAACTTCGAAGTAAAAATTCGATTTTTATATATTGAACTTCGAAGTAAAAATTCGATTTTTATATATTGAACTTCGAAGTAAAAATTCGATTTTTATATATTGAATAGCGAAGTAAAAATTCGATTTTTATATATTGAATAGCGAAGTAAAAATTCGATTTTTATATATGTAGTGGCTACGGGCGACGAAGCTGACGAAGAGGCGATAACGAAGAAGATTTATATCAAAGAAGAGTCAAGATGATTGGATAGCTATCTGTGAGAACTTCTCACCTTTCAATTTCCTTTTCTAGTTATATATATATATACTAGGATGCAGACGGTGCTTAGTAGCACCCGACACCCGTCATCCACAGACCATGGATGGCTTGTTTGTTAAATTGTTTGGTTGAGTAGTTGGTTAGTTTATTTGGTTTGAATTGAATTGTTTGATGAAATGGAATGGATTGATTGATGTGTGAATGGCGTGGGCCTTCACTAGACCGGGGATAAGGCTAGGCCTCGTCCCGTTTCTAGTATCGTGCCGTTATGCCGCCGAAATTTTCTAAAATATGTTAGAAAAATAAAAATATCATTTTATTGAATAAATGAATTGAATAGAAATTCAAGTGTTAAAATAAAATGTTTATTGTTAAAAATATATTTTTTAACGTGAAAGTGAGTAAATAAATATTTATAAACAAATCGGCCGATTTGTTTATATACACTGATTTGACTGATATCGATTGGGTCGATAAATTTTACACGTCACCCAACTGCACAAATAAATTCTTTGTTTGATTGTTTGAAACCCCACACGGGTGTTGGGATGAAATTTGAAGTTCACTCATCCCGATTGATTAAATATGTCGATCGATTGATTGACAGGCTGTTATAAGCGTAAGATATCTATATTTGATGCTTATACAGTGTAGTGCACTTTGGTTGATGGTTGATTATTTTTCAATGCTATTATATACATGTGTTGTATGGAATCCATATAATTAACATTATATGGTGATTGATTGGGCCTCATTCCAATCGGGAAAATAATAAAGATTATAAAAGAAAGATTCATGTGTTGAATATAAAAATAGTCATGTGTTGACGATGTTCATGTGTTGAAAATATTCGTGTGTTGAGTAAAATATTTTAAATAATAAAAATTACATCTTTATCATATTTACAATTAGAATCTACTTTACGGTGGAGTCTAATTAAAATCAAACGATAGATACCTTAGTTTTATAAAATATTTTACATAACAAAAATAGTGATGTGTTGACAGTACTCATGTGTTGAGATTAGTCGTGTGTTGAAAGAAACATAGGTTCATGTGTTGAATAGAATGAATATTCATTTGTTGAATAGAATAACGAATTTATTGAAATATATAAAGCCGTGTGGATTAGAGATGCGCTATTTTGACGTGAACGACATTTATATATCGATTTTATTCGTTTTATAATGAATATTGAAAAGTGATTTCAAAAATTAAAATTTTGAAATGAAATTCAAATTAAATTAGATTAAAAATTCAAATTGAAATTTTAGTGAATCAATTTGAAATGAATTCGAATCAAACAGTAAATGAATTCGATTCGAATTGAATAGAAAGTGAATTTGAATTCGAATTGAATAAAAATGAATTCAATTTGAATTGAATTGAAATCAAATCGATTTGAAATTGAATGTAGTGTTGAAATGGTTTTGAAAACGAATTTAAAACGATTTATAAAATACGATTTAAAGGGAAATCGACGAAATATATATAATATATATATATTATATATATAATGGCCTGAATAGAACGCGCCGCGCCGCGGCAGTTCGTGAATTTCGACCATTTATTTCAAACGGACATTGCGGGAGATCCGACTATCGGATTCTCCTAAAACCGGAACCGTTGGGTTCGTATCGAAAAGAGCTTTCCAATGAATATTATAAATTTGAAATCTAACGGTTGGATTTGGAATTATGTCCAAATCAAATTCGAAAAAGGTCGCTGTAAGTGCAGTTCGATGGCCGTTGTTGGAAATCGACTGTACGGGCCTTGATAAAATTATCAAAAATATCTATAATTTGTGTAAAATCATAATATGTGAATTGGGAAAAATTGAGCTGAAAAATTCCACATTTGAAAAGATAAAAATAAATTTTTATCGAAATGAACTAGTTTTGAACTAGAATTAAAATCAATTTATTTTGAAATAAATAAATTGAATTTGAAAGTGATTTTGAAAATAATCGATAATTTCCAATACGTGGATTGGAATGGAGCTGAATCGAAATTATCTTCGGGATATTTCGATGTTGGATTTCGTGACTATACAGATATTGTTATGGGAATTTGAAAGATATATTTTATATCGTTATTTCCAATAAGATATTTGTTGGTTTCAGAATTTGGTATTGAATACAAGTCGATATATTTTCTATTCAGAGCCTTGTATTTAATATCAAATGTGATTTGGGTTTGTCGTGAATCGTGTTTTGATGACATTGGTTCTTTAACCCAGTTAAAGGCAGGATATTGATTTTTGAAAAGATTAAAACTAAGTGGAGTTTTAATGAATCTTTAATTAGATTAAAAATGTGAATTGATAATTTAAATTATCAAATCTGAAAGGTGATCGAGAATGGAGTACCACCAGTTTTTCTCCAAAGCGATAGTTAAATCTTTAATTAGATTTGAACGTGAAATGGTAATTAATTTTACCGATAACACCGTGGTGTTAGGAATGGAGTATTACCAGTTTTCTCCATGGGATATATAGGTTGGGATTGGGAAATAAAATAAATAATTACTTCGGTGTGGTTCGTTAATCCCGACTAGTTTGAAATGATATCCAAAGGAAGATTATAGGATAAATTTAGAAGAATTTATCTTGGATAAAATTAATGGGAACATTTCCCTAAGAATGTGATTTTGTGAATAAAAGAATATTCTGAATTGGAATGAGGCGTTCGTTGTGTTTGTGTAACATTTGTTAATTATATACGTGGGTTATCCAGAAAGGCCGGGTTTATACCCATTCTGAATAACCGATTCGAAGAGATGTCGAAGATGAAGACGGTGGTAGAAGACCGGAAGTCTTCACATCGTTTGGGTGATTACTGATGATCTTGATTGGGCTGTACACCCAAGATGAGGGAAACAGCTGGTGATCGTCCAGACGTACTTGGAGATCGATGGATATGCGAGGAAAGTGCCTCCGGTTTCGTTCAGACCCAGAACGAACTTGTAAATGGATTGTGTGTCTGACATTGGATTTTATTCTGTGTTGATTGATCTCTATTAAATATACATCTGTTTGGCGGCGGAGAATTTATTCTCTTGCTTAACGCCCTTCTCTGAGACATACGAGCTCAGAGGTTGTATATCGATGGACATCAGTCGCATGGAGCGAATTGCCTGTGTGGCACGCGTAAGTGGCAATTGATCAGGGCTTCTGTTGAAAAGCAAAGTCTTGTGGTTGATGATCAAAGCACGGCCTGTGTGGCGTAGCTTTGTGTATAACGCGAATTCGCGAGCCTCACACCTCGGTATGAGTCAAAAACGGGATACGGACCCAAGGAGTGCACGACGTTTCTTTCTAGCTATGGTGGTGTCAGTGACCTACCAGCCCTGACATTTATATACTTTTCACCTGTGTGGTTGTTGGATACGAGGCGCCTCGGATATAGGTCTGTAAGGACCGGGAAACGTGTGTTCAGGAATAATTAATCCTCAAAAGTAAGAGAGGACCGGCCTTGGAGGTTCCAAAGGATCAGAGTGGGGTCCTGAGGCATTGCTAGAGTGTCTCGAACACGGAGAGGAGCTTGCCCCTTGCCTCGGCTCATGACGGAATCCAATTTCCAATACGTGATATTGCGGTTTTAATTGTAGAACTAGTATGGCGACATGATAGATGGTACCCATGCCGCCTATGATTGATATTTATGATTGAAATTGTTTTGACACTATACACCTATAATAGTATCAAATAATGTGTTTTAAACGTATCAAGCATGCTTTGGCTGTTATAAGGTAAAAACCCTATCCTCCGGCTTGCGTTGCATTGTGTGATGGGACCTGGGTCTTATAACAGCTTCATTTTTCTTTATTTAGCATTGCGCTGTTTGTTTAATGCACTGATATTCTTGGGAGGAAACCCGTTCCGTGTTATACGGCGTGGTCCCTTGATTTACCGAACTTTAAAATAAAGAATTATAACTGTTTTAGTTCTCACACCAGTCCCATGACTGACCTGGAGTTTATTGTTTTAACCTAAACTCTGGGTGCCCCTATTTTCCACACGGGCAGCTAGAAGTTTTGGTTTTTGCAGATTTATATTCACAGGGTCCTGATTAACAGCTGGAACGATGCTCGGAAAGCTCTGTATCCGTGTATCACTTTCAGTTGTATTTTGTATATTTTTCCGCTGCTATGTAATTTATTGTAATCTCTGATATTTATCGAATGTAATGTGTTCATTTATACTCTGTATATTCTTGTATCTGATGGAATTGTTTTAATAACAATGAAATGTTCTTCCGTATGCGCTCATTTGTGTGTTGTTCTCAAAGTATTCGTGCTTTCCTTCACGGGGAAGTTACAGGTTCTTACAGTGGTATCAGAGCTTTGGTTTACAGAGCTCGAGAACAAGACACATTAGAACCATACGAAAGAATTCATCAGATATTGGATTAATAATATCCAATTAGAATTACTCGTTAGAGATAGGATCAGTAGTATCCTAGAACGAGTGTGAAGAGTATATTTTTCAAATGAAAACAATTTTGTTTAGAAAATTTAAATCGTTTTATACGTATTTGAATATTTATTTATTTTGAATATGGACAATCGAGTATATAAAAATTTCGCGTATACGCGTCATGAACGTATAGTCGAAGTTTTAATATATTGGATAGATATAGAGTCACATTCTAGACACCCGGGGATAATTCTGATGATGGTGCATCATCATCAGTATTCATATTCGTGTTTCGAAGGTGTGATATCTATATATTTCCATTAGACTGGTGTGAGAACCAAAACTTATATAGATAGATTCATTTTGTTGTGAATTGGCATCAAAAACATGATTTTCTGTATATGTATCAAAATTATGAATTTGAAACTCTAATTCACTAATTGATTGATGTTTGTGTTGTTTGTTTATTTGTTTGCTAATTTTGAACCATTATGCCTAATAGAACCAAATATTGAACGGTATTGAAAATTGATCGCATTTGCTTGCATATACATATACTTACATTCAACAGGTCATAGCAAGGAGGCTAGAGCAGAGAATAAAATTTGTTTGCCCGACAAATAGGTACATGTTTACTACATAATTTACTGTTTTGTTTGGGTGATGATGATTTTATGAGCCTATTGGCTAGCCGCTTGGCTTTTTCTTTTTCTTTTTGAGATTAGAAGGACCGGGGAAGCTATTTGAAATTCCCCGATGCTCCCGGTGCAGGGGAGGTTATGGCGAAATTTTTCGAAAATTTAGGGTGTTAGCCAAATTTTTGAAGAATTTGAAAATTCTCAGAAACTAATGAGTTGGAGAATGGAAGCCAGATCGAACGTAGAGTTGATTGATCAAACCACTTTCGACTTTGTTCCTTTTCGGGGACGAAAAGTTTTAAGTGGGAGAGATTGTAATAACCCGCAAAATCTGGGCCAGTTTAAAATTTTTATTTTGGCAATTTTAGTGAATTTTGAACATTTAAAATAGATTATTTTAAATAAAATCGACGTGAAATTTATTTTGAATATAATTCGACGTATATATTATATACGTCGTCGTTAGAATATAAATAATTATATATAGTTATAAATAGAATTGAAAATGTCGCGGTAGTTCGATAATTCGATTTCAAACTTCAATTGAATGTACCGGGTGCAAAACAATCCGGATTTTAGTGAAACCAAAAATAATGGGATCTAATTGATAATATCTTTCCAACGAATCCGAAAAATCAAGATTTCATATCGGGAATCAAAAGATATGTCCAGTTGAAAATTCTGAATAGTCGCTATGGAATTCAGGCCCTTAAAAATGGACATTTTGCAAATGACCTCGGATTTCGACGAAACCAGTTTTGTTGGGTCCGTGATGTAAAGTTATTACTAGGTTTTAAATTTCATAATTTTTCGAATCAGTATGTGAGCGTGGCAAAGGAAAACGCGTTTGACCGGTTTCAGTTGATTTTAATCGACTGGAAATTGGCCATTTTTCAAAAGGTCTCAGAATTCGACGAAACTAGTTTTGTTAGGACCATATCGTCAATACGAAGCTAGAAAATATTTTTCTGGAATTTTTAGAGTTAGTATGTGACTCCGGTAATTTGAAATGTACGTTTAAAATTCAATAAAGTGATTTAAATGTAAATTCAACGGAAACTGATTCAAACGATCGATTCAGCCAACGATACATATCCCATTGTGTTCGGAATGGGGGTAATTAGCTATGGATGACAGACGGTGGGTCCCGTTCCGAGGTCGAAATAAAAAGTCAACTTTAATTGAATAATAAAATAAATAAATATATTTATATAACTTCCCTTATTCCCCCACTCCCCCTTTCACCATTCAGATAAGAAAAAGAAAAAAAAAAGGAAAAAAATAAAATCGGATCTCGATCTCGTGCTCCACCAGGCAGCTCTCGCCGTCGCCGCCTCACCTTCCTCCACCGCCTCCATCCCCAGTCACACCCGCGCCTCCCTCCTTCTTCCCCGCCTGCTCCTCCCCTCCTCCGCAGCTCGAGCTCCCCCCCCCCCCCCCCCCCGTCATTTTAGAAATCGACCGCGTGCCCCCTCCCCCAATCGCACCGCCGCGCACCCCGACGTCGCCCACATCGCGCCGCCCCTTAGACAAACTCCTCCCCCGCGCCATGACTGCTTCGGCGGCAACTCCAAACCCTAGGGTTGAAGGATGGTGCAGTTGCGTTCGGTCCTGTTCCAGTAATAACAGCAAAGGAAGAAAGGTGATTTTATTAAGTGAATTTTAATTATTTATTCTAGCTTAATTTAGTATAAATAACATTGCTAAAAATCTAATCTTTAATATGAAATTTAATTTGTAAAAATGTAATTTTTAAAAAGATAACTAAGTTATGGAGAAAAAAATGTGAAATAGAAAATAAAAATATACTTTGTTTTGAAATATAAAAATATACTTTGTTTTGAAATATAAAAATATCCTTTGTTTTGAAATATAAAAATATCCTTTGTTTTGAAATATAAAAATATACTTTGTTTTGAAATATAAAAATATCCTTTGTTTTGAAATATAAAAATATCCTTTGTTTTGAAATAAAAATATGATTTTTATATATTGAACTTCGAAGTAAAAATTCGATTTTTATATATTGAACTTCGAAGTAAAAATTCGATTTTTATATATTGAACTTCGAAGTAAAAATTCGATTTTTATATATTGAACTTCGAAGTAAAAATTCGATTTTTATATATTGAATAGCGAAGTAAAAATTCGATTTTTATATATTGAATAGCGAAGTAAAAATTCGATTTTTATATATGTAGTGGCTACGGGCGACGAAGCTGACGAAGAGGCGATAACGAAGAAGATTTATATCAAAGAAGAGTCAAGATGATTGGATAGCTATCTGTGAGAACTTCTCACCTTTCAATTTCCTTTTCTAGTTATATATATATATATACTAGGATGCAGACGGTGCTTAGTAGCACCCGACACCCGTCATCCACAGACCATGGATGGCTTGTTTGTTAAATTGTTTGGTTGAGTAGTTGGTTAGTTTATTTGGTTTGAATTGAATTGTTTGATGAAATGGAATGGATTGATTGATGTGTGAATGGCGTGGGCCTTCACTAGACCGGGGATAAGGCTAGGCCTCGTCCCGTTTCTAGTATCGTGCCGTTATGCCGCCGAAATTTTCTAAAATATGTTAGAAAAATAAAAATATCATTTTATTGAATAAATGAATTGAATAGAAATTCAAGTGTTAAAATAAAATGTTTATTGTTAAAAATATAATTTTTAACGTGAAAGTGAGTAAATAAATATTTATAAACAAATCGGCCGATTTGTTTATATACACTGATTTGACTGATATCGATTGGGTCGATAAATTTTACACGTCACCCAACTGCACAAATAAATTCTGTGTTTGATTGTTTGAAACCCCACACGGGTGTTGGGATGAAATTTGAAGTTCACTCATCCCGATTGATTAAATATGTCGATCGATTGATTGACAGGCTGTTATAAGCGTAAGATATCTATATTTGATGCTTATACAGTGTAGTGCACTTTGGTTGATGGTTGATTATTTTTCAATGCTATTATATACATGTGTTGTATGGAATCCATATAATTAACATTATATGGTGATTGATTGGGCCTCATTCCAATCGGGAAAATAATAAAGATTATAAAAGAAAGATTCATGTGTTAAATATAAAAATAGTCATGTGTTGACGATGTTCATGTGTTGAAAATATTCGTGTGTTGAGTAAAATATTTTAAATAATAAAAATTACATCTTTATCATATTTACAATTAGAATCTACTTTACGGTGGAGTCTAATTAAAATCAAACGATAGATACCTTAGTTTTATAAAATATTTTACATAACAAAAATAGTGATGTGTTGACAGTACTCATGTGTTGAGATTAGTCGTGTGTTGAAAGAAACATAGGTTCATGTGTTGAATAGAATGAATATTCATTTGTTGAATAGAATAACGAATTTATTGAAATATATAAAGCCGTGTGGATTAGAGATGCGCTATTTTGACGTGAACGACATTTATATATCGATTTTATTCGTTTTATAATGAATATTGAAAAGTGATTTCAAAACTTAATATTTTGAAATGAAATTCAAATTAAATTAGATTAAAAATTCAAATTGAAATTTTAGTGAATCAATTTGAAATGAATTCGAATCAAACAGTAAATGAATTCGATTCGAATTGAATAGAAAGTGAATTTGAATTCGAATTGAATAAAAATGAATTCAATTTGAATTGAATTGAAATCAAATCGATTTGAAATTGAATGTAGTGTTGAAATGGTTTTGAAAACGAATTTAAAACGATTTATAAAATACGTTTTAAAGGGAAATCGACGAAATATATATAATATATATATTATATATATAATGGCCTGAATAGAACGCGCCGCGCCGCGGCAGTTCGTGAATTTCGACCATTTATTTCAAACGGACATTGCGGGAGATCCGACCGTCGGATTCTCCTAAAACCGGAACCGTTGGGTTCGTATCCAAAAGAGCTTTCCAATGAATATTAGAAATTTGAAATCTAACGGTTGGATTTGGAATTATGTCTAAATCAAATTCGAAAAAGGTCGCTGTAAGTGCAGTTCGATGGCCGTTGTTGGAAATCGACTGTACGGGCCTTGATAAAATTATCAAAAATATCTATAATTTGTGTAAAATCATAATATGTGAATTGGGAAAAATTGAGCTGAAAAATTCCACATTTGAAAAGATAAAAATAAATTTTTATCGAAATGAACTAGTTTTGAACTAGAATTAAAATCAATTTATTTTGAAATAAATAAATTGAATTTGAAAGTGATTTTGAAAATAATCGATAATTTCCAATACGTGGATTGGAATGGAGCTGAATCGAAATTATCTTCGGGATATTTCGATGTTGGATTTCGTGACTATACAGATATTGTTATGGGAATTTGAAAGATATATTTTATATCGTTATTTCCAATATGATATTTGTTGGTTTCAGAATTTGGTATTGAATATAAGTCGATATATTTTCTATTCAGAGCCTTGTATTTAATATCAAATGTGATTTGGGTTTGTCGTGAATCGTGTTTTGATGACATTGGTTCTTTAACCCAGTTAAAGGCAGGATATTGATTTTTGAAAAGATTAAAACTAAGTGGAGTTTTAATGAATCTTTAATTAGATTAAAAATGTGAATTGATAATTTAAATTATCAAATCTGAAAGGTGATCGAGAATGGAGTACCACCAGTTTTTCTCCAAAGCGATAGTTAAATCTTTAATTAGATTTGAACGTGAAATGGTAATTAATTTTACCGATAACACCGTGGTGTTAGGAATGGAGTATTACCAGTTTTCTCCATGGGATATATAGGTTGGGATTGGGAAATAAAATAAATAATTACTTCGGTGTGGTTCGTTAATCCCGACTAGTTTGAAATGATATCCAAAGGAAGATTATAGGATAAATTTAGAAGAATTTATCTTGGATAAAATTAATGGGAACATTTCCCTAAGAATGTGATTTTGTGAATAAAAGAATATTCTGAATTGGAATGAGGCGTTCGTTGTGTTTGTGTAACATTTGTTAATTATATACGTGGGTTATCCAGAAAGGCCGGGTTTATACCCATTCTGGATAACCGATTCGACGAGATGTCGAAGATGAAGACGGTGGTAGAAGACCGGAAGTCTTCACATCGTTTGGGTGATTACTGATGATCTTGATTGGGCTGTACACCCAAGATGAGGGAAACAGCTGGTGATCGTCCAGACGTACTTGGAGATCGATGGATATGCGAGGAAAGTGCCTCCGGTTTCGTTCAGACCCAGAACAAACTTGTAAATGGATTGTGTGTCTGACATTGGATTTTATTCTGTGTTGATTGATCTCTATTAAATATACATCTGTTTGGCGGCGGAGAATTTATTCTCTTGCTTAACGCCCTTCTCTGAGACATACGAGCTCAGAGGTTGTATATCGATGGACATCAGTCGCATGGAGCGAATTGCCTGTGTGGCACGCGTAAGTGGCAATTGATCAGGGCTTCTGTTGAAAAGCAAAGTCTTGTGGTTGATGATCAAAGCACGGCCTGTGTGGCGTAGCTTTGTGTATAACGTGAATTCGCGAGCCTCACACCTCGGTATGAGTCAAAAACGGGATACGGACCCAAGGAGTGCACGGCGTTTCTTTCTAGCTATGGTGGTGTCAGTGACCTACCAGCCCTGACATTTATATACTTTTCACCTGTGTGGTTGTTGGATACGAGGCGCCTCGGATATAGGTCTGTAAGGACCGGGAAACGTGTGTTCAGGAATAATTAATCCTCAAAAGTAAGAGAGGACCGGCCTTGGAGGTTCCAAAGGATCAGAGTGGGGTCCTGAGGCATTGCTAGAGTGTCTCGAACGCGGAGAGGAGCTTGCCCCTTGCCTCGGCTCATGACGGAATCCAATTTCCAATACGTGATATTGCGGTTTTAATTGTAGAACTAGTATGGCGACATGATAGATGGTACCCATGCCGCCTATGGTTGATATTTATTATTGAAATTGTTTTGACACTATACACCTATAATAGTATCAAATAATGTGTTTTAAACGTATCAAGCATGCTTTGGCTGTTATAAGGTAAAAACCATATCCTCCGGCTTGCGTTGCATTGTGTGATGGGACCTGGGTCTTATAACAGCTTCATTTTTCTTTATTTAGCATTGCGCTGTTTGTTTTATGCACTGATATTCTTGGGAGGAAACCCGTTCCGTGTTATACGGCGTGGTCCCTTGATTTACCGAACTTTAAAATAAAGAATTATAACTGTTTTAGTTCTCACACCAGTCCCATGACTGACCTGGAGTTTATTGTTTTAACCTAAACTCTGGGTGCCCCTATTTTCCACACGGGCAGCTAGTAGTTTTGGTTTTGCAGATTTATATTCACAGGGTCCTGATTAACAGCTGGAACGATGCTCGGAAAGCTCTGTATCCGTGTATCACTTTCAGTTGTATTTTGTATATTTTTCCGCTGCTATGTAATTTATTGTAATCTCTGATATTTATCGAATGTAATGTGTTCATTTATACTCTGTATATTCTTGTATCTGATGGAATTGTTTTAATAACAATGAAATGTTCTTCCGTATGCGCTCATTTGTGTGTTGTTCTCAAAGTATTCGTGCTTTCCTTCACGGGGAAGTTACGGGTTCTTACACTGTTTCCCTGCATCACAGATGTTAAACAATATAATATAACATCACTTTCAGTTCCATATGATATATTCTGTTAAACAGAATCAAATATAGAAATTCAACTAACTGACTAGCAGTTCAATCAAACAATCAACACATAGTCAATCAGCCAATATCTAACAGTTCTAAAAATACAACATGAAATTATAAACTGTTCAAAGTTAGTGAGATTTACTCACATTGGACTGTTATCGTTAAAACGATTAACTGTCTTTGATTTGATTCAAACGGACAATTTATTTTACAATAAATTGTAGCGAGCTCGGATTCACTCCCAGTCAGTCTCATTGTGTTGCTCCCGTCCATACGATCCTGGCGGATCTTGTTTCGCTGATTTTCGTTCATGTATGACCGAGTTATAACACTTTGAAGTTATACATTTTAATTGAATAAAAACATGCTTTAAAAATAAAAGTGGGCCTTATACCTTCATTCCGGCCCACTACCAAGCCCACGAACCCCTAAAAAGAACCGAACCCGCAATCCATCTTCTCCGATTTAATTCTCAAACTCCAGTAACCACACCTGTACCATTTCCATCCTCTAAACCTTCCAACCGTGCTCCCACTTCTCGACGGATGATCAAACTGAAACCACCCTTCAACTCTCCTCAAAAACCTCAACGCCTCCATATCCTTAAAGCAAAACTCGACGTCCTCTCCACCCTCGCAAATTTCTAATGAACGCACACACCTCACAGAAGACATCGACAGTTTTTATCATGGTTTCCCCAAAATAAAACACAAACCGTTCGATTCTCTTCGCTGAATCCCATAATGAACTCGAAATCCTGGATTGAAGCTCCTATACCCTGCGATAGTCAACCCTAGTTTTACTGACTTGTTTTTCACCGAATTGGGAAGTCGCCGAACCCCTCAATACTCATATGAATGCAAAGCCCATATCAAATGGAGGTGAATGGGATTGGTTTTAGGATTTAAAGAATTTTCTTTGATTTCTATTTGATTTTTCCTTTTTTCCAACTTTTGCTGTGTTCGGTGTAATTTTGGTTATATATGTTGTTCTTGGTTGGTGGCACTTGTGGCTGTAGACAGATGATGTGTGGCTAGTTTGTGATCAGAGAAAAATAAGGGGAGATATTTTTGAATAAATTTTATATTTTATTTTCGATAATTTCTCCTTGTATCTGATTTATAAAAATCCCTGCGACTACATATGATACCCAAAAATCACCAAACTGGACATGTAGCTAGAGTTCGACATTACGGTTCCAACGAAACTGGTTTCGTCGAATTCCGACTCCGTATGCTCACACAGCGTATTTTTAACTGTCAAAATACTAACTGTTTCTCACTCTAAAAATCTGTACGGCCACACACTGACTCTAAAAATCACGAAACTGGAAATGTAACAACTATTTGATGTTGCGGACCCAACAAAACTGGTTTTGTCGAATTCCGACTTCATTTGCAAAAGTGGCTATTTTTAACGCTCTAAATAGCCTATTTAAATACATAAATATATTTAAATATAATTAAATCAAATATTTAAAATTCAATATTATCGTCTATATTCACAGTGGCATACCACACAGCTCTAGAATATTCCTGTATGTATTTACAACTCGATATTCACTTCTGGGTCAACCCGATATTTGATTTATATTGAAATTCCTTTTAAAAATATAAATAATTCCTTTATAAATTATAAAGGAATTCCACATCGACTTTTCTAAAATTTGATTTGGACATACATCAAAATCTACACGACGAAATCCCGATTTTTCTCTTCCACTAGAAAGATATACTCCACCAGCTCCACATGTTTCTTGTTTCATAGAAATCCGGCTTAAAACGAATCCTGTACATTCAGTTGAAGTTCAGATCGCCAAATAGCGAACTGTAGCGCCATTTCGAGCTCGTTTATAATTATATTATAAACTATACGTTCAATTGTCGACGACTGAATATATTCGTTATTCAAATTCAAATTCCAAGCTGAATTTACATATCACAGATGATCCGGTTCACACCATATCGTCATTTCAGCCAATTCTGATTATTTCCAAATTAAATATATTATTTAATTTATTATTTTAATTAAATATTCACCATTATTTAATTCCACAACCATTAAATTCTCTAAACCACCATATATATAATTAAATAAATTAATCATAATACCCCTGCCAATGCGGGTCATTACAATTGGGTTTGGAATAGGGGTAATTAACTCGGGGCGACAGTCGGTGGGACTCGTTTTGAGATCGAATTAAAAAGTTGCCTTTTTGGGAATTAAAAATTAAATTAAATAATTAAACAAAGTCAACTCTCCTACTTTATCCCCCCCCCCCCGTTATTCAATACCAGATCGAAAAAGTAAATGAAAAAAAAAACAACGATCGTCAATCCCGCCCGCCTCCAGCCACAACGACCCCCGATGGTCGGAACCCCCTGCCGCCGTGGCCAGAATCCCCTCCCCCCCCCCAATCGAAGCACACCCATCGCGAACCCGTGGACCCCCAAATGCCCTAGCCTCCTGAAACCGCGCACCCATACCTCCGACTAGACCCCACCTGCCGGCCTCGCCCTCCGCCTACGCCACCCTAGCTCCGCACCCTCTCCGCCCAACTTCCATCTTGAGCGCGAGCCCGTAGCCCCCCTCAACAGCCCAAAACCGAACGGAGAACCTCAGACCCGCCACCTATGATGTGATGGTCAGCCGTGACACCTCCGTGAGAGCTCGGACAGCCTCCCCCTTCTCCGGCGCGTTCGAACTCGTTCCAGAAAATGATGAAGACCATGACCCCATGTAAAGTGAGTTTTTAAATCTAATTATCTTATTTAAATAGCAACATTATTTTCTCTTTTGATTTTTCTTTATATAATCAGCATTGAATTTAAAAGTCAGAATTGTTATGTATAGATTAGTTATAAAAATCAAATTTTTATAATGAAGTAGTAATAATAAAAATGTGACCTTGGTATATATATATATATATATAACTTTATGCAAAAAGATTGAATTTTTACTAATGTAAAGATTGAATTTTTACTAATGAAAAGATAAGGATTTTATTTATGAAAAGGTCGGATTTTTCATAGTATTAAGATACGATTTTTAATCATATAAAAATATGATTTTTATATAGTAGGGATGGTGAAAATATAATTTTTATAAAGTAAAAATAATATAATTTTTATAATATAGAAAGGTTAAAAATATAAATTTTATACTAGTGGCAAATTAAAAATTCGATTTTTATATATTGAATAACAAAGTAAAAATTCGATTTTTATATATTGAATAACGAAGTAAAAATTCGATTTTTATATATTGAATAGCGAAGTAAAAATTCGATTTTTATATATTGAATAGCGAAGTAAAAATTCGATTTTTAAATATGTAGTGAATACGGGCAACGAAGGCAACAAAAAGGCGAGAACGACGAAGATCTCTACACTAGAAGTGCCATGGAGTTAGGATAACTATCGGTGAGAATTTCTCACTCTTCAATTTCTTTTCTAGTTATATATTTATATACTAGGATGCAGACGGTGTTTAGTAGCGCCCGACACAATCGTCCACAGACCATGGACTTGTTTGTTTGGTTGTGTAGTTGGTTAGATTATTTGGTTTGAATTGACTATTGGGTGAATTGAAATTGATTTGATTGATGTGTGAATGGCGTGGGCCTTCACTAGACCGGGGATAAGGCTAGGCCTTGTCCCATTTCTAGTATCGTGCCGTTATGCCGCCGAAATTTTCTAAAATAAGTTAGAAAAATAAAAATATCATTTTATTTATAGAATGAACTGAATAAAAATTCATGAGTTAAAATAAAATAGTTTATCGTTAAAAATATAATTTTTAACGTGAATGTGAATAAATAAATATTCATTTACAAACCGGACGGTTTGTTTATGTACACCTATTTGAATGACATGGATTGGGACGATAAATTTTACACATCGCCCGACTGCACAACTAAAATCTGTGTTTGATGGTTTGAAACCCCATATGGGTGTTGGGATTAAATTTGAAGTTCACTCATCCTGATTGATTAAATATGTCGATCGATTGATTGACAGGCTGTTATAAGCGTTAGATATCTATATTTGATGCTTATACAGTGTAGTGCACTTTGGTTGATGGTTGATTATTTTTCAATGCTATTATATACGTGTGAGGTATGAAAATCCATATAATTAACATTATATGGTGATTGATTGGGCCTCATTCCAATTTAGAAAATGAAGAATATTATAATATAAAGGTTCATGTGTTGACTGTACTCATCCGTTGAGATTAGTCATGTGTTGAACAAAATATTTTAATAATAAAATTTACATCTTTATCAATATAATATAAAGGTTCATGTGTTGACTGCACTCATCCGTTGAGATTAGTCATGTGTTGAACGAAATATTTGAAAGGAAATATTTGAAATAGAAATATTTGAAAACGAAATATTTGAAAACAAAATATTTGGAATAGAAATATTTGAAAAGGAAATATTTGAAATAGAAATATTTGAAATGAAATATTTGAAAACGAAATATTTGAAAACGAAATATTTGAAAGGAAATATTTGAAATAGAATATTTGAAAATAGAAATATATGAAGCCGTGTTGATTGGATTAACGCCAATTTGACGTGAACGATATTTATATCGATTTTATTCATTTTAAAATGAATATTGAAAGGTGATTTCGAAATCGAATATTTTGAAATGAATTTAAATTGAATCGAATAGAAAACCAATTTGAATTGAATCGAATAGAAAACAAATTTGATTTGAATTGATTAGAAAACAAATTTGATTTGAATTGATTAGAAAACAAATTTGATTTTAATTGAATAGAAAACCAGTTCAATTTGAATCGATTAGAAAACAAATTTGATTTGAATTGATTAGAAAACAAATTTGATATGAATTGAATAGAAAACCAATTCGATTTGAATCGATTAGAAAACAAATTTGATTTGAATTGAATGGAAAACCAATTTGATTTGAATTGATTAGAAAACGAATTTGAATTGAATTGAATATAAAACGAACTTGATTTGAATTGAATATAAAACGATTTCGAAATGAATTGAATATAAAACGATTTCGAATTGAATTGAATAGAAAACGAATTGAATTTAAATTGAATAGAAAACGAAATGAATTCGAATTGAATTAAAATCGATTTGAATTGAAATCAAATAGAAATGAAAGTAAAGGATTTATAATAGAAAATTCAATTTTGATTTGAATTGAAATGGAAGTTGAAAATGTTTTTGAAACGAATTTAAAGCTATTTATAAAATTCGTTATAAATAGAAATCGATGAAATATATATTATATATATTATATATATATAATATAATGGCCTGAACAGAATACGCCGCGCCGCGGCAGTTTGTGAATTTCGACCATTTATTTCAAACGGACATTACGGGAGATCCGACCGTCGGATTCTCCTAAACCGGGACCGTTGGGTTCGTATCGAAAAGAGATTTCTAACGAATATTAGAAATTTGAAATATAACGGTTGGATTTGGGGATACGTCCAAATCAAATTTGAAAAAGGTCGCTGTAAGTGTAGTTCGATGGCCGTTGATGAAAATCGACTGTACGGGCCTTAATAAAATTATTAAAAATAGTAATAATTTGTGTAAAATCATAAGAAATGATTTGGGAGAAATTGGGATGTAAAACTCAATATTTGAAAAGATAAAAATAGATTTTTATCGAAATGAACTAATTTTGAACTAAAATTAAAACCCATTTATTTTTAAATAAATAAAATGGATTTGAAATGGGTTGTAAATAGAATTGATTAGTCGGTTTGTCGTGAATGGTGTTTTAAATGACACTTGTTCTTTAACCCGATAATAAATAGATTATGATTTGGGTTTATCGTGAATGGTGTTTTAAATAACATTGGTTCTTTAACCCAGTAAAAGGAATTTTAATGAATCTACAATTAGATTGAAATGTGAATTGATAATCTAAATTATCAAATATAGAGAATGAGCGAGAATGGAGTATCACCAGTTTTGCTCCAAAGCGGTAGTTAAATCTTTAATTAGATTTGAACGTGAAATGGTAATTAATTTTACCGATAACACCGTGGTGTTAGATATGGAGTATTACCAGTTTTCTTCATGGGATGAATAGGTTGGGATTGGGAAATAAAATAAATAATTACTTCGATGTGGTTCGCTAATCTCGACTAGTTTGAAAAACCATAATTTGGTTTGAAATGTCATCCAAAGGAAGATTAAAGGATAAATTTTAAAGAATTTATCTTGGATAAAATTAATGGGAACCTTTCCCTAAAAATGTGATTTTGTGAATAAAAGAATATTCTGAATTGGAATGAGGTGTATGTTGTGTTTGTGTAACATTTGTTTTTAATATACGCGGGTTGTTCGGAAAGTCTGGGTTTATACCCATTCTGAATAACCGATTCGACGATATGTCGAAGATGAAGACGGTGGTCGAAGACCGGAAGTCTTCACATCGTTTGGATAATTACTGACGATCTGGATTGGGCTGTACACCCAAGATGAGAGAATCAGTTAGTGGTCGTCCAGACGTACATGGAGATCAATGGATATGCGAGGAAAGTGCCTCCGGTTTCGTTCAGACCCAGAACGAACTAGTAAATGGATTGTGTGTCTGACATTGGATTTTATTCTGTGTTGATTGATTTCTGTTAAATATATATCTGCTTGGCGGCGGAGAATTTATTCTCTTGCTCAACGCCCTTCTTTGAGACGTACGAGCTTAGAGGTTATATATCGATAGATATCAATCGCATGGCATGAATTGCCTGTGTGACACGCTGAGTTGCATGGATCAAGGCTTCTGTTGAAAAGCAAAGTCTTGTGGTTGATGATCAAAGCCCAGCCTTTGAGGCGTAGCTTTGTGTATAGCGTGAATTCGCGAGCCTCACACCTCGGTATGAGTCAAAAACGGGATACGGACTGCAGGGAGAGCACGACGTTTCTTTCTAGTTTTGGTGGTGTCAGTGACTTACCAGCCCTGACATTTATATACTTTTCACCTATGTGGTTGTTGGAATGCGAGGCGCCTCGATTTTAGGTCTGTAAGGACCGAGAAGCGTGTGTTCAGGAATAACTAATCCTCAAACGTAAGAGAGGACCGGCCCAGCCGATCCAGGGTTACCCAGAGTGTGTAGTCCTGAGGCATTTGCTAGAGTGTCTCGAAGCGGAGAGGAGCTTGCCCCTTTCCTCGACTCATGACGGAAATCCAATTTCCAATACGTGTATTTCGGTTTTATTTGTAGAGCCTAGTATGGCGACATGATAGATGGTACCCATGCCGCCTATGATTGATATTTATGATTGAAATTGTTTTTGCACTATACACTTATTATGGTATAAAATGATTTGTTTTAAACGTACCAAGCATGTTTGGCTATTATAAGGGAAAACCCTATCCTCCGGCTTGCTATGAATTGTGTGATGGGACCTGGGTCTTATAATAGCTTCATTTTTTGAAAAAGCATTGCGTTGTCTTTTCTATGCACTAGTATTCTTGGGAGGAAACCCGTTCCGTGTTATACGGCGTGGTCCCTTGAATTACTCTCTTTTAAAGTAAAGTTTAAATAACTATTTTAGTTCTCACACCAGTCACATGACTGACCTGGAGTTTATTGTTTTAACCTAAACTCTGGGTGCCCTTATTTTCTACACGGGCAGCTAGTAGTTTTGGTTTTGCAGATTTATATTCACATGATCCTGATTTACAGCTGGAACGATGCTCGGAAAGCTCTGTATCCGTGCATTACTTTCAGTTGTGTTTTATATAGTTTTTCCGCTGCTATGTAATTTATTGTAATCTCTGATATTTATCGAATGTAATTTATTCATTTATGCTCTGTATATTCTTGTATCTGATGGAATTGTTGTAATAGCAATGAAATGTTCTTCCGTCTGCGTTCTGATTTGTCCTGTTCTCAAACGATCAGGGGTTTTCGAACGGTCTTTGTCGGTTTAACGACTGATTCGGATCGAGCGAAATTCACGGCCGTCACATTTGGTATCAGAGCTTTGGTTTACAGAGCTCGAGAACAAGACACCTTAGAACCATACGAAAGAATTCATCAGATATTGGATTAGTAATATCCAATTAGAATGACTCGTTAGAGATAGGATCAGTAGTATCCTGGAACGAGTGTGAAGAGTATATTTTTCAAATGAAAACAAATTTTGTTTTGAAATTTAAATCGCTTTATACGTATTTGATTATTTATTTATTTTGAATATGGACAATCCAATATATAAAGATTTTGCATATACGCGTCATGAACGTATATTCGAAGTTTTAATATACTGGATAGATATAGAATCACATTCTAGTCGCCCGGAGATGGTACTGATAATTGTCAAGACATCATCAGTATTTATTTTCGTGTTTCGAAGGTGTGATATCTATATATTTCCATTAGACTGGTGTGAGAACCAAAACTTATATAGATAGATTTATTGTTGTGATTTGGCATCAAAAACACGATTTTTCTATATATGTATCAAAATTATGAATTTGAAACTCTAATCCACTAATTGATTGATGATTGTATTGTTTGATTATTGTTGCCTAATTGAATTTTGAACCATTATGCCTAATTGAATCACATATTGAATTGTATTGAAAATTGGTCGCATTTGCTTGCATATACATATACTTACATTGAACAGGTCATAGCAAGGAGGCTAGAGAAGAGAATAAAATTTGTTTGCCCGACAAATAGGTACATGTTTACTATAATTTACCGTTTTGTTTGGGTGATGATGATTTTATGAGCCTATTGGCTTTTTCTTTTTCTTTTTGAGATCAGAAGGCCTATATGGCAATTTCGGGATTTTCCCGTGGCTCCCGGTGCAGGGGAGGTTATGGAAAAAAAATTCGAAAATTTAGGGTGTTAGCCAAATTTTTGAAAATTTGAAAATTCTCAGAAACTGAAAAGTTGGAGAATGGAAGCCAGATCGAACGAAGAGTTGATTGATCAAACCACTTTCGACTTTGTTCCTTTTCGGGGACGAAAAGTTTTAAGTGGGGGAGATTGTAATAACCCGAAAATCTGGGCCAGTTTAAATTTTTTATTTTGGCAATTTTAGCGAATTTTGAATATTTAAAATGAAATATTTTAAATAAAATCGATGGGAAATTTATTTTGAATAGAATTAGAACGTATATATTATATACGTCGTCGTTAGAATATAAATATTTATATATAATTATAAATAGAATTGAAAATGACGCGGTAGTTCGATAATTCGATTTCAAACTTCAATTGAATGTACCGGGTGCAAAACAATCCAGATTTTAGTGAAACCAAAAACAATAGGATCTATTTGAGAATATCTTTCCAACGAATCTGAAAAATCGAGATTTCATAGCGGGAATCAAAAGAAATGTCCAGTTGAAAATTCTGAATAGTCGCTATGGAATTCAGGCCCTTAAAAATAGACATTTTGCAAACGACCTCGGATTTCAACGAAACCACTTTTGTTGGATTCGCAGTGTCAAATTATTGCTAGATTCCAAATTTCATAATTTTTCGAATTAATATGTGAGCGTGGAAAAGGTAAACGCATTTGACCAGTTTTAGTTGATTTTAATCGACTAGAAAATGGCCATTTTTCAAACAGTCTCAGAATTCGACGAAACTAGTTTTGTTAGGACCGTATCGTCAATACGAAGCTAGAAAATATTATTCTGGAATTTTTCTTGTTAGTATGTGACCCCGGTAAATTGAAACGCACGTTTAAATTCAATATATAGAGTTATATGTTGATTTTGACGAAAACCAATCAAAACAGCCGAATGGGCTTACGAGACATATCCCATTGGGTTCGGAATTGGGGAAATTAGCTAGGGGCGAAAGTCGGTGGGACTCGTTTTGAGATCGAATTAAAAAGTTACCTTTTTGGGAATTAAAAATTAAATAATTAAACAAAGTCAACTCTCCTACTTTATCTCCCCCCCCCCCCCCCCGTTATTCAATACCAGATCGAAAAAGTAAATGAAAAAAAAAACGATCGTCGATCCCGCCCGCCTCCAGCCACCACGACCCCCGATGGTCGGAACCCCCTGCCGCCGTGGCCAGAACCCCCTCCCCCCCAATCGAAGCACACCCATCGCGAACCCGTGGACCCCCAAACGCCCTAGCCTCCTGAAACCGCGCGCCCATACCTTCGACCAGACCCCGCCTGCCGGCCTCGCCCTCCGCCTGCGCCACCCTAGCTCCGCACCCTCTCCGCCCAGCTTCCATTTTGAGCGCGAGCCCGTAGCCCCCCTCAACATCCCAAAACCGAACGGAGAACCTCAGACCCGCCACCTCTGATGTGATGGTCAGCCGTGCCACCTCCGTGAGAGCTCGAACAGCCTCCCCCTTCTCCGGCGCGTTCGAACTCGTTCCAGAAAATGATGAAGACCACGACCCCATGTAAAGTGAGTTTTTAAATCTATTAGCTTATTTAAATAGCATCATTATTTTCTCTTTTGATTTTTCTTTATATAATCAGCATTGAATTTAAAAGTCAGAATTGTTATGTATAGATTAGTTATAAAAATCAGATTTTTATAATGAAGTAGTAATAATAAAAATGTGACCTTGGTATATATATATATATATATATATATATATATATATATAACTTTGTGCAAAAAGATTGAATTTTTACTAATGTAAAGATTGAATTTTTACTAATGAAAAGATAAGGATTTTATTTATGAAAAGGTCGGATTTTTCATAGTATTAAGATACGATTTTTAATCATATAAAAATATGATTTTTATATAGTAGGGATGGTGAAAATATAATTTTTATAAAGTAAAAATAATATAATTTTTATAATATAGAAAGGTTAAAAATATAAATTTTATACTAGTGGCAAATTAAAAATTCGATTTTTATATATTGAATAACAAAGTAAAAATTCGATTTTTATATATTGAATAGCGAAGTAAAAATTCGATTTTTATATATTGAATAGCGAAGTAAAAATTCGATTTTTATATATTGAATAGCGAAGTAAAAATTCGATTTTTATATATGTAGTGAATACGGGCAACGAAGGCAACAAAAAGGCGAGAACGACGAAGATCTCTACAATAGAAGTGCCGTAGAGTTAGGATAACTATCGGTGAGAGTTTCTCACTCTTCAATTTCTTTTCTAGTTATATATATATACTAGGATGCAGACGGTGTTTAGTAGCACCCGACACAATCGTCCACAGACCATGGACTTGTTTGTTTGGTTGTGTAGTTGGTTAGATTATTTGGTTTGAATTGACTGTTGGGTGAATTGAAATTGATTTGATTGATGTGTGAATGGCGTGGGCCTTCACTAGACCGGGGATAAGGCTAGGCCTTGTCCCGTTTCTAGTATCGTGCCGTTATGCCGCCGAAATTTTCTAAAATAAGTTAGAAAAATAAAAATATCATTTTATTTATAGAACGAACTGAATAAAAATTCATGAGTTAAAATAAAATAGTTTATCGTTAAAAATATAGTTTTTAACGTGAATGTGAATAAATAAATATTCATTTACAAACCGGACGGTTTGTTTATGTACACCTATTTGAATGACATGGATTGGGACGATAAATTTTACACATCGCCCGACTGCACAACTAAAATCTGTGTTTGATGGTTTGAAACCCCACACGGGTGTTGGGATGAAATTTGAAGTTCACTCATCCTGATTGATTAAATATGTCGATCGATTGATTGACAAGAAGTTATAAGCGTTAGATATCTATATTTGATGCTTATACAGTGTAGTGCACTTTGGTTGATGGTTGATTATTTTTCAATGCTATTATATACGTGTGAGGTATGAAAATCCATATAATTAACATTATATGGTGATTGATTGGGCCTCATTCCAATTTAGAAAATAAAGAATATTATAATATAAAGGTTCATGTGCTGACTGTACTCATCCGTTGAGATTAGTCATGTGTTGAACAAAATATTTTAATAATAAAATTTACATCTTTATCAATATAATATAAAGGTTCATGTGTTGACTGCACTCATCCGTTGAGATTAGTTATGTGTTGAACGAAATATTTGAAAGGAAATATTTGAAATAGAAATATTTGGAAACGAAATATTTGAAAACGAAATATTTGGAATAGAAATATTTGAAAAGGAAATATTTGAAATAGAAATATTTGAAACGAAATATTTGAAAACGAAATATTTGAAAACGAAATATTTGAAAGGAAATATTTGAAATAGAATATTTGAAAATAGAAATATATGAAGCCGTGTTGATTGGATTAACGCCATTTTGACGTGAACGATATTTATATCGATTTTATCCATTTTAAAATGAATATTGAAAGGTGATTTCGAAATCGAATATTTTGAAATGAATTTAAATTGAATCGAATAGAAAACCAATTTGAATTGAATCGAATAGAAAACAAATTTGATTTGAATTGATTAGAAAACAAATTTGATTTGAATTGATTAGAAAACAAATTTGAATTGAATTGAATAGAAAACCAATTCAATTTGAATCGATTAGAAAAGAAATTTGAATTGATTAGAAAACAAATTTGATTTGAATTGAATAGAAAACCAATTCGATTTGAATCGATTAGAAAACAAATTTGATTTCAATTGAATAGAAAACCAATTTGATTTGAATTGATTAGAAAACGAATTTGAATTGAATTGAATATAAAACGAACTTGATTTGAATTGAATATAAAACGATTTCGAAATGAATTGAATATAAAACGATTTCGAATTGAATTGAATAGAAAATGAATTGAATTTAAATTGAATAGAAAACGAAATGAATTCGAATCGAATTAAAATCAATTTGAATTGAAATCAAATAGAAATGAAAGTAAAGGATTTATAATAGAAAATTCAATTTTGATTTGAATTGAAATGGAAGTTGAAAATGTTTTTGAAACGAATTTAAAGCTATTTATAAAATTCGTTTTAAATAGAAATCGACAAAATATATATTATATATATTATATATATATATAATATAATATAATGGCCTGAATAGAACGCACCGCGCCGCGGCAGTTCGTGAATTTCGACCATTTATTTCAAACGGACATTACGGGAGATCCGACCGTCGGATTCTCCTAAAACCGGGACCGTTGGGTTCGTATTGAAAAGAGCTTTGTAACGACCCAGGATTTTGGTCGTTTAATTTTAAATATTTGAATATTTATTTGATATATACGATAATAAATAATAATTTATTATCAAAGAATTTGTGGGTTTCGAATTTAATTAATATTATACTAATTTAATATGGTATACGTGTTGAAATTAAATTTCAAAATATTTACTGTTGAGTTCAGAATAGGGTTATTATATTGGAATATCGGTCGGCACGCTAGAATAGCGGTTCATGATTTAAATTACAGGACCCCGAAATATAAAATAAATAAAAACAAAGGAAGAGCCTACCCTGTTAAAAGCTACCTCAGGTAAATCCTACTCGGTAAACCACCAACTCTAAACTCCTTGATACCCAAGTAATCCTTCCTCTATAAATCGCGATGGCCATCCCCTCTTTTACAGTATACCAATAACAAGGCCAAGCCGTGTCTATCCATTCCTCGAATTCATTTACCGCAAAGCCTCTGTCAAATAAAAATGGCTGAATTCGTTTCCAATCGAAATCGAAATCTCCTTCAAAATTGGAAGCTCCATCCTTCCTTACATCCGCAAACGATCATGTTTGAATCACCAGAGTCAGGCGCGATCACTTGGACGTCGACTGATGGAACGAACTAGGGCTGTGATTTCGGGGTTCAAAAAGGGATGTCTGCTCGAGTTCGGAGGCGAGGTCAGTGATGTCGGGGTTCAAATTCAAGGTCACGGTTCTCAGAAGGGGACTGTCACGAGGTCAACGAGATGACTGGTGTGAAGTCTGGGTGGGCAGTGCGATTCCAGGAAGAGGCGATGAGGAGTTCAAAGTTTTGGTGGTGATTTTGTGTACGATGTGGTAGTTCGATATCGCTCATTTGCTGTTTTCCCTGTAGCGAACACCTAGGGTTCATAATCCTTGGAAGTTGGTGCTTCGTTTTTGCAGGATAAGGAGTATTTTTGGAGTTTGATAGCAGGGTATTAGGGAATACAGATCTGTGATTTTAGGGGAACGAAATTGTGCGGTGAATTAATAGGTAAATGTTGAAGTGGAGTTCAGTTTCTTCTAGTCTGATGCCGATTGGGATAATCTGAGTACAACAAGGATTGGAAGTGGGATTTGATGACGATCATATTAAAAATGCCTAAACGAGTTTGCTGTTTCTTTTGTTCTTGGAGAAGAAGAGTTATTCGATAATATAAGGTAATAAATTCTAAAATTTGTTTAGTTAATATATTTTCTTATAGAATTACATCATTTATTTCAGTTAGGATTTAATTAATATATGGGTTATAATTAAATCATTATATTGGTTAGGATTAAATTAGTATCTCAGTTAGAATTTAATTTTTAGTTTAAACCTTGTAAGGATATTCAGTAGTTAATTTATAAAGTTCGGATTTTTCCTAGGCAAGGAGAAATCAAATGAAATCATCCGTGTGGAGTTCGGAGACTTGGAAATCGATAAAAGGAAATTGAAATTTGGTTTAAGCAAAAAATAAAATCACGGTGAGTAAATCTCACTCACCTTTAGAATTATTTTTATTTCATTAAAATTAATTGTTTGTTGCTTGTGTGAATGCTTTCTGGTTGTTTTATATATATTAGTTATTTAGGCTATATATATATATTGGGTTGATTGATTGGTTGGATTCCCGCAGTCTCATTCGCGGATGCCCGCGGTACCATTGCGGATGATTACCCTATACGCCCCACGCTATGATTAGTGGATGACCTTCTATACCGCGATATTCTGCCACGAAGCAGAATGGGTATTATTTATGTGCTAACGTCTGTGGATGCAGGGAAACAGGTTGGAGGAATCCAACAGGATTCCTAAAAAAATATATTATCTGTTTGCTGTTTGTTTGATTTCATATATATTCATATATGATGTGTTAAAAATCAAATGAATGAAAATTGGTTGATTTGATTGTTTAAAATATCACTGGGCTTGAATATTGATTTATAAAAATATCGCGGAAGGGATATTCGAGATTAAAAGAGAAAATTCTATTTTTCTATAATAGAATTTGAATTTAAAATGGAATAAAAATATTTAACTTGTTTTAAAAGGAATAAAACAAGTAGTTCATTTATACACAAAGTTTTAAATGAAGTGAAAAGAATTATCATTGGACAATTCAAAAGTAAATTATAAGTGTGAATTTGTTAAGGGGAAATCTATTTTTCCAAAGTAGAAAATATTTATTTCAAAGGAAATTGGAAGCGATACTTTGTTTAAAAATATAAACAAGTAAAATAAAAGGGAATTTGAATAAAGAGAAATTTGAAAAGAAGTTTGAATATTTGAATTCAAATAGAATTTAAAAGAAGTTTTGAATATTTGGATTTCAAATAGAAACCCAAATGGAGTTAAATATTTAAATTCAAGTATGAATTTCAAATATAGGTACTCATAAAAAAAAGGGATTTGAATATAGAAATTAAAGTGGAATTTAAATCAAGAAAATAAAGTACGATATTTGAATTCAACGAGATATAAATATGGTATTTAAATTCAAAAAGAATTTAAATATGGCATTTGAATTCAAGGAAAATTTAAATATGGAATTTGAGTCCAAGGAGAATCAATATGGAATTTGAGTTAAAAGGAGTTTTAAATACTTGGAATTCAAAAAGAGTTGGAATATTTGGGAATTCAAATTAAAGTAGAAATAAGGTTTGAATAATAGATGGAAGAGAATTTGAGAATTTGAATTATATAATTCAAATGGAATTTAGAACATAGAATTTGAAATAGAATTCAAATAGAATTCAAATATGGGATTTCAATATAGCAATTCAAATAGAATTTGAGTAAATGAATTTGAATATAGAATTTCAAGGTAGAATTGTAATGAAATTTGAAATATCGAATTCAAGAGAATTGAATATGGTTTTGAATTTAGAATTCAAAGAAGAATTGAATATAAACTTCAAATGTAATCGAAATAGAGTTTGAATATATAACTCAAATAGAATTGAATATGAAGTTTGAATAGAGATTTGAAATAGAAATTCAAGTATTGAATTTGAATATCAAATAGAAAAGGAATTGGGATTTGAAAATAGAATTCGAAAGTGAGATTGGAATTTGAATCAAGAAATTCAAATAGAGGAAAATGGAGTTTGAATATTAGAAATTCAAATGGAGTTAAAATGGAGTTGGATTCATTTTAACGAAAGTTTAAAAGTTTATATATATAAATATAAATAAAACGAACTCGCCGCAGTGCTGCAGTTCGTAAATTGGCGATTCGAACTTCAATTGAATATACAGAACTCAATTGAAGTCGAAATTCTTTGAAACAAGAAACGTCAGGACCGATTTGATAATAGTTTTCTAATGAAGGAGAAAAATCTGGATTCCATCAAATAGATTTTGAGTTATGTCAAAAATCAAATTTTCAGAAAAGCAGCGCCAGAACCATTATAAAACCATAACGGTTTGTTTAAATAAACTAAAGGATTTTAAAGAAATAAAATCCGAATTTGCCATGAGAAAATCCAGACTTGAGTTGTAAATTAAATACGAACTCAAGTGGTGTAAATGAGATGATTGTTGAAACAAAAATCAGATTTTTAATTATTGATTAGAATTGACTAATTTAAAGAAATTAGTTAATGGAATTTTAGAATCGAAATTTGGGCTTTGAATCAGACAAGGGGTGTGTAAATTCATATTCGAAATCGAATATGAAGCTTGAATTAGAAATGACATTCGATTGTTGTATCAACAAATTAATATATATTTGAACGTGATATGTTCAAATAACAAGTGAAATAGGCTAAGAAGCTAATTAAAGAATAAATGGGCGGAACTGAATTCAAACGATTGGTTTGAGTTGAATTGCAAACAGGTGAACATGTGTAAGCAGGTTTGATATGAAGTATATGAAGATTTAAATTTATGTGCTCGACAAAAAGGTACATGTTTAATTCATATATGAGATTTTATGCGCCGTATCGGCAAGCCGCTTGGCTTTTTCTTTTTCTTTTTAAGATTAGAAGGACCGGGGAAGCTATTTGAAATTTCCCGATGCTCCCGATACAGGGGAGGTTATGGCGAATTTTTCCGGAAATTTAAGGAGTTAGGATATTTTTAAGAAAATTTGATAATTAGAATAAGTGTATCGATATATATAGAATTCAATAAGCAAATGAACTTAAAAATAAAACAGTATAAACAAAATGGGAAATATATATACATTTTAGAAATGGAAAATTTGTTTAATATGGTATTGATTATTCGAGTAGCAGTCTGGCCTGTTTTGAAGTTAATAATATTTCAGTCAAGGTCTGAGAGGTAATTATACCCCAACTTGATTGATTATTATTATTGGCTGATAAATGGCAAGACTCGGTCTTGAAGATCAATGTTTAAAGAGATTCAGTTGAAGGAAGTATTTTGGGTTGTTGTAACGATGTTTTACACAACATTCGTTTATCCCAAGTGATGGAAACTTTGGAAATATAAAAGTAAATATTTCCTGAGTATAATTAGAATAGTCGGGATAGAGATAAGTGATTGAAATTGTTCCCAAATTGCAAATAGAGATATTTTCTAATATATAGAAAATAAAAGAAGTTAATATTTGGAAACGTTTTCCAAATGGCATAAGGGCCAATATGGTTATTGAAAATATTTGGTTAACAAATATTGATAGAGAAAATGGAAAAGTGATTTAATTAATGAATAATTAATTAAAGAGCCCAGTGATTTGTTTGATATGTTGGATGAACACTTGTTTTTATTCGATAGTTAAATCACAGACTACCGAAGTTTTTACCATCGTGGTCAATATGGAGAGACCGGTTGGATTATTATCCGAGAACCACTCCGTATTGGCAGTAGCGTTGCGAATCAGATTATATGAAGATAATCGAAGACGGAGTAAAATGCAAGGGCTTTTTCTAGTAATAGAAATTGTGCCTTCGGTTTCGTTCAGTCCCAGAACGAATGTATATGGACGAATGTCTGACAGAGTATTTCCAATGATCAAATGGGTTGGTCTGTATAAATATATATGGTTGCAACGGATTTATTCCCTTAGCATAACATCCAGAATATTTGTGCAAACTCAACTAGTGATTAACGGATCTGACAATGTGGCATTCAAAGTGATTGTGCTATCAATGAATGGTAAGTATTCGTAGCCTCAGGCCTCAACAACCAGGAAAGGACAAAAATCGGGCAAGCAGCATGGCTATGTGGGTCGCACCCATTAGGATGTATAATCACCTATCTAGAGGTTCATTTAATTTCTTATTCTATTCGATGCTGTCCCAGTCGGGAGGCGGTTGCTGATCCCAACCGTTGGTGATATACATTCGATACACTCAAGCGAAATGAGTGGTCAGTCAGGTGTGGGCCGGGTTACAAGATGTTCTTGTTGAACCCAGTGTATTCCTCTCTAAAGATACACTAGCGGAAAGTGGTTCCATACCTTGTCATGTTGGAAATCCAATCTCCAATAAGCGCCATGCGGTTTTTGATTTTATACTATGTATGTGGAGCGTGAGATGCAAGCGTTCTGCTATTTGGTTATTTACTTGATGTAGACATTATTATAATATCACTGGATTTGATATCAAAGTGTTTTGGGTTATAGTAAGGTAAAAACCGTCCATGTTTGTGTGTGGGCTGGTCTTACTATTATCTTTTCTTTTGAAAGGATTTTAAAGGTTAAACAAATGATTGGAGTTTACTCACACCAGTCCCATGACTGACCCAGAGTTCATTTTGTTTTGTTTTCCCTAAACTTTTGGGTGCCCAAATTTGTACGGGCAGTCAAGTAGTTGGGATTTTTCAGATTCAATTGGAGGAGCTGGAAGCAGGAGGCTTCACCAGTTAGCTGTAGATTATCATATATTCCGCTGTGTACTATGTTGTATCTGGAAACAGGTGTTTATAACTGTTCCAGAAATGGCTGTTGTGCTCTGATGATGGTATGTATATAAAGTTACTGATTTGTATTTCAAAAGTTATGTTATATAATATATTTTATTCGTTCCACTGTGAGTTTGTGATCTTCGTTTTTCTTCTATTCTAATATTTCTTTCTTTCTATTTCTCATCCTCTAACTTCTTTCTAAAAATGATTCGTATTTCTGTGCAATTTGGGTTGGACGTGTGGTGTTTTTAGTCAACTCAGATAGCACGGATTTGCGGGTCGTTACAGTTGGTATCAGAGCTTAGGTTGAGCGAATACCTAGGCTTTGGTGGAAATGTGCTCATTAGAGATAGGGTCAGCTGAGTGGTTTATGAATTGATTGTATGTATATATATACGAGAGAGCGTATTTCTTAATTGAGTTGAGTGTATGTATATAATAATGAGTTGAGTGTATGTATATACGAGAGAGCGTATTTCTTAATTGATTAAAACAATCGTTTTATATTGTGTTGGCTTGTCTGTTGAGTGGTTTATGAATTCTGATCGAATCGTAGGACGCCACGAAGTCGAAAGGAATTTCTGAACACTTGAATAGAGAAATTCAACATAATAATGTTTTAAGGTGGGTAGATGAAATAATTTTACCCAAAATTCTATTTTGATATAGAAAGAATAATTTTCTGAAATTATTATAATATATGGATGTGTTGATTGTTAGGATTATAATCAAACGAGATTATAAAATTGGAATGGTTATTTATAACCAAAATAGAATTTGTATAGAAATTAAATATACAAATGAGATAAAATAGAATTAAATTCAAACCAGAATTAAGAATTCAAAATCCTGGGAAGTTGAAAAATATTTTCTAAAAGTATATTAAAATAATATAGCTTTGTTTTAGAAGGATTTGAAAGAAAATCATTTTAGATGGATTTAGAAATAATAAAGCACTGAACTCACTTCAGTGGTTGGGAAATAATTCTGATGATGATCGCGAAATCATCAGTGTTCATTTTCGAGTTCTAAGTGACGAATGACTACCTTAGAAAAGTTTTGATGGAAATTTGTTTTGAAAGAAAACAATTGGTTTGAAAATTCAAATGTTTTGAATTTGAAATGGAAATATATATGAATATTTTTATGTGACTTCCGAAGGATTTGAAAGGAAAACCCAGGAATTTGAATTCCGAAGTTTAAATTTAACTGGAATAAGTTAAATGGATCGAGGTAAATAAATTAATGAAATTCAACTTGAATAAGATTGAATAGAATTTGAATTGGGTGAAGATCATTTAGATTGAATGTGTGAAAACCAAAAGTTTTGGTTGGAGCTAATTTGTTTAAATATGAAGAGTTGAGTTTCAACATAAGTGAGATATTGAAAAGTTAATGGGTTTGTGCTATTCTTCCTACCTTAGCAATTTCGAGGACGAAATTATTTTAAGGGGGGAAGAATGTAACGACCCAGGATTTTGGTCGTTTAATTTTAAATATTTGAATATTTATTTGATATATACGATAATAAATAATAATTTATTATCAAAGAATTTGTGGGTTTCGAATTTAATTAATATTATATTAATTTAATATGGTATACGTGTTGAAATTAAATTTCAAAATATTTACTGTTGAGTTCAGAATAGGGTTATTATATCGGAATATCGGTCGGCACGCTAGAATAGCGGTTCATGATTTAAATTACAGGACCCTGAAATATAAAATAAACAAAATAAATAAAAACAAAGGAAGAGCCTACCCTGTTAAAAGCTACCTCAGGTAAATCCTACTCGGTAAACCACCTACTCTAAACTCCTTGATACCCAAGTAATCCTTCCTCTATGAATCGCGATGGCCATCCCCTCTTTTACAGTATACCAATAACAAGGCCAAGCCGTGTCTATCCATTCCTCGAATTCATTTACCGCAAAGCCTCTATCAAATAAAAATGGCCGAATTCGTTTCCAATCGAAATCGAAATCTCCTTCAAAATCGGAAGCTCCATCCTTCCTTACATCCGCAAACGATCACGTTTGAATCACCAGTGTGACGGCCCGCCCCGCACCAACCGACATTTACCCCAAAGGTGCGCTGTACACATGTCCAATTGGCACGGAACGGGTCGCCAGAAGGAAATGAACATACAAAGAACCTGTAGAATGTCTCACAGCGCATAGAACAAAATATAATAGTAACATACTTGACATAAAACAGGAGAGACAATGCATAAACTGAAAATCAGAACTAAACATCATAGCAGCGGAAATTCAGAATACAGCTTATTACAACATTCAAACTGTCTCAAAGCAAAACAAGATAAAGGGGGTACACCACTAATGCCCAAGTAGCGACCACCTACGACACAGGGAGAATGTGTATATATATATATATATAATACGTGGAAGCCTCCTACCCGCCTCCGGATCAGCTACTCGCACGTCACCAGCTAACCTGTCTCTAGTCTGCTCATGTGAGCACCCAGAGTAATAAGAGGAGACATAAAACTCTGGGTCAGACATAAAGCCTGGTATGAGCGATAAGCATCTAAAGTGAACAATAACAGGTAGACTAAAACATACCTGAACCTGGACCTGCAACCAAAGAGTTAGCACTACATATTGTACAACACTCTAAGGTACCATATAAAACAGCATAAAGATACGGAGGTGGGGGAGGTGTGGATGTCATAGGGATGGCAAACAATCAAACATAGCATCCATCCTCACATCTCTCACTCAGTGCGTAAAACATACGATATTCACCACTTCGATCACCCAACATTCCTTGCCACGATCACTTTGCCCCATGAAGTCATAAATGGCTTCACTGCACTGATAACGTAGCCACTAATTCCTTGCTATGTCCACTTGCCCCATGGAGTTATTCACCCCATCTGCGCTGGCTCATAGCCTTACCAATCCTTACTATGTCCACTTGCCCCATGGAGTTATTCACCCCATCTGCGCTGGCTCATAGTCTTACTACGCATCACCTTGCCCCTCAGGTCATAATGACCCTACTGCACTGATAACGTAGTCTTGCTACCATCACCTTGCCCCTCAGGTCGTAATGACCCTACTGCACTGATAAGTAGCCCATCATTCCTTTTTAGTGGTGAATCGAAGTTATGAACGTCGACAACTCCTTAGCACACGTCCCGCAGCAAAGTCCAACCATGAAGTGAACTCGTTGGTTCCCAACTGGTTCCGGGATCCTGAGCTCTAACTTCCCCTATTGGACTACCTTTGCATCTCGGGTTATTGGTCAATACTGGGTCGGGTCGGATTCCTCATCAAGCCATCGGTTCGGGTCGGGTTCCCCCTTCTGGTGCGGTTCGGGTCGGCACTCATCTTCTGATGCGGTTCGGGTCGGCATTCCTCAGGATTCGAGTCAGCTGCTTCTTTTTCTTCGGGTCGGGTCGGTGCTTCCTTTCGGGTCGGGTCGGGTCCTTCTTCGTTCGTGCTTTCGATCCATCTTCATGCCCCCCTTCATATGCTCCTATCCGATCCGCTTTCTTGCTCCTGCTCTGATTCGCCTTTGTATTTCCGATCCGATCTGTCTTCTTCGATCCGATCCGTCTTCCCCCATCCGATCCGATCCCAGTTCAGCTAACTTGGCCTTCCTTTTTGCCATTTTTCTAAGTGTTGGGTTCCGATCCGATCAGATCCTTTGCTCAGTTCCACATATCCGATCCGAGCCCCCTTATCCGATCCGATCCGAACTCTGCACCGTTTTCTGAAACTATTCCAGCAAGTGTTTACGCCATTCGACGACGTTTTCGACCATTCTAACTATTGAAATCAATCACAAAGCATTTCATACAGTCATAGCAACATGCATAATCAACCACAAACATCATTCACACCAATATCATAGGTTAAAATGGATCAAACATACCCAAAATCCCATATTTCCCCTTAAGCATGTTTAGGTGAAACTAATGATAGGATTAGCAAAACTTAACCAAATTAACCCAAATTCATATCAGAGGTCTAAAACATCATTTAGGAATTTATGAACATTTTTCCCCAATTTTATCATGCTTAAATTCGCTAATTAGCACTAATCACCCCTAATTAGCCATAATTAGTGTAAAACTATGCAAATCACTCACCTTAGCCACAATATAAACTAAGATCTGAATTAATTCTCGGATTTGATGTGAATCTCAATGCCAAACAGCAGCTCCCTTGTTGATTTGGTAAAGATCTTCCTTGATTAGGGGTTGCTAAGCTTGATCCTTGACCAAAAGATGATTTGGAGGTGATTTAGAGGTTAGAGGCCATTTTTAGGGATCCTTGGTGATAAGTGGAGGTTAGAAAACTGAAATGAAATGATTCTCCATCTCATTTCAGCCCTCCCATAACCCTAATCCCGAAATGGGTTATGGGCCTACTTGCTAATCACCCGGTTTGGCCCGGTTAAGCAGTTTTTCACCCTCCAAACCTTGTTTCAGCCATATCTCCCGAACGGTAAGTCCGTTTGGCTAATGTGACCACTCTACGGAAAGAGAAACCATCAAACGAATCTAATGGAAGTGGTTTCAGGTCAAAATTCCTTTCCAATCAAAAGTTATGGCCAAAACAGTACCAACTAGGGGCAAAATGGTCATTTAAAAATCGACAAAAATCATAAGCATGGGAAATGACTCTAATAGATGTTTCCCAAAGTTACATGACCATACAACTTCATACGGGAAAGAAATAAATATTCTACAATCCTATGATGTGTAGAATACGGGTCGTTACACTCTTCCCCCCTTAAGAAATTTCGCCCCCGAAATTCCCTAATCCAAACACACACATAGATTCCCGCATGCCTATAAATCATAAAACAACCATCAAACATGCAAAACAAGCAAAACCAGTCTATCCTAGCATGGGGAATAACTAAATCGCAAGGTAAATCTTACCAGGCAAAGAGTTCTGGATGTGCCTTCCTAATGCTTTCTTCTATCTCCCAAGTACAATCATTCTCGTCCTTGCCCCACTGAACTTTGACTAGCTTCACCGACTTCCTTCGAAGTTGCTTCGTATCGTGCCCCACAATACGAATCGGCTTGCGGTTCCCAACCGCCTCGGGTTCTAACTCGAAGTCCTCTAACTGATCAGGTGAAATAGTCACATTTGAGTCGTGAACGAACTTCCTTAGTTGGGAAACATGAAACACATTGTGAACTCCTGTCATCTTCTCTGGTAAGCCAACTCTATATGCCAAATTCCCGACTAGTTCAAGAACAGGGAACGGGCCAACAAATCTTGGTGCCAACTTGCCTCTCCTGCCAAATCGAACCACGCTCTTCAACGGAGAGATCTTGACAAACACTAAGTCACCAACGGAGAATTTCAAATCTCTTCTCCTCTTATCAGCATAACTCTTCTTCCTATCTTGAGCAGCTTTCATTCGTTGCTGAATAATCTTGATCTTATCGGAAGTTTCTCTCACCACATCTGGTCCAAGCACAAACTTTTCGCCAGTCTCTATCCAACATGATGGTGAGTTACACGGTCTTCCGTACAAAGCTTCATATGGAGCCATACCGATACTGGATTGGTAGCTATTATTATATGCAAACTCTACTAGATGCAAATGGTCATCCCATGATCCACCGAAATCCAATATACACGCTCTCAAGAGGTCTTCCAATATACGATTCACCCTCTCCGTCTGACCGTCGGTCTGAGGATGATATGCGGTACTGAGATGTAATCTTGACCCTAGAGCCTCTTGTAAGCTCTCCCAAAACCCACTAGTGAACAACGGGTCTCGGTCACTCACAATGCTTTTGGGTACTCCATGAAATCTCACTACCCACTTCACATACAATTCTGCTAACTTGGCTGCTGTTCTGGTCGATTTGACTGGTATAAATCTTGCACTCTTAGTCAATCTATCCACAATTACCCAAACGCTATCATATCCCGATCTAGTCCTTGGTAAGCCATCGATGAAATCCATCGAGACTTGCTCCCATTTCCATTCGGGAATTTCTAATGGTTGCAACAACCCACTAGGCTTCTTTTGCTCGGCTTTAACTAGCTGGCAATTCATGCATTTGGATATAAACTTCCCAACGTCTCTTTTCATCCCTTCCCAGTAGTAGGTTCGCTTCATGTCTCGATACATCTTATTACCACCGGGATGTATAGTCAGTTTTGAGTGATGACATTCTCTAAGCACCTCATCTCTCAAACCATTCACGTTGGGCACAACTAGTCTTCCATTCTTCCGAAGCCATCCATCTCGATCAAGCCCATACACACTCATCTCCTCATCAATACCCATCTCTAACTTGGAGATGATTTCTAGTAGATCAGGATCGTCCCTCTGGTTGGAACCAATCCGCTCTATCAAAGTGGGTCTGATCGTCAAACTAGCTAGCATAACTGGATCCAACTCGCACTTTGGTCTGAAATCAAACCCCGCGATATACTCCAGTTGCTTCCATTCAAGAAACATTGCCCCTAAGCTGGCATGTCTCCTACTCAAGGCATCGGCTACCGCATTACCCTTCCCAGGTGTATACGCGATATCAAAATCATACGAAGCCAAAAACTCTAACCATCTCTGCTGACGGAGATTCAGATCTTTCTGAGAGAAGAGATACTTTAACGATTTGTGATCGGTAAACAACTCAAATCTTTCTCCCAAGAGATAGTGTCTCCATATCTTCAGCGCAAATACAATCGCTGCCAATTCCAAATCATGGGTAGGATACTTCTTCTCATGCGGCTTTAGCTGTCGACTAGCATAAGCTACAACCCTACCTCCTTGCATCAATACAGCACCCAGTCCGGTACCACAAGCATCCGTGTATACCGTCATCTCCTCATTCCCTTTAGGAATGACTAACACTGGCGCACGCGTCAACCTCTCCTTTAGACTCTTGAAGGCATCCTCACACACTCCGTCCCAGACGAAGGACTGATTCTTCTTAGTCAACTGAGTCAACGGTGCTGCTATCTTGGAGAAGTCCTGGATAAACTTACGATAATATCCGGCTAATCCCAAGAAACTTCTCACATCTGTAGCATCCTTGGGCGTAGACCAATCCTGTACCGTAGCCACCTTCGCAGGGTCCACGGCAATACCACTCTCGGAAACAACATGACCCAAGAATCTTACTTCTCTTCTCCAAAAATGACACTTAGAGAATTTCGCTTTCAATTGGTGTTTCCTCAACACCTCCATCACTATCCTCAAGTGTCCCTTGTGTTCCTCCTCTGTCCTTGAGTAAACAAGGATATCATCCACGAACACAAGAACAAACTTATTCAACTGATCTCTGAATACTCGATTCATAAGATCCACAAAATAGGCTGGTGCATTGGTCAACCCAAACGGCATAACCAACCACTCATAAAATCCAGACGGCGTCCTAAATGCCGTCTTCGGAAAACTCTCATCTGCTACTCGAAGCTGATGAAATCCTGTCGCGAGGTCCAACTGGGAGAACACTCTAGCTCCTTCCAGCTGATCAAACAAATCATCTATCCATGGTAGAGGATACTTATTCTTCCTCGTTACCTTATTCAACTCGCGATAGTCCACACATAAACGAAGGGAACCATCTGCCTTAGTGGCAAATACAACTGGTGCTCCCCACTCGGAGACACTCCTTCTAATCAATCCCTTCTTCAAAAGATTGCTGACTTGCACCCTGAGCTCTCGCTGCTCCCTTGGTGCCATACGACGAAGTGGCATCACTATAGGTCTGGCATCTTTTACTAAATCAATACGGAACTCAATCTCTCGGTGTGGTGGAAGCCCGGTCACCTCCTCGAAGACGTCCGGATACTGGCCAACCACGGGCACATCTGACAACTCATCCTGCGGGATGTCGAGGGAATTTACAAAACTAGCCATAACCCCATCACTAGGTAGACTACCAAACACTACCCTCCGCCCATCATCCGCCCTCACTGTCACCAAAAAGCCCTCACAGTCTACCACCACCCCGTATCTTTGGAGCCAATCGACTCCCAATATAATGCCATACCCAGTAAAGCCCAAAACAAAGCAATCACATACAAACATACATCCATGACTCGATAAGACCAAATTCCTGCAAATCATACTAAGGCTAGTTGAACCACCAATCGGGTTCGTCACAATCAATGGTCTATCGACTATCTCGGGTTCCAGTCCCAACCTATCTACCAGGTCACTAGATATGAAGGAACGGGAAGCCCCAGTATCAAACAAAACTCGAACTGGTATATCATAAATAGAAAGCATACCTTGAATAACAACATTCTTTCCTTTCTCCGCCGCAGTTGGGGCATTCGACGAAGAAGGAATAGCATCAAGAGCATATGCTTTCACAATCTGCTTCTCCTTAAGAGGTTGCGGACACTTGTCCTTGAAATGTCCCACTTGACCACAGTTGAAGCACTTCTTATCCGCTGGCTTGGCTCGACAATCTTTAGCATAATGGCCCTTCTTTCCACAGCTGAAGCACTCAACATCCTTCTTGCTCTTTTTCTGGCCACCCTTAGATTGGTCCTGCTTCCTCTTATTCTGAGAGTTATTCTTGCCTCCACCGCCTGCTTGCGGCTTTGGCCCTTCTGCAGATGCAGCCTCAGTCTTTGACTTAGGGTAAAGACTCTCTGACCTCAAAGCTTTCCCCACGATCGATTCAAAAGTCTCATCGATGTGATTAATAAGCCTCTCTCCCAAGTATCCATCCAAACCAGTAATGAACTTCTCATTCTTCTTCTCAGGAGTATCGATAAGAGATAGTCCATATTTCGACAAAGTGTCGAACTCAGCAATATAGTCAGAAACTGCCCTTCCATTCTGCTTGAGTTCCAAGAACCTCTTGAACAACACCGACTTCTGGGCAGCTGGAATAAACTTCTCGCTAAAACGAGCCTTGAACTGATCCCAAGTAACCTGGTCCTCTGGAGTAGCTGTTCTAATGGCATTCCACCAATTCATCGCTCGCCCTTGCAGCTGACGAGACGCTAGCCTTCTCTTCATCGCATCCTCAAGACCCAAGTCATCAAAGATACGGTCACAACTATCCATCCAATCTTGAACATCCGTGGCCGACTCCGTTCCGTGGAACGGCTTCCCACCAAGATTGGTGTAATCCTTGCACAACTTGGCGAAATCGACCCTAGGCACTTGCACTACTGGGCCAACACCAACTCCGGGATTGGGAATTGCCCCTTGCACTTCTCTGAGCATGTCTCTCATGAGGTTGGTAAACATCGCCCTCATGTCAGCGGCATTCCCTTGGTTGGTCCCTCTACCAGCACCCCTCGTCTCTCGGCTCATCGTTAATCTGTAAAAAGGAAACGATTAACGACCCCATAGTGGTGCTAGTGCAGTGCGACTTAATCTTTATACTACTAATAGTATATACATACATAGCTTTTGAAAACCAAAGTAATCACAAATACGCGCTCTCTTATACGTACTAACTCTCCCTAGTGTCTCTTCCTAGGTTAACTACGCAACCTAGAGCTCTGATACCAAGTGTGACGGCCCGCCCCGCACCAACCGACATTTACCCCAAAGGTGCGCTGTACACATGTCCAATTGGCATGGAACGGGTCGCCAGAAGGAAATGAACATACAAAGAACCTGTAGAATGCCTCACAGCGCATAGAACAAAATATAATAGTAACATACTTGACATAAAACAGGAGAGACAATGCATAAGCTGAAAATCAGAACTAAACATCATAGCAGCGGAAATTCAGAATACAGCTTATTACAACATTCAAACTGTCTCAAAGCAAAACAAGATAAAGGGGGTACACCACTAATGCCCAAGTAGCGACCACCTACGACACAGGGAGAATGTGTATATATATATAATACGTGGAAGCCTCCTACCCGCCTCCGGATCAGCTACTCGCACATCACCAGCTAACCTGTCTCTAGTCTGCTCATGTGAGCACCCAGAGTAATAAGAGGAGACATAAAACTCTGGGTCAGACATAAAGCCTGGTATGAGCGATAAGCATCTAAAGTGAACAATAACAGGTAGACTAAAACATACCTGAACCTGGACCTGCAACCAAAGAGTTAGCACTACATATTGTACAACACTCTAAGGTACCATATAAAACAGCATAAAGATACAGAGGTGGGGGAGGTGTGGATGTCATAGGGATGGCAAACAATCAAACATAGCATCCATCCTCACATCTCTCACTCAGTGCGTAAAACATACGATATTCACCACTTCGATCACCCAACATTCCTTGCCACGATCACTTTGCCCCATGAAGTCATAAATGGCTTCACTGCACTGATAACGTAGCCACTAATTCCTTGCTATGTCCACTTGCCCCATGGAGTTATTCACCCCATCTGCGCTGGCTCATAGCCTTACCAATCCTTACTATGTCCACTTGCCCCATGGAGTTATTCACCCCATCTGCGCTGGCTCATAGTCTTACTACGCATCACCTTGCCCCTCAGGTCATAATGACCCTACTGCACTGATAACGTAGTCTTGCTACCATCACCTTGCCCCTCAGGTCGTAATGACCCTACTGCACTGATAAGTAGCCCATCATTCCTTTTTAGTGGTGAATCGAAGTTATGAACGTCGACAACTCCTTAGCACACGTCCCGCAGCAAAGTCCAACCATGAAGTGAACTCGTTGGTTCCCAACTGGTTCCGGGATCCTGAGCTCTAACTTCCCCTATTGGACTACCTTTGCATCTCGGGTTATTGGTCAATACTGGGTCGGGTCGGATTCCTCATCAAGCCATCGGTTCGGGTCGGGTTCCCCCTTCTGGTGCGGTTCGGGTCGGCACTCATCTTCTGATGCGGTTCGGGTCGGCATTCCTCAGGATTCGAGTCAGCTGCTTCTTTTTCTTCGGGTCGGGTCGGTGCTTCCTTTCGGGTCGGGTCGGGTCCTTCTTGGTTCGTGCTTTCGATCCATCTTCATGCCCCCCTTCATATGCTCCTATCCGATCCGCTTTCTTGCTCCTGCTCTGATTCGCCTTTGTATTTCCGATCCGATCTGTCTTCTTCGATCCGATCCGTCTTCCCCCATCCGATCCGATCCCAGTTCAGCTAACTTGGCCTTCCTTTTTGCCATTTTTCTAAGTGTTGGGTTCCGATCCGATCAGATCCTTTGCTCAGTTCCACATATCCGATCCGAGCCCCCTTATCCGATCCGAACTCTGCACCATTTTCTGAAACTATTCCAGCAAGTGTTTACGCCATTCGACGACGTTTTCGACCATTCTAACTATTGAAATCAATCACAAAGCATTTCATACAGTCATAGCAACATGCATAATCAACCACAAACATCATTCACACCAATATCATAGGTTAAAATGGATCAAACATACCCAAAATCCCATATTTCCCCTTAAGCATGTTTAGGTGAAACTAATGATAGGATTAGCAAAACTTAACCAAATTAACCCAAATTCATATCAGAGGTCTAAAACATCATTGAGGAATTTATGAACATTTTTCCCCAATTTTATCATGCTTAAATTCGCTAATTAGCACTAATCACCCCTAATTAGCCATAATTAGTGTAAAACTATGCAAATCACTCACCTTAGCCACAATATAAACTAAGATCTGAATTAATTCTCGGGTTTGATGTGAATCTCAATGCCAAACAGCAGCTCCCTTGTTGATTTGGTAAAGATCTTCCTTGATTAGGGGTTGCTAAGCTTGATCCTTGACCAAAAGATGATTTGGAGGTGATTTAGAGGTTAGAGGCCATTTTTAGGGATCCTTGGTGATAAGTGGAGGTTGGAAAACTGAAATGAAATGATTCTCCATCTCATTTCAGCCCTCCCATAACCCTAATCCCGAAATGGGTTATGGGCCTACTTGCTAATCACCCGGTTTGGCCCGGTTAAGCAGTTTTTCACCCTCCAAACCTTGTTTCAGCCATATCTCCCAAACGGTAAGTCCGTTTGGCTAATGTGACCACTCTACGGAAAGAGAAACCATCAAACGAATCTAATGGAAGTGCTCTCAGGTCAAAATTCCTTTCCAATCAAAAGTTATGGCCAAAACAGTACCAACTAGGGGCAAAATGGTCATTTAAAAATCGACAAAAATCATAAGCATGGGAAATGACTCTAATAGATGTTTCCCAAAGTTACATGACCATACAACTTCATACGGGAAAGAAATAAATATTCTACAATCCTATGATGTGTAGAATACGGGTCGTTACAACCAGAGTCAGGCGCGATCACTTGGACGTCGACTGATGGAACGAACTAGGGCTGTGATTTCGGGGTTCAAAGGGGGATGTCTGCTCGAGTTCGGAGGCGAGGTCAGTGATGTCGGGGTTCAAATTCAAGGTCACGGTTCTCAGAAGGGGACTGTCACGAGGTCAACGGGATGACTGGTGTGAAGTCTGGGTGGGCAGTGCGATTCCAGGAAGAGGCGATGAGGAGTTCAAAGTTTTGGTGGTGATTTTGTGTATGATGTGGTAATTCGATATCGCTCATTTACTGTTTTCCCTGTAGCGAACACCTAGGGTTCATAATCCTTGGAAGTTGGTGCTTCGTTTTTGCAGGATAAGGAGTATTTTTGGAGTTTGATAGCAGGGTATTAGGGAATACAGATCTGTGATTTTGGGGGAACGAAATTGTGCGGTGAATTAATAGGTAAATGTTGAAGTGGAGTTCAGTTTCTTCTAGTCTGATGCCGATTGGGATAATCTGAGTACAACAAGGATTGGAAGTGGGATTTGATGACGGTCATATTGAAAATGCCTAAAGGAGTTTGCTGTTTCTTTTGTTCTTGGAGAAGAAGAGTTATTCGATAATATAAGGTAATAAATTCTAAAATTTGTTTAGTTAATATATTTTCTTATAGAATTATATCATTTATTTCAGTTAGGATTTAATTAATATATGGGTTATAATTAAATCATTATATTGGTTAGGATTAAATTAGTATCTCAGTTAGAATTTAATTTTTAGTTTAAACCTTGTAAGGATATTCAGTAGTTAATTTATAAAGTTCGGATTTTTCCTAGGCAAGGAGAAATGAAATGAAATCATCCGTGTGGAGTTCGAAGACTTGGAAATCGATAAAAGGAAATTGAAATTTGGTTTAAGCGCAAAATAAAATCACGGTGAGTAAATCTCACTCACCTTTAGAATTATTTTTATTTCATTAAAAATAATTGTTTGTTGCTTGTGTGAATGCTTTCTGGTTGTTTTATATATATTAGTTATTTAGGCTATATATATATATATTGGGTTGATTGATTGGTTGGATTCCCGCAGTCTCATTAGCGGATGCCCGCGGTACCATAGCGGATGATTACCCTGTACGCCCCACGCTATGATTAGTGGATGACCTTCTATACCGCGATATTCTGCCACGAAGCAGAATGGGTATTATTTATGTGCTAACGTCTGTGGATGCAGGGAAACAGGTTGGAGGAATCCAACAGGATTCCTAAAAAAAAATATTATCTGTTTGCTGTTTGTTTGATTTCATATATATTCATATATGATGTGTTAAAAATAAAATGAATGAAAATTGGTTGATTTGATTGTTTAAAATATCACTGGGCTTGAATATTGATTTATAAAAATATCGCGGAAGGGATATTTGAGATTAAAAGAGAAAATTCTATTTTTCTAAAATAGAATTTGAATTTAAAATGGAATAAAAATATTTAACTTGTTTTAAAAGGAATAAAACAAGTAGTTCATTTATACACAAAGTTTGAAATGAAGTGAAAAGAATTATCATTGGACAATTCAAAAGTAAATTATAAGTGTGAATTTTTAAGGGGAAATCTATTTTTCCAAAGTAGATAATATTTATTTCAAAGGAAATTGGAAGCGATACTTTGTTTAAAAATATAAACAAGTAAAATAAAAGGGAATTTGAATAAAGAGAAATTTGAAAAGAAGTTTGAATATTTGAATTCAAATAGAATTTAAAAGTAGTTTTGAATATTTGGATTTCAAATAGAAACCCAAATGGAGTTAAATATTTAAATTCAAGTATGAATTTCAAATATAGGTATTCATAAAAAAAAAGGGATTTGAATATAGAAATTAAAGTGGAATTTAAATCAAGAAAATAAAGTATGATATTGGAATTCAACGAGATATAAATATGGTATTTAAATTCAAAAAGAATTTAAATATGGCATTTGAATTCAAGGAAAATTTAAATATGGAATTTGAGTCCAAGGAGAATTAATATGGAATTTGAGTTAAAAGGAGTTTTAAATACTTGGAATTCAAAAAGAGTTGGAATATTTGGGAATTCAAATTAAAGTAGAAATAAGGTTTGAATAATGGAAATTGGAAGAGAATTTGAGAATTTGAATTATATAATTCAAATGGAATTTAGAACATAGAATTTGAAATAGAATTCAAATAGAATTCAAATATGGGATTTGAATATAGCAATTCAAATAGAATTTGAATAAATGAATTTGAATATAGAATTTCAAGGTAGAATTGTAATGAAATTTGAAATATCGAATTCAAGAGAATTGAATATGGTTTTGAATTTAGAATTCAAAGAAGAATTGAATATAAACTTCAAATATAATCGAAATAGAGTTTGAATATATAACTCAAATAGAATTGAATATGAAGTTTGAATAGAGATTTGAAATAGAAATTCAAGTATTGAATTTGAATATCAAATAGAAAAGGAATTGGGATTTGAAATTAGAATTCGAAAGTGAGATTGGAATTTGAATCAAGAAATTCAAATAGAGGAAAATGGAGTTTGAATATTAGAAATTCAAATGGAGTTAAAATGGAGTTGGATTCATTTTAACGAAAGTTTAAAAGTTTATATATATAAATATAAATAAAACGAACTCGCCGCAGTGCTGCAGTTCGTAAATTGGCGATTCGAACTTCAATTGAATATACAGAACTCAATTGAAGTCGAAATTCTTTGAAACAAGAAACGTCAGGACCGATTTGATAATAGTTTTCTAATGAAGGAGAAAAATCTGGATTCCATCAAATAGATTTTGAGTTATGTCAAAAATCAAATTTTCAGAAAAGCAGCGCCAGAACCATTATAAAACCATAACGGTTTGTTTAAATAAACTAAAGGATTTTAAAGAAATAAAATCCGAATTTGCCATGAGAAAATCCAGACTTGAGTTGTAAATTAAATACGAACTCAAGTGGTGTAAATGAGATGATTGTTGAAACAAAAATCAGATTTTTAATTATTGATTAGAATTGACTAATTTAAAGAAATTAGTTAATGGAATTTTAGAATCGAAATTTGGGCTTTGAATCAGACAAGGGGTGTGTAAATTCATATTCGAAATCGAATATGAAGCTTGAATTAGAAATGACATTCGATTGTTGTATCAACAAATTAATATACATTTGAACGTGATATGTTCAAATAACAAGTGAAATAGGCTAAGAAGCTAATTAAAGAATAAATGGGCGGAACTGAATTCAAACGATTGGTTTGAGTTGAATTGCAAACAGGTGAACATGTGTAAGCAGGTTTGATATGAAGTATATGAAGATTTAAATTTATGTGCTCGACAAAAAGGTACATGTTTAATTCATATATGAGATTTTATGCGCCGTATCGGCAAGCCGCTTGGCTTTTTCTTTTTCTTTTTAAGATTAGAAGGACCGGGGAAGCTATTTGAAATTTCCCGATGCTCCCGATACAGGGGAGGTTATGGCGAATTTTTCCGGAAATTTAAGGAGTTAGGATATTTTTAAGAAAATTTGATAATTAGAATAAGTGTATCGATATATATAGAATTCAATAAGCAAATGAACTTAAAAATAAAACAGTATAAACAAAATGGGAAATATATATACATTTTAGAAATGGAAAATTTGTTTAATATGGTATTGATTATTCGAGTAGCAGTCTGGCCTGTTTTGAAGTTAATAATATTTCAGTCAAGGTCTGAGAGGTAATTATACCCCAACTTGATTGATTATTATTATTGGCTGATAAATGGCAAGACCCGGTCTTGAAGATCAATGTTTAAAGAGATTCAGTAGAAGGAAGTATTTTGGGTTGTTGTAACGATGTTTTACACAACATTCGTTTATCCCAAGTGATGGAAACTTTGGAAATATAAAAGTAAATATTTCCTGAGTATAATTAGAATAGTCGGGATAGAGATAAGTGATTGAAATTGTTCCCAAATTGCAAATAGAGATATTTTCTAATATATAGAAAATAAAAGAAGTTAATATTTGGAACATTTTCCAAATGGCATAAGGGCCAATATGGTTATTGAAAATATTTGGTTAACAAATATTGATAGAGAAAATGGAAAAGTGATTTAATTAATGAATAATTAATTAAAGAGCCCAGTGATTTGTTTGATATGTTGGATGAACACTTGTTTTTATTCGATAGTTAAATCACAGACTATCGAAGTTTTTACCATCGTGGTCAATATGGAGAGACCGGTTGGATTATTATCCGAGAACCACTTCGTATTGGCAGTAGCGTTGCGAATCAGATTATATGAAGATAATCGAAGACGGAGTAAAATGCAAGGGCTTTTTCTAGTAATAGAAATTGTGCCTTCGGTTTCGTTCAGTCCCAGAACGAACGTATATGGACGAATGTCTGACAGAGTATTTCCAATGTTCAAATGGGTTGGTCAGTATAAATATATATGGTTGTAACGGATTTATTCCCTTAGCATAACATCCAGAATATTTGTGCAAACTCAACTAGTGATTAACGGATCTGACAATGTGGCATTCAAAGTGATTGTGCTATCAATGAATGGTAAGTATTCGTAGCCTCAGGCCTCAACAACCAGGAAAGGACAAAAATCGGGCAGGCAGCATGGCTATGTGGGGCGCACCCATTAGGATGTATAATCACCTATCTAGAGGTTCATTTAATTTCTTATTCTATTCGATGCTGTCCCAGTCGGGAGGCGGTTGCTGATCCCAACCGTTGGTGATATACATTCGATACACTCAAGCGAAATGAGTGGTCGGTCATGTGTGTGCCGGGTTACAAGATGTTCTTGTTGAACCCAGTGTATTCCTCTCTAGAGATACACTAGCGGAAGGTGGTTCCATACCTTGTCATGTTGGAAATCCAATCTCCAATAAGCGTCATGCAGTTTTTGATTTTATACTATGTATGTGGAGCGTGAGATGCAAGCGTTCTGCTATTTGGTTATTTACTTGATGTAGACATTATTATAATATCACTGGATTTGATATCAAAGTGTTTTGGGTTATAGTAAGGTAAAAACCGTCCATGTTTATGTGTGGGCTGGTCTTACTATTATCTTTTCTTTTGAAAGGATTTTAAAGGTTAAACAAATGATTGGAGTTTACTCACACCAGTCCCATGACTGACCCAGAGTTCATTTTGTTTTGTTTTCCCTAAACTCTTGGGTGCCCAAATTTGTACGGGCAGTCAAGTAGTTGGGATTTTTCAGATTCAATTGGAGGAGCTGGAAGCAGGAGGCTTCACCAGTTTGCTGTAGATTATCATATATTCCGCTGTGTACTATGTTGTATCTGGAAACAGGTGTTTATAACTGTTCCAGAAATGACTGTTGTGCTCTGATGATGGTATGTATATAAAGTTACTGATTTGTATTTCAAAAGTTATGTTATATAATATATTTTATTCGTTCCGCTGTGAGTTTGTGATCTTCGTTTTTCTTCTATTCTAATATTTCTTTCTTTCTATTTCTCATCCTCTAACTTCTTTCTAAAAATGATTCGTATTTCTGTGCAATTTGGGTTGGACGTGTGGTGTTTTTAGTCAACTCAGATAGCACGGATTTGCGGGTCGTTACAAGCTTTCTAACGAATATTAGAAATTTGAAACCTAACGGTTGGATTTGGGTATACGTCCAAATCAAATTTGAAAAAGGTCGCTGTAAGTGCAGTTCGATGGCCGTTGATGGAAATCGACTGTACGTGCCTTGATAAAATTATTAAAAATAGTAATAATTTGTGTAAAATCATAAGAAATGATTTGGGAGAAATTGGGATGTAAAACTCCATATTTGAAAAGATAAAAATAGATTTTTTATCAAAATGAACTAATTTTGAACTAAAATTAAAACCCATTTATTTTTAAATAAATAAATTGGATTTGAAATGGGTTGTAAATAGAATTGATTAGTGGGTTAGTCGTGAATGGTGTTTTAAATGACACTTGTTCTTTAACCCGATAATAAATAGATTATGATTTGGGTTTATCGTGAACTGTGTTTTAAATAACATTGGTTCTTTAACCCAGTAAAAGGAGTTTTAATGAATCTACAATTAGATTGAAATGTGAATTGATAATCTAAATTATCAAACATAGAGAATGAGCGAGAATGGAGTATCACCAGTTTTGCTCCAAAGCGGTAGTTAAATCTTTAATTAGATTTGAACATGAAATGGTAATTAATTTTACCGATAACACCGTGGTGTTAGATATGGAGTATTACCAGTTTTCTTCATGGGATGAATAGGTTGGGATTGGGAAATAAAATATATAATTACTTCGATGTGGTTCGCTAATCTCAACTAGTTTGAAAAACCATAATTTGGTTTGAATTGACATCCAAAGGAAGATTAAAGGATAAATTTTAAAGAATTTATCTTGGATAAAATTAATGGGAACCTTTCCCTAAAAATGTGATTTTGTGAATAAAAGAATATTCTGAATTGGAATGAGGCGTATGTTGTGTTTGTGTAACATTTGTTTTTAATATACGCGGGTTGTTCGGAAAGTCCGGGTTTATACCCATTCTGAATAACCGATTCGACGATATGTCGAAGATGAAGACGGTGGTCGAAGACCGGAAGTCTTCACATCGTTTGGATAATTACTGACGATCTTCATTGGTCTGTACACCCAAGATGAGGGAATCAGTTAGTGGTCGTCCAGACGTACATGGAGATCGATGGATATGCGAGGAAAGTGCCTCCGATTTCGTTCAGACCCAGAACGAGCTAGTAAATGGATTGTGTGTCTGACATTGGATTTTATTCTATGTTGATTGATTTTTGTTAAATATATATCTGCTTGGCGGCGGAGAATTTATTCTCTTGCTTAACGACCTTATCTGAGACGTACGAGCTTAGAGGTTATATATCGATAGATATCAATCGCATGGCATGAATTGCCTGTGTGACATGCTGAGTTGCATGGATCAAGGCTTCTGTTGAAAAGCAAAGTCTTGTGGTTGATGATCAAAGCCCAGCCTTTGTGGCGTAGCTTTGTGTATAGCATGAATTCGCGAGCCTCACACCTCGGTATGAGTCAAAAACAGGATACGGACTGCAGGGAGAGCACGACGTTTCTTTCTAGCTTTGGTGGTGTCAGTGACTTACCAGCCCTGACATTTATATACTTTTCACCTATGTGGTTGTTGGAATGCGAGGCGACTCGATTTTAGGTCTGTAAGGACTGGGAAACGTGTGTTCTGGAATTGCCAATCCTCTAACGTAAGTGAGGATCGGCCCTGAAGATCCAGGATTGCCCAGAGTGTGTAGTCCTGAGGCATTTGCTAGAGTGTCTCGAACGCGGAGAGGAGCTTGCCCCTTGCCTCGACTCATGACGGAAATCCAATTTCCAATACGTGTATTTCGGTTTTATTTGTAGAGCCTAGTATGGCGACATGATAGATGGTACCCATGCCGCCTATAATTGATATTTATGATTGAAATTGTTTTGACACTATACACTTATTATGGTATCAAATGATTTGTTTTAAACGTACCAAGCATGTTTGGCTATTATAAGGGAAAACCCTATCCTCCGGCTTGCGTTGCATTGTGTGATGGGACCTGGGTCTTATAATAGCTTCATTTTTCGAAAAAGCATTGCGTTGTCTTTTCTATGCACTAGTATTCTTGGGAGGAAACCCGTTCCGTGTTATACGGCATGGTCCATTGAATTACTCTCTTTTAAAGTAAAGTTTAAATAACTATTTTAGTTCTCACACCAGTCACATGACTGACCTGGAGTTTATTGTTTTAACCTAAACTCTGGGTGCCCTTATTTTCTACACGGGCAACTAGTAGTTTTGGTTTTGCAGATTTATATTCATAGGATCCTGATTTACAGCTGGAACGATGCTCGGAAAGCTCTGTATCCGTGCATTACTTTCAGTTGTGTTTTATATTGTTTTTCCGCTACTATGTAATTTATTGTAATCTCTGATATTTATTGAATGTAATTTATTCATTTATACTCTGTATATTCTTGTATATGATGGAATTGTTGTAATAGCAATGAAATGTTCTTCCGTCTGCGTTCTGATTTGTCCTGTTCTCAAACGATCATGGGTTTTCGAACGGTCTTTGTCGGTTTAACGACTGATTCGGATCGAGCGAAATTCACGGCCGTCTAACATTTTTCTTATTCAACTTGACAAGTAAAAGGTGATGGTTTTATTTGTTTACAAATTCTAATCCAATCTTAACAAAAAAAGATGATAATTTATTTGTTAATAATTTCTATTTAACAAAAGTGACAAATTTATGTCAATTCTAAATTTGGCAAAAGTGACAATTTTATATGTCAATACTAAATTTGACAAAGGTAACAACTTTATTTGTCAATTCGTATTTTAACAAAGGTAACAAATTCATTTGTCAATCTTTTCATTGTAACAAAATGACAATAAAATTTTTTTTTTTTTTTTAATTCTAATCTTTTCCGTGAAATCTAAACTACACTAAAAATGTAATTTTTAATGTACAATCTTTTATTGAAAACAATGCCACATTAAAAATGAAATTTTTAATGTTACTTCTTTTTATTTAAAACAATGCAACATTAAAAATGTAGCTACTTAATGTTACTTCTTTTTATTTAAAACAGTGTGACAATAAAAAGTATGATCTTTTATAATTACTCTTTCTTTAAATGACAAAAATGAACATTCTTATTTAATCCTTTTTAATTGAAAAAAGTAAACATTTTTGTCTCATTCTTCTGTACTGATAAAAATGTATGTTTTAGCCTCATACTATTTAGATAACAAAAATGAATGTTTTGTTTACCTTCTTTGAATTAGACAAAAATGAATTTTTTTGTCTTCTTTAAATCAAATGACACAAATGAATGTTTTAGTTTAATTCCTTTAAGTTAGACAACAAAAAATGAATATTTTCATTTCATTCTTTTAAAATAACAAAAATGAATATTTTTATTTCATTCCTTTATAATAACCAAAAAGAAATGTTATGGTTTCATTCTTTTAAAGTAAACAAAAATGCAAATTTCCTTTAATCCTTTTTAATGACCAAAATGTGATCTTTCTTCTAAATGAACAAAAATGTATATTTTCATTTTAATCCTTATTAATGACAAAAATGTGATTTTTACTTCGTTCTTTTAATATGACAAAAATGTCCATTTTAATCATATTAAAATTTTATAAACAAAATGTTTTTTTTATCTTTTTTTTTACCGTAATAACATTTTATCAACAAAATTGCTGATTTAACAAATTGTCAAAATTCTGTGTTACATGTATGTTGAAAATTTCTAATTCAACATATTTTCAACATTTGGTGTGATACACATTTGATTCTTTTTATATAAACAAAAATGGTGTATTTTTGTTTAAACCAATTTCTAATTTACAAAAATGTTTCAATTTCGATAGTACAACAAACAAAATGATAATTTTGTTTAGTCTAATTCAAATTAACAGAAAAGCTAATTTTACCAATAAAATGAACAAAATAATAAATTTGTTCAATCAAATTCTAATCAACAGAAATGTAACTTTTAATAATTCTATCGCCACAATCAACATAAAAAAAACAGAGGTTTATTTACAATTAACATAGAATAATAGCAGTATGCATTAACTGCAAATTTATAATAATAATTTCAGAATTTATTTCAATTATAAAAGAAATAAATAAAATAGATTTCTCACCTTGGTTTTGTTTTAAGAAATCGTTCGTGTTCAGGTTTGGCTGAATTTTCAAAGTACTCCGTTTCAGATCTGGTCTGTACTGTTGTGTAGATCTCAGAAAGATGATTCCAACGCATCTCGTTTCGTTTAATTCTGATGATATATGAAGGAGTTATATGATTTTAAACTTTTGATTACATCGATAATTAATTAATTAAATAAATAAAGTTAATTACATTCTAATCCCCTTCTCCTACTTTCTCCTTTACTGTTGAAAGAACAAACCCATCAGCTCCATGAGAAACTCCAACGTTGCACCAAATCCAGACCACCAGACCTCGATCTTAGGTGACCACGCGAAGTCCCGGACCGCCCCCTTGCTGCGCAATCAGCACCGCCACCTGCGGTGGCCCCCACCACCACAAATTCCGTCCCCAAGTCGCGCCCTTTGAGGTTGAAATCCCATCGCTTCCTCGGACCAGAGAAGATCATCACTGTACATCTTGGAGAGCTCTAGAAGCTCTTCGATTTGTGATTGGAAGTTTTGAAAACCGTGAAGCGGATTAGAAGAAAAAGAGGGAGGAAGATGGCAGACCTGCGCCATTGATTTTGATGTAGGCGGCTGTGGCTTTTAGGAAATAGGGTTACATATTGTGTACTGTATATATATTCTAGTGTATTTTATATTATTTATTTATTTTAATTCAAGAAAATATTCGTTTATCGATATTAATTCCGAATCGAACCCAACGAACGTCGCCCTAGCCAAATGCCCCCGTCCCGGACACAATGGAACATGTTTCGTAATCCAATTCGGCTGTTACAATATGTTTTTCTTTAAATTACATTATAAATCATTTATTTATTAAATTCCAACGTACATTTTAAATTACCGAGGCCACAGATTACCTCTAAAAATTCCAATAAAATTATTTCTATTTATGTTTTGATGTTACGGTTCTAACAAGACTAATTTCGTCGAATTCTGAGACTGTTTGAAAAATGGCCTTTTTCTAGTCGATTAAATTTGACTGAAACAGACAAAACACGTTTTCCTCCGCTACGCTCACATATTAATTCGAAAAATTATGAAAATTTAAACTTAGCAATAATTTGACATTTCGTTTCCAACAAAAGTGGTTTTGTCGAAAACCGAGGTCGTTTGAAAAATGACTATTTTCGAGCACAATATATTTAATTAAAATATATATAAATTCTATAGCGACTTTTCTAAATTTTAAACTGGATATAACACTCTATTTTTAAAGTGGAATTTCAGTTTTTCAGATTCGTTAGAAAAATATGGTTGAACATATTCAAATATTTCTTGTTTTGTTCAATTCTGATTTAAAATGAATCCTGTACAGTCAGTCAAAGTTCAAATTCAAAAATTTCAAACTGCAGCGCTGTTTTAAACTCCTTTCATAATTAAATTAAATTTATTCGTTTTAAAAAAAGATTTTAGTCGTTCTTACTTAAAATAGATTATTTTAAATATTAAAACCCATTAAAATTTCTAAAATAAAAATTTTAAATTGGCCCCAAATTCTGGGTCGTTACACATAAATATTATTTAGCCATGACTATAAGGCAAAAAACCACAGTAATGTCATATAATCACTATTTAACATATGCTTTTTTACAAAGACAAACATAATAATAAAATCAGGAATATTATTACACCTATACGCACAGGCAAATCGGGAAATTAGGGGAACATAACAATCAAATCAGGAAATACTTGGAATATAAAATTGAATGATACCTTAAGCAGCAAATTGAATTGAAGCCCTAATTAACTTAAATTTGTAACCCAAACGAACCCCGATAGAAGACCTAATTGAAATACTGAAGCTCTAATTGAATTTGAACTCAAACTTGCCGTAATCGAACCCCAATTAAGCTTGTAAACTTGATGCTTTAGCCTTAATTGAACCTGTGACTGAGAATGTTTGATAGGTTGAGCGGCGGAGTATTTTGTTTGAAACCCTTGAATATTTTGCTAAGTGTTTTGCCGCTTCGTTATTTGTTTTTGCGTCGCGCGTAAAAGATTATTTCACGCGGATTGGCAACATGGAACGTTTGAACTTAATCACCCGGATTGATAATTTTATTCACGTGGCTACTGTAACACCTTGGAATTTTTATGCTAACACCTTGAAGCGTGTGTTGCAATTGACAAAAATTAGCACACCTATCGTTACATTGTAACTAGCAACACCTTGGATTTTCGTTGCAATAGGCCATCTGGCGTAATGCCATTTCAAACACGTTTTAATTAAATTATAAATTTATACATTCTAACTTCGATTAAAATAAATTTTAAGTCATTTATTCTCAAAATAATTCGTCTAAAATATTTAATTGCTATGAAAATCAACTAAAAATAAATTTTAAATTGGTTCCAAGAATACGAGTTGTTACAACCTCCACTTAAAATCTTTTCTTCCTCGAAAAGGAAGAAGGAACTGAAAGTCATTTACTTAGCCAACTCAACCTTCGCTTGACTCAAGTTCTTCAAATTTTCAGTTTCTAAGAACTTCCTAATTTCTCGAAATTTGGCTAATGCCTTAAATTTCAAAAAAATTCGCCATAACCTCATTTGTATAGGTTGACCGATACAACTACAAATGGCCTGTCTTGGATCTCATATATCAAAAGAAAAATCCAAAAGCCAATCGGCTCATAAAATCATTAAACTCAAAAAATACAGTAAATATGTACCTATTTGTCAGACATACAATTTTATTCCTCCTCTTAGCTTCCACGTAATAACCTATACAACAAATATATATATATATATATATATATATATATATATATATATATACATGTATATATATCCAATTCGAACTTATTTTCAATTCACTTCAATATTAAATTCGATTTGGCTAAATTTTACCCTTTCATTTTCATACTGGTTCTATCATTCCAATATTTTAATTAGTTAAACTAATAATCATACATCACAACCAACAATTAATTAATTAATTAGCTTTTCAAACATATAGGTTTACAACTAAAACCAAACAATGTCTTATTGGAAATTGGATTCCATCTATGAGTTGAGGAAAGGGATCTTCCTCACCGGTTTCGAGACACTCTAGCAAATGCCTCAGGTGTAACAACCCATATTTTTGGAACCAATTTAAAATTTATTTTTAATTAATTTTCATAGAAGTTAAATATTTTATATGATTTATTTTGAGAATAAACGACTTAAAATTTGTGAACGACAATCGTTGGGTTTGATTTGGAGTTCGGTATCATTTCGAGATAATTTGTGAATTAAATAATCATTATATACGTATATATGTTCATTAACTCTCCCTCATTGAAGCCAAATTCTCCTTCATTAATTATCCGTCGTCGTCACTCATCGATGGACACACCAAATTGTCCCAATTTCAAACATGAAATTCTCCCAATCCGTTAAGAATTAATCCAAACTTAATACGCGAAACTTGTTAAGAATTTCACCAGCTTGAATTTGATACGAGTTTGATTGGAAATGGTGGAGAGAGCAACTCGATTTTCGAACTCAAAGGGGCAGCCGTCACATGCCATTTGAGATGCGAGGGCCCCACCGAGTTGGCTGCGATCGAGGAGGTGGCGGAACTCGTGGCAGCGCGCAAGGGGGGAGGGTCTGATGAGGGTCCCATGGTCTATGATGGCGGCGGGCTAAAGCCCTAGTTCGTGAAGTGTGGGTACTTTTTTTCGCTTGGAACGATAACGAAGGGAAAAGGAGCGATTAAGTGAAAGTAATTAGAACTTAATTGTTATTTATTTATGTAATCAATGTATAAATTATCATATCTTTTTCTTACGAGATCGAAATCCGACGATTTCAGTTGCGTTGCGCTCATATCAACGAACTCTATAACATGGAACTGATGAGAATGGAAAGAGAACAAGTTGAATTTTTGAGCTAAATTAAACGCCTGTTTAGTTTGCTTTAAAATAAAATCTTCAAATACGGACTGACGGAGTGGAATTCAAAGTAAGAACACTCTCACCAAAATATTTGCATAGTTATTTATTTTTTAACCAATATATAGATTGCCAGTATTGATTTTTATCTGATTTAATTATCATAAATGTTGTACGATGCCTGTTAGCTCACCTCACTGTTATTTGAAAGCTCATGGATGATCTGATTGACTGTATTATATTTTGTTTATGATTTTGAAATATTTAACATATAAAAAATATATTAATATCATTGTAGTAGTAGAAATTGGATAGAAATATCCTTTTTGAACTTGAACATTGAAAATTGGCTAATTAGAAAAATAACTCGAATCAAATTAGAATTGTTTAAATTTATTAACCAGTGATTAATTTGAATTCATAATTGTTGTTTAAAAACACCATACGGGCCTGGGGATGATAATTAATTCACATCTCCCATGGATTTAATTGTATGTCAACCGATTGATTGACAAACTGTAATAAGCATTATTTAATTATTTAATGCTTATACAGTTGTAAATTGCACTCTGGATGTGAATGAATGTTTAATAACTGTCTATCACTATTTTTGAATACATGCGATGTATGGAATCCATATAAATAAAACTATATGGTGATTGATTGAGTTTGATTCCAGTTCAGAAATAACGAATATATTTAAATAATATTCAGTGATGGATCAAAATATGATTTGATGTTTGATTTTGGATGGACACGAAAATATATAAAATATGAAGCTGAGTTAAGTTTATGAACGTTATGTTTAACTCGAACGAATTCTTATATCGATTTTATTCATTTTAATAATGAATATCGAGAAGGCCGACTTTTAAAATTTGACATTTTGTAAATATTATCATTCTGAGATTATAATAAAATGGGATGCTCAATTTTGATTTAAAATTGAAATGGAAGTTTAAATCATTTTTTAACGAATTTAAAACGTTTTATAAAACATGTTTTAAACGCAAAACGATGACATATATTATATACATATTTAATGGCTTGAATTGAACGTGCCGCGTAGCAGCCGTTCGCGAATTTCAACCATTAACCTCAAATGGACGTAATGGGAGATCCGACCGTCAGATTCTCCTAATACCGAAACCATTGGGTTCGTATCGAAAAGATCTTTTCAGTGAATACATGAGATTTAAATTTAACTGTTGGATTTTAAAATATGTCCAAACAGTTTCAGAAAAGGTCGCTATGAATGCAGTTCAGTGGCCGATATTGAAAATCGAATGTAAGGGCCTTAATAAAATTATTAAAAATATGGAAAAATTATGTAAAATCATAATTAATGATTTGGAAAGATTTTGGGTGATAAATTCCAAGTTTCGAAAATACAAAAGATTTTTTTGTCGAAATGAACTAGTTATTAACTAGAATAATAATCAAATGATTTTTAAATTAATGAACTGGATTTGTAAATGGTTTTGAAATAGCCAGAGTTTTCCAATTCACAAATTGGAATGGATTGGAATAGAAATTATCTTCGGATATTTCTATATTGGATTCCGTAAATATATGGATATTTTTATGGGAATTTGGAAGATATCGATATCGTTATTCCAAAACGATATCTGTAAATTTCGGAATTTGGTACTGATTATAAGTTAACCTGATTTCCATTCGAGATCTTATGTTTAATATCAAATCGGATTTTGGGTTTGTCGCGAATGGTATCTTAAATAATACTCTTCTTGAACCCAATTGTGAAATGAATAAATCTTTTAAATAAGGTATAGTGTAGTTTTCCAATTTATATAATTAAACTGGAATTGAATGGAATTCGATTAATAATAATCGAGATGAACTTTTGTGAAGGAAGGCGTTTACTATTTATGGAATTTAAAAGGATTTGCCATTATTTCATTTATGGTATTATTCTGATATGGAAATTTATATCGATTATTAATTATTCAATTTTCGAGAAGATTCCATATTAATGGAAAATGATTTTTGGGCTTATTGTGAACTGTGATTTAAATGACATCTGTTCTTTAACCCCAAATAAAGGCAGGAATAATTTCCTATGTTGCAAAACCATTAAATATGGATTTTTGAAGATTAAAACTGAAGTAGAGTTTTAATGAATCATTAATTAGATTAAAAGTGAATACGGTAATTAAAGTTACCAAGTTTAAGAAATGATCGAGATGGCATATCCCCCCTTTTTTTCCTACCCCGCTCCCCTCTTTCCTCCTCCGTTCCCCCGTAGTTTTACTCCTTGCGATAGTTAAATCTTTAGTTAGATTTGAACGATAAATGGTAACTAAATTTACCAATAACACGACGGGTGTTAAATATGAAGTATTACTAGTTTTGCTCCATGGGATGAATAGGTCGGGATTGGGAATAATAAAATAAAAGATTACTTCGGTAAGGTTCGATTAATCCTGACTAGTTCCCTAAACCTTAATCTGGTTTAATTTGTGAAAATAGATAATAAAATCTTTTGAAATGATACCCAACGAAAGATTAAAGAATAAGTTTAAAAGAATTTATATTTGATAAAATTAATGGGAACCTTTCCCCAAAAAATGTTGATATTTGAATAAAACAATATTCTGGATCGGAATGAGGCGTGTGCAATTTTTTGTATTTATCACATGATTATAAAGTTACGCGAGTTATTCGAAAAAATCGGGTTTAACCAATTTCGAATAAATTTTACGACGACTAAAAGTCAATGATATGTAGACGGTGGTTGAAGACCGTAGATCTTCACATCGTTGGGATGATTGTTGATTTCTCGATTGGGGTGTACAATCCTAGACGAGGTTATTAGTGGCGTTCGTCCAGATGTACTTAGAGATCGACCGGATATGTGAGGGCCTCTCTCCTATAGTGGACATATGGGATGAGGAATAAGGCGCCTTCGGTTTCATTCAGACCCAAAACGGACTTGTGAATGGATTATGTCTAACATTGTATTTTGTTCTGTATTGATTGATTTCTATTAAATATGTATCTGTTTGGTGGCGAAGAATTTATTATCTTGCTTAACACCGTTCTCTGAGACGTACGAGCTTAGAAGTTATATATTGGTAGAAATCAGTTGTATGGAGTGAATAGACAATGTGGCATGTTAAGATGCAAATGATTAAGGGCTTCGTTGAAAAGCAGGGCCTTGTGGTTGATGATTAAAACATAGCTTTAAATAGCATAACATTGTGTATTGCATTAATTCGCGACCCTCACACCCGGTATGAGTCAAAAACGGAATAGTGTAACGACTCGACTTTTTGCCCGGTTCTCGTTGGTAATTAAACCAACTTAAACCATTCGTAAAGACGGATTGTTACGGGTACTAACATATTTTCACAAAAATAGCAGAACTATTAATTTCATTACAAAATATTACATCAGAGTTACCAGGAATATTAGAGTACAACATAAGCTCAGCGAAATTAAACTCTTCAACGGAATAAGAAAATCCAAATTATAGGTCTAGCTCCAACCCTGAATCCAACTCTGAAAGCTAAACCTGCAAACTAAGCTACTGGCTGCCCATGCAAAATTATAGGCACCCAAAGTTTAGGTGTGGGAATAATAAACTCCAGGTCAGTCGTGGGACTGGTGTGAGAAATCAAAACAGTAGTTATTTAGGATTCATTTTAAAGTTAGGTAATTCAATGGACCTCGCCACTAACGCGGAACGGGGTTACTCCGTATGAATTCCCGTGCATAGAAACTCGCTATAACTTTTGAAAAATGAAACTACCAGAAGGTCTCGTGGCACACACAAAATGCAAACGCACACATGGGCGAGGTTTCTCCTTATGATAGTCAAAAATGCTGGATACGTGAAAATCCTCTTCCAATACTAAAATATAGTGTGAAAAATCCTTTCGAAAGTAAATGTATCAATCTTAGCCAGCATAAGTACCATATACTATACTAACATATGGTATACAACTAAAATCGTACGGGCTCGTAGCGGAGATTGGGTTTCCAACAATGACTAGGAAAAGGAACTTCCTTCCGATCCGAATTTTGAACACCTCTAGAGGGATGTCCGAGATCAACTAATACTCCTCATGCCAACGCAAGGCCAGGTACCCCTTAACTTGGTAACTTAGAGTACGCCTGAGTATGCTATCTCCCATTCGTTACCGACCTTTCTGATCGCGCGCCAACAACAACCACAAAATTAGACGCTTTTACCACATAGATTAATAACTGGGATCCATACCATAGTACACCTTTTATCTAAAAGGAGACAACACCCCATAACCCTACTGCATTTGTTCCTGTTTTCGTCATTTACCGGGAAGTGAGGCTTGTCGAGGTCACGTTATACACAAGATACGGTTAAATAAGCCATGCTTTGATGATCCATAGCTCACCACATAATTTAGGTATGCCACATTGTCCATTCACAAGGCATCACCGATTTCCATCAATATATAACCTCTAAGCTCATACGTCTTAGAGATGGATGTTAAGCAAGAGAATAAATTCTCCGCCACCAAGAAGATATGTATTCAACAAAGATCGGTGCTACGTAGTCAATTACAATGTGAGACACACAAACCATATATGTCCGTTCTAGGTCTGAACGAAACACCAATCCGAAAATTCCAAATATATTCAAACCTCATGCCACTTATAACCTCGTAACGGGGGATCATCCCAACCGAGACATTAGCCATCAGTCTAAACAATTCAAAGAATTTCGGTCTTCATTCCTCGTTTTCCAAGTCTTGAATTGTTCCATAACTTCGTATTATTACTTGGAATGGTTTTCGAACATATATTCGATCCCGGTCTTTCCAAATAATAAGCACAATTTAAAAAAAAACAATTACGGAACTCAAAGGCTTTCAACCAAATCTCCTTCCATCTTGGAATTTGTTAAATTAAAATTCTATAAATCCATTCTCAATTTATAACAAAATCCATATTTAACCTTTCTCTTTTACAACACATCCCTTAAATCAAAGATAATTTGGCCTTAAAGCCTTAATTAATTTTCCATTTGATAACTCGTTATCAAAAACCCAGTTTCCTTTGAAAACCCTTACTCCACATTTCAACCCTAGTTTCCAATTAAATTGGTTTCCGAACGTTCAATTCTGTAATCTTAACTAAAAGATTATTCTTTCTTCTAAATTCCTTATTTAAATTTCCTCAAATCAAAGATTTGGTTAAATCCCCACAATACAATATGAATTTTTATAGCTCAATCTTATTAGGTTTCAAGAATGATAGTATTGAAGATATGATTCAGGACAGAACCCAAATCAATCGATATTGAACATAAGTTACACAGAAATTGTATCTACTTATATTCGATAACAATTCTCATAATCAATGAATACTATAAGTTAAATAAGGATATAATAATAATATCTTCTAAATTCCTCAAATAATATACGGTTACACCAAATAATTTCATATCAAATATCCAAAGATTATTTCTATCCAACTTATCCCAATCAAATTGGGAAACCCATATCTTAATTTAAAGATTTATCCAACTCTTTGACGTTAGATCTGGATAGAAATATCATCCACTTATACTTATTATTAATCTCTGTATCCAACTCACACTATAAACGAAATAACGGTGGACTACCTTTTAAATTCCTCAAATAGTAAGAGTCATCATCTACCGGATTAATATCAAATATCCAAAGATTTATCTCCAACCATATCCAATTATTTAAAATTGAAAACCGCGTTATAGTATTAAGTAAATGAATTTAATTTCCATATAAAACATTTTCAATACTTTTAAATCTTCGAAAACATTCGACCAATCATTTACAAATAATTACCTATAGTTACTGAAACAGCTCGCAGTTTACCACTTCAAAATATATTATTTTCAAAGAAAGAGTTACCATAGTGTTTCAAATGCATTACAAAACAGCTATCTTAACTACTTTGATCAAAATATCATTTATCTTAGCTAAAACTTAAACTTTATGATTCAAAACATAATTTACAATGATTTTACCATTTTTTCATATTTTTAAAACATTTAAAATAGATATTTATAGTTATGGTCGACAACTGCTCTTACAATGACCTTTTCCAAAACGGTTTTAAACATAACTTGAAAATTATAACCCGAAATTGAAATCCGCTTTCACTCATTTAAAAGCTCTTGTTAGTATAAATCAATTGTTTTTCATTTCTTGGAAATCCAATTTAGATTGCAAAAGCTATAAGTGTTTAAAATTTGTAACTAAAATACGCAAGCCACCATTGTGCGACAAGCTCTATTTTGACCGAAATAAAAATTATTCTTTAGTACTTCAAAATACCTTAGAAAACCATTATATACTCATGTAAATCATTTAAAACCATTTATAATAATTTACATTGACTTTCCAAATTTATTTTGGGTTCAAAAATTCAACTTTTATTTTTTACTTAATAAATCAAATTCTAACTCATTTCTAAATTCAAATAATTTCAAATTAACCATCCCATTCATTGGATCAGTTTGGGATTGCCAAGGAGAGCAAGAAACTATATTTTGCAAACCCAAGCCTGGACACTATCCTCTCTGTCATCTTAGAATGTTCCGATATTTATTTATTCATTTAAAGAACTTTATCAATATATATGAATTCATACATATGGTCTTTCCCAATTATTAACCTTCAATTTCAATAATGATATTGCTTCTAGTTACGAAGAAGATTTTTCGATCACCAATGTGATACCATACTTGTTGTGTCATAGTGTGTGTGTTCTAAACTACGTATCCATCATCCATCACAACAAACATCAACCATCATTAACCATTATTAATTCATCACTATATTTATATTAGTCTAACTACTATATAAATTGTGGTTAAAGGTTTCTCACCTAACAACATTCCAAATCTTCACGGTAGGCGAGCCTAGTTGAGGGAACCACCGGACAGTATTACGGCGCAACATCTTCTTCACCAATATATAATATAATATAATATAATATAATATAATATACACTAATCTCTCTCTCTTTATATTATAAGAGGAGGAGGAGGATGACGACAAACTTTGGCAAGGTGGTGGTGGAAAAGAGGAAGACTTATGCCATGAAAACCATGGCCATAAGCTTAAGAAGAAGAAGGAAGGTAGGAAAAATGAAAATGGATGATAAAATATGAAGTAAATAGCTTCTTATATAGGAAAGGAGGAGTAAGGAGGTAATGACACATAAGGGGACAAGTGGAAACCATGCATGAAAGTTTACATGCAAAATTACAATGTCCATACACTTGTCTTAAGAAGAGAAGGTGAACTTTTGGTAGCATTTTCCCCCTAAATGCTATGAAAACTAAGGGAAGCACTTAATTATAATGCTACTAAGTCATATTATGGTTTGACAAATCTGATTGAACGACAAATAGTATCAATGAATCCAAACTCATTAATAATCATTCTCATTTGTAATTCAAATAAAATTTATCATCTAACTTATCGAAATTCTTAACCATATATATATTTATGTGAAATTCAAATTTAAATTCAAATTAATTAATAAAAATTCCAATTTTAAATTGGTTAAAAATTCTAGATCGTTACATTCACCCTCCCATAAAACTTTTCTTCCTCAAAAAGGAAGATGAGTAAATTTAAACTCCATTACCAGTTTAAATTCCCATTTTTCTCTTGACATATCGGAAATGTAATGGTAAAACCAAGGCCCGTATCACTTTCAAGATACTCTATCTGATTCTCGTTAAAATAGAGGTTGATATAATATCGTAATTACTAGGGTCGTCACCGGTCATGTTTATAATCGAATATTTTCTGAGTTAGACTCAGAGCTACTACCATTACCACCAAGGAGCAACTGGGATAGATATTGTTTAGTACCTGGATATCTACGACCCTAAGAAAATTTAAAATTTAGAAATTATCTTTCTAACTCACTATTAAACTTATGAAACCCAAGGTTTTCTGAACAATTTAAGTCGAACCATAAGACTATGTGTTCATGCCTCAAAATTTTCAAAATCAATTTTAAATCCAAATCCTTAAATTTCTTGGATTTCAACAAAATTTGAGTCCAAATACTCACGTAATTAATATTTTTCTTAAAACATTTAATTATCTCGTAAAAAATAACATTTTGGATAAATTCATCATTTGAAACTCTTTTGCACTTAATACATATTCAAGTTCAAATTAAGAGATAATTCAAAATATTTGTTTCAAATTCAAAACTACTTCATTAATCCTTTTATCCATGGTTTCGTCAAGACAAGGCAGAAGGAAGAGTTCAGAAATAAAGTTGGGCAATTAAAAACTCAAGCATGACAATCGGGAACACAATGAAAATCATAAGATGACGATGGGACAAGCAAAGCGAAGAGGTAGAATTATATTTCGAGAAACTCATTCTATTTCTATTTTAATTCAAATTGTTTCCAATCCATTTACAAGTTAAATTTATACTCATTTAGTATTCTTACTTTGAATTCCTTACCCGAAGTAAAATAATCAAAGGACTTAATTGACCTAACCTGGGTCATTCTTATTCTTACTTACCAATCCCAAAAATATTAATAGACAAATGAATTTTTATTTAAGTTATTTATTACCATATAAGATTACAAATGCTTACCAATTTATGATTTAAGGAAAATTTCTAATATTTCCATAAGTTAATTTCGACTCATAAATTTCATTCTAATTCAAAACATATTGATATTATGATAAAGGATGGTCTCTCAAGCGTAATATTCCCAAATCCCATTCTATGGTATTTCTAACCCTATCTCTAATAAGATATTATAACTCTGATGAGTCATTGTTTTTGTTCAAATATGTCGTACCCATTGCTTTGTATAAACCAAAGCTCTGATACCACCATATAACGACCCGGTCTTTTTCAACCATCGGACAATGGCTAATACTCCACTACGGCATTACAATGGTACACCAGCTCCTTGTTTTATGGCTAGGCTCTCGAGTGTCGCGACCTTTTGCCTAACTAACCCCTCTTGGGATGGGTTGTAATAACCCGGAAATCCGAGCCAATTTAAAATTTTTATTTTGGCAATTTTAGCGAATTTTTATTATTTAAAATGAATTATTTTAAATAATATCGACGACAAATTTATGTTGAATAGAATTCGAACGTATATATTATATAGATCGTCGTTAGAATATAAATATTTAATTTAAATTATAAAAGGAATTGAAAGTGGCGCGGTAGTTCGATAATTTGATTTCAAACTTCAAATGAATGTACAGGATTCAAAATAAACTGGATTTTAGCGAAATCAAAAATATTTGAATCTAATTGAGGATATCTTTCCAACAAATCCGAAAAATTGAAATTTCATAGCGGGGATCAAAAGTTATGTCCAGTTGAAAATTCAGAATAATCGCTATGGAACTTCGGCCCTTAAAAATGGAAATTTTGCAAACGATCTCGGTTTTCGTCGAAACCACTTTTGTTGGATCCGTGATGTCATGTTATTGCTAGGTTTCAAAATTCGTAATTTTTCGAATCAATATGTGAGTGTGGCAAAGGAAAACGCGTTTGACCAGTTTTAGTTGATTTTAATTCACTGGAAAATGGCCATTTTTCAAACGGTCACAAAATTCGACGAAATTAGTTTTATTAGGACTGTATCGTCAATACGAAGCTAGAAAATATTTTTATGGAATTTTTAGAATCAGTATGTGGCCCTGGCAAATTAAAATGTACGTTCAAATCTAAAATTAAATGTTTTGTACTTTAATTTGAAGAATAAATGATTGTAACAGTAGAATGGGCTTACGAAACATAATCCATTATGTCTGGGATGGGGGTATTTAGCTAGGAGAGACAGTCATTTGGTTTGATTTGGGGTTCGTGGTGTTAAATTTTATAACAAAGCAAAAGTAGAATATAATATTAGTATATAATAATATAAATACACTGGAAATTCCCCCTTAACCATAATTCAACGTCCAAGCCGCCAGAATGAAATCGACGGTCAAAACCGCTTAAATTTTCTCCCTCAAAAAATCGATTTATCCACTCAATAATCTTTGGAATCTTAAAGCAAATATTGTAGAGGATCTTTTGCTCTTCCAATCTATACCAACCTCACCTTTCATCATGGTGTTAATCGTTCGAATCGAGCCTCCAAGAAGCCGCCGCGTCGTCTCGTTTTGCGCGCCGTCCTAGCCACCGAGCTGGCCAAGTGGGGTGTCGATGGGAAGCTCTCTCTACGACGAAGTAGGAGGTGCACTCTGATCGACCTCCAACGAACCTCTAGCGAAGCAACGACCAACCCTAGCTTGGAACCTCAGTTCGACGCCGCTGCAATGTTAGTCAGAAAGAAATAGTAACTAATTTACTTAATTAATTAGTTACTAATTAGTTTAAATTTCAGTTTTATCAATGACATTGGTAATGTTAAAAAAAAGAAAATATATATATATATATATGAGTAATGTTTTTACAAACAAATATTTTATAGTCAAATATACATTGTTTTGAAATTGGAAATATACGTATGTTTTTTAGAATAAAAATATCTATGTTTTAGAAATATATATACGAAATTGTTAAAGAATGAAATAAAAATATACTTTGCTTTTGAAATAAAAATATACTTTGCTTTTGAAGTAAAAATATACTTTGCTTTTGAAGTAAAAATATACATTCCTTTTGAAATAAAAATATACTTTTTTTTCAAAGTTTCAAAGTAGAAAATATACAAGTTTCAAAGTAGAAAATATACAAGTTTCAAAGTAGAAAAATATACTGTTTTCAAAGTAGAAAAATATACTGTTTTCAAAGTAGAAAAAAATATATTGTTTTTAAAGTAGAAGAGTAAACATACATAGTTTTGAAAATATATATTGCATTGTTTTGAAAATATATATAGCATAGTTTTGAAAATATATATCGCATTGTTTTGAAAATATATATAGCATAGTTTTGAAAATATATATCGCATTGTTTTGAAAATATATATCGCATCGTTTTTAAAATAGAATTCCCAGAATAAAAATATGATTTTTATTGTTTAAATGGTAAGATAAAAATATAATTCTTAGCGAAGTAAAAATATAATTTTTATATATATGAGAAGTGTTATAAAAATACGATTTTTATGTATACATAAGCGATATGAAAAATGCGATTATTTATATAAACATCATATTAAAAATGTTGTTTTTAATATGAACAACATAAAAAGGACTGCATTGGAATTTACAAACAGATCCAGACGACTCAGCAGTTCAACAGCAAAGCACGACGGAGTGGAACCCTCGGTGAGAACTCCTCACTTTTATTTCTATTTCTAGTTGAAATGTATACTAGGATGCAGAGGGTGTTTAGTAGCACCCGACACCCGTCGTCCACAGACCATGGATGGCTTGTATGCTTGTTTGTTTGATTTTGATGTGTAGTTGATTGTGTGATGTGATGTGAAATGAAATAAAATATTTATATAGTTAAAAATATTTTATTGTTGAAAATAGAATTTCTAACGTGTATTTAAAATGAAATAAATAGTTATAAACATATCGAACGATTTGTTTATATACACACATTTGGCTGATATTGATTGGGACGATAAATTTTACACATCGCCCAACTGCACAAATAAAATCTTTGCTCGATTGTTTGAAAACCCCACACGGGTATTGGGGTGATATATGATATACACTAATCCCAATAATTAGTTGTACGTCGATCGATTGATTGACAGACTGTTATAAGCATTGAATATTTATAGTTGATGCTTATACAGTGTAGAATGCACTTTGGATGATGGTTGATTATTTGTCATTGTTGATATATAGATGCGTTGTATGGAAATCCATAGAAATAAAATCTATGGTAATTGATTGGGTCTCATTACAGTTTTAAAAAGAAATATTTGGTTGTTGAAAATAGAATATTTGAAAATAGAAATATTTGAAAAAGAAATATTTGAAAAGAAATATTTGAATAAAACATTTGAAAAGAAATATTTGAAATAGAATATTTGAAAATAGAAATATATGAAGCCGTGTTGATTATTTTCGTTTTTATAATGAATATTGAAAAGGGATTTCAAAATCGAATATTTTGAAAATGAATTCGAATTGAAATTGAATAGAATTGGATTCGAATTGAAAATGAATTGGAATTGAAATTGAATAGAATTGGATTGGAATTGCAAATGAATTCGAATTGAAATTGAATAGAAATGAATTCGAATTGAAATTGAATAGAATTGGATTCGAATTGAAAATGAATTCGAATTAAATTTGATAGAATTGGATTCGAATTGAAAATGAATTCGAATTGAAATTGAATAGAATTGAATTCGAATTGAAATTGAATAGAAATGAATTCCAATTGAAATTGAATTGAGAACGAACTGAAATTGAATTAAAAATCGATTTAAATTGAAATCAATTTGAGATGAATTTAAAACGAATTTATATTGAAAAATTCAGTCTTGATTTGAATTTGAAAATGAAGTTGAAATCATTTCGAAAACGAACTTAAAACGATTTATAAAATACGTTTTAAAAGGAAATCGACGAAGTATATATTATATATATTATATATATAATATAATGGTTTGAATAGATCGCGCCGCGCTGCGGTAGTTCGTAAATTTCGACCATTGACTTCGAATGGATATTGCGGGAGATCCGACCGTCGGATTCTCCTAAAACCAGAACCGTTGGGTTCGTATCGAAAAGAGCTTTCTAATGAATATTAGAAATTAGAAATCTAACGGTTGGATTTGGAATTATGCCCAAATCAAATTTGGAAAAGGTCGTTGTAAGTGCAGTTCGATGGCCGTTGATGGAAATCGACTGTACAGGCCTTGATAAAATTATTAAAAATAGTAATAATTTGTGTAAAATCATAAGAAATGATTTGTGAAGAATTGGGATGAAAAACTCCATATTTGAAAAGATAAAAATAGATTTTTATCGAAATGAACTAGTTTTGAACTAGAATTATAATTCTATTTATTTTTAAACAAATAAATTGAATTTGAAAAGGGTTTTGAAAGTAACCAGAATTTCCAATAATTGAATTGGAATGGATTTGAATCGAAATTGTCTTTGGAATATTTCGATGTTGGATTTCGTGATGATACAGGTATTGTTATCGGAATTTGAAAAATATAGTTATATCGCTATTTCCAATACGATATTTGTTGGTCGTGGAATTTGATATTGAATATAAGCCGATATATTTTCTATTCAGAGCCCTGTATTTAAAATCAAATGTGATTTGGGTTTGTCGTGAATGGTGTCTTCATTAACACTGTTCTTAAGCCCAATTGAGAAAAAGATTAAATCTTTTTATTTAGATTTAATGAAGTGTACCAAATAAATAATATTTAATTGGAATTGAATTGGTATTGATTTTTGGGTTTATCATGAACAATATTTTAATTAACACTTGTTCTTTAACCCGATAATTAATGGAATGTGATTTTGGGTTTATCGTGAACTGTGTTTTAAATGACACTGATTCTTTAACCCAGTTAAAGATTAAAACTAAGTGGAGTTTTAATGAATCTTTAATTAGATTGAAAAGATAGAAAATGGAGTATCACCAGTTTTACTCCAGACGATAGTTAAATCTTTAATTAGATTTGAACGTGAAATGGTAATTGAATTTACCGATAACACCTTGGTGTTAGATATGAAGTATTACCTGTTTTACTTCATGGGATGAATAGGTTGGGATTGAGAAATAAATGATTACTTCGGTGTGGTTCGCTAATGCCGTCAAGTTTGAATTGATATTCAAAGGAAGATTAAAGAATAAATTTAAAAGAATTTATCTTTGATAAAATTAATGGGAACCTTTACCTAAGAATGTGAAATTTAGAAACTAAATGTAGGTTAGCTAAGCAGAACGGTTTCCCGGGTATTGATCTTATGCTGGTTTCGGCCTTCGGGGTTAATATTTGGGGAATTATTCTCTTGTTAATTTACGGTTAGTGACTGATGAATTGGAATGAGGCGTATGTTGTGTTTGTGTAACAATTGTTTATTATATACGCGAGTTATTCAGAAAGACCGAGTTTATCCCATTCTGAATAACTGATTCGACGATTAGTCGAAGATGAAGACGGTGGTTGAAGACTTGAGGTCTTCATGTCGTTTGGATAATTACTGATGATCATGATTGGGCCGTACACCCAAGAGGAGGGAATCAGTTAGTGGTCGTCCAGACGTACTTGGAGATCGATGGATATGCAAGGTACTAGGTGCCTTCGGTTTCGTTTAGACCCAGAACGAAATTGTAACTGGACTGTGTGTCTGACATTGGATTTTATTCTGTGTGATTGATTTCTATTAAATATGTATCTGTTTGGCGGCGGAGAATTTATTCTCTTGCTTAACGCCCTTCTCTGAGACTTACGAGCTCAGGAGTTATATACTGATGGACATCAAACGCATAGAGTGAATTGCCTGTGTGGCATGCCTAAGTGGAAAATTATCAAGGCTTCCGTTGAAAAGCAAAGCCTTGTGGTTGATGATCAAAGCACGGCCTTTGTGGCATAGCTTTGTGTAACGTTTAATTCGCGAGCTTCACACCCGGTATGAACCAAAAACGGGAGACGAACATCAGGGAGGGCATGCGTTTCCTTCTAGTTAGAAGTGGCGTCAGTGGTTTTACACGCCCTGACGAGTTTGACTTATGTGGTTGTTGGAATTGGAGGAGCCTCGGATTTATCGGTCGTTCTCGAACCGATGGAGTCATTCGTTGGTTTATTTACGCCCATAGGGCGGGGAAAAGCATGTTCGGGCATTTTAATCCACTCTGTGTGGACCGGCCCTGATGATCTAAAGGCGTGATAGAATACTTGCCTGAGACATGGACTAGAGCGTCTCGAATTCGGAGAGGACTATCTTTTGCCTCGGTTCATATCATAAATGATAACCCAACTTCCAATACGACATTTTGCGGTTTTGATTGTATACCTATATATGGCGACATAGTGGTATGGGTCATTCATGCCGCCTATGATTGATATTTATGATTGTATATAAAATCAGAAACTAACTGGAAACGAGCTAAGATGGGCAGTTTCCTGGGTATTAGTCTGATGTTGGCTTCGGCCTTCGGGGTTAATACTTAGGGAATCGTTCTCTTACTAATTTACGGTTGGAGTCTGATTAAGAATTAAAAGACGAAATTCAGTGTATCAAGCATTCTTTGGCTACTATAAGGTAAAAACCCTATTCTCCGGCTTGCGTTGCATTGTGTGATGGGACCTGGGTCTTATAATAGCTTCATTTTTCTTTATTTAGCATTGCGCTGTTGTTTTATGCACTGGAGTTCTTGGGAGGAAACTCGTTTCGTGGTATACGGCGTGGTCCCTTGATTTACCTAACTTTAAAATAAAGATTTATAACTGTTTTAGTTCTCACACCAGTCACATGACTGACCTGGAGTTTATTGTTTTAACCTAAACTCTGGGTGCCCCTATTTTCGACACGGACAGCTAGTAGTTTTGGTTTTGCAGATTTATATTCACAGGAACCTGGTTTACAGCTAGAATGATATCCGAAAAGCTTTGTATCCGTATATTTCCTTCAGTTATGCATTGTATTATTTTCCACTGCTATGTAATTTATTGTAATCTCTGATATTTTTCTGATGTATATTATTTGTTTATTGTGATGACCCCAAACTTCCGTAGACCGAAAGTAAGGATAATCATTTTGGAATACAACATATTTACAAAAAAAACAGATCTCAGATAATTATCATAACACATAAACATTTGCAGCGGAAATAAACGTCATCAGCATCACAGCAAAACATAAAAGTATGCAGTTTTACAGGATCCACTTAGCATAATAGAAGTCCTAACAAAAGAGAAACAAATCTCAAATGGAAAGAAATGAGTTTCAAATCCCATTACATACATCAAAAGAAAAATATAGAAAAATGTCTCAAAAGCAGAATAAAAGATGGAGAAAAGGTCTTCTTCTTCTTCCTCCCAAAGCAAGCTCCCACCAGAAAGTATCACCTAGAAACCTGTCAATTTGATGCCCGTGTGGAAAGAGGGCACCCGAGTTTGCAAAAGTGAAACAAACTACGAGTCAGTCATGGGACTGGTGTGAGAATTCTTAACTAAATTAACTATTAAGATGGCGAATCTCAGGACCACGCCGCTAACGCGGAACTGGTTTACTCCATTGGATTGCCAGTGCAATATTTTATAATGTTTATATAAAACAGCGAAATGACTTTTGAAAAATGAAACCATCATAAGACTCAAGTCCTATCACACAATGCAACGCACACAGGAGGATAGAGTTTTCCCTTATGATGATCAAACATGCTTAATACGTGAAAAGTAATATTTTAATATTATCATTAGTGTTAAAGCAGTATTAAAATACTTCAATATAAATATATCAATCCTAGACGGCATAGTACCCCATCCTACTATGTCGACGTATATAAGTTTACAATCAAAACCGAAATGTTGTCGTATGGGGAATTGGTTTTCTGTCATGAAGTCGAGGCTAGGGATCATCCTCTTCCGATTCGAGACACTCTAGCAAATGACTCAGGATCCCCCGCAGTGATCCCTTGGAACGGTAGGGCCGGTCCCCACCTAGCGGTAGTGGATTGGCAATTCTTGGACATACGTTTCCCGGCCCCTTTGGACCTATAATGTGACCACTTCCGGCCTATAAAAACGAGGTACCTCATTCCAAAATCCACATAGTAAAATGTCGGGCCGTGTTAAAGCCCAAACACCACTCTAGCTAGAAAGAAACGTATGCACTCCCTACGGCCCATATCCCGTTTTTGTCTCATACCGGGGTGTGAGGCTCGCGGAGTTACGTTATACACAAAACTATGCCCAAACAGGCTATGCTTTGATCATCAGCCACAAGGCCTGCTTTTCAACAAAGCCTTGATCATTGCATCTTGGCGTGCCACGATGACAATTCAACGCCATGCTATCGATAACTACTACTACATATCCGAGTGTTAAGTAGAGAATAAATTCTCCACCACCAAACATACATATATTAACAGAAATCGATTTAATTACATGTAGCGAATTCCAACGTCAGACACACATCCATTTACAGGTCCGTTCTGGGTCTGAACGAAACCGAAAACACCAAAAAGGCGCTCGCTTATCCGCACGATCAGCACACACGTCTGGACAATTACTGCTTCAACCTAGTCCTGGGAGCAAGTCAGTCCAAGGTATCAGAAGTCATCGCCCATTCGATGTGAAGATCGCCGGTCTTCTACACCGTCTTGTTACATCTTTGATTTAATCGTCGTTCAATTATTTGAAATGAGTTAAACTCGGCCTTTTCAAATAATTGTCGTATAATTATAGTTTTAAACATTTCATATATATTTATAACTATTTATCGATATTTTTATTTATTAAAATAGCTCGAAATATATAAACGACGTTTCGAGTCAATGGGCGGCGCTAGCGCTGTTTTTACCATAATTTGATTTACACATATTTTTAAATCTAACCGTCGGATTTTGATGAAATTTATATCGTTGGAAAGCTCTTCCCAAACCGGTCCTAACGTTTCCAGTTTTGGGAAAATCCAATGGTCGGATCTTTCTATATATTCGTTTGAAGTTACGATTGTCGATTCCCGAACTACAGCGCCCGTTTCGTTTAATTTTATATTTTATATTTATATATATAACATAGAAACCATTTGGGCGATTTCCTTTATTAAAAATGAGGATTTCAACAATGCATCATTTTAAATCAAATAAAAATGACATTTTTGTTCGCCAATTCTAATGCGACCAAAATGAGATTTTTAAATGTATAATTTCAATGTCAACAAAAAGACATTTTTGTTCGCCAATTCTAATGCGACCAAAAATGATGTTTCAACGATGTATATTTTAATATTCCACAAAATGTCATTTTTGTTCGCCAATTCTAATGCAACCAAAATGATATTTTTAAAGGTATAATTTCAATGTCAACAAAAAGACATTTTTGTTCGCCAATTTCAATGCGACCAAAAATGATGTTTCAACGATGTATATTTTAATATTCAACAAAATGTCATTTTTGTTCGCCAATTCTAATGCGACCAAAATGATATTTTTAAATGTATAATTTCAATGTCAACAAAAGGACATTTTTGTTCGCCAATTCTAATGCGACCAAAAATGATGTTTCAACAATGTATATTTTAATATTCAACAAAATGTCATTTTTGTTCGCCATTTCTAAAGCGACCAAAATGATATTTTTAAATGTATAATTTCAATGTCAACAAAAAGACATTTTTGTTCGCCAATTATAATGCGACCAAAAATGATGTTTCAACGATGTATATTTTAATATTCAACAAAATGTCATTTTTGTTCGCCAATTCTAATGTGACCAAAATGATATTTTTAAATGTATAATTTCAATGTCAACAAAAGGACATTTTTGTTCGCCAATTCTAATGCGACTAAAAATGATGTTTTTAAATGTATATTTTCAATGTCAACAAAAAGACATTTTTGTTCGCCAATTCTAATGCGACCAAAATGATTTTTTTAAAATGTATATTTTCAATGTAAAATGAAAAAGTCCCTTATTCTTTTATTTACATTTAAAATGTAAATATCTTTTTATTTTTTCTTGTAACATTGAAAATAAAAATGTCTTTTTATACATCTATTACTAAGAGAACTCAATTAAAAGTAAATTTATCTTTCTATGTAAATTTTGCACTGTAAAATGCAATTAAAAAGGTGGACTTTATTTCCCATGCAAACGTCTTTTCTAGCTTCAATATCACTAAAATAAATATAATTCCTAATGTCAAGATTTGATTCATTTCAACTATACTAACATAACAATGAAATTTTGTTCATTTCAAACATATAGACATAACGATGAAATTTTGGTGTCGTTTCAACTATACTAACATAACGATTAAATTTGATTTACATCAACGATACTAACATGATGGTGAAATTAGGTTCATTCTTGATGAATCACAATAAAGGCCTCATCTTATTTTCATTTGTAAATCAAATAAGATGTCTAATATTTATCTTATCTTCTGGCTAAAGTTTAAACGATCCAAATTTTCTTTATAAATCAAATAAAGACCTACACTTCTTTTTATTTTGTAAAACAAAATAAAGGGTTCAAACTTTTCTCTTATATATTGTAAATAAAAGATTCAAACTTTTCTTTGTATAGTAAATAAAAGATTCAATTTTCTTTTATATAGTAAATAAAAGATTCATCTTTCCTTTGTTTTCAAGACAAAAGATTAAAACTTTAATTATATTTTGTTTATCAAACAAAAGATTAAAACTTTACTTTTATTTTGTTATTCAAACAAAAGATTAAAACTTTGCTTTTAATTTGTTATTCAAACAAAAGATCAAAACTTTGCTTTTATTTTGCTATTCAAACAAAAGATCAAAACTTTGCTTTTATTTTGCTATTCAAACAAAAGATCAAAACTTTGCTTTTATTTTGTTATTCAAACAAAAGATCAAAACTTTGCTTTATTTTGTTATTCAAACAAAAGATCAAAACTTTGCTTTTATTTTGTTATTCAAACAAAAGATCAAAACTTTGCTTTTAATTTTGTTATTCATAAATAAGAATTCAACTTAAATAAAAGGAATAAAATAAATAAATAAATAAATAAAAGATGAGAACTTTATTATGATTACATCAGATTATTTCAGATCCAAACAATCGAATTATAACATGACATCACAATGAATCAGATTCAACAATACAACAATCACCATATAACAGATCAGAGTAATATACAATGATTCAACTAATCGAATAGGATTTTAATATAAATTATTTAATTATTTAAATTCAGAATCTCACCGTCGTTGACGATTTTTGGCCAAAATTCGAACTGTTCAGAATCAACTCCAGTCAGTTCAGATGCGTAGAACTCAGTCACACGATTACAACGCCGCTGAAATCATCGAATTTCGAATTGAAACGAGTTAGATATGATAAATTGAAGTTTTAAAATAATTTGAATTAATTAAATAATAGATTAATTAGAAAATTAACCTTTCTTCCTCTCAGACACTATAGGCCGCACGTTTTGGCTCCCCCTTCAATTCTAGGGTTCGATTTTTGTTCAAATCTGCTGTAGGGTTCGTCGATCAGGATGTGGCACGCTGGCGTACTAGGGCAGGCGCACGCGAGGGGGTTGGTTTGGCCGAAATCGGCGGCGGCTAGGGGGGCCCACGGCGGACGAACGGCGCGGGTTTGCGGGGCTGCTGCTCTGGCTTCGGGCGACGAGGAGGTGATCAGGTGGTATGGAATTAAAGAGGACGGAAGGGGCTTTGAAATGGTGTGAAGGGGTTTAATTCTTGAAGGAGAGGGAGAACGAAGTGGAGGAAGTTCAGAAATTTATGGCCATGGATTAAGAAGAGGGGGGCGGCAGAAGAAGAAGACAAATAGTAATTAGGGTTTTCTAATCTCCTATTTTTATAATATTAAAAATGTATTTTTACAAAAAATAACCATATCTTCCAAACCGGTTCAAATTCAGTCCAGCACCTAGCCAATAGCCCATATTCCGGATCCTATGGGACAGGTCCCGTCAGCCCAAACGGCTGTCTGTGGCCTGTATTATTTAATTTAATATTTAATTCCTTTATTAGTTTAATTCGTCTGGATAAATAAATTCACCAAGGCCATAAACGGACTCAGAAAAATCCAGAAAAAATATATTTGTCTATGTTATGACGATACGGTCCTAAAAAATTAATTTCATCGAATTCTGACACTATTTGAAAAATGGCTATTTTTCAGTCGATTAAATTTGACTGTAATCGACCAAACACATTTTCCTTCGACCCGCTCACTTATTAAATCAAAAAATTCTAACAATTGAAACCTAGCAATAATATGACATTCCGGTTTCAATGAAAGTGGTTTCATCGAAAACGGAGATCGTTTGAAAATTGGCAAATTTCACTGGCTTTAACATTGTTTAAAAATGGAATTTTTTTAATTTCTGCCACATTTTTCCACCAAATAATTTAAAATAAAAATTTTGAATTGGTTCGGATTTTCCGGGTCGTTACAATCTCCCCCACTTAAGAATTTTCGTCCTCGAAAAAAAAACAAAGTAAAGTAGGAACCAAGATGGAAAATGTAGATTGAGGAAAATGTACCCTAACACGAGAGTTATTCGGAGATATCCACTCTGCACTTGGGGTAAGCCTTTTTGATGCTGTCCTCTGTCTCCCAAGTACAGTCTCTAGGATCCCCACTCCATCGAACCTTGACTAGGTTAATCTTCTTTTCCTCAAGATTTTGGTTTCTTTGCCAATGATCTTAATCGGGTCCTTTCTCACTGTCAGATTTGGAGAAATATCTAGGACCTGTTGCTTTAATTCATCCTCGATCAGATCTGGATCGTGCACATGCTTGCGGTGTTGAGACACATGAAATACATCATGCACCCCTGGCAACCAGTCGGGCAGCTGCACTCTATAAGCGAGAGTACCAATCCTTTCGAGAATAGGGAATGGACTAATGAATCTCGGTGCCAACTTTCCCGTCTTCCCAAAACGAATCACGCATCTCAGAAGAGAAACCTTCAAGTATACTCGATAACTCACAGAGAATTCAAGATTCCTTCTTCACTGGTCGGCATAGCTCTTTTGTCGGCTCTGAGCAGTCAACAAGCGCTTCTTAATCAAGTCAACCTTATCTGATGCTTCTCGAACCATGTCCGGGCCCAAGACCAGTCGATTGCCCAACTCCACCCAACATGCTGGAGATCTGCACAACCTGCCGTAAAGTAATTCAAATGGTGACATCCCTAAGCTTGCTTGGTAGCTATTATTATAGGAGAATTCCACCAAGTGCAAGTGGTCCTCCCATGAACCGCCATAGTCGAGAATGCAAGCATGCAATAAGTCTTCCAAAACACGATTCACCCTCTCAGTCTGGCTATCTGTCTGAGGGTGACAGGCAGAGCTCAGATTTGACTTAGTCCCAAGTTCCTCTTGAAAAGCTTCGCAGAATTTACTGGTAAACAATGGATCCCGATCACTGACAATGCTTTTGGGAACCCCATGCAGTCTGACTATCTCTTTAAGATAGAGCTGTGCTAAACTTCGAGCTGTTCTATTGGACCGAACAGGGATGAAATGGGCAGATTTTGTTAAGCGGTCGACAATCACCCAAATGCTATCGTTTCCCTTTCGGCTTCGAGGCAAGCCATCTATGAAGTCCATAGAAATTTCCTCCCACTTCCAACCAGGAACTCCTAGCGGTTGCAACAAACCTTCCAGTTTCTGTTGATCACTTTTAACTTGTTGGCAAGTGGGACATCTAGCAACATAAATGAAATGTCTCTCTTCATTGATTTCCACCAAAAGGTGCACTTGAGATCATGGTACATTTTGTTTACACCTGGATGGATGCTGATTTTAGATTTGTGGCACTCATCCATCACTTCTCTTTTTAGCTCAGCAATGTCTGGCACACAAATTCGCCCTTGTAATCTAAGGGTTCCATCATCATCAATCTGGAAACTTGAGGCTTCGCCTTTTCGGACTCGCTCGCAAAGCTTCTAAATAAATTCATCATTCTTTTGAAGAGCAGAGACTTTATCAATCAAAGAAGGAGTGATAATGAGACTGGCGATAATGAGATTATTGCACTCTGCATTCTTTCTACTTAGTGCATCGGCTACAACATTTGCTTTTCCTGGAGTATATAGGATATCCAGGTCATATGATGCATGAAATTCGACCCAGCTTTGCTGCCTCATATTCAAATCTTATTGGGTAAAAAGGTTCTTCAAAGATTTGTGATCGGTGTAGATTTCAAACTTTTCACCCAAAAGATAATGCCTCCATATTTTAAGAGCAAACACAATAGCCATTAGGTCAAGGTCATGCGTGACATAATTCTTCTCATGCGGTTTCAGTTGGCGGCTAGCATATGCGACTACCCTGCCTCTTTGCATCAGCACCGCACCAATACCTTAAATAAATAAGGGATAACATGTTAAAATGAGATTTTTCATTAAAGGAAAAATGTTATCTTAGACATGTAAATTTATAAAGAGATGCTTAGAGGCGTCGGTCCAGACCTTCAAATCCTGATTTCCATCTATGATGGTCAACACAGGAGCATTGGTCAACCTCTTCTTTAGCTCTTGGAAAGCTAACTCGCATTCCAGTGTCCACTTAAATTTCGTATGCTTCTTGGTCAAGTTTGTCAATGGACAAGCTACCTTCGAAAAATCTTTGACAAACTTCCAATAATAGCCGGCCAGTCCCAAGAATCTTCTGACCTCCGTGGGAGTTCTAGGCTGCTTCCATTCTTGGATGGCTGAGATCTTTCCTGGATCTACTGAGACGCCCTCCTTTGATACAACATGGCCGAGGAATTTCACCTCCTCTTGCCAGAATATGCATTTAGAAAATTTTGCTTTCAGCACATTTCTTCCCAAAATCTCTAAGACTTCTCTCAGATGTTGTTCGTGCTCAGCAGCGGATTTAGAAAAGATGAGGATGTCATCGATGAACACGAGCACAAATTTATTTAAAACATCTCTGAATACTCTATTCATCAAATCAACAAAATATGCTGGAGCATAACATAGACCAAAAGGCATTACTAGCCATTCATAAAAGATGTCAGCGCCTCTGAAAGCAGTTAAAGGCACACACTCCTCTGCGATGCGAAGTTGATGGAAGCCTGTAGCTAGGTCCATCCTAGAGAATACTCGTGCCCCGTGCAGTCGATCAAGCAAGTTATCAATACGAGGCAGTGGATATTTGTTCTTAAGAGTTTACTAGTTGAGATCACGGTAGTCTACACATAGCCTAAGAGTGCTGTCTGATTTTGGGACAAACACCACTGCTGCTCCCCATTTTGAGAAGCTGGGCCAGATGAGACCCTTCCACAAAAGCTGCTTGGTTTGATTTTTCAGCTCCTCTCTTTATTTTGGTGACATTCTCCGAATGGGATGTACAACAGGCCTTGCATTCGGAGCCAAATCAATTCGGAAGCTGATTTCTCTATGTGGAGGTAGGCCCTCAACTTCTTTGAAAACATCAGCATAATCTTTGACGATAGGGATATCCTCAATAGAAGTAGGGGTAACTTCTAGAGAAGACCAGAAGGTTTTCCTGTCGGTGGCTGAGCCATAGCAGGGGATACATACATTATGGAGATTAGTTTTAACTTTGACAATTCTTTCAGCACAATTGACTTCGGCCTCATATTTTGTCAGCCAATCTATCCCAAGAATGACATCATTACCAGAGAAACTCATAACGATCATGTCAAAGGGAAATTTGCAGCGAGAATAAGAAATAGGTACTCGACAATACTGATCAAGAATAACAGAACCTCCTATCGGACTATTGGCTCTAATCAAATTTTTGAGTTTCCTTGGTTTCAGTTTCAACTTTTTAATCGCATCATTAGAAATAAAGCTTCGTGTAGCACCAGTATCAAATAAGACAGTAATAGGGATATTCTTAATATTAAGCGTACCTCCCAAGACATTGGGTTTATTAGGCCCCTCAGTCGAAGCTGTTGTATTTTCTCCCTCATAAACATGTGCCACCTGAGCATTCCTTAGCAGTGGACAATGCGCCTTGATGTGCCCCTTTTGAAGGCAATTTGTAGCATTCCCTTTTGTCCTGTGAACTCTGGCCACGATTCTGAGGATTTTGACCACGGTTTTGGGAGCTCTGACCACGGTTCTGACTAGGGCCTGAATCCTCTCTCTTGACCCTTTTTCGTGCTCTACACTCGTAATCGAAATGCCCAATCTTGCCGCAGTTATAGCAGGTCACCTTGCTCCTATCCCTCTTCTTCCCTTGGGGCTTAGCTGCAGAAGAATTGCTCGCCTCCTGTTTCTTGTTAGCCTGTTCCTCCTGGTTGTTGCTTTGACCTTTCCCCCTATCCTGCGGTCCAGACTCATCATTTTCCTCATAGCGGCACGCCATTTCCACTACTTCATTGAAAGGAAGCTTGATATGGGCAGTGACTTGATTCAAATATTTCTTGGACAGCCCCTTGATAAATTTCTTATTCTTCTCTACTGGATCTTGAATCAAACTAGGGGCATATCGTGAAAGCTCATCAAACTTCCTCACATATTCAGAAACGGTCATACTGCCTTGTTGTAGGTTAACGAACTACTCGCGCAGACGCTCTCTAGCTTGTGGGGGTATATATTTCTCAATGAAAAGCTCCTTGAATCTAGCCCAAGACATATTGGCCACGTCGTTGCAGATTTTAATTGTATCCCACCAATGCCCTACTTCCTCCTTTAGTTGCCAAACTGCCAGATAATGTTTTCGCTGATCTTCCAGTTCCAAGCCTTCTAGGATCTTTTCGCAATCTTTAAGCCATTCCTCTGCTTGAATCGCTGACTCCTGCCTTGCAAAAGGTACACATCCAAGGTTCCTGAATTTCTTTGACATTCTCTCCAAATCAAAAGGCTACGGAGGTGGAGGTGGTTCAACTACGACCTCTGAATTATGCTGGTCTTGAGTGATGGGTTTCTCGTCTCTAGCTTGCCCTCCAGCTCCTACTCGGGCTCCTCCTCTAGCCCCGCCTCAAGCTCCACCACGGGCTCCGCCTCGGGCTCCGCCTCGGGCTGTTCTTGATCTAGTATCCATTTAAACCAGTCTGTACCATCAAGGAAAGAGTCAGACCAACAAAGAAGAGAATTTTCAAGAAAAGATAAGATATGGACGAGATGAAAAGATGATGATGTAATGACTGGTAAATATGTGCTATTCTGCTGTGCTCACTCTAGGACATTACTAGTCCTATCTCTAATGAGCTACTCGTCTGAGAATAATGTGGATTCTATCTAGACGAATTGTTCTAAATATGTTATATTCCGAAGCTAAGGTAAACCTTAGGCTCTGATACCAACTGTGATGACCCCAAACTTCCGTAGACCGAAAGTAAGGATAATCATTTTGGAATACAACATATTTACAACAGAAACAGATCTCAGATAATTATCATAACGCATAAACATTTGCAGCGGAAATAAACGTCATCAGCATCATAGCAAAACATCAGAGTATGCAGTTTTACAGGATCCACTTAGCATAATAGAAGTCTTAACAAAATAGAAACAAGTCTCAAATGGAAAGAAATGAGTTTCAAATCCCATTACATACATCAAAAGCAAAAGATAGAAAAATGTCTCAAAAGCAGAATAAAAGATGGAGAAAAGGTTCTTCTTCTTCCTCCTAAAGCAAGCTCCCACCATAAAGTATCACCTAGAAACCTGTCAATTGGCTGCCCGTGTGGAAAGAGGGCACCCGAGTTTGCAAAAGTGAAACAAACTACGAGTCAGTCATGGGACTGGTATGAGAATTCTTAACTAAATTAACTATCAAGATGGCGAATCTCAGGACCACGCCGCTAACGCGGAACAGGTTTACTCCATTGGATTGCCAGTGCAATAATTTATAAAGTTTATATAAAACAACGAAATGACTTTTGAAAAATGAAACCATCATAAGACTCAAGTCCTATCATACAATGCAACGCACACAGGAGGATAGAGTTTTCCCTTATGATGATCAAACATGCTTAATACATGAAAAGTAGTATTTTAATATTATCATTAGTGTTAAAGCAGTATTAAAATACTTCAATATAAATATATCAATCCTAGACGGCACAGTACCCCATCCTACTATGTCGACGTATATAAGTTTACAATCAAAACCGAAATGTTGTCGTATTGGGAATTGGTTTTCTTTCATGAAGTCGAGGCTAGGGATCGTCCTCTTCCGATTCGAGACACTCTAGCAAATGACTCAGGATCCCCCGCAGTGACCCTTGGAACGGTAGGGCCGGTCCCCACCTAGCGGTAGTGGATTGGCAATTCCTGAATATACGTTTCCTGGCCCCTTTGGACCTATAATGTGACAAATTCCGGCCTATAAAAACGAGGTACCTCAATCCAAAATCCACATAGTAAAATGTCGGGCCGTGTTAAAGCCCAAACACCACTCTAGCTAGAAAGAAACGTATGCACTCCCTACGGTCCATATCCCGTTTTTGACTCATACCGGGGTGTGAGGCTCGCGAAGTTACGTTATACACAAAGCTATGCTCAAACAGGCTATGCTTTGATCATCAGCCACAAGGCCTGCTTTTCAACAAAGCCTTGATCATTGCATCTTGGCGTGCCATGTAACACCCCGTAATTCTGTAACACTAAGATTCACAAATCGAGGCAGGATTAAATTTTAAGTTCAAAATCAATGGAAACGGGCTGCACCATTGCATTCGTCTCAGAATTCTGCATGAGATAGAGTCCGAGTTTACGTTAATCGGACTACGTATGAAGGAGTTATGGTCTTCAGAAGTTTCAGAATTCGATTTAAAATTCGAAAAGGTCAGAAAACGAGTTCAAAATTCAAAATCGGACCCAGACTGGGCTGGGCGGGAATTTTCCCGCCCAAGACCCAGGTCGACTGGGTAGTCGACCTAGGGGTCGACCCCCCTGCTTTTTCCAGATCTGCAGTCCGGTTCGTTCTTCTGTATCCGGATGCCATTCTGACCAGATTCGTCCGCCTAATCCTATATAAACAGCCTTAGTCTCCTTCTCTATTCACAATTCTTTTCTATCCTTATGCTGCCTCTGAGAAAATGTATAAATAAATAAATAAAAATAAGAAAATAATACGAAAGTCCAAGACAAGGTTATGCTGCTCAAGTTTGTCAAGAAGGGATTCGAATCAAGATTAAAGCTTCAAGATAAGAATCAAAGGCTAACTCAAACGGTTTCGAGCAACGTCGCACAAATCATAGCAACGCCATCTTTCTATTCTAATGTAATCTCTGTAAGTCGGTTACTTTTTAGATTTGAACGCTTCCTCTATTCGTGACATGAAATTAAAGGAATAAAAGAATATGCCAAATCTTTCTATTCGAATCTGTGCCTATATCTTTGGACCTAATTAAGAACTGTTATGATTCGATGACCAATTAGGCCTTGCCTATGACTATGAACATTGCCTATGACTATGAACCTTGCCTATGACTATGAACATTGCCTGTGACTATGAACATTGCCTACGACTATGGGCATTGCCTATGACTGTGATTGTGACTATAAGAATTATTTCCTTGACTATGAACACAAGCCTATGCCTTTGACTAGGAAGCATAAACTATTGCCTATGACATAACAAGGGCTACTGTGATTAAACACCTATGATTCATGACTAGGAAAGTGTTGCTTAAGTTTTGTGACTGTGAAATTGGGTCTAATCCTGATTATCTATTCTGTCTATTCTTGGTTTTCTTTGGTTTTATGTGACGGTCGGGAATTTCGCTCGCTCCGAACCAGTCGCTAAACCGACCCAGACCGTTCGAAATGCCCTATCGTTTGAGAACATGACAAAACAGAACGCATACGGAAGAACATTTCATCGTTATTACAACAATGCATCAGATTACAAGAATATACAGAGTATAAATGAATATTACACAGAAATATATCAGAGATTACAATACATTGCATAGAAGCGGAAAATAATACAATACACAACTAGAAGGAGATATACAGATACAAAGCTTTCTGGATATCGTTCCAGCTGTAAACCAGGATCCTGTGAATATAAATCTGCAAAACCAAAACTACTAGTTGCCCGTGTCAAAATAGGGGCACCCAGAGTTTAGGTTAAAACAATAAACTCCAGGTCAGTCATGGGACTGGTGTGAGAACTAAAAACAGTTATTAATCTTTATTTTTAAAGTTAGGTAAATCAAGGGACCACGCCGTATAACACGGAACGGGTTTCCTCCCAAGAATACCAGTGCATAAAACAACAGCGCAATGCTAAATAAAGAAAAATGAAGCTATTATAAGACAAAGGTCCTATCACACAATGCAACGCAAGCCGGGGGATAGGGTTTTTACCTTATAATAGCCAAAGAGTGCTTGATACGTTTAAAACAGATTATTTGATACTATAATAAGTGCATAGTGTATAAAATAACTTCAAATCATAAGTATCAATCATAGACGGCATGAATGACCCATACCACTATGTCGCCATATATAAGTTTACAATCAAAACCGCAATGTCGTATTGGAAGTTGGGTTATCATTTATGGTATGAACCGAGGCTAGGGGCAAGATCCTCACTGATTCGAGACTGTCTAGTCCGAGCCTCAGGAACAGCCGCAACTGCCCCTTGGATCGTCAGGGCCGGTCCACCGATGTGGATTATTATGCCTGAACACTGCGTTTCCCCGCCCTTTGGGGCGTAAGCCTGGCCCGTCAGCCGACCAGAAGCATCGGCCGAAACCGATATCACGAGGCGCCTCGCTTTTCAGCAAGTAATAATAAGCAACATCCACATGAGTCAAACTCGTCATCCAGTTCAAGCACTGACGCCACTCCTAACTAGAAAGAAACGCATGTCCTCCCTGAGGTCCGTCTCCCGTTTTTGGTTCATACCGGGTGTGATACTCGCGAATCAACGTTACACAAAGCTACGCCACACAAGGCCGTGCTTTGATCATCAACCACAAGACTTTGCTTTTCAACAAAAGCCTTGATCCATGCAACTCAGCATGCCACATTGTCAGTCCATACTGTACCACTGATTTTTGCCAATATATAACCTCTAGGCTCGTACGTCTCAGAGAAGGGTGTATAGCAAGAGAATAAATTCTCTGCCACCAAACAGATATATATTTAGCAGAGATCACCAATACAGTATAAAGGAATACAACGTCGGACACACTATCCATTTACAAGTCCGTTCTGGGTCTGAACGAAACCGGAGGCACCTTGTACCTCGCATATCCATCGATCTCCAAGTACGTCTGGACGATCACCAACTGTTTCCATCTTCTTGGGTGTACAGCCCAATCAAGATCATCAGTAATCACTCAAACGACGTGAAGACTTCCGGTCTTCGACCACCGTCTTCATCTTCGACGTATCGTCGTATCAGTTATTCAGAATGGGATAAACCCGGTCTTTCCAAATAACTCGCGTATATTTTAAATAATTGTTACACAAATACAACATACGCCTCATTCCAATTCATCAGTCACTAACCGTAAATTAATCAAGAGAATAATTTCCCAAATATTAACCCCGAAGGCCGAAACCAACATCAGATCAATATCCAGAAAACCATTCTGCTTGGCTAACCGACAGTTAGTTTCTAAATTTCACGTTCATAGGGAGAGGTTCCCATTAATTTTATCCAAGATAAATTCCTTGAATTTATTCTTTAATCTATTTTTGAATATCAATTCAAACTAGTCGGGATTAACGAACTTTACCGAAGTAATCATTTGTTTTAATTTCCCAACCCCAACCTATTAATCTCATGAAGTAAAATTGGTCCTACTTCATATCTAACACCCCTGTGTTATCGGTAAATTCAATTACCATTTCATGTTCAAATCTAATTAAAGATTTAACTATCACCTGGAGTAAAACTGGTGATACTCCATTCTCGATCTTTTCAATCTAATTAAAGATTCATTAAAACTCCACTTAGTTTTAATCGTTAACTGGGTTAAAGAATCAGTGTCATTTAAAACACGGTTCACGATAAACCCAAAACCACATTCCATTAATCATCGGGTTAAAGAACGAGTGTTATTTAAAACACTGTCCACGATAAACCCAAAAATCAATATCAATTCAATTAAATATTATTTAATTGGTACACTTCATTAAATCTAAATAAAAAGATTTAATCTTTTCTCAACTGGGTTCAAGAACAGTGTTAATGAAGACACCATTCACGACAAACCCAAATCACATTTGATATTAAACACAAGGCTCTGAATAGAAAATATACCGGCTTATGTTCAATATCAAATTCTACGACTAACAAATATCGTATTGGAAATAACGATATAAATATATATATATTTCAAATTTCCATAACAACACCTGTATAATCACGAATTCCAACATCGAAATATTCCGAAGACAATTTCGATTCAAATCCACTCCAATGCAATCATTGGAAATTCTGGTTATTTTTAAAACCCTTTTTAAATTCAATTTATTTATTTTAAAAAAATAGAATTATAATTCTAGTTCAAAACTAGTTCATTTCGATAAAAATCTATTTTTATCTTTTCAGATATGGAGTTTTTCATCCCAATCCTTTCTAAATCATTTCTTATGATTTTACACAAATTATTACTATTTTTAATAATTTTATCAAGGTCCGTACAGTCGATTTCCATCAACGGTCATCGAACTGCACTTACAACGACCTTTTTAAAATTTGATTTGGACATAATTCCAAATCCAACCGTTAGATTTCTAATTTCTAATATTCATTAGAAAGCTCTTTTCGATAAGAACCCAACGGTTCTGGTTTTAGGAGAATCTGACGGTCGGATCTCCCGTAATGTCCGTTTGAAATAAATGGTCGAAATTCGCGAACTACCACGGCGCGGCGCGTTCTATTCAGGCCATTATATTATATATATAATATATATAATATATATAATATATATTTCGTCGATTTCTATTTAAAACGAATTATATAAATAGTTTTAAATTCGTTTCAAAAGCAATTTCAACTTCCATTTCAATTCAAATCAAAATTGAATTCTCCTTATAAATTCGTTTTAAAATTCATTTCTATTCAATTCAAGTTTCAATTCAATTTGAATTCATTTCAATTCGTTTTAAATTCAATTCGAATTCGTTCTATATTCAATTCATTACGAAATCGTTTTCAATTCATTTCATTTCGAAATCGTTTTCAATTCATTTCATTTCGAAATCGTTGATTTCAAAATTACTTTTCAATATTCATTTTAAAATGAATAAAATCGATACAAATATCGTTCCCGTAAAAATGGCGTCAATCTAATCAACACGGCTTCATATATTCCTTTATTCTATTCAACAAATGAATATTTATTTTTGTCAACACACGACTAATCTCAACGAATGAGTACTGTCCACGTGTGACTATTTTTGTTAAATTATTTCGTTAAACACATGACTAATCTCAACGGATGAGTACAGTCAACACATGAACCTTTATTTTATATTGATAAAGATGTAAATTTTATTATTAAAATATTTCGTTCAACACATGACTAATCTCAACGGATGAGTACAGTCAACACATGAACCTTTATTTTATATTGATAAAGATGTAAATTTTATTATTAAAATATTTCATTCAACACATGACTAATCTCAACGGATGAGTACAGTCAACACATGAACCTTTATTTTATAATATTCTTTATTCTCTAAATTGGAATGAGGCCCAATCAATCACCATATAAAATTAATTATATGGATTTTCATACAACACATGTATATAATAGCATTGAAAAATAATCAACCATCACCCAAAGTGCACTACACTGTGTAATCATCAATTATAGATATCTAACGCTTATAACAGCCTGTCAATCAATCGATCGACATATTTAATCAATCAGGATGAGTGAACTTCATATTTCGTCCCAACACCCGTGTGGGGTTTCAAACAATCAAACACAAATTTTATTCGTGTAGTTGGGCGATGTGTAAAATTTATCGTCCCAATCAATGTCAGTCAAATCGGTGTACATAAACAAATCGTCCGGTTTGTAAATGAATATTTATTTATTCACATTCGCTATATTCATATTCACGTTAAAAATTATATTTTTAACGATAAAACATTTTATTTCAACATATGAATTTCTATTCAGTTCATTCTTTAAATAAAATGATATTTTTATTTTCTAACTTATTTTAGAAAATTTCGGCGGCATAACGGCACGATACTAGAAACGGGACAAGGCCTAGCCTTATCCCCGTTCTAGTGAAGGCCCACGCCATTCACACATCAATCAAATTCAACAAACAACCAAATTCAAATCAAATCATCTAACTAATTTATGCAACCAAACAAACAAGTCCATGGTCTGTGGACGATTGTGTCGGGTGCTACTAAACACCGTCTGCATCCTAGTATATATATATATAACCAGAAAAGAAATTGAAGAGTGAGAAATTCTCACCGAAAGCTGTCCAATACCACGACTCTTCATTTATAGAAATCTTCGCCATTCTCGCTCTTCGTCACTTTCGTCGCCCGTATTCTCTACATATGTAAAAATCACATTTTTACTTCGTTGTTCAATATATAAAAATCGAATTTTTACTACGCTATTCAATATATAAAAATCGAATTTTTACTTTGCTAATCAATATATAAAAATCGAATTTTTACTTTGCTAATCAATATTTAAAAATCGAATTTTTACTTTGCTAATCAATATATAAAAATCGAATTTTTACTTTGCTAATCAATATATAAAAATCGAATTTTTACTTTGGTAATCAATATATAAAAATCGAATTTTTACTTTGCTAATCAATATATAAAAATCGAATTTTTACTTTGCTAATCAATATATAAAAATCGAATTTTTACTTTGCTAATCAATATATAAAAACCGAATTTTTACTACGATGTCATATAGATAAAAATTCCATTTCTATCCCGCTATTCTTCATGTAAAGATTTCGCCTTTTCAAAAATATAGATTTCATCTTTTCAAATATATCATTATAAAAATCACATTTTTATTTTTCTACACATATAAAGATGCTATTTTTAATATTTCTATCATGTAAAAATTATATTTTTAATTCTCCTATATAGTAAAGACTATATTTTTAATACTTTAAAAATATAAAAATCATATTTTTAATTCTTCTACTTTATAAAAATCACATTCCTATATTTCACATATGATAAAAATCATATTTTTAATATCTCTGTAATATAAAAATCAAATCTTTATATTCGCTACTATATTAAAAATCATTTTTTTCCATTCCTAATCTACTTACATATATTACATCACATTTTTAAACCAATGTTTTGATCGTGGAATTTATTACATAGCAAGAAAACTGAAAACAAAAATAAAATAATTGAGAAAAACTCACCTTTCTTGATGGGCTGAGGGGTTGCTCGCGGGTTTAGGTGTGTGGCGCCACTCAGATGATCGGCCGGACGGAGGCAAGCCCCTGCGGTGGGTAGGCAGGAGCTAGGAGGGGGTCACGGCTTGAACTAAAAAGGGGAAAAGATGGGAGAGGGCGGAGGATGGACGAAGGAGGGGGTAGTGGCGGCGAGTCTCCAGGCTGTTAGGGTGTGGTCTTCGACGTGGCGAGAGGCAAGGGAGGAAAGAGGAAGGGGGAGCGGGATCGACTGGAGGGGCGGCAACGTCAGGCTTCGACGGTGGACGAGGGTGGACGCGGTCTCGATCGCCAGTCCTTTTCAATTTTTTTTTATTTTTTTATTTAGGTCTGTAATAGATCGTGGGAAGGGGATAAGGTAGAGGAGGGCTTATTATAATAATTTATATATATTTATTTTAATTTCTAAAAGGTTACTTTAAATTTCGAACTCGAAATTGAGCCCACGGGCTGTCGTCCATAGCTTTTCACCCCTATTCCGAACACAATGGGATATGTATCGTAGGCTGATTCGATCGTTACGATCAGTTTTTGTTGAATTTACATTTAAATCACTATATTGAATTTTAAACGTACATTTCAAATTACCGGGGTCACATAACAACTCTATAAATTCCATAAAAATATTTTCTAGCTTCGTATTGACGATACGGTCCTAACAAAACTAGTTTCGTCGAATTCTGAGACCGTTTGAAAAATGGCCATTTTCCAGTCGATTAAAATCAACTGAAACTGGTCAAACGCGTTTTCCTTTGCCACGCTCACATATTGATTCGAAAAATTATGAAATTTGAAACCTAGTAATAACTTGACATCACGGACCCAACAAAACTGGTTTCGTCGAAATCCGAGGTCCTTTGCAAAATTTCAATTTTTAAGGGCCTGAATTCCATAGCGACTATTCAGAATTTTCAACTGGACATATCTTTTGATTCCCGCTATGAAATTTCGATTTTTCGGATTCGTTGGAAAGATGTTATCAATTAGATCCTAATGTTTTTGGTTTCACTAAAATCCGGATTGTTTTGCACCCGGTACATTCAATTGAAGTTTGAAATCGAATTATTGAACTACCGCGCCATTTTCAATTCTATTTATAATTATATATAATTATTTATATTCTAACGACGACGTATATAATATATACGTTATAAATATATTCAAAATAAATTTCTCGTCGATACTATTTAAAATAATCTATTTTAAATGTTCAAAGTTCGCTAAAATTGCCAAAATAAAAATTTTAAACTGGCCCAGATTTTCGGGTTGTTACATTTTAGACCTTGGGAATTTACCTTTTAAGTTAGGTCGACCCATGTTCTTGAACCTACATCGTTATTCAACCCTTTTTATGTCATGAGATTTTCAGACCTATAGGCCTTCGATGTTTTAGATCAATTTCATTGAAATTCGTTAGGTCTGTAATTAGTAAATTATCATTTTATGCCAGTTATTATGTCTATCTTTTTCATAACATCTTTGGTTCATTCCCTATTTTCTACGAATCTAGATTTATCTATAATCTAGATTGAATCACGATTATACGAACGGTGGGAATACGATTTGGGCAAAATATGAAATTTACTAAAAACGTAGTTAAAAACTTGGAAATTGGCATAAATTGGGAACATGTATTATGGCATGTTCATAGAAATGAAAATTGGATAAATTTGACATGAATTATAGGATGTGTAATTTGAATCTAGTATTGACTTGTAAATCTAGCATTTACATGAACTGTGAACTAGAATAATAAGTCTAGTTTGAAATGTAATTAGAATGTTAAATCAGAATTGGATTAGCTAATTTGGCATATTAGCATAAATTTGAAATTGGCCATAATTGTGAGTAATTGTCATGTTTGACAAAAATCATGGTTAGTGACACTTAATTTGATATAATTTATATACCAAAAAGCATAAATATGATATAGAGGGGAAAACGGGCCATAATAATAAAGGTTGACAATTTACATTAAAAGAGTAATTATGAAATAAGTAAAGTGGGAATAATTTACTTATAGAATTTGTCCTAAATGAGAAAATGTAAATTTAGACAAACTAAAGGTTTACTAACGACATCTCTTTTAATAACACGCCAGAAAGTTCTAGGGTGACAGAGATGATAGTGTCTAGGCTTGGGTTTGGAAAAACCAAGTTTCCTGCTCTCCCTGGTTATCCCTAACTGATCCGACGGACGTGATGGTTACTTTCAAAACCTGATTTGAAAATTAATCAAAACCCTTTTGAACTTAGAAAACACGAATTTGCCTAACCCGAGGTTAGACTGAGTTGCGATGTAAACCTGCCCGGAACCAACCGACACATCCAGTATTCGCAACAATATCTGTCTAATGTGAGTGGTCGCGACTTTAATTTATTTAGTTAAAGCTAGAACAAGAATGGTTGGGTTAAGTTAACTAAGACACTTAACCGATTCAACATGATAACCAGACCGGTAGGTGGGGTTAGGTTCATATAGACACTTAACACAGTTAATCTAGAATGGGAGGGTTAAGACCATAGGAACATTTAACCAACTTAACACAGTTAAGCTAGGATGGGAGGGCTAAGTCCATAGGGAAAATTAACCAACTTAACATGGTAACAAGACAAGATTTGTAGGGGTTAAGTAACTAAGAGAACACTTAGCCAAATTAACATGTTAACTAGACTAGAAGGTGGGGTTAAGTAAAGTTAATACACTTAGACAGATTAACATGTTAACTAGACTAGAGGTTGGGGTTAAGTAAATACACTTAGCCAATTTGACATGTTAGCTGGACTAGACCGTAGGGTTAAGTAAACTTGAACACTTAACCATCAGATTGGTATAAATGAATAGGGTTAAGTCTAAAATAGGAAGGGATAATACTTAACCATTAATAACATGTTATTAAAAACAGATGGGCGAGGTTAAGTTAAAAAGGAACACTTAACCAATGCAGGATGAATGGATAGGGTTAAGTAATAAGAAATACTTAACCAATATAACATGGTTTGTGGTAAGGGTTAAGTCAACATGAATTACTGATAATACTTAACCAGTTTAACAGGATAAATGAAGAGGGTTAAGTTAGCTTGAATTGACTAATGACACTTAACCAATCCAAATTGACGGGAAAGAGAACTAAGTAGTAAACCTTAGTTAAAAGGAGCTAAGTAGTAAACCTTAGTTAAGAAAACAACGATTCTGGAAACTAAGTGGTAAACCTTAGTTAGTAAAACTAAGTAGTAATTCTTAGTATAACACGGGAAGGAGCGAATGTCCGTCTGAGAAGGCTCCAATGAATTGGGTTACGAAGCCCGAGGCTTCGAGGGGACGTGAGGGTACTCTTGGTATCCCTCTGTGAGGCTGCAGATGATCCTCCTGGGCTCATAGAGGTTAAGGTCTGCGTTAGAAGAACCAGGGGTATGCCTTTGTTGCAATATATGGCAACCTAAAGACTAGGATGGACCGGCATGATTCGGCGAGAAAATGGTAGCCCTGTGATAGCAACTCGTCATCTACCATCCATCTTGAGTCAATCGAGATACGTGAAGCGGAAAGTCGGAGAACTCCAAAAGACCATATACTTGCTATCTAGTTATGGGTGAGGATGGTCATAGGATAGTGGGGCATCGGGGGCCTGCGTATAGTCCTCATTTTTCAAGGTGTGCCTTTCATTAGTTGAGGGAGGGATCGAGTGGGACCATAGCCACTGGAATAAAAACAGACCTTAGCATCTGCATCGGTAGATATCTGAAAGCTCCCGAACGAGTTCTGTATTTCTTGATTTGCCCTGCCACAGGACCCGGGCCGCACATTACAGGACATGTGCATCTAGACAAGCGATAACGATTCGCGATACATGCGTGGGGAAGTATAGGAACATATACCATTCTAGGTAGTGTGTCCTAGACTTGGGGGCACCGTTCGACAGGTAGCATAATCCCTAGTTAGACTAGGTGGCATAAACCCTGCATTCGAAAAGCGTTCAGCAGATAGCGTAAACTCTAGTTGAATCTAGAAAGCACTTGGTAGAAAACCCTAGATTAGATCTAGGTAACAAATAATAAATGTATGCCTGAAGGCAATGGAAACTACGGGGATTGGGATCACGTTATCGTTACTAGTTGGGACACTAGTTATGTGGTGCAGAGATATAGAAACCAGTATAACAAGGAAATAGCGAAGCGGCAAAAATATTAGAGCATATACAGTTTATCTTATCTTAGCATACCTTGTGATTATCTTGTCTAATCTTGCTGACCCTATCGTCATGGTGTTATCTTGTATTCAGTTAATTCATGTCATTTTGTTTTTCCATGTTCACATGCTAGAAGTAACATAACTTACTCAGGCTTTATGTCTAACTCTGTTTTTCTTTCGTCTTCTTTTCTTCCGTTTCCCCCCAAGGTAGTAAAGGAGGGAATAGTATAGCTCAGGTTAAGTTGGACTGTCACTCTTTCCCAGCTTGAAGATTTGTCAAAGTTTTGCTTGGATTCTCTTTTCAGATGCTATGGCTGGCTCTTGCTAAAATTGGGGAATATAAATGTTGTTTTATGCTTCTTTATTTTGTAAGACAGATGATACTCTGATATTGTAAAGAAATCATTGTACAAACTATTTTATCAATAAAGCAAAGTTTTATTTTCCGCTGTTTAATTTCTGTCTGTCTTGTAATTTATCTGCATCTTTTACCCTAAATGCTCCACAGAACTTAGTGCATTCCCTTTGTGAGTGACACTAACGGACGTGGGGTGTTACACGTGGTATCAGAGCTGTAGGTTACCAGATTAGATAAAGGATTTGAAAAATTATTTTCAAAACGGTTTTAAAAGAAGCACTTTCAAGAGAAAAGATTTGTTTTAAAGGCATATTCCCCAAAGCCATACGCACTATCTTCTCTTCCTTTGTTTAAATTCTTGTCTCCTTCTTTCTTGAGTCTCTGGGGCTCCTGGCTTTCTGGGAGGTAACCTCATCGATGGGCGAAGTCGTGCCTGGCTTCCATCCATAGCCGTGATTGTTTCACCTACGGCCAGTTTTCTTTCAGGCTTATAGGGTTTTCCGTACGATGGAGGCAGCTTTCGAGATATTTGCCAACATGGTTACACACGGAAGAAGATAAGGAGTTTGGCTAAGGAGCACAAACCTAGGATGATGAATTCATGGATGTAGATTTAGCTCACGAAGGAGGAAGGAATTATAAAACCTAAGACAAGAGGAAGTATCTTTACTAGGGTATAATAGGGCATATAATTAAGGACAAGGGCAAGAACGAGGAACAAGATTTTCAGAAGGGCAAGTACATACTTTCACCACCAAGCGTACCTAGGAGAAAGGTAGTAAAGTTCTGTTGGAAGAGTCTAGTTTTGTTGTTCGTGCTTTTTCCTTTGGTTTTAGCACTTCGCATTTGTTCATATCCACTTCCATAGTTGAGTCTCTGCACCATAGTACTTGTATAGTAGAAAAATCCCACTAGTGTCTCAAATCCAATTGGTGGTCCGACCAGTTTATTTTTGGTTAGTAGGGATTTAAGAATACCTATCGAGTTTGCTCATATCATCTCATGTAGATTGTCTAAATTCGGAGGAGATATTCCTTGGGTGTTTGTCTGATATTGGTTTAGGCCTTTGGGGCTTGTACTTGAGGAATATCGAGTTCGACTAGGATGATTTGCGTGAGAGGTGAATAGTTGTGGCAGGCACTCTAAAAAGCACGTAGTGACCTTTCGACCCTTATAGTTATGGCATGATGGATAAGCCAAGAGGAGAGACCTCTGATCATTCTAGTATATACACTCGGTATCATGGTTGACATCTGTTTATTTTGGAAATGGAGGTCAGAAACTTCACAAACGTGAAGTTAAATTAGTTAAGATACAGTGGAGTAAAGCTCAAGAAGGCTAGATACTAGCATCATACCCTTTTCCTTAAGGGTGCATCCTTGATTTCTTTTTTTAGGAGCTTTACGCATAATTGTTTCTCTCTTTCCAAAGTATATCCTCTAGGTCGTATTTTCGATCCTTAGGTAGAAGCCAATGGATGTAAACATGTATTTGAAACATGTTATGGTTGATGGTTGCAAGTGGCTGCTAATGGTTGCTCGTGAATGCATATACAAACGTATTAGACACTAGATCAGCTCGGACGCTTTCATATTGCATTTACAGATATGTATTTGTTTGTAAGTTGAACTTGATATGTTATCATATGGATGTTGCATATGGATGAATGGCTATACACGCATGTAGTATTTACATAACTAGGGATGCTTGCATACATGATTGGACGCATGGCACTGACATGATTCGCATTAAGGAGGTCAACTGAATCAGTAGACCACCAGATTTTGCATTAGATAAAGACATATACACACACTATGCATATGAACATGAAAGCATTAGAAATCTTTTAAGGACAATGAATGCCTGTGATTAAATGGTTGAGTAGATGGGTGATTGGATGGTAGGACACATTCTTCCTAACTTGAAGATTTCGGGGACGAAATCCTTTTAAGTGGGGGAGAATGTAACACCCCGTAATTCTATAACACTAAGATTCACAAATCAAGGCAAGATTAAATTTTAAAATCAAAATCAAGGGAAACGGGTTGCGCCATTGCGTTCGTCTCAGAATTCTACAAGAGATAGAGTCCGAGTTTGCATTAATCGGACTTCGTATGAAGGAGTTATGGTCTTCAGAAGTTTCAGAATTCGATTTAAAATTCGAACAGGTTAGAAAACGAGTTCAAAATTCAAAATCGGACCCAGATTGGGCTGGGCGGGAATTTTCCCGCCCAAGACCCAGGTTGACTAGGTAGTCGACCTGGGGCACCCAGGTCGACTGGGTAGTCGACCTGGGGGTCGACCCCCTTGCTTTTTCCAGATCTGCAGTCTGGTTCGTTCTTCTTTATCCGGACGCCATTCTGACCAGATTCGTCCGCCTAATCCTATATAAATAGCCTTAGTCTCCTTCTCTATTCACAATTCTTTTCTATCCTTATGCTGCCTCTGAGAAAATGTATAAATAAATAAATAAAAATAAGAAAATAATACGAAAGTCCAAGACAAGGTTATGCTGCTCAAGTTTGTCAAGAAGGGATTCGAATCAAGATTAAAGCTTCAAGATAAGAATCAAAGGCTAACTCAAATGGTTTCGAGCAACGTCGCACGAATCATAGCAACGCCATCTTTCTATTCTAATTTAATCTCTGTAAGTCGGTTACTTTTTAGATTTGAACGCTTTCTCTATTCGTGACATGAAATTAAAGGAATAAAAGAATATGCCAAATCTTTCTATTCGAATCTGTGCCTATATCTTTGGACCTAATTAAGAACTGTTATGATTCGATGACCAATTAGGCCTTGCCTTTGACTATGAACATTGCCTATGACTATGAACATTGCCTATGACTATGAACATTGCCTATGACTATGAACATTGCCTATGACTATGAGCATTGCCTATGACTGTGATTGTGACTATAAGAATTATTTCCTTGACTATGAACACAAGCCTATGCCTTTGACTAGGAAGCATAAACTATTGCCTATGACATAACAAGGGCTACTGTGATTAAACACCTATGATTCATGACTAGGAAAGTGTTGCTTAAGTTTTGTGACTGTGAAATTGGGTCTAATCCTGACTATCTATTCTGTCTATTCTTGGTTTTCTTTGGTTTTAGACCTTGGGAATTTACCTATTAAGTTAGGTCTACCCATGTTCTTGAACCTACATCGTTATTCAACCCTTTTTATGTCATGAGATTTTCAGACCTATATGCTTTCGATCTTTTAGATCAATTTCATTGAAATTCGTTAGGTCTGTAATTAGTAAATTATCATTTTATGCCAGTTATTATGTCTATCTTTTTCATAGCATCTTTGGTTCATTTCCCTACTTTCTACGAATCTAGATTTATCTATAATCTAGATTGAATCACGATTATACGAACGGTGGGAATACGATTTGGCAAAATATGAAATTTACTAAAAACATAGTTAAAAACTTGGAAATTGGCATAAATTGGGAACGTGTATTATGGCCTGTTCATATAAATGCAAATTTGATAAATTTGACATTAATTATAGGATGTGTAATTTGAATCTAGTATTGACTTCTAAATCTAGCATTTACATGAACTGTGAACTAGAATAATAAGTCTAGTTTGAACTGTAATTAGAATGTTAAATCAAAATTGGATTAGCTAATTTGGCATATTAGCATAAATTTGAAATTGGCCATAATTGTGAGTAATTGTCATGTTTGACAAAAATCATGGTTAGTGACACTTAATTTGGTATAGTTTATATACCAAAAAGCATAAATATGATATAGAGGGGAAAACGGGCCATAATAATAAAGGTTGACAATTTACATTAAAAGAGTAATTTTGAAATAAGTAAATTAGGAATAATTTACTTATAGAATTTGTCCTAAATGAGAAAATGTAAATTTAGACAAACTAAAGGTTTACTAACGACATCTCTTTTAATAACACGCCAGAAAGTTCTAGGGTGACAGAGAGGATAGTGTCTAGGCTTGGGTTTGGAAAAAACATGTTTCCTGCTCTCCCTGGCTATCCCTAACTGATCCGACGGACGGGATGGTTACTTTCAAAACCTGATTTGAAAATTAATCAAAACCCTTTTGAACTTAGAAAACATGAATATGCCTAACCTGAGGTTAGACTGAGTTGCGATGTAAACCTTCCCGGAACCAACCGGCACATCCAGTATTAGCAACGATATCTGTCTAATGTGAGTGGTCGCGGCTTTAATTTATTTAGTTAAAGCTAGAACAAGAATGGTAAGGTTAAGTTAACTAAGACACTTAACCAATTCAACATGATAACCAGACCGGTAGGTGGGGTTAGGTTCATACAGACACTTAACACAGTTAAGCTAGAATGGGAGGGTTAAGTCCATAGGAACATTTAACCAACTTAACACAGTTAAGCTAGGATGGGAGGTGTAATAACCCGGAAATGCGAGCCAGTTTAAAAATTTTATTTTGGCAATTTTAGCGAAGGTTGAACATTTAAAATGAATTATTTTAAATAATATCGACGAGAAATTTATTTTGGATTGAATTCGACGTATATATTTATACGCGTCATCGTTAGAATATAAATAATTTTATTATAATTATAAATAGAATTGAAAATGGCGCGGTAGTTCGATAATTCGATTTCAAACTTCAATTGAATGTACCGGGTGGAAAACAATCCGGATTTTAGTGAAACCAAAAACAATAGGATCTATTTGATGATATCTTTCCAACGAATGCGACAAATCAAGATTTCATAGCGGGAATCAAAAGATATGTCCAATTGAAAATTCTGAATAGTCGCTATGGAATTCAGGCCCTTAAAAATAGACATTTTGCAAACGACCTCGGATTTCGACGAAACCACTTTTGTTCGGACCGTATCGTCAATACGAAGCTAGAAAATATTTTTCTGGAATTTTTCTAGTTAGTATGTGACCCCGGTAAATTGAAATGCGCGTTCAAATTCAATATATAGAGTTATATGTTGATTTTGACGAAAACTGATTGTAACAGCCGAATCAGCTTGCGATACGTATCCCATTGTGTTCGGAATGGGGGTAAAACGCTATAGACGACAAGCGGTGGGCCTCGTTTCGAGGTCGTATGTAAAAGTCAACTTTTTGCAAAATAAAATAATTAAAAATTAAAAAAAATTCCTTTCCCTCTTCCCCTTAATCTCGTTCGCCCCCCTCCCCCCGGTTCAAAATCAATTCAGATAAAAAAGAAATAGAAAAAAAAAGAAAGAAAGAGGGCGACGGGGGAGGAGCCGCCGCCCCTCCCCGATGACCACCGCGCCGCCGATCACCTCGGCGCCCGCCCCCTTCTGCTCCGCCGCTTCCTTCTCCCTCCTCTCCTTCTTCTTCTTCCTCTGAAAAGAACGCCCCCCCTCTGCTGTTTCTTCTTCCACCTCCACCGTCGCCCCCCCCCCCCTCGTGCGCTATAAGTTTTTATTTATTTATTTATTATTTACTTTATTTATTTTATTTATTATATAAAACTCTGATTTTCCAACTCTATAAAAACGTGATTTTATATATATGAAAGTGTTGTTTTTAACATAAGAAAGATTGGATTTTTTTTAACAAAGGTATGATTTTTAATTTGAACAAAGGCGTGATTTTTAAAATATAAAAAGCGTGATTTTTAAAATATAAAAGGCGTGATTTTTAAAATATAAAAGGCGTGATTTTTAAAATATAAAAGAAGTGATCTTTAAACTATAAAAGAAGTGATCTTTAAACTATAAAAGATTAGATTTTTAAAATAGAAAAGATTAGATTTTTGAAATTGAAAAGGCGAAATCTTTATATGAAGAATTGCGGGATAAAAATAGAATTTTATCCATATAGCGTGATTATAAAAATTCGATTTTTATATATTGAATAGCAAAGTAAAAATTCGATTTTTATATATTTAATAGCAAAGTAAAAATTCGATTTTTACATATGTAGAGAATGCGGGAAACGAAGGTGACAAAAAGGCGAGAACGATGAAGATTTCTATCAATGAAGTGTCATGAAGTTGGATAGCTATCGGTGAGAATTTCTCACTCTTCAATTTCTTTTTCTAGTTATATATATATACTAGGATGTAGACGGTGTTTAGTAGCACCCGACACCCGTCATCCACAGACCATGGATGGCTTGTTTGTTTAATTGTTTGGTTGTGTAGTTGGTTAGATTACTTGGTTTGAATTGAATTGTTTGGTGAAATGGAATGGATTTGATTGATGTGTGAATGGCGTGGGCCTTCACTAGACCGGGGATAAGGCTAGGCCTTGTCCCGTTTCTAGTATCGTGCCGTTATGCCGCCGAAATTTTCTAAAATATGTTAGAAAAATAAAAATATCATTTTTATTGTGTAAATGAAATGAATAGAAATTCATGTGTTAAAATAAAATATATTATCGTTAAAAATATAATTTTTAACGTGAAAGTGAATAAATAAATATTTATAAACAAATCGACCGATTTGTTTACATACACTGATTTGACTGATATCAATTGGGTCGATAAATTTTACACATCGCCCAACTGCACAACTAAAATCTGTGTTTGATTGTTTGAAACCCCACACGGGTGTTGGGATGAAATTTGAAGTTCACTCATCCTGATTGATTAAATATGTCGATCGATTGATTGACAGGCTGTTATAAGCGTTAGATATCTATATTCGATGCTTATACAGTGTAGTGCACTTTGGTTGATGGTTGATTATTTTTCAATGCTATTATATACATGTGTTGTATGGAATCCATATAATTAACATTATATGGTGATTGATTGGGCCTCATTCCAATCAGGAAAATAATGAATATTATAAAAGAAGACTCATGTGTTGAATATAAAAATAGTCATGTGTTGACGATGTTCCAGAGTTGAAAATATTTATGTGTTGAACAAAATATTTTATATAATAAAATTTACATCTTTATCATATTTAAAATTAGAACTACTTCACGGTGGAGTCTAATTAAAAATCAAACGATAGATACCATGATTTTATAAAATATTTTACATAACAAAAATAGTCGTGTGCTGAAAGAAATATAGATTCATGTGTTGAGCAGAATAAATATTCATTTGTTGAATAGAATAAAGAAGTTTTTTTGAAAAATATAAAGCCGTGTGGATTAGAGATGCGTTATTTTGACGTGGACGATATTTATATCGATTTTATTCATTTTACAATGAATATTGAAAAGTGATTTCAAAATCTGATATTTTGAAATGAAATAAAATTGAATTGGATAAAAATTCAAATTGAAATTTTATTGAATCAATTTGAATTGAATAGAAAATGAATTCAATTCGAATTGAATAGAAAACGAATTAGAATTTGAATTGAATAGAAAGTGAATTCGAATTCGAATAAAATTGAAATGAATTCAAATTGAATTAAATTGAATTGAATTAAATTGAATTGAATTAAAACGAATTGAAATCGTCTTGAATGGAATTTAAAACGAATGGAAATTGAATTGAAATCAATTTGAAACGAATTCGAATTGAATCAAATCGAAGGTAAATTCAAATTGTATTGAATTGAAACGAATTAGAATTTGAATTGAATTGAAACGAATTTGAATTCGAATTAAATAAAATTGAAATGAACTCGAGTTGAATTGAAATCCAATCGATTTGAAATTGAATATAGTGTTGAAATGGTTTTGAAAACGAATTTAAAACGATTTATAAAATATGTTTTAAAAAAGGAATTCGACGAAATATATATAATATATATATATTATATATATAATGGCCTGAAGAGAATGCGCCGCCCCGCGGCAGTTCGTGAATTTCGATCATTGACTTCGAATTGACGTTGCGGGAGATCCGACCGCCGGATTCTCCTAAAACCGGAACCGTTGGGTTCGTGTCGAAAAGAGCTTTCCATTGAATATTAGAAATTTGAAATCTAATGGTTGGATCTGGAATTATGTCCAAATCAAATTTAGAAAAGGTCGCCGTAAGTGCAGTTCGATGGCCGTTGATGGAAATCGACTGTACGGGCCTTGATAAAATTATTAAAAATATCTATAATTTGTGTAAAATCATAAGAAATGATTTGGGAAAATTTGGGCTGAAAAATTCCGTATTTGAAAAGATAAAAATAGATTTTTATCGAAATGAACTAGTTTTGAACTAGAATTAAAATCAATTTATTTTTGAAATAAATAAATTGTATTTGAAAGTGATTTTAAAAACAATCAATATTCCCAATACGTGGATTGGACTGGAGTTGAATCGAAATTATCTTCGGAATATTTCGATGTTGGATTTCGTCACTATACAGATATTGTTATGGGAATTTGAAAGATACATCTTATATCGTTGTTTCCAATACGATATTTTTTTGTTTCAGAATTTGATATTAAATATAAGCCGGTATATTTTCTATTCAAAGCCTTGTATTTGATATAAAATGTGATTTGGGTTTGTTGTTAATCGTGTTTTAGATGACATTGGTTCTTTAACCCAGTTAAAGGCAGGATATTGATTTTCGAAAGATTGAAACTAAGTGGAATTTTAATGAATCTTTAATTAGATTGAAATGTAAAATGATAATTTAAATTATCAAATCTGAAAGGTGATCGAGAATGGAGTACCACCAGTTTTGCTCCAAAGCGATAGTTAAATCTTTAATTAGATTTGAACGTGGGATGGTAATTAATTTTACCGATAACACCGTGGTGTTAGATATGAAGTATTACTAGTTTTTCTCCATGGGATATATAGGTTGGGATTGGGAAATAAAATAAATAATTACTTCGGTATGGTTCGTTAATTCCGACTAGTTTGAAATGATATCCAAAGGAAGATTATAGGATAAATTTAGAAGAATTTATCTTGGATAAAATTAATGGGAACCTTTCCCTAAGAATGTGATTTTGTGAATAAAAGAATATTCTGAATTGGAATGAGGCGTTCGTTGTGTTTGTGTAACATTTGTTTATTATATACGTGGGTTATTCAGAAAGGCCGGGTTATACCCATTCTGAATAACCGATTCGACGAGATGTCGAAGATGAAGACGGTGGTTGAAGACCGGAAATCTTCACATCTTTTAGGTGATTGCTGATGATCTCGATTGGGCTGTACACCCAAGATGAGGGAAACAGTTGGTGATCGTCCAGACGTACTTGGAGATCGATGGATATGCGAGGAAAGTGCCTCCGGTTTCGTCCAGACCCAGAACGAACTTGTAAATGGATTGTGTGTCTGACATTGGATTTTATTCTGTGTTGATTGATCTCTATTAAATATACATCTGTTTGGCGGCAGAGAATTTGTTCTCTTGCTTAACGCCCTTCTCTGAGACGTACGAGCTCAAAGGTTGTATATCGATGGACATCAGTCGCATGGAGTGAATTGCCAGTGTGGCATGCGTAAGTGGCTATAGATCAAGGCTTCTATTGAAAAGCAAAGTATTGTGGTTGATGATCAAAGCACGGCCTGTGTGGCGTAGCTTTGTGTATAGCGTGAATTCGCGAGCCTCACACCTCCGTATGAGTCAAAAAAGGGATAGTGACTGCAGGGAGAGCACGACGTTTCTTTCTAGCTAGGGTGGTGTCAGTGACCTACCAGCCCTGACATTTATATACTTTTCACCTGTGTGGTTGTTGGATACGAGGCGCCTCGGATATAGGTCTGTAAGGACCGGGAAACGTGTGTTCAGGAATAATTAATCCTCAAAAGTAAGAGAGGACCGGCCCTGAAGATCCAAGGATCATAGTGGGGTCCTGAGGCATTTGCTAGAGTGTCTCGAACGCGGAGAGGAGCTTGCCCCTTGCCTCGACTCATGACGGAAATCCAATTTCCAATACGTGATATTGCGGTTTTAATTGTAGAACTAGTATGGCGACATGATATATAGTACCCATGCCGCCTATGATTGATATTTATGATTGAAAATTGTTTTGACACTATACACTTATAATAGTATCAAATGATTTGTTTAGACGTATCAAGCATGTTTGGCTATTATAAGGGAAAACCCTATCCTCCGGTTTGCGTTGCATTGTGTGATGGGACCTGGGTCTTATAATAGCTTCATTTTTCTAAAGAGCATTGCGCTGTTTTGTTATATGCACTAGTATTCTTGGGAGGAAACCCGTTCCGTGTTATACGGCGTGGTCCCTTGAATTACTCTATTTTAAAGTAAAGTTTTAAATAACTGTTTTAGTTCTCACACCAGTCACATGACTGACCTGGAGTTTATTGTTTTAACCTAAACTCTGGGTGCCCCTATTTTCCACACGGGCAGCTAGTAGTTTTGGTTTTGCAGATTTATATTCACAGGGTCCTGATTTACAGCTGGAATGATATCCGGAAAGCTCTGTATCCGTATATCACCTTCAGTTGTGGTTTGTATTATTTTTCCGCTGCTATGTAATTTGTTGTAATCTCTGATATTTATCGAATGTAATTTATTCATTTATACTCTGTATATTCTTGTATCTGATGGAATTGTTGTAATAACAATGAAATGTTCTCCCGTCTGCGTTCATTTGTGTGTTGTTCTCAAAGTATCCGCTCTTTCCTTCACGGGGAAGTTACGGGTTCTTACAGTGGTATCAGAGCTTTGGTTTACAGAGCTCGAGAACAAGACACATTAGAACATACGAAAGAATTCATCAGATATTGGATTAGCAATATCCAATTAGAATGGCTCGTTAGAGATAGGATCAGTAGTATCCTAGAACGAGTGTGAAGAGTATATTTTTCAAATGAAAACAACTTTGTTTTGAAAATTTAAATCGCTTTATACGTATTTGAATATTTATTTATTTTGAATTTGGACAATCTAGTATATAAAGGTTTTGCATATACGCGTCATGAACGTATAGTCGAAGCTTTAATATACTGGATAGATATAGAGTCACATTCTAGACACCCGGGGATAATTCTGATGATGTGGCCACATCATCAGTATTTATGTTCGTGTTTCGAAGGTGTGATTTCTATATATTTCCATTAGACTGGTGTGAGAACCAAAACTAATATAGCTAGAATTCATTGTTGTGAATTGGCATCAAAACATGATTTTTTTTGTATATGTATCAAAATTTTGAATTTGAAACTCTAATTCACTAATTGATGTTTGTGTTGTTTGTTTATTTGTTTGATAATTTTGAACCATTATGCCTAATTAAATCAAATATTGAATTGTATTGAAAATTGGTCGCATTTGCTTGCATATACATGTACTTACATTGGACAGGTCATAGCAAGGAGGCTAGAGCAGGGAATAAAATTTGTTTGCCCGACAAATAGGTACATGTTTACTATATAATTTACTGTTTTGTTTGGGTGATGATGATTTTATGAGCCTATTGGCTAGCCGCTTGGCTTTTTCTTTTTCTTTTTGAGATCAGAAGGCCTGTATGGCAATTCCAGGATTTTCCCGTGGCTCCCGGTGCAGGGGAGGTTATGGCGAAATTTTTCGAAAATTTAGGGTGTTAGCCAAATTTTTGAAATATTTGAAAATTCTCTGAAACTAAAAAGTTGGAGAATGGAAGCCAGATCGAACGTAGAGTTGATTAATCGAACCACTTTCGACTTTGTTCCTTTTCGGGGACGAAAAGTTTTAAGTGGGGGAGATTGTAATAACCCGGAAATGCGAGCCAGTTTAAAATTTTTATTTTGGCAATTTTAGCGAAGGTTGAACATTTAAAATGAATTATTTTAAATAATATCGACGAGAAATTTATTTTGGATTGAATTCGACGTATATATTTACACGCTTCGTCGTTAGAATATAAATAATTTTATTATAATTATAAATAGAATTGAAAATGGCGCGGTAGTTCGATAATTCGATTTCAAACTTCAATTGAATGTACCGGGTGCAAAACAATCCAGATTTTAGTGAAACCAAAAACAATAGGATCTATTTGATGATATCTTTCCAACGAATGCGACAAATCAAGATTTCATAGCGGGAATCAAAAGATATGTCCAATTGAAAATTCTGAATAGTCGCTATGGAATTCAGGCCCTTAAAAATAGACATTTTGCAAACGACCTCGGATTTCGACGAAACCACTTTTGTTAGGACCGTATCGTCAATACGAAGCTAGAAAATATTTTTCTAGTTAGTATGTGACCCCGGTAAATTGAAATGCGCGTTCAAATTTAATATATAGAGTTATATGTTGATTTTGACGAAAACTGATTGTAACAGCCGAATCAGCTTGCGATACGTATCCCATTGTGTTCGGAATGGGGGTAAAACGCTATAGACGACAGGCGGTGGGCCTCGTTTCGGGGTCGTATGCAAAAGTCAACTTTTTGCAAAATAAAATAATTAAAAATTAAAAAAAAATTCCTTTCCCTCTTCCCCTTAATCTCGTTCTGCCCCCCCACACCCGGTTCAAAATCAATTCAGATAAAAAAAAATAGAAAAAAAAGAAAGAAAGAGGGCGACGGGGGAGGAGTCGCCGCCCCTCCCCGATGACCACCGCGCCGCCGATCACCTCGGCGCCCGCCCCCTTCTGCTCCGCCGCTTCCTTCTCCCTCCTCTCCTTATTCTTCTTCCTCTGAAAAGAACGCGCCCCCCTCCTCTGCTGTTTCTTCTTCCACCTCCACCGTCACGCCACCCCACTTCCGCTCCACCTCCGCCGCCTGCTGGAGGGCCCACCACCACCAGCGAGCAAGAAACCCCCCCTCGTGCGCTGTAAGTTTTTATTTATTTATTTATTTATTATTTACTTTATTTATTTTATTTATTATATAAAACTCTGATTTTCCAACTCTATAAAAACGTGATTTTATATATATGAAAGTGTTGTTTTTAACATAAGAAAGATTGGATTTTTTTTTTAACAAAGGTATGATTTTTAATTTGAACAAAGGCGTGATTTTTAAAATATAAAAGGCGTGATTTTTAAAATATAAAAGGCGTGATTTTTAAAATATAAAAGGCGTGATTTTTAAAATATAAAAGAAGTGATCTTTAAACTATAAAAGAAGTGATCTTTAAACTATAAAAGATAAGATTTTTAAAATAGAAAAGATTAGATTTTTGAAATTGAAAAGGAGAAATCTTTATATGAAGAATAGCGGGATAAAAATAGAATTTTATCCATATAGCGTGATTATAAAAATTCGATTTTTATATATTGAATAGCAAAGTAAAAATTCGATTTTTATATATTGAATAGCAAAGTAAAAATTCGATTTTTACATATGTAGAGAATGCGGGAAACGAAGGTGACAAAAAGGCGAGAACGATGAAGATTTCTATCAATGAAGTGTCGTGAAGCTGGATAGCTATCAGTGAGAATTTCTCACTCTTCAATTTCTTTTTCTAGTTATATATATATACTAGGATGTAGACGGTGTTTAGTAGCACCCGACACCTGTCATCCACAGACCATGGATGGCTTGTTTGTTTAATTGTTTGGTTGTGTAGTTGGTTAGATTACTTGGTTTGAATTGAATTGTTTGGTGAAATGGAATGGATTTGATTGATGTGTGAATGGCGTGGGCCTTCACTAGACCGGGGATAAGGCTAGGCCTTGTCCCGTTTCTAGTATCGTGCCGTTATGCCGCCGAAATTTTCTAAAATATGTTAGAAAAATAAAAATATCATTTTTATTGTGTAAATGAAATGAATAGAAATTCATGTGTTAAAATAAAATATATTATCGTTAAAAATATAATTTTTAATGTGAAAGTGAATAAATAAATATTTATAAACAAATCGGCCGATTTGTTTACACACACTGATTTGACTAATATCGATTGGGTCGATAAATTTTACACATCGCCCAACTGCACAACTAAAATCTGTGTTTGATTGTTTGAAACCCCACACGGGTGTTGGGATGAAATTTGAAGTTCACTCATCCTGATTGATTAAATATGTCGATCGATTGATTGACAGGCTGTTATAAGCGTTAGATATCTATATTCGATGCTTATACAGTGTAGTGCACTTTGGTTGATGGTTGATTATTTTTCAATGCTATTATATACATGTGTTGTATGGAATCCATATAATTAACATTATATGGTGATTGATTGGGCCTCATTCCAATCGGGAAAATAATGAATATTATAAAAGAAGACTCATGTGTTGAATATAAAAATAGTCATGTGTTGACGATGTTCCTGAGTTGAAAATATTTATGTGTTGAGTAAAATATTTTATATAATAAAATTTACATCTTTATCATATTTAAAATTAGAACTACTTCACGGTGGAGTCTAATTAAAAATCAAACGATAGATACCATGATTTTATAAAATATTTTACATAACAAAAATAGTCGTGTGCTGAAAGAAATATAGATTCATGTGTTGAGCAGAATAAATATTCATTTGTTGAATAGAATAAAGAAGTTTTTTTGAAAAATATAAAGCCGTGTGGATTAGAGATGCGCTATTTTGACGTGGACGATATTTATATCGATTTTATTCGTTTTACAATGAATATTGAAAAGTAATTTCAAAATCTGATATTTTGAAATGAAATAAAATTGAATTGGATAAAAATTCAAATTGAAATTTTATTGAATCAATTTGAATTGAATAGAAAATGAATTCGATTCGAATTGAATAGAAAACGAATTAGAATTTGAATTGAATAGAAAGTGAATTTGAATTCGAATAAAATAGAAATGAATTCAAATTGAATTAAATTGAATTGAATTAAAACGAATTGAAATCGTCTTGAATGGAATTTAAAACGAGCGGAAATTGAATTGAAATCAATTTGAAACAAATTCAAATTGAATCAAATCGAAGGTAAATTCAAATTGAATTGAATTGAAACGAATTAGAATTTGAATTGAATTGAAACGAATTTGAATTCGAATTAAATAAAATTGAAATGAACTCGAGTTGAATTGAAATCCAATCGATTTGAAATTGAATATAGTGTTGAAATGGTTTTGAAAATGAATTTAAAACAATTTATAAAATACGTTTTAAAAAAGGAATTCGATGAAATATATATAATATATATATATTATATATATAATGGCCTGAAGAGAATGCGCTGCGTCGCGGCAGTTCGTGAATTTCGACCATTGACTTCGAATTGACGTTGCGGGAGATCGGACCGCCGGATTCTCCTAAAACCGGAACCATTGGGTTCGTGTCGAAAAGAGCTTTCCATTGAATATTAGAAATTTGAAATCTAACGGTTGGATCTGGAATTATGTCCAAATCAAATTTAGAAAAGGTCGCCGTAAGTGCAGTTCGATGGCCGTTGATGGAAATCGACTGTACGGGCCTTGATAAAATTATTAAAAATATCTATAATTTGTGTAAAATCATATGAAATGATTTGGGAAAATTTGGGCTGAAAAATTCCGTATTTGAAAAGATAAAAATAGATTTTTATCGAAATGAACTAGTTTTGAACTAGAATTAAAATCAATTTATTTTTGAAATAAATAAATTGAATTTGAAAGTGATTTTAAAAACAATCAATATTCTCAATACGTGGATTGGACTGGAGTTGAATCGAAATTTTCTTCGGAATATTTCGATGTTGGATTTCATCACTATACAGATATTGTTATGGGAATTTGAAAGGTACATCTTATATCGTTGTTTCCAATACGATATTTGTTGGTTTCAGAATTTGATATTAAATATAAGCCGGTATATTTTCTATTCAGAGCCTTGTATTTAATATAAAATGTGATTTTGGTTTGTTGTGAATCGTGTTTTAGATGACATTGGTTCTTTAACCCAGTTAAAGGCAGGATATTGATTTTCAAAAGATTGAAACTAAGTGGAATTTTAATGAATCTTTAATTAGATTGAAATGTAAAATGATAATTTAAATTATCAAATTTGAAAGGTGATCGAGAATGGAGTACCACCAGTTTTGATCCAAAGCGATAGTTAAATCTTTAATTAGATTTGAACGTGGGATGGTAATTAATTTTACCGATAACACCGTGGTGTTAGATATGGAGTATTACTAGTTTTTCTCCATGGGATATATAGGTTGGGATTGGGAAATAAAATAAATAATTACTTCGGTGTGGTTCGTTAATTCCGACTAGTTTGAAATGATATCCAAAGGAAGATTATAGGATAAATTTAGAAGAATTTATCTTGGATAAAATTAATGGGAACCTTTCCCTAAGAATGTGATTTTGTGAATAAAAGAATATTCTGAATTGGAATGAGGCGTTCGTTGTGTTTGTGTAACATTTGTTTATTATATACGTGGGTTATTCAGAAAGGCCGGGTTATACCCATTCTGAATAACCGATTCGACGAGATGTCGAAGATGAAGACGGTGGTTGAAGACCGGAAGTCTTCACATCGTTTGGGTGATTGCTGATGATCTCGATTGGGCTGTACACCCAAGATGAGGGAAACAGTTGGTGATCGTCCAGACGTACTTGGAGATCGACGGATATGCGAGGAAAGTGCCTCCGGTTTCGTCCAGACCCAGAACGAACTTGTAACTGGATTGTGTGTCTGACATTGGATTTTATTCTGTGTTTATTGATCTCTATTAAATATACATCTGTTTGGCGGCAGAGAATTTATTCTCTTGCTTAACGCCCTTCTCTGAGACGTACGAGCTCAGAGGTTGTATATCGATGGACATCAGTCGCATGGAGTGAATTGCCAGTGTGGCATGCGTAAGTGGCTATTGATCAAGGCTTCTATTGAAAAGCAAAGTGTTGTGGTTGATGATCAAAGCACGGCCTGTGTGGCGTAGCTTTGTGTATAGCATGAATTCGCGAGCCTCACACCTCGGTATGAGTCAAAAACGGGATAGTGACTACAGGGAGAGCACGACGTTTCTTTCTAGCTAGGGTGGTGTCAGTGACCTACCAGCCCTGACATTTATATACTTTTCACCTGTGTGGTTGTTGGATACGAGGCGCCTTGGATATAGGTCTGTAAGGACCGGGAAACGTGTGTTCAGGAATAATTAATCCTCAAAAGTAAGAGAGGACCGGCCCTGAAGATCCAAGGATCATAGTGGGGTCCTGAGGCATTTGCTAGAGTGTCTCGAACGCGGAGAGGAGCTTGCCCCTTGCCTCGACTCATGACGGAAATCCAATTTCCAATACGTGATATTACGGTTTTAACTGTAGAACTAGTATGGCGACATGATATATGGTACCCATGCCGCCTATGATTGATATTTATGATTGAAAATTGTTCTGACACTATACACTTATAATAGTATCAAATGATTTGTTTAGACGTATCAAGCATGTTTGGCTGTTATAAGGGAAAACCCTATCCTCCGGCCTGCGTTGCATTGTGTGATGGGACCTGGGTCTTATAATAGCTTCATTTTTCTAAAGAGCATTGCGCTGTTTTGTTATATGCACTAGTATTCTTGGGAGGAAACCCGTTCCGTGTTATACGGCGTGGTCCCTTGAATTACTCTCTTTTAAAGTAAAGTTTTAAATAACTGTTTTAGTTCTCACACCAGTCACATGACTGACCTGGAGTTTATTGTTTTAACCTAAACTCTGGTTGCCCCTATTTTCCACACGGGCAGCTAGTAGTTTTGGTTTTGCAGATTTATATTCACAGGGTCCTGATTTACAGCTGGAATGATATCCGGAAAGCTCTGTATCCGTATATCACCTTCAGTTGTGCTTTGTATTATTTTTCCGCTGCTATGTAATTTGTTGTAATCTCTGATATTTATCGAATGTAATTTATTCATTTATACTCTGTATATTCTTGTATCTGATGGAATTGTTGTAATAACAATGAAATGTTCTCTCGTCTGTGTTCATTTGTGTGTTGTTCTCAAAGTATCCGCTCTTTCCTTCACGGGGAAGTTACGGGTTCTTACAGGAGGGCTAAGTCCATAGGGACACTTAACCAACTTAACATGGTAACAAGACAAGATTTGTAGGGGTTAAGTAACTAAGAGAACACTTAGCCAAATTAACATGTTAACTAGACTAGAAGGTGGGGTTAAGTAAAGTTAATACACTTAGACAGATTAACATGTTAACTAGACTAGAGGTTGGGGTTAAGTAAATACACTTAGCCAATTTGACATGTTAGCTGGACTAGACCGTAGGGTTAAGTAAACTTGAACACTTAACCATCAGATTGGGATAAATGAATAGGGTTAAGTCTAAAATATGAAGGGATAATACTTAACCATTAATAACATGTTAGTAAAAACAGATGGGCGAGGTTAAGTTAAAAAGGAACACTTAACCAATGCAGGATGAATGGACAGGGTTAAGTAATAAGAAATACTTAACCAATATAACTTGGTTTGTGGTAAGGGTTAAGTCAACATGAATTACTGATAACACTTAACCAGTTTAACATGATAAATGAAGAGGGTTAAGTTAGCTTGAATTGACTAATGACACTTAACCAATCCAAATTGACGGGAAAGAGAACTAAGTAGTAAAACTTAGTTAAAAGGAGCTAAGTAGTAAACCTTAGTTAAGAAAACAACGATTATGGAAACTAAGTGGTAAACCTTAGTTATTAAAACTAAGTAGTAATTCTTAGTATAACACGGGAAGGAGCGAATATCCGTCTGAGAAGGCTCCAACGAATTGGGTTACGAAGCCCGAGGATTCGAGGGGACGTGAGGGTACTCTTGGTATCCCTCTGTGAGGCTGCAGATGATCCTCCTGGGTCACAGAGGTTAAGGTCTGCGTTAGAAGAACCAGGGGTATGCCTTGGTTGCAATATATGGCAACCTAAAGACTAGGATGGACCGGCGTGATTCGGCGAGAAAACGGTAGCCCTGTGATAGCAACTCGTCGTCTACCATCCATCTTGAGTCAATCGAGATAATTGAAGAGCAAAGGCGGAGAACTCCAAAAGACCATATACTTGCTATCTAGTTATGGGTGAGGATGGCCACAGGATAGTGGGGCATCGGGGGCCTGCGTATAGTTCTCATTTATCAACGTGCGCCTTTCATTAGTTGAGGGAGGGGTCGAGTGGGACCATAGCCACTGGAATAAAAACAGACCTTAGCATCTGCAATGGCAGATATCTGAAAGCTCCCGACCGAGTTCTATATTTCTTGATTTGCCCTGCCACAGGACTTGGGCCGCACATCACAGGACATGTGCATCTAGACAAGCGATAACGATTCGCGATACATGCGTGGGGAAGTATAGGAACATATACCATTCTAAGTAGTGTGTCCTAGACTTGGGGGCCTCGTTCGACTGGTAGCATAATCCCTAGTTAGACTAGGTGGCATAAACCCTGAATCCGAAAAGCGTTCAGCAGATAGCGTAAACTCTAGTTGAATCTAGAAAGCACTTGATAGAAAACCCTAGATTAGATCTCGGTAACAAATAATAAATGTATGCCTGAAGGCAATGGAAACTACAGGGATTGGGATCACGTTATCCTTACTAGTTGGGACACTAGTTAGGTGGTTCAGATATATAGAAACCAGTATAAGAAGGAAATAGCGAAGTGGCGAAAATATTAGAGTATATCCAGTTTATCTTATCTTAGCATACCTTGTGATTATCTTGTCTAATCTTGCTGACCCTATCGTCATGGTGTTATCTTGTATTCAGTTAATTCATGTCATTTTGTTTTTCCATGTTCACATGCTAGAAGTAACTGAACTTACTCAGGCTTTATGTCTGACTCTGTTTTTCTTTCGTCTTCTTTTTTTCCGTTCCCCCCCCCCCCCCCCAGGTAGTAAAGGAGGGAACAGTATAGCTTAGGTTAAGTTGGATTGTCACTCTTTCTCAGCTTGAAGATTTGTCGAAGTTTTGCTTGGATTCTCTTTTCAGATGCTATGGCTGGCTCTTGCTAAAATTGGGGAATATAAATGTTGTTTTATGTTTCTTTATTTGTAAGACAGATGATACTCTAATATTGTAAAGAAATCATTGTACAAACTATTTTATCAATAAAGCAAAGTTTTATTTTCCGCTGTTTAATTTCTGTCTATCTTTTAATTTATCTGCATCTTTTACCCTAAATGCTCCACAGAACTTAGTGCATTCCCTTTGTGAGTGACACTAACGGACGTGGGGTGTTACACGTGGTATCAGAGCTGAAGGTTACCAGATCAGATAAAGGATTTGAAAAATTATTTTCAAAACGGTTTTAAAAGAAGCACTTTCAAGAGAAAAGATTTGTTTTAAAGGCATATTCCCCAAAGCCTACGCACTATCTTCTCTTCCTCTGTTTAAAATCTTGTCTCCTTCTTTCTTGAGTCTCTGGGGCTCCTGGCTTTCTGGGACGTAACCTCATCGATGGGCGAAGTCGTGCCTGGCTTCCATCCATAGCCGTGGTTGTTTCACCTACGGCCAGTTTTCTTTCAGGCTTATAGGGTTTTCCGTACGATGGAGGCAGCTTTCGAGATATTTGCCAACATGGTTACACACGGAAGAAGATAAGGAGTTTGGATAAGGAGCACAACCCTAGGATGAGGAATTCATGGATGTAGATTTAGCTCACGAAGGAGGAAGGAATTATAAAATCTAAGACAAGAGGAAGTATCTTTACTAGGGTATAATAGGGCATATAATTAAGGACAAGGGCAAGAACGAGGAACAAGATTTTCAGAAGGGCAAGTACATACTTTCACCACCAAGCGTACCTAGGAGAAAGGTAGTAAAGTTATGTTGGAAGAGCCTAGTTTTGTTGTTCGTGCTTTTTCCTTTGATTTTAGCGCTTCGCATTTGTTCATATCCACTTCCATAATTGAGTCTTTGCACCATAGTACTTGTATAGTAGAAAAATCCCACTAGAGTCTCAAATCCAATTGGTGGTCCGACCAGTTTATTTTTGGTTAGTAGGGATTTGAAATAGCTATCGAGTTTGCTTATATCATCTCATGTAGATTGTCTAAATTCGGAGGAGATATTCCATGGGTGTTTGTCTGATATTGGTTTAGGCCTTTGGGGCTTGTACTTGAGGAATATCGAGTTCGACTAGGATGGTTTGCGTGAGAGGTGAATAGTTGTGGCAGGCACTCTAAAAAGCACGTAGTGACCTTTCGACCCTTATAGTTATGGCATGATGGATAAGCCAAGAGGAGAGACCTCTGATCATTCTAGTATATACACTCAGTATCATGGTTGACATCTGTTTATTTTGGAAATGGAGGTCAGAAACTTCACAATCGTGAAGTTAAATTAGTTAAGATACAGTGGAGTAAAGCTCAAGAAGGCTAGATATTTGCATCATACCCTTTTCCTTAAGGGTGCATCCTTGATTTCTTTTTTTTAGGAGTTTTACGCATAATTGTTTCTCTCTTTCCAAAGTATATCCTCTAGGTCATATCTTCGATCCATAGGTAGAAGCCAATGGATGTAAACATGTATTTGAAACATGTTATGGTTGATGGTTGCAAGTGGCTGCCAATTCTAATGCGACCAAAAATGATGTTTCAACGATGTATATTTTGATATTCCACAGAATGTCATTTTTGTTCGCCAATTCTAATGCGACCAAAATGATATTTTTAAATGTATAATTTCAATATCAACAAAAAGACATTTTTGTTCGCCAATTCTAATGCGACCAAAAATGATGTTTCAACGATGTATATTTTAATATTCAACAAAATGTCATTTTTGTTCGCCAATTCTAATGCGACCAAAATGATATTTTTAAATGTATAATTTACATGTCAACAAAAAGACATTTTTGTTCGCCAATTCTAATGCGACCAAAAATGATGTTTCAGCGATGTATATTTTAATATTCAACAAAATGTCATTTTTGTTCGCCAATTCTAATGCGACCAAAATGATATTTTTAAATGTATAATTTCAATGTCAACAAAAAGACGTTTTTGTTCGCCAATTCTAATGCGACCAAAAATGATGTTTCAACGATGTATATTTTAATATTCAACAAAATGTCATTTTTGTTCGCTAATTCTAATGCGACCAAAATGATATTTTTAAATGTATAATTTCAATGTCAACAAAAAGACATTTTTGTTTGCCAATTCTAATGCGACCAAAAATGATGTTTTTAAATGTATAATTTCAATGTCAACAAAAAGACATTTTTGTTCGCCAATTCTAATGCGACCAAAATGATATTTTTAAAATGTATATTTTCATTGTAAAATGAAAAAGTCCCTTATTCTTTTATTTACATTTAAAATGTAAATCTCTTTTTATTCTTTCCTATAACATTGAAAATAAAAATGTCTTTTTATACATATATTACTAACAGAACTCAATTAAAAGTAAATTTATCTTTCTATGTAAATTTTGCATTGTAAAATGCAATTAAAAAGGTGGACTTTATTTCCCAAGCAAACGTCTTTTCTAGCTTCAATATCCCTAAAATAAATATAATTCCTAATGTCAAGATTTGATTCATTTCAACTATACTAACATAACAATGAAATTTTGTTCATTTCAACCATATAGACATAACGATGAAATTTTGGTGTCGTTTCAACTATACTAACATAACGATTAAATTTGATTTACATCAACTATACTAACATGATGGTGAAATTGGGTTCATTCTTGATGAATCACAATAAAGGCCTCATCTTATTTGCATTTGTAAATCAAATAAGATGTCTAATATTTATCTTATCTTCTAGCTAAAGTTTAAAAGATCCAAATTTTCTTTATAAATCAAATAAAGACGTACACTTCTTTTTATTTTGTAAAACAAAATAAAGGGTTCAAAGTTTTCTCTTATATTTTGTAAATAAAAGATTCAAACTTTTCTTTATATAGTAAATAAAAGATTCAATTTTCTTTTATATAGTAAATAAAAGATTCATCTTTCCTTTGTTTTCAAGACAAAAGATTAAAACTTTAATTATATTTTGTTTATCAAACAAAAGATTAAAACCTTGCTTTTAATTTGTTATTCAAACAAAAGATTAAAACTTTGCTTTTAATTTGTTATTCAAACAAAAGATTAAAACTTTGCTTTTATTTTGTTATTCAAACAAAAGATCAAAATTTTTCTTTTATTTTGTTATTCAAACAAAAGATCAAAACTTTGCTCTTATTTTGTTATTCAAACAAAAGATCAAAACTTTGCTTTTATTTTGTTATTCAAACAAAAGATCAAAACTTTGCTTTTATTTTGTTATTCAAACAGAAGATCAAAACTTTGCTTTTATTTTGTTATTCAAACAGAAGATCAAAACTTTGCTTTTATTTTGTTATTCAAACAAAAGATCAAAACTTTGCTTTTAATTTTGTTATTCATAAATAAGAATTCAACTTAAATAAAAAGAATTAAAAAAAAAAGATGAGAACTTTATTATGATTACATCAGAATATTTCAGATCCAAACAATCGAATTATAACATGACATCACAACGAATCAGATTCAACAATACAACAATCACCATATAACAGATCAGAGTAATATACAATGATTCAACTGATCGAATAGGATTTTAAAATGAATTATTTAATTATTTAAGTTCAGAATCTCATCGTCATTGACGATTTTTGGCCAAAATTCGAACTGTTCAGAATCAATTCCAGTCAGTTCAGATGCGTAGAACTCAGTCACACGATTACAACGCCGCTGAAATCATCGAATTTCGAATTGAAACGAGTTAGATATGATAAATCGAAGTTTTAAAATAATTTGAATTAATTAAATAATAGATTAATTAGAAAATTAACCTTTCTTCCTCTCAGACACTACAGGACGCACGTTTTGGTTCCCCCTTCAATTCTAAGGTTCGATTTTTGTTCAAATCCGGTGCAGGGTTTGTCGATCAGGATGTGGCACGCTGGCGTGCTAGGGGAGGCGCACACGAGGGGGTGGTTTGGCCGAACTCGGCGTCGGCTGGGGGGCCCACGGCGGATGAACGGCGTGGGTTTGCGGGGTTGCTTCTCTGCCTTCGGGCGACGAGGAGGTGATTAGGTGGTATGGAATTAAAGAGGACGGAATGGGCTTTGAAATGGTGTGAAGTATGGGGTTTAATTCTTGAAGGAGAGGGAGAACGAAGTGGAGGAAGTTCATAAATTTATGGCCATGGATTAAGAAGAGGGCGGCGGCAGAAGAAGAAGACAAATAGTAATTAGGGTTTTCTAATCTCCTATTTTTATAATATTAAAAATGTATTTTTACAAAAAAAACCATGTTTTCCAAACCGGTTAAAATTCAGTCCAGCAGAAAGTGACACTAGCCAATAGCCCATATTCCGGATCCAATGGGACAGGTCCCGTCAGCCCAAACGGCTGTCTGTGGCCTGTATTATTTGATTCCTTTATTGATTTAATTCGTCTGCATAAATAAATTCACCGAGGCCACAAACGGACTCAAAAAAATCCAAAAAATATATATTTTTCTATGTTATGACGATACGGTCCTACCAAAATTAATTTCGTCAAATCCTGACACTGTTTGAAAAATGGCTATTTTTCAGTCGATTAAATTTTACTGTAATTGACCAAACACATTTTCCTTCGCCCCGCTCACATATTAAATCGAAAAATTCTAAAAATTGAAACCTAGCAATAATATGACATTCCGGTTCCAATGAAAGTGGTTTCGTCGAAAAGGGAGATTGTTTGAAAATTGGCTATTTTCACTGGCTTTAATATTATTTAAAAATGGAATTTTTTAATTTCTGCCACATTTTTCCACAAAATAATTTAAAATAAAATTTTTAAATTGGTTCGGATTTTCTGGGTCGTTACATTTATACTCTGTATATTCTTGATTCTGATGAGTTGTTGTAATATACAATGAAATGTTCTTCTGTCTGCGTTCTGTTGTGCCTTGTTCTCAACTCAATCCGTGATTTCCCATAAGGGGGATTTCGGGTCGTTTCATCGTGGTATCAGAGCTTTGGTTTACAGAGCTCAGAGAACAAGACACATTAGAACCATACGAAAGAATTCATCAGAAATTGGATTAGTAGTATCCATGAGAATGACTCGTTAGAGATGGGATCAGTAGTATCCAAGAACGAGTGTGAAGATTATATTTTTGAAATATAAAAAGAAAAACAAATTTTGTTTCAAAAATTTAAATCAACTATTCGTATTTGATTATTTATTTATATTGAATTTGGACGATCCAGTAAATATAGATTTTGCGTATACGTCTGATCGGCATGTATTTGGAGTTTTAATATACCGAATAGTATAGAATCACGCTCTAGACACATGAAGATGATACTGATGATTGAGATCTCATCATCAGTATTTATGTCCGAGCATCGAAAGTGTGACATCTATATATTTCCATTAGACTGGTGTGAGAACAAAATTAGATAGGGCTTATTGTTGTAATTTGGCATCAAAAATGTGATTTTTGACTAAGTTATGAGTTTGAAATGATAACCAACTAATTGATTGATGGTTGTGTTGTTTGACTATTGATTTGAAATTTTGAACAATTTAGCCTAATGGAATCAAATATTGAATTGTATTGAAAATTTATCGCATTTGCTTGTATATACATGTATTTACATTGAACAGGTCATCGCCAGGAGGCTAGAGCAGAGAATAAAATTGTTTGCCCGACAAATAGGTACATGTTTACCATAATTTACTGTTTTGTTTGGGTGATGATGATTTTATGAGCCGATTGGATTTTTCTTTTTCTTTTGGATTGAAGAAGGCCATGGGAGGCTATATGAAATATGCCGAAGTCCTCGGTGCAGGGGAAGTTATGGCGAAATTTTTCGAAAATTTAGCGTGTTAGCCAATTTTTTTTGAAAAATTTGAAAAGTTCTTAGAAACTGAAAAGTTGAAGAACTTAAGCCGTATTGGAAATAATGAAAGTTGAGTTGATTGGTTAAACAACTTTCGGCTTCATTCATTTTCAGAGACGAAAAGTTTTAAGTGGGGGAGATTGTAATAACCCGGAAATCCAAGCAAATTTAAATTTTTTATTTTAGCAATTTTAGCAAATTTTGATTATTTAAAATGAATTATTTTAAATAATATCGACGAAATTTTTGTTGAATAAAATTCGAACGTATATATTATATAGATCGTCATTAGAATATAAATATTTATTTTAAATTATAAAAGGAATTGAAAGTGGCGCGGTAGTTCGATAATTCGATTTCAAACTTCAAGTGAATGTACAGGATTCAAAATAAACCGGATTTTAGCGAAACCAAAAGTATTTGAATCTAATTGAGAATATCTTTCCAACGAATTCGAAAAATTGAAATTTCATAGCGGGGATCAAAAGTTATGTCTAATTGAAAATTCAGAATAGTCGCTATGGAATTTCGGCCTTTAAAAATGGAAATTTTGCAAACGCCCCGGTTTTCGACGAAACCACTTTTGTTGGATCCGTGATGTCAAGTTATTGCTAGGTTTCAAAATTCGAAATTTTTCGATCAATATATGAGCGTGGCAAAGGAAAACGCGTTTGACCAGTTTCAGTTGATTTTAATCAACTGGAAAATGGCCATTTTTCAAACGGTCTCAGAATTCAACGAAACTAGTTTTATTAGGACCGTATCATCAATATGAAGTTAGAAATATTTTTATGGAATTTTTAGAATCAGTATGTGGCCCTGGCAAATTAAAATGTACGTTCAAATCTAAAATTAAATGTTTTGTACTTTAATTTGAAGAATAACTGACTGTAACAGTCGAATGGGCTTACGAAACATATTCCATTATGTCCGGGATGGGGGTATTTAGCTAGGGGTGATAGTCGTTGGGTTTGATTTGGGGTTCGTGGTGTTAAATTTGATAAGAAAGCAAAAGTAGAATTTAATATTAGTATATAATAATATAAATACACTAGAAATTCCCCCTTAACCCTAATTCAACTTCCAAGCCCCTAGAATGAAATCGACGGTCAAAACCGCTCAAATTTTCTCCCTCAAAAAATCGATTTATCCACTCAATAATATTTGGAATGTTAAAGCAAAGATTGTAGAGGATCTTTTGCTCTTCCAATCTATACCAACCTCACCATTCATTATGGTGTTAATCGTTCGAATCGAGCCTCCAAGAAGTCGCCGCGTCGTCTCGTTTTGCGCGCTGTCCTGGCCACCGAGCTGGCCAAGTGGGGTGTCGACGGGAAGCCCTCTCGACGGCGAAGTAGGAGGTGCACTCTGATCGACATCCAACGACCCTTTGGCGAAGCAACGACCAACCCTAGCTTGGAACCTCAGTTCGACACCACTGCTGTGTTAGTCAGAAAGAAATAGTAATTAATTTACTTAATTATTTAGTCATTAATTAGTTTAAATTTCAGTTTTATCAATGACATTGGTAATGTTAAAAAAAAGAATATATATATGTATATATATATGAGTAATGTTTTTACAAACAAATATTTTTTAGTCAAATATACATTATTTTGAAATTGGAAATATACATATGTTTTTGAAAATAAAAATATCTATGTTTTAGAAATATATATACGAAATTGTTAAAGAATGAAATAAAAATATACTTTGCTTTTGAAATAAAAATATACTTTGCTTTTGAAATAAAAATATACTTTGCTTTTGAAATAAAAATATACTTTGCTTTTGAAATAAAAATATACTTTGCTTTTGAAGTAAAAATATACTTTGCTTTTGAAATAAAAATATACTTTGTTTTCAAAGTTTCAAAGTAGAAAATATACAAGTTTAAAAGTAGAAAATATACAAGTTTCAAAGAGGAAAATATACTAGTTTCAAAGTACAAAAATATACTGTTTTTAAAGTAGAAAAATATACTGTTTTCAAAGTAGAAAAACTATACTATTTTTAAAGTAGAAGAGTAAACATACAAAGTTTTGAAAATATATATCGCGTTGTTTTGAAAATATATATAGCATAGTTTTGAAAATATATATCGCGTTGTTTTGAAAAAATATATAGCATAGTTTTGAAAATATATATCGCATTGTTCTGAAAATATATATCACATCATTTTTAAAACAGAAGTAGCAGAATAAAAATATGATTTTTATTGTTTAAATGGTAAGATAAAAATATAATTTTTAGCAAATTAAAAATATAATTTTTATATATATGAGAAGTGTTATAAAAATACGATTTTTATGTATACATTAGTGATATGAAAAATGTGATTATTTATATAAACATCATATTAAAATGTGATTTTTAATATGAACAACGTAAAAAGGACTGCATTGGAATTTGCAAACAGATCTAGACGACTCAGCAGTTCAACAGCAAAGCACGACGTAGTTGAACCCTTGGTGAGAACTCCTCACTTTTATTTCTATTTCTAGTTGAAATATATACTAGGATGCAGACGGTGTTTAGTAGCACCCGACACCCGTCGTCCACAGACCATGGATGGCTTGTATGCTTGTTTGTTTGATTTTGATGTGTAGTTGATTGTGTGATGTGATGTGAAATGAAATAAAATATTTATATAGTTAAAAATATTTTATTGTTGAACATAGAATTTTTAACGTGTATTTAAAATGAAATAAATAGTTATAAACAAATCGAACGATTTGTTTATATACACACATTTGACTGATATTGATTGGGACGATAAATTTTACACATCGCCCAACTGCACAAATAAAATCTATGTTCGATTGTTTGAAAACCCCACACGGGTATTGGGGTGATATATGACATACACTAATCCCAATAATTAGTTGTATGTCGACCGTTTGATTGACCGACTGTTATAAGCGTTGAATATTTATATTTGATGCTTATATAGTGTAGAATGCACTTTGGATGATGGTTGATTATTTGTCATTGTTGATATATACACGCGTTGTATGGAAATCCATAGAAATAGAATCTATGGTAATTGATTGGGTCTCATTCCAGTTTAAAAAGAAATATTTCATTGTTGAAAATAGAATATTTGAAAATAGAAATATTTAAAAAAGAAATATTTGAAATAAAATTTTTGAAAAGAAATATTTGAATAAAATATTTGAAAAGAAATATTTGAAATAGAATATTTGAAAATAGAAATATATGAAGCTGTGTTGATTAGATTGACGCCGTTTTGACACAAACGATATTTATATCGATTATATTCATTTTTATAATGTATATTGAAAAGGGATTTCAAAATCGAATATTTTGAAAATGAATTCGAATTAAAAATGAATTCGAATTGAAATTGAATAGAATTGGATTCGAATTGAAAATGAATTCGAATTGTAATCGAATAGAATTGGATTCGAATTGAAAATGAATTCGAATTGAAATTTAATAGAAATGAATTCGAATTGAAATTGAATAGAATTGGATTCGAATTGAAAATGAATTCGAATTGAAATTGAATAGAATTGGATTCGAATTGAAAATGAATTCGAATTGAAATTGAATAGAATTGAATTCGAATTGAAATTGAATAGAAATGAATTCGAATTGAAATTGAATTTAATTGAGGACGAACTGAAATTGAATTAAAAATCGATTTGAATTGAAATCAATTTGAGATGAATTTAAACGAATTTATATTGAAAAATTCAGTCTTGATTTGAATTTGAAAATGAAGTTGAAATCGTTTCGAAAGCAAACTTAAAATGATTTATAAAATACGTTTTAAAAGGAAATCGACGAAGTATATATTATATATATTATATATATAATATAATGGTCTGAGTAGAACGCGCCGCGCTGCGGTAGTTCGTGAATTTCAACCATTGACTTCGAATGGATATTGCGGGAGATCCGACCGTCGAATTATGCTAAAACCTAAACCGTTGGGTTCGTATCGAAAAGAGATTTCTAACGAATATTAGAAATTAGAAATCTAATGGTTGGATTTGGAATTATGCCCAAATCAAAGTTGGAAAAGGTCGCTGTAAATGCAGTTCGATGGCCGTTGATGGAAATCGACTGTACGGGCCTTGATAAAATTATTAAAAATAGTAATAATTTGTGTAAAATCATAAGAAATGATTTGTGAAGAATTGGGATGAAAAAATCCATATTTGGAAATATAAAAATAGATTTTTATCGAAATGAACTAGTTTTGAACTAGAATTATAATTCTATTTATGTTTAAACAAATAAATTGAATTTGAAAAGGGTTTTAAAAGTAACCAGAATTTCCAATAATTGAATTTGAAAGGATTTGAATCGAAATTGTCTTTGGAATATTTCGATGTTGGATTTCGTGATGATAGAGGTATTGTTATGGGAATTTGAAAGATATATTTATATCGTTATTTCCAATACGATATTTGTTGGTCGTGGAATTTGATATTAAATATAAGCCGATATATTTTCTATTTAGAGCCCTGTATTTAATAGCAAATGTGATTTGGGTTTGTCATGAATGGTGTCTTCATTAACGCTGTTCTTAGGTCCAGTTGAGAAAAAGATTAAATCTTTTTATTTAGATTTAATGAAGTGTACCAAATAAATAATATTTAATTGGAATTGAATTGGTATTGATTTTTGGGTTTATCGCAAACAGTAATTTAAATAAAACTTATTCTTTAACCCGATAATTAATGGAATGTGATTTTGGGTTTATCGTGAACCGTGTTTTAAATGACACTGATTCTTTAACCCAGTTAAAGATTAAAGCTAAGTGGAGTTTTAATGAATCTTTAATTAGATTGAAAATATCGAGAATGGAGTATCACCAGTTTTACTCCAGACGATAGTTAAATCTTTAATTAGATTTGAACGTGAAATGGTAATTGAATTTACCGATAACACCGTAGTGTTAGATATGAAGTATTACCAGTTTTACATCATGGGATGAATAGGTTGGGATTGAGAAATAAATGATTACTTCGGTGTGGTTCGCTAATCCCATCTAGTTTGAATTGTTATTCAAAGGAAGATTAAAGAATTAATTTAAAAGAATTTATCTTTGATAAAATTAATGGGAACCTTTACCTAAGAATGTGAAATTTAGAAACTAACTGTAGGTTAGTTAAGTAGAACGGTTTCTTGGGTATTGATCTGATGTTGGTTTCAGCCTACGGGGTTAATATTTGGGGAATTATTCTCTTCTTAATTTACGGTTAGTGACTGATGTATTGGAACGAGGCGTATGTTGTGTTTGTTCAACACTTGTTTATTATATACGCGAGTTATTCAAAAAGACCGGGTTTATCCCATTCTGAATAACTGATTCGACGATTAATCGAAGATGAAGACGGTGGTTGAAGACTGGAGGTCTTCACGTCGTTTGGATAATTACTGATGATCTTGTTTGGGTCGTACACCCAAGAGGAGGGAATCAGTTAGTGGTCGTCCAGACGTACTTGGAGATCGATGGATATGCGAGGTACTAGGTGCCTCCGTTTTCGTTCAGACCCGGAATGAACTTGTAACTAGACTGTGTGTCTGACATTGGATTTTATTCCATTTGATTGATTTCTATTAAATATATATCTGTTTGGCGGCGGAGAATTTATTCTCTTGCTTAACGCCCTTCTCTGAGACGTACGAGCTCAGGGGTTATATGCTGATGGATATCAAACGCATAGAGTGAATTGCATGTGTGGCATGCCTAAGTGGCAAATGATCAAGGCTTCTGTTGAAAAGAAAAATCTTGTGGTTTATGATCAAAGAACGGCCTTTGTGGCATAGCTTTGTGTAACTTTTAATTCGCGAGCTTCACACCCGGTATGAAACAAAAACGGGAGACGGACATCAGGGAGGGCATGTGTTTCCTTCTAGTTAGAAGTGACATCATTGGTTTTACATGCCCTGATGAGTTTGACTTATGTGGTTGTTGGAATTAGAGGCGCCTCGGATTTATCGGTTGTTCTCGAACCGATGGAGTCATGCGTTGCTCATTTACGCCCCATAGAGCGGGGAAACGCATGTTCAGGCATTTTAATCCGCTCTGTGTCGACTGGCCCTGACGATCTAAAGGCTTGACATAGTACTTCCCTGAGACACGGACTAGAGCGTGTCGAATTCGGAGAGGACTATCTTTTGCCTCGGTTCATATCTTAAATGATAACCCAACTTCCAATACGACATTTTGCGGTTTTGATTGTATACCTATATATGGCGACAAAGTGTTATAGGACATTTATGCCGCCTATGATTGATATTTATGATTGTATATAAAATCAGAAACTAACTGGAAACAAGCAAAGATGGGTGGTTTCCTGGGTATTAGTCTGATGTTGGTTTCGGCCTTCGGGGTGAATACTTAGGGAATCGTTCTCATACTAATTTACGGTTGGAGTCTGATTAAGAATTAAAAGATGAAATTCAGCGTATCAAGCATTCTTTGGCTATTATAAGGTAAAAATCCTATCCTTCGGCTTGCGTTGCATTGTGTGATGGGACCTAGGTCTTATAATAGCTTCATTTTTCTTTATTTAGCATTGCGATGTTGTTTTAAGCACTGGTGTTATTGGAAGGAAAACCATTCCGTGGTATACGGCGTGGTCCTTTGATTTACCTAACTTTAAAATAAAGATTAATAACTGTTTTAGTTCTCACACCAGTCACATGACTGACCTGGAGTTTATTGTTTTAACCTAAACTCTGGGTGCACCTATTTTCGACACGGGCAGCTAATAGTTTTGGTTTTGCATATTTATATTCACAGGAACCTGGTTTACAGCTGGAATGATATCAGGAAAGCTTTGTATCCGTATACCTCCTTCAGTTGTGTATTGTATTATTTTCCGCTGCTATGTAATTTATTGTAATCTCTGATATTTTTCTGATGTATATTATTTGTTTATACTGTGTATATTCTTGTATTCTGATGAGTTGTTGTAATATACAATGAAATGTTCTTCTGTCTGCATTCTGTTGTGCCCTGTTCTCAACTCAATCTGTGATTTCCCGTAAGGGGGATTTCGGGTCGTTTCATCGTGGTATCAGAGCTTTGGTTTACAGAGCTCATAGAACAAGACACATTAGAACCATACGAAAGAATTCATCAGAAATTGGATTTGTAGTATCCATGAGAATGACTCGTTAGAGATGGGATCAGTAGTATCCTAGAACGAGTGTGAAGAGTATATTTTTGAAATATAAAAAGAAAAACAAATTTTGCTTCGAAAATTTAAATCAACTATTCGTATTTGATTATTTACTTATATTGAATTTGGACGATCCAGTATATATAGATTTTGCATATACGTCTGATCCGCGTGTATTTGGAGTTTTAATATACTAAATAGATATAGAATCACGCTCCAGACACCCGAAGATGATACTGATGATTGAGATCTCATCATCATTATTTATGTCCGAGGTTCGAAAGTGCGGCATCTATATATTTCCATTAGACTGGTGTGAGAACCAAAATTAGATAGGGCTTATTGTTGTGATTTGGCATCAAAAATGTGATTTTTGACTATATATCAAAATTATGAGTTTGAAATGATAACCAACTAATTGATTGATGGTTGTGTTGTTTGATTATTGATTTGAAATTTTTAACCATTTAGCCTAATGGAATCAAATATTGAATTGTATTGAAAATTTATCGCGTTTGCTTGCATATACATGTACTTACATTGAACAGGTCATTGCCAGGAGGCTAGAGCAGAGAATAAAATTGTTTTCCCGACTAATAGTTACATGTTTTCCATAATTTACTGTTTTGTTTGGGTGATGATGATTTTATGAGCCGATTGGCCTTTTCTTTTTCTTTTGGATTGAAGAAAGCCATGGGAGGCTATATGAAATATCCTGAAGTCCTCGGTGCAGGGGAAGTTATGGCGAAATTTTTCGAAAATTTAGGGTGTTAGCCAAATTTTTTTGAAAAATTTGAAAAGTTCTTAGAAACTGAAAAGTTGAAGAACTTAAGTCGTAATGAAAATAATGAAAGTTGAGTTGATTGGTTAAACAACTTTCGGCTTCATTCCTTTTCGGGGACGAAATGTTTTAAGTAGGGGAGATTGTAATAACCCGGAAATCTGAGCCAATTTAAAAAATTTATTTTGGCAATTTTAGCGAATTTTGATTATTCAAAATGAATTATTTTAAATAATATCGACGAGAAATTTATGTTGAATAGAATTCGAACGTATATATTATATAGATCGTCGTTAGAATATAAATATTTTTTTAAAATTATAAAAGGAATTGAAAGTGGCGCGGTAGTTCGATAATTCGACTTCAAACTTCAAATGAATGTACAGGATTCAAAATAAACCGGATTTTAGCGAAACCAAAAATATTTGAATCTAATTGAGAATATCTTTCCAACGAATCCGAAAAATTGAAATTTCATAGCGGGGATCAAAAGTTATGTCCAGATGAAAATTCAAAATAGTCGCTATGGAATTTCGGCCCTTAAAAATGGAAATTTTGCGAACGACCTCGGTTTTCGACGAAACCACTTTTGTTGGATCTGTGATGTCAAGTTATTGCTAGGTTTCAAAATTCGTTATTTTTCAAATCAATATGTGAGCGTGGCAAAGGAAAACGCGTTTGACTAGTTTCACTGGATTTTAATCGACTGGAAAATGGCCATTTTTCAAACGGTCTCAGAATTCGACGAAACTAGTTTTATTAGGACCGTATCGTCAATACGAATCTAGAAAATATTTTTATGGAATTGTTTGAATCAGTATGTGGCCCCGGCAAATTAAAATGTACGTTCAAATCTAAAATTAAATGTTTTGTACTTTAATTTGAAGAATAACTGACTGTAAAAGTCGAATGGTCTTACAAAACATATTCCATTATGTCCGGGATGGGGGTATTTAGCTAGGAGAGACAGTCATTGGGTTTGATTTGGGGTTCGTGGTGTTAAATTTGATAACAAAGCAAAAGTAGAATATAATATTAGTATATAATAATATAAATGCACTAGAAATTCTCCCTTAACCCTAATTCAACGTCCAAGCCACCAGAATGAAATCGACGGTCAAAACCGCTCAAATTTTCTCCCTCAAAAAATCGATTTATCCACTCAATAATCTTTGTAATCTTAAAGCAAAGATTGTAGAGGATCTTTTGCTCTTCCAATTTATACCAACATCGCCTTTCATCATGGTGTTAATCGTTCGAATCGAGCCTCCAAGAAGCCGCCGCGTCGTCTTGTTTTGTGCGCCGTCCTAGCCACCGAGCTGGCCAAGTGGGGTGTCGATGGGAAGCCCTCTCGACGGCGAAGTAGGAGGTGCACTCTAATCGACCTCCAACGACCCTCTGGCAAAGCAACGACCAACCCTAGCTTGGAACCTAAGTTCGACGCCGCTGCAGTGTTAGTCAGAAAGAAATAGTAATTAATTTACTTAATTAATTAGTTATTAATTAGTTTAAATTTCAGTTTTATCAATGACATTGGTAATGTTAAAAAAAAGAATATATATATATATATATATATATATATATATATGAGTAATGGTTTTACAAACAAATATTTTATAGTCAAATATACATTGTTTTGAAATTAGAAATATACATATGTTTTTGAAAATAGAAATATCTATGTTTTAGAAATATATATACGAAATTGTTAATGAATGAAATAAAAATATACTTTGCTTTTGAAATAAAAATATACTTTGCTTTTGAAGTAAAAATATACTTTGCTTTTGAAATAAAAATATAGTTTGCTTTTGAAGTAAAAATATACTTTGCTTTTGAAATAAAAATATACTTATTTTTCAAAGTTTCAAAGTAGAAAATATACAAGTTTCAAAGTAGAAAATATACAAGTTTCAAAGTATACTAGTTTCAAAGTAGAAAAATATACTAGTTTCAAAGTAGAAAAATATACTGTTTTCAAAGTAGAAAAATATACTATTTTCAAAGTAGAAAAAAATATATTGTTTTTAAAGTAGGAGAGTAAACATACATAGTTTTGAAAACATATATCGCATTGTTTTGAAAATATATATAGCATAGTTTTGAAAATATATATCGTGTTGTTATGAAAATATATATAGCATAGTTTTGAAAATATATATCGCATTATTTTGAAAATATATATCGCATCGTTTTTATAATAGAAGTGGCAGAATAAAAATATGATTTTTATATTTTAAATGGTAAGATAAAAATATAATTTTTAGCGAAGTAAAAATATAATTTTTATATATATGGGAAGTGTTATAAAAATACGATTTTTATGTATACATTAGCGATACGAAAAATGCGATTATTTATATAAACATCATATTGAAAATGTGATTTTTATTATGAACAGCGTAAAAAGGACTGCATTGGAATTTGCAAACAGATCCAGACGACTTAGTAGTTCAACAGCAAAGCACGGCGGAATAGAACCCTCGGTGAGAACTCCTCACTTTTATTTCTATTTCTAGTTGAAATATATACTAGGATGCAGACGGTGTTTAGTAGCACCCGACACCCGTCGTCCACAGACCATGAATGGCTTGCATGCTTATTTGTTTGATTTTGATGTGTAGTTGATTGTGTGATGTGATGTGAAATGAAATAAAATATTTATACAGTTAAAAATATTTTATTGTTGAAAATAGAATTTTTAACTTGAATTTAAAATGAAATAAATAGTTATAAACAAATCGGACGATTTGTTTATATACACACATTTGACTGATATTGATTGGGACGATAAATTTAACACATCGCCCAACTAGACAAATAAAATCTGTGTTCGATTGTTTGAAAACCCGACATGAGTATTGGGGTGATATATGATATACACTAATCCCAATAATTAGTTGTATGTCGATCGATTGATTGACAGACTGTTATAAGCATTGAATATTTATAGTTGATGCTTATACAGTGTAGAATGCACTTTGGATGATGTTTGATTATTTGTCATTGTTGATATATACATGCGTTGTATGGAAATCCATAGAAATAGAATCTATGGTAATTGATTGGGTCTCATTTCAGTTTTAAAAAGAAATATTTTATTGTTTAAAATAGAATATTTGAAAATAGAAATATTTGAAAAAGAAATATTTGAAATAAAATATTTGAAAAGAAATATTTGAATAAAATATTTGAAAAGAAATATTTGAAATATAATATTTGAAAATAGAAATATATGAAGCCGTGTTGATTAGATTGACGCCGTTTTGATGCAAACTTTGTTTATATCGATCATATTCGTTTTTATAATGAATATTGAAAAGGTATTTCAAAATCGAATATTTTGAAAATGAATTCGAATTGAAATTAAATAGAATTGGATTCGAATTGAAAATGAATTCGAATTGAAATTGAATAGAATTGGATTCGAATTGAAAATGAATTCGAATTGAAATTGAATAGAAATGAATTCGAATTGAAATTGAATAGAATTGGATTCGAATTGAAAATGAGTTCGAATTGAAATTTAATAGAATTGGATTCGAATTTTAAATGAATTCGAATTGAAATTGAATAGAATTGAATTCAAATTGAAATTGAATAGAAATGAATTCGAATTGAAATTGAATTGAATTGAGAATGAACTGAAATCGAATTAAAAATCGATTTAAGATGAATTTAAAACGAATTTATATTGAAAAATTCAATCTTGATTTGAATTTGAAAATGAAGTTGAAATCGTTTCGAAAACGAACAAAAAATGTTTTATAAAATACTTTTTAAAAGGAAATCGTCGAAGTATATATTATATATATATATAATATAATGGCCTGAATAGAACACGTCGCGCTGCGGTAGTTCGTGAATTTCGACCATTGACTTCGAATGGATATTGCGGGAGATCCTATCATCGGATCCTCCTAAAACCGGAACCGTTGGGTTCGTATCGAAAAGAGCTTTCTAACGAATATTATAAATTAGATATCTAACGGTTGGATTTGGAATTATGCCTAAATCAAATATGGAAAAGGTCGCTGTAAGTGCAGTTCGATGGCCGTTGATGGAAATCGACTGTAAGGGCCTTGATAAAATTATTAAAAATAGTAATAATTTGTGTAAAATCATAAGAAATGATTTGTAAAGAATTGAGATGAAATACTCCATATTTGAAAAGATAAAAATAGATTTTTATCGAAACGAACTAGTTTTGAACTAGAATTATAATTCTATTTATTTTTAAACAAATAATTTGAATTTGAAAAGGGTTTTAAAAGTAACCAGAATTTCCAATAATTGAATTGGAATGGATTTGAATCGAAATTGTCTTTGGAATATTTTGATGTTGGATTTCGTGATGATATAGGTATTGTTATGGGAATTTGAAAGATATATTTATATCGTTATTTCCAATACGATATTTGTGGGTCGTGGAATTTGATATTGAATATAAGCCGATATATTTTCTATTCAGAGCCCTGTATTTAATATCAAATGTGATTTGGGTTTGTCATGAATGGTGTCTTCATTAACACTGTTCTTAAGCCCAGTTGAGAAAAAGATTAAATATTTTTATTTAGATTTAATGAAGAGTACCAATTAAATAATATTTAATTGGAATTGAATTGGTATTGATTTTTGGGTTTATCGTGAACAGTGTTTTAAATAACACTTGTTCTTTAACCCGATAATTAATGGAATGTGATTTTGGGTTTATCGTGAACCGTGTTTTAAATGACACTGATTCTTTAACCCGGTTTAAGATTAAAACTAAGTGGAGTTTTAATGAATCTTTAATTAGATTGAACAGATCGAGAATGGAGTATCACCAGTTTTACTCCGGGCGATAGTTAAATCTTTAATTAGATTTGAACATGAAATGGTAATTGAATTTACCGATAACACCGTGGTGTTAGATATGAAGTATTACCAGTTTTACTTCATGGGATGAATAGGTTGGAATTGAGAAATAAATGATTACTTCGGTGTGGTTCGCTAATCCCGTCTAGTTTGAATTGATATTCAAAGGAAGTTTAAAGAATAAATTTAAAATAATTTATCTTTGATAAAATTAGTGGGAACCTTTACCTAAGAATGTGAAATTTAGAAACTAATTGTAGGTTAGCTAAGCAGAACGGTTTCCTGGGTATTGATCTGATGTTGGTTTCGGCCTTCGGGGTTAATATTTGGGGAATTATTCTCTTGTTAATTTACGGTTAGTGACTGATGAATTGGAATGAGGTGTATGTTGTGTTTGTGTAACACTTGTTTATTATATACGCGAGTTATTCAGAAAGACCGGGTTTATCCCATTCTGAATAACTGATTGTGTAACACTTGTTTATTATATACGCGGGTTATTCAGAAAGGCCGGGTTTATCCCATTCTGAATAACTGATTCGACGATTAGTCATAGATGAAGACGGTGGTTGAAGACTTGAGGTCATCACGTCGTTCCGATAATTACTGATGATCATGATTGGGCCGTACACCCAAGAGGAGGGAATAAGTTAGTGGTCGTCCAGACGTACTTGGAGATCGATGGATATGCAAGATACTAGGTGCCTCCGGTTTTGTTTAGACCCAGAACGAACTTGTAACTGGACTGTGTGTCTGACATTGGATTTTATTCTGTGTGATTGATTTCTATTAAATATGTATCTGTTTGACGGTGGAGAATTTATTCTCTTGCTTAACGCCCTTCTCTGAGACGTACGAGCTCAGGGGTTATATACTGATGGATATCAAACTCATAGAGTGAATTGCCTGTGTGGCATGCCTAAGTGGCTAATGATCAAGGCTTCTGTTGGAAAGCAAAGTCTTGTGGTTGATGATCAAAGCATGGCCTTTGTGGAATAGCTTTGTGTAACGTTTAATTCGCGAGCTTCACACCCGGTATGAACCAAAAACAGGAGACAGACATCAGGGAGGGCATGCGTTTCCTTCTAGTTAGAAGTGGCGTCAGTGGTTTTACACGCCCTGACGAGTTTGACTTATGTGGTTGTTGGAATTGGAGGCGCATCGGATTTATCGGTCGTTCTCGAACCGATGGAGTCATTCATTGGCTCATTTACGCCCATAGGGCGGGGAAACGCATGTTCAGGCATTTTAATACACTCTGTGTGGACCGGCCCTGACGATCTAAAGGCGTGACTGAGTACTTGCCTGAGACACGGACTAGAGCGTCTCGAATTCGGAGAGGACTATCTTTTGCCTCGGTTCATATCATAAATGATAACCCAACTTCCAATACGACATTTTGCGGTTTTGATTGTATACCTATATATGGCGACATAGTGGTATGGGACATTCATGCCATCTATGATTGATATTTATGATTGTATATAAAATCAGAAACTAACTGGAAACGAGCTAAGATGGGCAGTTTCCTGGGTATTAGTCTGATGTTGGTTTCGGCCTTCGGGGTTAATACTTAGGGAATCGTTCTCTTACTAATTTACGGTTGGAGTCCGATTAAGAATTAAAAGATGAAATTCAGTGTATCAAGCATTCTTTGGCTACTATAAGGTAAAAACCCTATCCTCCGGCTTGCGTTGCATTGTGTGATGGGACCTGGGTCTTATAATAACATCATTTTTCTTTATTTAGCATTGCGCTGTTGTTTTATGCACTAGTGTTCTTGGGAGGAAACTCGTTCCGTGGTATATGGTGTGGTCCCTTTATTTACCTAACTTTAAAATAAAGATTAATAACTGTTTTAGTTCTCACACCAGTCACATGACTGACCTGTAGTTTATTGTTTTAACCTAAACTCTGGGTGCCCCTATTTTCGACATGGGCAGCTAGTAGTTTTGGTTTTGCATATTTATATTCATAGGAACCTAGTTTATAGCTGGAATGATATCCGGAAAGCTTTGTATCCGTATATCTCCTTCAGTTATGCATTGTATTATTTTCCGCTGCTATATAATTTATTGTAATCTCTGATATTTTTCTGATGTATATTATTTGTTTATTGTGATGACCCCAAACTTCCGTAGACTGAAAGTAAGGATAATCATTTTGGAATACAACATATTTACAACAAAAACAGATCTCAGATAATTATCATAACACATAAACATTTGCAGCGGAAATAAACGTCATCAACATCACAGCAAAACATCAGAATATGCAGTTTTACAGGATCCACTTAGCATAATAGAAGTCTTACCAAAAGAGAAACAAGTCTCAAATGGAAAGAAATGAGTTTCAAATCCCATTACATACATCAAAAGCAAAAGATAGAAAAATGTCTCAAAAGCAGAATAAAAGATAGAGAAAAGGTCTTCTTCTTCTTCCTCCCAAAGCAAGCTCCCACCAGAAAGTTTCACCTAGAAACCTGTCAATTGGCTGCCCGTGTGGAAAGAGGGTACCCGAGTTTGCAAAAGTGAAACAAACTACGAGTCAGTCATGGGACTGGTGTGAGAATTCTTAACTAAATTAACTATCAAGATGGCGAATCTCAGGACCACGCCGCTAACGCGGAACGGCTTTACTCCATTGGATTGCCAGTGCAATATTTTATAAAGTTTATATAAAACAGTGAAATGACTTTTGAAAAATGAAACCATCATAAGACTCAAGTCCTATCACACAATGCAACGCACACAGGAGGATAGAGTTTTCCCTAATGATGATCAAACATGCTTAATACATGAAAAGTAATATTTTAATATTATCATTAGTGTTAAAGCAGTATTAAAATACTTCAATATAAATATATCAATCCTAGACGGCATAGTACCCCATCCTACTATGTCGACGTATATAAGTTTACAATCAAAACCGAAATGTTGTCAATAATTAGCATACTCATCATGGCGTCCATCGTTTCATTTCCCTTAATTCCATCCCCAATTTCCGCAACCTCCAATCAACCTCTTCAGCCTCCAGACCCTCCGCCAACTCCAATCCCACCCTGCCCAGAACCTCCTTCACCCTTAGATAACCACTTAACCACGAAAACCCCTTCAGACATCGCCTTCTCAGATCTAGATCCAGACCCTCTACCGAAGCAGAAATGTTCTTCTCTGTTCGTTGCGAAGCCAATGAAAGCTGGAAGCTTCACCGTCAATGACATTATTCTGAAATTCCAGGGGATAACCTTATACCAACTGAAGATAATATTAAGGCAAGTGAAGAGCAGTGAAACGGGTATCTCGTCGGATTCTTCCTGGACGCGCCGTTGCCTTATCCCACGGTTGTCAATTTCTTGAGGAATCACTGGGGGCCAAAAGGTACAGTTGAATTTAAATCGAATGGTTCCATCTTCTTTTTCAACTTTTCATCTCAGGCTGACTGTATAAGGGTACTCGAAGCAGACCCTGTTATTATCCGCAACAAGTTATTCATCGTAAAAACTTGGGAGCCTAGCCTAAGTAACATTGCTAACAGTGTAAAAGTCGTTCCAGCTTGGATCAAAATGTTCAATATTCCGCTTGTAGCTTGGTCAAAGAGAGGGATCAGTTGGATGGCGACTAGAGTGGGGAAATTTCTGTGTATGGACACTAATACGGAAAGTTTAAAAAGACTCGAGTTCGCTAAATGTATGGTTGAAGTGTCTGCTAACTCACCTCTGCCAGACTCTTTCCCTGTCAAGAACCTAGATGGCAATATTCAGTTTGTTAAGGTATTCTATCTCTGGAAACCATAGTTATGCACACTATGTAATGTTTTTGGTCACACTTTAGACAGCTGCCAAACTCATAATCAGAAGGAAAGAGGGGAGCAGATTAAAGGGGTAAGTAGTGGTGATAATGCTTTGAATCAACAAGCGGTTAGAGCAGCAGCCACTAAGGAAGTTAATTCTATCAAAGTACCTTAGCGTGCTCGGGGTACAACAACAACAAAAGAGAGTAATTGGAGCAGAGTTGTCAATAGGAGGAAACCAGTCAGAATAGTTGTTAAAGGTAACGATAGGGGGAAACAAGTTGTGGTTGATGTGTCACCACCTAAGCTTTACGCTGATGGATTAGGAACTTCGAATCGCTTCATGAATCTACCTGTAAGTGATATGGAAGATGCATGGCTTGTTAACTATGATGTCATCGAGGAAGGTGAGATTGAAAACGCAGGAAAATTTACCAATGTTGACAAAGCAACTGCTAAGCTTAATGTGCGTAATATGGGGACAGATCATGAGGAACTAGTTGTGCTCCCAAAGACAGTGACAATTGGGAATGGCAGTTTAGTCGTGCGAAGACAGGCTGACTATTCTGGCGTGAATTGTTTGGGAGCAACAGACAATGTGAGCATTGTAGAAAATGGGTTATCTATAAATGAGTGCACTGAAAATGTGTGCACTGATAACGAGGGAAGTTTGCATAATAGGTTGGCGTTCAGTGATAAAGAAGCACAGGGAATATCAGAGCAGGAAACACAAGCTGAAAAAATATCCTATGTTGATGAAATGCTAACGAATGCTTTTGGGAGAACAAGCGAAAGAATAAAAGAAGTTAATGTTGATAAAGCTCTGGCAAGTCCTACAAGTGCAATAGAAGCAGCAAGACTAACTCACATTCGAGCTATCAATGACGAAATTTCGAAAATCAAAACTATTCTTACTGAGCAGGTTCGCAGGAATGAGAATCCTCCAGTGTTTCAGAAGATGCTGGAAGATTTCAATGACTACAACTCGAGAATTGTTTTCGATCAAATGCATACGGGCCAGCTCGACGCTCTGTCAGCTAAGCTACAGGGTATAATTGAAGTGCGGCAAAGAAAAAGAAATCATCTCCAATAGCAAAGGACAAACCAGTGAGCCATTATGCGCACTTAGCTCCCCCACCTGCTTACAAGGCGAGACCTCCAGACATCGTCACGGAGAATTTGGTTTCAAGCTCCAATGAAAAGGCAGGTCCAAAAACACCTATCACTAGGAGTATGAAGAAGGAAATGTTGAGGAACCTCCATGACAATGGCTAGCTGTCTATCACAGATGGTGTAGTTATAGGGAAGTAATATAAAAAAGCTATCAGTATGAAATGTGTTTAGGAAGTAATCGCAGCTCTGTGGCTGATATGTATTCTGTACTTCACTTGTACTCTCCCTCTTTTCTCTAATAAAATAGTGTTACGGACGACTTTAAAAACCAGTTAGCCTTGCAAAAAAAAAAAAAAAAAAATTCCGAAATGTTGTCGTATTGGGAATTTTTTTTCTGTCATGAAGTCGAGGCTAGGGATCGTCCTCTTCCGATTCGAGACACTCTAGCAAATGACTTAGATCCCCCGCAGTGAACCCTTGGAGCGGTAGGGCCGCTCCCCACCTAGCGGTAGTGGATTGGCAATTCCTGAACATACGTTTCCCGGCCTCTTTGGACCTATAATGTGACCACTTCCGGCCTATAAAAACGAGGTACCTCAATCCAAAATCCACACAGTAAAATGTCGCGCCGTGTTAAAGCCCAAACACCACTCTAGCTAGAAAGAAACGTATGCACTCCCTACGGTCCATATCCCGTTTTTGACTCATACCGGGGTGTGAGGCTTGCGGAGTTACGTTATACACAAAGCTATGCCCAAACAGGCTATGCTTTGATCATCAGCCACAAGGCCTGCTTTTCAACAAAGCCTTGATCATTGCATCTTGGCATGCCACGATGACAATTCAACGCCATGCTATCGATAACTACTACTACATATCCGGGTGTTAAGTAGAGAATAAATTCTCCACCACCAAACAGACATATATTAACAGAAACCGTTTTAATTACATGTAGCGAATTCCAACGTAAGACACACATCCATTTACAAGTCCGTTCTGGGTCTGAACGAAACCGGAAACACCAAAAAGGTGCTCGCTTATCCGCACGATCAACACACACATCCGAACAATTACTGCTTCAACCTAGTCCTGGGAGCAAGTCAGTCCAAGGTATCAGAAGTCATCGCCCATTCGATGCGAAGATCGCCGGTCTTCTACACTGTCTTGTTACATCTTTGATTTAATCGCCGTTCAATTATTTGAAATGAGTTAAACTCGGCCTTTTCAAATAATTGTCGTATAATTATAGTTTAAAACATTTCATATATATTTATAACTATTTATCGCTATTTTTTTTTATTAAAATAGCTCGAAATATATAAACGACGTTTCGGGTCAATGGGCGGCGCTGGCGCTGTTTTCACCAAAATTTGATTTACATATATTTTAAAATCTAACCGTCGGATTTTGATGAAATTTATATCGTTGGAAAGCTCTTCCCAAAGCGGTCCTAATGTTTCCAGTTTTGGGAAAATCCAACGGTCGGATCTTTCTATATATTCGTTTGAAGTTACGATTGTCGATTCGCGAACTACAGCGCTCCTTTCGTTTAATTTTATATTTTATATTTATATATATAACATAGAAACCATTTGGGCGATTTCCTTTATTAAAAATGAGGATTTCAACAATGCATCATTTTAAATCAAATAAAAATGACGTTTTTGTTCGCCAATTCTAATGCGACCAAAATGATATTTTTAAATGTATAATTTCAATGTCAACAAAAAGACATTTTTGTTCGCCTATTCTAATGCGACCAAAAATGATGTTTCAACGATGTATATTTTAATATTCCACAAAATGTCATTTTTTTGGCCAATTCTAATGTGACCAAAATGATATTTTTAAATGTATAATTTCAATGTCAACAAAAAGACATTTTTGTTCGCCAATTCTAATGCGACCAAAAATGATGTTTCAACGATGTATATTTTAATATTCAACAAAATGTCATTTTTGTTCGCCAATTCTAATGCGACCAAAATGATATTTTTAAATGAATAAGTTCAATATCAACAAAAAGTCATTTTTGTTCGCCAATTCTAATGCGACCAAAAATGATGTTTCAACGATGTATATTTTAATATTCAACAAAATGTCATTTTTGTTCGCCAATTCTAATGCGACCAAAATGATATTTTTAAATGTATAATTTCAATGTCAACAAAAAGACATTTTTGTTCGCCAATTTTAATGCGACCAAAAATGATGTTTCAACGATGTATATTTTAATATTCAACAAAATGTCATTTTTGTTCGCCAATTCTAATGCGACCAAAATGATATTTTTAAATGTATAATTTCAATGTCAACAAAAAGACATTTTTGTTCGCCAATTCTAATGTGACCAAAAATGATGTTTTTAAATGTATAATTTCAATGTCAACAAAAAGACATTTTTATTCGCCAATTCTAATGCGACCAAAATGATATTTTAAAAATGTATATTTTCAATGTAAAATGAAAAAGTCCCTTATTCTTTTATTTACATTTAAAATGTAAATCTCTTTTTATTCTTTCCTATAATATTGAAAATAAAAATGTCTTTTTATACTTCTATTACTAAGAGAACTCAATTAAAAGTAAATTTATATTTCTATGTAAATTTTGCATTGTAAAATGCAATTAAAAAGGTGGACTTTATTTCCCATGCAAATGTCTTTTCTAGCTTCAATATCCCTAAAATAAATATGATTCCTAATGTCAAGATTTGATTCATTTCAACTATACTAACATAACAATGAAATTTTGTTCATTTCAACCATATAGACATAACAATGAAATTTTGGTGTCGTTTCAACTATACTAACATAACGATGAAATTTGATTTACATCAACTATACTAACATGACGGTGAAATTGGGTTCATTCTTGATGAATCACAATAAAGGTCTCATCTTATTTTCATTTGTAAATCAAATAAGATGTCTAATATTTATCTTATCTTCTAACTAAAGTTTAAAAGATCCAATTTTTCTTTATAAATCAAATAAAGACCTACACTTCATTTTATTTTGTAAAACAAAATAAAGGGTTTAAACTTTTCTCTTATATTTTGTAAATAAAAGATTCAAACTTTTCTTTATATAGTAAATAAAAGATTCAATTTTCTTTTATATAGTAAATAAAAGATTCGGTAGCGTTTGGTTTATTTTGTGTTTTGCATTTTTAGTTTTCGGCGTTAATTATGAAAGTTGCGAAGATTTGAAGTGTAGCGGTGGTGATGCATCAAAGGGAAAGGGAGTGACGGAGGGGACCGCGGGAATGGTGGACAGACGGATTTGTTATGGTCATTCCCTTGTTTCTTAAAATATGAAAAATAATAAAAAGTTGTTTTCGGTTTTGTGTGTTAACTCCGTTTTGTAAAACGGTCATTTTTCACGATATATGTGCATTGTTGGTATTTTTGTATGTGTGAAAACTCAAAATTGAAAAATCTAAACCAAACGCAACCTTCATCTTTCCTTTGTTTTCAAGACAAAAGATTAAAACTTTAATTATATTTTGTTTATCAAACAAAAGATTAAAACTTTGCTTTTATTTTGTTATTCAAACAAAAGATTAAAACTTTGCTCTTAATTTGTTATTCAAACAAAAGATTAAAACTTTGCTTTTATTTTGATATTCAAACAAAAGATCAAAACTTTTCTTTTATTTTGTTATTCAAACAAAAGATCCAAACTTTGCTTTTATTTTGTTATTCAAACAAAAGATCAAAACTTTGCTTTTATTTTGTTATTCAAACAAAAGATCAAAACTTTGCTTTTATTTTGTTATTCAAACAAAAGATCAAAACTTTGCTCTTATTTTGTTATTCAAACAAAAGATCAAAACTTTGCTTTTATTTTGTTATTCAAACAAAAGATCAAAACTTTGCTTTTATTTTGTTATTCAAGCAAAAGATAAAAACTTTGCTTTTATTTTGTTATTCAAACAAAAGATCAAAACTTTGCTTTTAATTTTGTTATTCATAAATAAGAATTCAACTTAAATGAAAGGAATTAAAAAAAAGATGAGAACTTTATTATGATTACATCAGAATATTTCAGATCCAAACAATCGAATTATAACATGACATCACAACGAATCAGATTCAACAATACAACAATCACCATATAACAGATCAGAGTAATATACAATGATTCTACTGATCGAATAGGATTTTAAAATAAATTATTTAATTATTTAAATTCAGAATCTCACCGTCGTTGACGATTTTTGGCCAAAATTCGAACTGTTCAGAATCAACTCCAGTCAGTTCAGATGCGTAGAACTCAGTCACATGATTACAACGTCGCTGAAATCATTGAATTTCGAATTGAAATGAGTTAGATATGATAAATTGAAGTTTTAAAATAATTTGAATTAATTCAATAATAGATTAATTAGAAAATTAACCTTTCTTCCTCTCAGACACTACAGGCCGCACGTTTTGGTTCCCCCTTCAATTCTAGGGTTCGATTTTTGTTCAAATCTACTGCAGGGTTCTTCGATCAGGATGTGGCACGCTGCCGTGCTAGGGGAGGCGCACGCGAGGGGGGTGGTTTGGCCGAACTCGGCGGCAGCTGGGGGGCCCACGGCGGACGAACGGAGCAGGTTTGCGGGGCTGCTACTCTGGCTTCGGGCGACGAGGAGGTGATCAGGTGGTATGGAATTAAAGAGGACGGAAGGGGCTTTGAAATGGTGTGAAGTATGGGGTTTAATTCTTGAAGGAGAGGGAGAACGAAGTGGAGGAAGTTCAGAAATTTATGGCCATGGATTAAGAAGAGGGCGGCGGCAGAAGAAGACAAATAGTAATTAGGGTTTTCTAATCTCCTATTTTTATAATATTAAAAATGTATTTTTACAAAAAAAACCATATCTTCCAAACCGGTTCAAATTCAATCTAGCAGAAATTGACCCTAGCCAATAGCCCATATTCCGGATCCAATGGGACAGGTCCCGTCAGCCCAAATGGCTGTCTGTGGCCTTTATTATTTAATTTAATATTTAATTCCTTTATTAATTTAATTCGTCTGCATAAATAAATTCACCGAGGCCACAATCGGACTCAGAAAAATCCAAAAAAAATTATATTTGTCTATGTTATGACGATACGGTCCTAACAAAATTAATTTCATCGAATTCTGACACTGTTTGAAAAATGGCTATTTTTCAGTCGATTAAATTTGACTGTAATCGACCAAACACATTTTCCTTCGCCCCACTCACTTATTAAATCGAAAAATTCTAAAAATTGAAACCTAGCAATAATATGACATTTCGGTTCCAATGAAAGTGGTTTCGTCGAAAACGGAGATCGTTTGAAAATTGGCTATTTTCACTGGCTTTAATATTATTTAAAAATGGAATTTTTTTAATTTCTGCCACATTTTTCAACCAAATAATTTAAAATAAAAATTTTGAATTGGTTCGGATTTTCCGGGTCGTTACAATCTCCCCCACTTAAGAATTTTCGTCCTCGAAAAGGAAACAAAGTAAAGTAGGGACCAAGATGGAAAATGTAGATTGAGGAAAATGTACCTTAACATGATAGTTATTCGGAGATATCCACTCTGCACTTGGGGTAAGCCTTTTTGATGCTGTCCTCTGTCTCCCAAGTACAGTCTCTAGGATCCCCACTCCATCGAACCTTGACTAGGTTAATCTTCTTGTTCCTCAAGATTTTGGTTTCTTTTCCAATGATCTTAATCGGGTCCTTTCTCACTGTTAGATTTGGAGCAATATCTAGGACCTGTTGCTTTAATTCATCCTCGATCAGATCTGGATCGTGCACATGCTTGCGGAGTTGAGACACATGAAATACATCATGCACCCCTGGCAACCAGTCGGGCAGCTGCACTCTATAAGCGAGGGTACCAATCCTTTAGAGAATAGGGAATGGACCAATGAATCTCGGTGCCAACTTTCCCATCTTACCAAAACGAATCACGCCTCTCAGAAGAGAAACCTTCAAGTATACTCGATCACTCATAGAGAATTCAAGATTCCTTCTTCGCTAGTCGGCATAGCTCTTTTGTCGTCTCTGAGCAGTCAACAAGCGCTTCTTAATCAAGTCAACCTTATCTGATGCTTGTCGAACCATGTCCGGGCCCAAGACTAGTCGATTGCCCGACTCCACCCAACATGCTGGAGATCTGCACGGCTTGCCGTAAAGTAATTCAAATGGTGACATCCCCAAGCTTGCTTGGTAGCTATTATTATAGGAGAATTCCACCAAATGCAAGTGGTCCTCCCATGAACCGCCATAGTCGAGAATGCAAGCATGCAATAAGTCTTCCAAAACACGATTCACCCTCTCAGTCTGGCCATCTGTCTGAGGGTGATAGGCAGAGCTCAGATTTGACTTAGTCCCAAGTTCCTCTTGAAAAGCTTCCCAGAATTTACTGGTAAAAAATGGATCCTGATCACTGACAATGCTTTTGGGAACCCCATGCAGTCTGACTATCTCTTTAAGATAGAGTTGTGCTAAACTTCGAGCTGTTCTATTGGACCGAATAGGGATGAAATGGGAAGATTTTGTTAAGTGGTCGACAATCACCCAAATGCTTTCGTTGCCCTTTGGGCTTCGAGGCAAGCCATCTATGAAGTCCATAGAAATTTCCTCCCACTTCCAACCAGGAACTCCTAGCGGTTGCAACAAACCTTCCAGTTTCTGTTGATCACTTTTAACTTGTTGGCAAGTGGGACATCTAACAACATAAATGAAATGTCTCTCTTCATTGATTTCCACCAAATTCATCATTCTTTTGAAGAGCAGAGACTTTATCAATCAAAGAAGGAGTGATAATGAGACTGGCGGTAATGAGATTGTTGCACTCTGCATTCTTTCTACTGAGTGCATCGGCTACAACGTTTGCTTTTCCTGGAGTATATAGGATATCCAGGTCATATGATGCAAGAAATTCCACCCAGCGTTGCTGCCTCATATTCAAATCTTTTTGGGTAAAAAGGTTCTTCAAAGATTTGTGATCGGTGTAGATTTCAAACTTTTCACCCAAAAGATAATGCCTCCATATTTTAAGAGAAAACACAATGGCCATTAGTTCAAGGTCATGCGTGACATAATTCTTCTCATGCGGTTTCAGTTGGCGGCTAGCATATGCGACTACCATGCCTCTTTGCATCAGCACCGCACCAATACCTTAAATAAATAAGGGATAACATGTTAAAATGAGATTTGTCATTAAAGGAAAATTGTTATCTCAGACATGTAAATTTATAAAGAGACAACCTTGCTTAGAGGCGTCGGTCCAGACCTTCAAATCCTGATTTCCATCTATGATGGTCAACACAGGAGCATTGGTCAACCTCTTCTTTAGCTCTTGGAAAGCTGCCTCGCATTCCAGTGTCCACTTGAATTTCGTATGCTTCTTGGTCAAGTTTGTCATTGGACAAGCTACCTTCGAAAAATCTTTGACAAATTTCCGATAATAGCCGACCAGTCCCAAGAATCTTCTGAACTCATTGGGAGTTCTAGGCTGCTTCCATTCTTGGATGGGTGAGATCTTTCCTGGATCTACTGATATGCCCTCCTTTGATACAACATGGCCGAGGAATTTCACCTCCTCTTGCCAGAATATGCATTTAGAAAATTTTGCTTTCAGCACATTTCTTTGCAAATTCTCTAAGACTTCTCCCAGATGTTGTTCGTGCTCAGCAGCGGATTTAGAAAAGATGAGGATGTCGTCGATGAACACGAGCACGAATTTATTTAAAACATCTCTGAATACTCTATTCATCAAATAAACAAAATATGCTGGAGCATTACATAGACCAAAAGGCATTACTAGCCATTCATAAAAGATGTCAGGGGCTCTGAAAGCAGTTAAAGGAACACACTCCTCTGCGATGCGAAGTTGATGGAAGCCTGTAGCTAGGTCCATCCTAGAGAATACTCGTGCCCCGTGCAGTCGATCAAGCAATTCATCAATACGAGGAAGTGGATATTTGTTCTTAACAGTTTGCTTGTTGAGATCACGGTAGTCTACACATAGCCTGAGAGTGCCGTATGATTTTGGGATGAACACCACTGCTGCTCCCCATTCTGAGAAGCTGGGCCTGATGAGACCCTTCCACAAAAGTTGCTTGGTTTGATTTTTCAGCTCCTCTCTTTCTTTTGGTGACATTCTCCGAATGGGATGTACAACAAGCCTTGCATTCGGAGCCAAATCAATTCGGAAGCTGATTTCTCTATGTGGAGGTAGGCCCTCAACTTCTTTGAAAACATCAGCATAATCTTTGACGACAGGGATATCCTCATTTGAAGTAGGGGTAACTTCTAGAGAAGACCAGAAGGTTTTCCTGTCGGTGACTGAGCCATGGCAGGGGATACATACATTACCGAGATTAGTTTTAACTTTGACAATTCTTTCTGCACAATTGACTTCGGCCTCATATTTTATCAGCCAATCTATCCCAAGAATGACATCATAACCGGAGAAACTCATAACGATCAAGTCAAAGGGAAATTTGCAGCGAGCATAAGAAATAGGTACTCGACAATACTGATCAAGAATAAGAGAACCTCCTATCGGACTATTGGCTCTAATCAAATTTTTGAGTTTCCTTGTTTTCAGTTTCAACTTTTTAATTGCATCATTAGAAATAAAGCTTCATGTAGCACCAATATCAAATAAGACAGTAATAGGGATATTCTTAATATTAAGCGTACCATCCAAGACATCGGGTTTATTAGGCCCTCAGTCGAAGCTGGTGTATTTGCTCCCTCATAAACATGTGCCACCTGAGCATTCCTTAGCCGTGGACAATGCGCCTTGATGTGCCCTTTTTGATGGCAATTGTAGCATTCCCTTTTATCATGTGAACTCTGGCCACAATTTTGAGGATTTTGACCACGGTTTTGGGAGCTCTGACCACGGTTCTGACTAGGGCCTGAATCCTCTCTCTTGACCCTTTTTGGTGCTCTACACTCGTAATCGAAATGCCCAATCTTGCCTCAGTTATAGCAGGTCACCTTGCTCCTATCCCTCTTCTTCCCTTGGGGCTTAGCTGCAGAAGAATTGCTCGCCTCCTGTTTCTTGTTAGCCTGTTCCTTCTGGTTATTGCTTTGACCTTTCCCCCTATCCTGGGGTCCAGACTCATCATTTTCCTCATAGCGGCACGCCATTTCCACTACTTCATTCAAAAGGAAGCTTGATATGGGCAGTGGCTCGATTCAAATATTTCTTAGACAACCCCTTGATAAATTTCTTATTCTTCTCTACTGGATCATGAATCAAACTAGGGGCATATCGTGAAAGCTCATCAAACTTCCTCACATATTCAGAAATGGTCATACTGCCTTGCTGCAGGTTAACGAACTGCTCGCGCAGACGCTCTCTAGCTTGTGGGGGTATATATTTCTCAATGAAAAGCTCCTTGAATCTGGCCCAAGACATATTGTCCACGTCGTTGCAGATTTTAATTGTATCCCACCAATTCCCTGCTTCCTCCTTTAGTTGCCAAACTGCCAGATAACGTTTTCGCTGATCTTCCAGTTCCAAGCCTTCTAGGATCTTTTCGCAATCTTTTAGCCATGCCTCTGCTTGAATCGCAGACTCACGCCCTGTAAAAGGTACACCTCCAAGGTTCCTGAATTTCTTTGACATTCTCTCCAAATCAAAAGGCTGCGGAGGTGGAGGTGGTTCAACTACGACCTCTGAATTATGCTGGTCTTGAGTGATAGGTGTCTCGTCTCTAGCTTGCCCCCCAGCTCCTACTCGGGCTCCTCCTCTAGCCCCACCTCGAGCTCCACCACGGGCTCCGCCTCGGGCTGTTCTTGATCTAGTATCCATTTAAATCAGTCTGTACCATCAAGGAAAGAGTCAGACCAAAAAAGATGAGAATTTTCAAGAAAAGATAAGATAAGGATGAGATGAAAATATGATGATGTAATGACTAGTAAATATGTGCTATTCTGTTGTGCTCACTCTAGGACATTACTAGTCCTATCTCTAATGAGCTACTCGTCTGAGAATAATGTGGATTCTATCTAGACGAATTATTCTAAATATGTTATATTCCGTAGCTAAGGTAAACCTTAGGCTCTGATACCAACTGTGATGACCCCAAACTTCCGTAGACCGAAAGTAAGGATAATCATTTTGGAATACAACATATTTACAACAAAAACAAATCTCAGATAATTATCATAACACATAAACATTTGCAGCAGAAATAAACGTCATCGGCATCACAGCAAAACATCAGAGTATGTAGTTTTATAGGATCCACTTAGCATAATAGAAGTCTTAACAAAAGAGAAACAAGTCTCAAATGGAAAGAAATGAGTTTCAAATCCCATTACATACATCAAAAGAAAAATATAGAAAAATGTCTCAAAAGCAGAATAAAAGATGGAGAAAAGGTCTTCTTCTTCTTCCTCCCAAAGCAAGCTCCCACCAGAAAGTATCACCTAGAAACCTGTCAATTGGCTGCCCGTGTGGAAAGAGGGCACCCGAGTTTGCAAAAGTGAAACAAACTACGAGTCAGTCATGGGACTGGTGTGAGAATTCTTAACTAAATTTACTATCAAGATGGCGAATCTCATGACCACGCCGCTAATGCGGAACGGGTTTACTCCATGGGATTGCCAGTGCAATATTTTATAAAGCTTATATAAAACAACGAAATGACTTTTGAAAAATGAAACCATCATAAGACTTAAGTCCTATCACATAATGCAACGCACACAGGAGGATAGAGTTTTCCCTTATGATGATCAAACATGCTTAATACATGAAAAGTAATATTTTAATATTATCATTAGTGTTAAAGAAGTATTAAAATACTTCAATATAAATATATCAATCCTAGACGGCATAGTACCCCATCCTACTATGTCGACGTCCATAAGTTTACAATCAAAACCGAAATGTTGTCGTATTGGGAATTGGTTTTCTGTCATGAAGTTGAGGCTAGGGATCGTCCTCTTCCGATTCGAGACACTCTAGCAAATGACTCAGGATCCCCTGCAATGAACCCTTGGAACGGTAGGGCCGGTCCCCACCTAGCGGTAGTGGATTGGCAATTCCTGAATATACATTTCCCGGCCCCTTTGGACCTATAATGTGACAACTTCCGGCCTATAAAAACGATGTACCTAAATCCAAAATCCACATAGTAAAATACCGTGCCGTGTTAAAGCCCAAACACCACTCTAGCTAGAAAGAAACGTATGCACTCCCTACGGTCCATATCCCGTTTTTGACTCATACCGGGGTGTGAGGCTCGCTATGTTACGTTATACACAAAGCTATGCCCAAACAGGCTATGCTTTGATCATCAGCCACAAGGCCTGCTTTTCAACAAAGCCTTGATCATTGCATCTTGGCGTGCCACGATGACAATTCAACGCCATGCTATTGATAACTACTACTACGTATCCGGGTGTTAAGTAGAGAATAAATTCTCCACCAACAAACAGACATATATTAACAGAAATCGATTTAATTACATGTAGCGAATTCCAACGTAAGACACGCATCCATTTAAAAGTCCGTTCTGGGTCTGAACGAAACCGGAAACACCAAAAAGGTGCTCGCTTATCCGCACGATCAACACACACGTCCAGACAATTACTGCTTCAACCTAGTCTTGGGAGCAAGTCAGTCCAAGGTATCAGAAGTCATCGCCCATTCGATGTGAAGATCGCCGGTCTTCTACACCGTCTTGTTACATCTTTGATTTAATCGTCGTTCAATTATTTGAAATGAGTTAAACTCGGCCTTTTCAAATAATTGTCGTATAATTATAGTTTAAAACATTTCATATATATTTATAACTATTTATTGATATTTTTATTTATTAAAATAGCTCGAAATATATAAACGACGTGAAGCGACCCGAACTTCCCCAGTCTTCGAAGAGAAGAGAAAGAACGAATTACTGTGAGGACAAGACAAATCAGAACGCAGACGGAAGAACATTTCATTGTTTATTACAACAATTCCATCAGATTAGAAGAATATACAGAGTATAAATGAATATTACACAAATATAGCAGAGATTTAAATTACATTTAAATACATAGCAGCGGAAAATAATACAATACACAACTAGAAGAGATATACGGATACAAAGCTTTTTGGATATCATTCCAGCTGTAAACCAGGATCCTGTGAATATAAATCTGCAAAACCAAAACTACTGGCTTCCCATGTCAAAATAAGGGCACCCAGAGTTTAGGTTAAAACAATAAACTCCAGGCCAGTCATGGGATTGGTGTGAGAACTAAAACAGTTATTAATCTTTATTTTTAAAGTTCGGTAAATCCAGGGACCACGCCGTATAACACGGAACGGGTTTCCTCCCAAGAATACCAGTGCATAAAATAAACAGCGCAATGCTAAATAAAAGAAAATTGAAGCTGTTGTAAGACCCAGGTTCTATCACACAATGCAACGCAAGCCGGGGGATAGGGTTTTCCCTTATAACAGCCAAAGAATGCTTGATATGTTTAAAACAAATCATTTGATACTATTATAAGTGCATAGTGTATAAAACAACTTCAAATCATAAATATCAATCATAGACGGCATATGCGCCCCATCCCACTATGTCGCCATACTAGGCTCTACAAATAAAACCGCAAATGTCACGTATTTGGAAATTGGATTTCCATCTATGAACCGAGGCAAAAGATAGTCCTCAACCGATTCGTGATGCTCTAGCCCACCCCTCAGGACCCAGACTCAGGTGGGCCCTTGGATCCTCAGGGCCGGTCCACCGATGTGGATTAAAATGCCTGAACATGCGTTTCCCCACCCTATTGGGCGTAGGTGAGCCAACTAAATGACTCCATCGGACCAGGATCGTCCGATCAAACCGAGGCGCCTCGCAACAGCAACAACCACATAAGTCAAACTCGTCAGGGCGTGTAAAACCACTTACGCCACTTCTAGCTAGAAAGAAACGCATGCCCTCCCTGACGTCCTCTCCCGTTTTTGGTTCACACTAGGGTGTGAGGCTCGCGAATCAACGTTACACAAAGCTATGCCACACAGGCCGTGCTTTGATCGTCAACCACAAGACTTTGCTTTTCAACAGAAGCCTTGATCATTTGCCACTTAGGCATGCCACACAGGCAATTCACTCCATGCGTTTGATATCCACCAATATATAACCCCTGAGCTTGGGCGTTAAGCAAGAGAATAAATTCTCCGCCGCCAAACAGATATATATTTAATAGAAATCAATCACACAAACTAAAATCCAATGTCAGACACACAGTCCATTTACAAGTCTGTTCTGGGTCTGAACGAAACCGGTGGCACCTAGTACCCCGCACATCCATCGATCTCCAAGTACGTCTGGACGATCACCAAATGTTTCCATCTTCTTGGGTGTACAGCCCAATCAAGATCATCAGTAATTATCCAAACAACGTGAAGACCTCCGGTCATCAACCACCGTCTTCATCTTTGACACCACGTCGAATCAGTTATTCAGAATGGGATAAACCCGGTCTTTCTGAATAACTCGCGTATATATTATAAAAGTGTTACACAAACACAACATACGCCTCATTCCACTTCAGAATATTCTTTTTATTCAAATATTCTTATATTTTGGGAAAGGTTCCCATTAATTTTATCAAAGATAAATTCTTTAAATTTATTCTTTAATCTCTTTTTTTGAATATCAATTCAAACTAGTCGGAATTAGCGAACCACACCGGAGTAATTATTTATTTTATTTCCCAACCCCAACCTATTCATCCCATGAAGTAAAACTGGTAATACTTCACATCTAACACCACGGTGTTATCGGTAAATTCAATTACCATTTCACGTTTAAATCTAATTAAAGATTTAACTATCGCCTGGAGCAAAACTGGTGATACTCCATTCTTGATCTTTTCAATCTAATTAAAGATTTATTAAAACTCCACTTAGTTTTAATCTTTAACTGGGTTAAAGAATCAATGTCATTTAAAACACGGTTCATGATAAACCAAACAACACATTACATTAATTATCGGGTTAAAGAACAAGTGTTCTTTAAAACACTGTTCACGATAAAACCAAAAATCAATACCAATTCAATTCCAATCAAATATTATTTAATTGGTACTCTTCATTAAATCTAAATAAAATGATTTAATCTTTTATCAACTGGGCTTAAGAACAGTGTTAATGAAGACACCATTCACGACAAACCCAAATCACATTTGATATTAAATACAAGGCTCTGAATAGAAAATATATCGGCTTATATTCAATATCAAATTCTACGACCAACAGATATCGTATTGGAAATAACGATATATATATCTATATCTTTCAGATTTCCATAACAACATCTGTATAATCACGAAATCCAACATCGAAACATTCCGAAGACAATTTCGATTCAAATCCACTCCAACGCAATCATTGGAAATTCTGGTTATTTTTAAAACCCTTTTCAAATTCAATTTATTTGTTTAAAAACAAATAGAATTTTAATTCTAGTTCAAAACTAGTTTATTTCAATAAAAATCTATTTTTATCTTTTCAAATATGAAGTTTTTCATCCCAATTCTTCCCAAATCATTTCTTATGATTTTACACAAATTATTGATATTTTTAATAATTTTATCAAGGCCCGTACAGTCGATTTCCATCAATGGCCATCGAACTACACTTACAGCGACCTTTTCCAAATTTGATTTGGACATAATTCCAAATCCAACCGTTAGATTTCTAATTTCTAATATCCGTTAGAAAGATCTTTTCGATACGAACCCAACGGTTCCGGTTTTAGGAGAATCCGACGGTCGGATCTCCCGCAATATCCGTTCGAAGTCAATGGTCGAAATTCGCGAACTATCGCGGCGCGTTCTCTTTAGGCCATTATATTATATATATAATATATATAATATATACTTCGTCGATTTTCTTTTCAGAACGATTTTTAATTCAATTTCCATTCGTTTTCAATTCAATTTGAATTTCAAATTAATTCAATTTCAATTCAAATTCATTTCTATTCAATTTCGATTCGAATTCATTTCAAAACGATTTCAATTCTATTTCAATTCTATTCGAATTCATTTCAAAACGATTTCAATTATATTTCAATTCTATTCGAATTTAAAACAATTTCAGTTTATTTCGAATTTCAAATCGATTCAATTAAATTCGAATTTCAATTCACTTTAATATTCACTTCGATTTGAATAAAATTGATATAAATATCGTTCACGTCAAAATGGCGTCAATCTATCAACGCGGCTTCATATATTTCGATTTTCAAGTATTCTATTTCAAATATTTCTTTTTCAAATATTTCTATTTTCAAATATTTTATGTCAAATATTCTATTTCAAATATTTCTTTTTCAAAACTGAAATGGGGCCCAATCAATTACCATATAATGTTAATTATATGGATTTTCTACAACGCATGTATACAATAACAACGATGAATAATCAGCCATCACCCAAAGTGCATTCTATGCTGTATAAGAATCAAATATAAATATTCAACGCTTATAACAGTCTGTCAATAAATCGATCGACATACAACTAAACAATCGGGATTAGTGTATGTCATATATCACCCCAATACCCGTGTGGGGTTTCAAACAATCAAACACAGATTTTATTTGTGCAGTTGGGCGATCTGTAAAATTTATCGTCCCAATCAATACTAGTCGAATGTGTGTATATAAACAAATCGTCCGATCTGTTTATTTTTATTTCATTTCATATACACGTTAAAAATTCTATTTTTAACTATAAAATATTTTTAACTATATAACTATTTTATTTCATTTCACATCACATCACACAATCAACTACACATCAAAATCAAACAACCAAGCATACAAGCCGTCCATGGTCTGTGAACGACGGGTGTCGGGTGCTACTAAACACCGTCTGCATCCTAGTATATACTTATATAACTAGAAAATTAATTTAAAAGGTGAGAAGTTCTCACCGATAGCTATCCGATCCCACGACTCTTCTTATGTAGAAATCTTCGCCGTTCTTGCCTCTTGTCACTTTCTTTGCCCATATTCTCTACATATGTAAAAATCACATTTTTACTTTGCTATTCAATATAGAAAAATTTTGCTATTCAATATAGAAAAATCAAATTTTTACTTTGCTATTCAATATATTAAAAATCGAATTTTTCCTTTGCTATTCAATATAGAAAAATCGAATTTTTACTTTGCTATTAAATATATAAAAAATCGAATTTTTACTTTGCTATTCAATATATAAAAATCGAATTTTTACTTCTCTATTCAATACATAAAAATCAAATTTTTACTTCGCTATGCAATATTGAAAAATCGAATTTTTATTTCGCTATTCAATATAGAAAAATCGAATTTTTATTCTTCACATCTAATAAAAACCATATTTTTATTATCTACATTATATAAAAATAATATTTTTATATAATGAAAAATCATATCCCTTTTTTTAAAAAAAAAAATTAAAAATCAGATCTTTTTAATTATAAAAATCTCGTCTTCTAAACTATAAAAATCAATTCTTTTCTACATAAAAAAAAATCAGTTCTTTTTCCAAACTGAAATCATATATTTTCTTAACTAAGAACCAGATTTTTTCCTAAAATAGAAATTGAATTTTTCTAAACTAAAAATCGAATTTAGAAAAACTTACAAATTTTCGAAGGTGGAGGGGTCATCGTCGGAGTTGGGGGTCGTTGAGGAGGCGAACGACGACTGGGTGGCTCGGCTAGGAGGTGGCGGCCCACAGTTGGTCGGAGCGGTGAGGTAAATGGGTTTTTAGGTGAAGAAGGAAAAGAGAGAGCGAGTGGCGAGGTCTGGGGTCGTGGTGTGGTGGTTCGCGTCGTTGTAGGGTCGGAGGGGGGGGCTAGGGTGGCGGCTGCGTCGTCGATGGCTCGCTGGTGGGGGGGGGGGGGCGCGATCTTGAATTAGACGTGGAGGGGGGTTATCGAGTGGATGAGGAGAGAGAGGGGGAGGAAAGAAGGGGAGCGGCACGGTGGGCGGTGGTTGGGGGAAGAGGTTACGGCGGCGGCGTGGGGGAGGAGGGGCGTCGATTTGGGAAAGCGGGGTTTTTTTTATTTCGATTTGGAGAAATGAAAGAGAGAAAACAAAGGGGCCACTATATATAATTTATTTTAAAAAGCAACTTTTTATTTTGAACTCGAAATCGAACCCACCGCTTGTCGTCCATAGCTAATTACCCCCATTCTGAACACAATGGGATATGTATCGTAAGTTGATTTGACTGTTTCGACCAGTTTTCGTCAAAATCAACATATAACTCTATATATTGAATTTGAACGCGCATTTCGATTTACTGGGGTCACATACTAACTCGAAAAATTCTAGAAAAATATTTTCTAACTTCGTATTGACGATACGGTCCTAACAAAACTAGTTCATCGAATTCTGAGACCGTTTGAAAAATGGCCAATTTCCAGTCGATTAAAATCAACTAAAACTGGTCAAACGCGTTTTCCTTTGCCACGCTCACATATTGATTCGAAAAATTATGAAATTTGGAATCTAGCAATAACTTTACATCCCGAATCCAACAAAAGTGGTCTCGTTGAAATCCGAGGTCGTTTGCAAAATTCCCATTTTTAAGGGCCTAAATTTCATAGCGACTATTCAGAATTTTCAACTGGACATATCTTTTGAATCCCGCTATGAAATTTCAATTTTTGGATTCGTTGGAAAGATATTCACAATTAGATTCCATTATTTTTGGTTTCACTAAAATCCGGTTTATTTTGCACCCGGTACATTCAATTGAAGTTTGAAATCGAATTATCGAACTACCGCGCCATTTTCAATTCCTTTTATTATTCAAAATAAATATTTATATTCCATCGTCGATTCAAACGAATATATACGTTCGCATTATGTTCAAAATAAATTTCTCGTCGGTTTTATTTAAAATAATTCATTTTAAATAATCAAAATTCACTAAAATTGCCAAAATAAAAATTTTAAACTGGCCCAGATTTCCGGGTTATTACAATCTCCCCCACTTAAAACTTTTCGTCCCCGAAAAGGAACGAAGCCGAAAGTTGTTTAACTAATCAACTCAACTTTCTATATTTTGACTACGGCTTAAGTTCTTCAACTTTTCAGTTTCTAAGTACTTTTCAATTTTTTCAAAAATTTTGCTAACACCCTAAATTTTCGAAAAATTTCGCCATAACCTCCCCTGCACCGGGAGCAAGGGAAAATCCCGAAATTACCATACAGGCCCTCTGATCTCAAAAAGAAAAAGAAAAAGCCAAGCGGCTAGCAAATCGGCTCATAAAAATCATCCTCACCCAAATAAAACAGTAAATTATGGTAAACATGTACCTATTTGTCGGGAAAACAATTTTATTCTTCTGCTCTAGCCTCTTTGCTATGACCTGTTCAATGTAAGTACATGTATATGCAAGCAAATGCGACAAATTTCAATACATTTTACTATTTGATACAATTTGGCTAAACGTTCAACATTTAATTTAATCAAACAATAATCAAGCAACACAACCATCAATCAATAAGTTGATTAGCTTTTCAAATTCATAACTTTGATATATAGTCAAAAAATCAGATTTTTGATGCCAAATCACAACAATAAGCCCTATCTAGTTTCGGTTCTCACACCAGTCAATTGGAAATTTATAGAAATCTCACTTTCGAAACTCGAAAATAAATACTGGCGATGGTGCCCCGTCACCAGAATTATCCCCGGGCACTAGAGTGTGATTCTATAACTATCCAATACATTAAAACTTCGAATACACGTTTGCAAGGCGTATAGGCAAAATCTTTATATATTGGATTGTCCTAATTCAATACAAATAAATAATCAAATACGAATAATTGATTTAAATTTTCAAAACAAACTTGTTTTCATTTTAAAAATATTCTTCACACTCGTTCTAGGATACTACTGATCCTATCTCTAATGAGTCATTCTAATTGGATATTACTAATCCAATCTCTGATGAATTCTTTCGTATGGTTCTAATGTGTCTTATTCTCTGAGCTTTGTAAACCAAAGCTCTGATACCAAATGTAAAGACCCGTAACTTCCCCGGTGAGGAAAGCGCGGATAGTTCGAGAACAAGCCACATCAGACCGCAGACGGAAGAACATTTCATTGTTTATTACAACAATTCCATCATATTATAAGAATATACAGAGTATAAATGAATATTACACGGAAATATCAGAGATTTAAATTACATTTAAATACATAGCAGCGGAAAATAATACAATACACAAATAGAAGAGATATACGGATACAAAGCTTTCCGGATATCATTCCAGCTGTAAACCAGGATCCTGTGAATATAAATCTGCAAAACCAAAACTACTAGATGCCCATGTCAAAATAAGGGCACCCAGAGTTTAGGTTAAAACAATAAACTCCAGGTCAGTCATGGGACTGGTGTGAGAACTAAAACAGTTATTAATCTTCATTTTTATAGTTCGGTAAATCCAGGGACCACGCCGTATAACATGGAACGGGTTTCCTCCCAAGAATACCAGTGCATAAAACAAACAACGCAATGGTAAATAAAAGAAAAATGAAGCTGTTATAAGACCCAGGTCCTATCACACAATGCAACGCAAGCCGGGGGATATGGTTTTCCCTTATAACAGCCAAAGGAAGCTTGATACGTTTAAAACAAATCATTTGATACTATTATAAGTGCATAGTGTATAAAACAACTTCAAATCATAAATATCAATCATAGACGGCATAAGCACCCCATCCCACTATGTCGCCATACTAGGCTCTACAAATAAAACCGCAAATGTCACGTATTTGGAAATTGGATTTCCATCTATGAACCAAGGCAAAATATAGTCCTCAACCGATTCGAGACGCTCTAGCCCTCCACTCAGGACCCAGACTCAGGTGGGCCCTTGGATCCTCAGGGCCGGTCCACCGATGTGGATTAAAATGCCTGAACGTGTGTTTCCCCGCCCTATGGGGCGTAGGTGAGCCAACTAAATGACTCCATCCGACCCGGATCGTCCGATCAAACCGAGGCGCCTCGCAACAGCAACAACCACATAAGTCAAACTCGTCAGGGCGTGTAAAACCACTGACGCAACTTCTAACTAGAAAGAAACGCATGCCCTAACTGACGTCCTCTCCCGTTTTTGGTTCACACCGGGGTGTGAGGCTCGCGAATCAACGTTACACAAAGCTACGCCACACAGGCCGTGCTTTGATCATCAACCACAAGACTTTGCTTTCCAACAGAAGCCTTAATCATTTGCCACTTAGGCATTCCACACAGGCAATTCAATCCATGCATTTGATATCCACCAATATATAACCCCTGAGCTCGTACGTCTCAGAGAAGGGCGTCAAGCAAGAGAATAATTTCTCCGCCGCCAAACAGATATATATTTAATAGAAATCAATCACACAGACTAAAATCCAATGTCAGGCACACAGTCCATTTATAAGTCCGTTCTGGGTCTGAACAAAACTGGAGGCACCTAGTACCCCGCATATCCATCGATCTCCAAGTACGTCTGGACGATCACCAATTGTTTCCATCTTCTTGGGTGTACAGCCCAATCAAGATCATCAGTAATTATCCAAACGACGTGAAGACCTCCGGTCTTCAACCACCGTCTTCATCTTCGACACCACGTCTAATCAGTTATTCAGAATGGGATAAACCCGGTCTTTCTGAATAACTCGCGTATATATTATAAAAGTGTTACACAAACACAACATACGCCTCATTCCACTTCAGAATATTCTTTTTATTCAAATATTCTTATATTTTGGGAAAGGTTCCCATTAATTTTATCAAAGATAAATTCTTTAAATTTATTCTTTAATCTCTTTTTTTGAATATCAATTCAAACTTGTCGGAATTAGCGAACCACACCGAAGTAATTATTTATTTTATTTCCCAACCCAACCTATTCATCCCATGAAGTAAAACTGGTAATACTTCACATCTAACACCACGGTGTTATCGGTAAATTCTATTACCATTTCACGTTTAAATCTAATTAAAGATTTAACTATCGCCTGGAGCAAAACTGGTGATACTCCATTCTCGATCTTTTCATTCTAATTAAAGATTTATTAAAACTCCACTTAGTTTTAATCTTTAACTGGGTTAAAGAATCAATGTCATTTAAAACACGGTTCACGATAAACCCAACATCACCTAATTATCGGGTTAAAGAACAAGTGTTCTTCAAAACACTGTTCAAGATAAACCCAAAAATCAATACCAATTCAATTCCAATCAAATATTATTTAATTGGTACTCTTCATTAAATCTAAATAAAAAGATTTAATCTTTTCTCAACTGGGCTTAAGAACAGTGTTAATGAAGATACCATTCACGACAAACCCAAATCACATTTGATATTAAATGCAAGGCTCTGAATAGAAAATATATCGGCTTATATTCAATATCAAATTCTACAACCAACAAATATCGTATTGGAGATAACGATATATATCTATATCTTTCAAATTTCCATAACAACATCTATATAATCATGAAATCCAACATCGAAACATTCTGAAGACAATTTCGATTCAAATCCACTCCAATGCAATCATTGGAAATTCAGGTTATTTTAAAAACCCCTTTCAAATTCGATTTATTTGTTTAAAAACAAATAGAATTTTAATTCTAGTTCAAAACTAGTTTATTTCGATAAAAATCTATTTTTATCTTTTCAAATACGGAGTTTTTCATCCCAATTCTTCCCAAATCATTTCTTATGATTTTACACAAAATATTGATATTTTTAATAATTTTATCAAGGCCCGTACAGTCGATTTCCATCATTGGCCATCGAACTGCACTTACAGCGACCTTTTCCAAATTTGATTTGGACATAATTCAAAATCCAACCGTTAGATTTCTAATTTCTAATATCCGTTAGAAAGCTCTTTTCGATACGAACCCAACGGTTCCTGTTTTAGGAGAATCCGACGGTCGGATCTCCCGCAATATCCATTCGAAGTCAATGGTCGAAATTCGCGAACTGCCGCGGCGCGTTCTATTCAGGCCATTATATTATATATATAATATATACTTCGTCGATTTTCTTTTCAGGACGATTTTTAATTCAATTTCCATTCCTTTTCAATTCAATTTGAATTTCAAATTAATTCAATTTCAATTCAAATTCATTTCTATTCAATTTCAATTCGAATTCATTTCAAAACGATTTCAATTCTATTTCAATTCTATCCGAATTCATTTCAAAACGATTTCAATTCTATTTCAATTTTATTTGAATTTCAAACCATTTCAGTTTATTTCGAATTTCAAATCGATTCAATTAAATTCGAATTTCAATTCACTTTAATATTCACTTCAATTTGAATAAAATCGATATAAACATCGTTCACGTCAAAATGGCGTCAATCTATCAACGCGGCTTCATATATTTCGATTTTCAAATATTCTATTTCAAATATTTCTTTTTCAAATATTTCTATTTTCAAATATTTTATTTCAAATATTCTATTTCAAATATTTCTTTTTCAAAACTGAAATGGGGCCCAATCAATTACCATATAATGTTAATTATATGGATTTTCTACAACGCATGTATACAATAACAACGATGAATAATCAACCATCACCCAAAGTGCATTCTACACTGTATAAGCATCAAATATAAATATTCAACGCTTATAACAGTCTGTCAATCAATCGATCGACATACAACTAAACAATCGGGATTAGTGTATGTCATATATCACCCCAATACCCGTGTGGGGTTTCAAACAATCAAACAAAGATTTTATTTGTGCAGTTGGCTGATGTGTAAAATTTATCGTCCCAATCAATACCAGTCAAATGTGTGTATATAAACAAATCGTCCGATCTGTTTATTTTTATTTCATTTCATATACACGTTAAAAATTCTATTTTTAACTATAAAATATTTTTAACTATATAAATATTCTATTTCATTTCACATCACATCACACAATCAACTACACATCAAAATCAAACAACCAAGCATACAAGCCGTCCATGGTCTGTGGATGACGGGTGTCGGGTGCTACTAAACACTGTCTGCATCTGTAACGGCCCAGATTTTTTGACCATTTAGTTTAATATTTAAAAATGTTTTTATTGTTTTGGAATTTTAAATGGTTTAATTTCAATAATTTTGAATATTTTATTTAATTCCGAAATGGTAGAAATTTAGTGGATCTGCAATATAATGTGAACTGGCAGTATAAAAGGATAAATTTTTAATTTAAAATAGTACATTTACAAAGGAAGTAGTAGCTAACGAAATTGGATTTCGATGAAACAGGTTTCATTAAATCCGAAATGATGAAATTAGGTAACCAACCAAGTTACGTCAAAAATAGCATCCGTATGTGGAAAAGAAAAAAATAAAAGGCCGAAATTTGAACTAAATTTTGACGGTAATTGGAATTTGCTGATGCTAACGGCAAAACTGGAACCTGAGACCTATCCAGGAAAATTCTAAACATAGGATATTAACTATATATGAAATCTGGGAAAATCCTATAACGGATATAGAAAGTTATTAAGGAAACAAAAGTTAAATAAATTATTTGAAAATCTAAACGAACTCCGAATTTTGATTTGAATACATAGGATTGAAGTACGTTAAAAACCGGACCAGATGGTGGAAGAATTTCTGAAAACCGTTATCGTTTGATACTCCAACATGAGACCGGAAGGTGTTGAAACTAGCACAAAACACTATTTTGAATTTGAATTTAAATTATTTGAAAGTTCAAACAAATTCAAAATTGATATATTTTTATATAGTATTGAAGAGCAAGAAAAATTGAACAACATGGTTGAAAAAGATTTCGGATAAGGTATCAATAAGTAAGTCAAATTAACGTCTGAATAGGGTTGAGAAAACACTCTTTACTATTCATAAATTATTAAATTTATTTATAATTTAATTAATTTAAGGATTAATCCTAGCCATCCATTTTCGACCGTTGGATTCGCGCCACCTCAGCAATCCATGTGACTCCTTCGGCTATAAATAGCCCCCCCTTCATTTTAAACTCACTCCTCCTCCTCTTTCAAGCTTTGGCAATGGCAGAAATAATAATAAAATATTAGGAAATAGGGAAAAGGGAAGGAAGGGAGAAAGGAGGGCAAGACGGGGAGCTAGGGACTCTTAGGCAGTGGCTTGAGCTTCGCGGGGTAAGTTTTTAAATAATATTTATTTATTTTTGTAATATATATATACATATATATATATATATTATGATTAAAATAGAATTTGTAAAAATAAATATCAGAACATTCTAAGGGTGACAGAGAGGATAGTGTCTAAGGCTTGAGTTTGGAAAATATAGTTTCCTGCTCTCCCTGGCTATTCCTAACTGATCCGACGGATGGGATGATTAATTTAAATTTAAATTTAAAATTTAATTTGAATTTAATTTGAAACAGACCAGGGGCATTTTAATAATTTTTAACCATAAACTTTAAAAGCTTATAACTTGTTCAAAACAAGTCGGATTTCAACGAAACAAGGACCGTTGGATTCTTATCGAAAAATACTTTAAAATGAGTGGAAGCAGATTTTTGATCCGGGTTAAAATTTTTAAGTTATAATTAAATGAATATTTTTAAATATTTTATTTGAAAATTAAATTTAATTAGTATTAAAATTGTTTTTCAATTTTAAAAAAAATTGGATATGGCTAGAGATGGGAAAGTAGGATTTTTTAGAAGGGCAGGGAAGGTAATTTGGCTAATAACGCAATTAGAAATTAATTAAGATAAAAATAAATTAATTAATTTAATTAAATATATATTCATTTAAATTAGGTAAATATTGTAAATAGCATAACTTTTGCATACATTAACGAAATTTAACTAAACAGGATCCGTTGGGATCGTTTGGACGAGCACTACGCAATGGAACTGACCGCAAGTGGATTGGAGCTCGTTTGGATTTATGGTGAAATTTAACGTCTGAACCAAATCAATGACCGATTATCGTTATTCAACGATAAACCGTCCAATGTGAGTAAATCTCACTAACTCTGAACACTTTATATTTTTATAAAGTATTTTTAGAATTGATAAATATTGATTGAATTGCTGAGTGTTGATTGTTTGGTTAAACTGCTAGTCAGCTGGTTGAAAATACTGATATAGTTATATATATCGTTAACCGATGTTGATTTTGTTTATCAGAATATCTCATATTGAAATGAAATTGATGTGAATTATATTGTGTAACATCTGTGGATGCAGGGAAACAGGTCGGAGGAATCCAACTGGATTCCTCAACATTTATTTACCGTTTTTCATATATTCTGTTATATGATGTGTTATATCATCTATCGTTGAACCCGTGTGTTTGGATGATGATCAAACCTTTTGATTTGGTATTTTTATACCATAAATGATAACGGGAAGTGAAAAGGAATTTTCAAAGTATATTTTGAAAATAAATTATTTATATAAAATCAATAGATTTTATATATAAAAGGAAAAGAGTTTCATAGAGGAAAATAATTATAGAATCAAATAAATTGAGTAAAGGAAAATATTTATGAAATCAAATTTAAAGGAGAAGATTTGAAAAGAAAAACAAACATAGAGGAAATACATTTGTAAAACAAATGTAAAGGAAAATATTTGCAAATCAAATAGAATAGGGAAAAAGTAGCTATTTGTGACACCTTTACAAATAGAAATCAAAAGGGAATCATTTGTAAAACGATTACAAATGGAATTGAAAAGTGAATATTCATTTGGGGAATAAAGGAAAGTTAAAAGCGATATTTATGTAGAGAATAAATGGAAAAGCTAAAAGTAAATAGAAGTAAAAAGGGAATAGTTATTTGTTAAGTAAACAAATAGAAAAAAATATTATTCAAAAGAGTTATTCAAAAAGTGTTATTCAAAAGAGTTATTCAAAAGAGTTATTCAAAAGGAGTTATTCAAATGGAATTATTCAAAAGAGAAAATTCAAAGGGGTTAATTCAAAAGAGTTAATAAACCAAAGTTAAACTGTCAGAGTTAAACAGTTAGAGTTAAACCATTGGAGTTAATCAGAAAAGTTAGTCAGTTAGAGTTAAACCGTTAAAGTTAAACAGTTAGAGTTAAACCATTAGAGTTAAACTGTTAGAGTTAAACTATTAGAGTCTAACAGTTGGAGTTAATCTATTAGAATTAAACCGTTGGAGTTAAGCTGTTAGAGTCAAACAGTTAGAGTTAGTTAGTTAGAATTAACCAGTAGAGTAAATCAGTTAGAGTTAAGCGGTTTGAATCAAATCGGACTAGAGTTATTCGAATATAGTAACCGAATAAGGGTTAAATTGAATATTAGTTATTCAATTAGAGTTGATCGAACTTAGTTATTCGAGATAGAGTTAAACAGAAGTAGTTATTCAGTATAAATTGCCATTTAGCACGACTGCTAGCGAAATTCGCAGGGCTGCAGATAGCCTAAGGTGGTCGGATGTTTCCTGAGGGAATCAGGCGTAACCATTGTGATCACTGCGATCTAGAGTCAAGCGAATGAAGTTAAATCAAATGTTAGCTATTCAAAATGAAGTTAAAAACAGACATAGTTAGTCGAACATAAGTTAATCGAATATTAGTTATTCGATAATAGTTAGTCAAATTAAGTTAAATAAGTTGAGTTAAATAAGTCGAGTTAATTAAGTTAAGTTAGTCAAGTTGAGCTGATCAAGTAAGTTGGTCGAGTTGAGTTAATCAAGATGAGTTAATCAAACCGAGTTATCCAAATAAGAGTTAATCCAGTAAAAGTTAATAGAATAAGGGTTATAGATTATAGTTAACCGAATAGGAGTTGATAAATTAGTTGTTCGTGTATTTATTTGAGCTAGAAAGAAAAAGTCATATTAAAGTTATTATATTTCGGACTCAGGGGATTATAACACCATTATTATAATCAAATGACTTCCGTTAAGGAAGTGGATTCGTATATAGAATCCGAGAGTTACGTAAGTAAGTGGTTGAAAGTGTAAAAAGGTGAACTTTGTCTGTTTCGAAGTTAGAAATGTTGTTCTATTAAGGTCTGAGAGGTAATTATACCCCAACTTGATTGACTTCGGTTTTAACTAAGAAGTGGATAAGTTCGATAGTGAAAAGTGGTTAAGTGAATTTAGTTAATGAGCATAATGGTCTGTGTTGACATAGCAATGTTTATTCAAACATCTGTTTAAACCCAATGATGGAATTTTTGAAATGTTTTCCAAATAAGATCAGGATATTTTCTAATATAGAAAACAAGAAGTGGAAATGTTTTCCATTGTTAATAACGTATATTTTCTAAATATAGTAAATAAGAAATATAGGGAAACAGGAATAAGGAAAAGAATAAATTTATGATAATTTGATTTAAGAATTAATGATGATTGATGATTGATCGATAGAATTTCCATCTGGAAATAATATTGTTGTTTGCTGTAACGACCCTGAAAATCTGAACCAATTTAAAATTTTTAAATTGGCTAAAATAATGGATTTTAAATATTTAAAATAAATATTTTAAATAATGGCGATGAAAACAGAGTTTGAATCGACATTTGAAAACGAATATAATTAATTATAATTATATATAGAATTGAAAATAGCGCGGTAGTTCGATAATTCGATTTCAAACTTCAATTGAATATACCGAGTGCAAAACAATCCGGATTTTAGTGAAACCAAAAATAATGGAATCTAATTGATAATATCTTTCCAACGAATCCGACCAATCGAAATTTGATAGCGGGAATCAAAAGATATGTCCAGTTGAAAATTCTGAATAGTCGCTATGGAATTCAGGCCCTTAAAAATGGACATTTTGCAAGCGACCTCGGATTTCGACGAAACCACTTTTGTTGGATCCGTGATGTCAAATTATTGCTAGGTTTCAAATTTCATAATTTTTCGCATCAATATGTGAGCGTGGCAAAGGAAAACGCGTTTGACCAGTCTCAGTTGATTTTAATCGACTGGAAATTGGCCATTTTTCAAACGGTCTCAGAATTCGACGAAACTAGTTTTGTTAGGACCGTATCGTCAATACGAAGCTAGAAAATATTTTTCTGGAATTTTTCTAGTTAGTATGTGGCCCCGGTAATTTGAAATGTACGTTTAAAATTCAATATAGTGATTTAAATGAAAATTCAACGGAAACTGATTGTAACAATCAAATCGGCTTGCGATACATATCCCATTGTGTTCGGAATGGGGGTAAAACGCTATGGACGACAGGCGGTGGGCCTCGTTTCGAGGTCGTATGTAAAAGTCAACCTTTTTGCAAAATTAAATAATTAAATAATAAAAATAATTTTTATTTTCCCTCCTTTATATCCTTTCTGCCCCCCCCCTTCAAAATGAAATCGCTCAGAAAAAAAAAAAAAACCTAAAAACTATCGACCGCCCCCCCCCCCCCCTCAAGCGAACGCCGCCGACGAAGACATCGCCGCCGCCCCCTCCGTCCAGCCTCCTCCTCCCAGTGGCGAAACCCTCGAACCCCTCGCGACGCATACGCCTCCCGTCGAATCAAATCGAGCAGCCCCCCTGAAGCCTCGACGCCACAACCACCGAAGACCACCGCCCTACCGCCGACGCCATCTTCTTTCCCCCCCCCCTTCGCAGCTAATCGGTGAGTATTTTATTTATTTATTTATTTATTTATTTTATTCTGTAAATTCTGATTTTTAAAAATAATTTAAAAACTGATTTTGTTTTAAAGGGAAAACTGGTTTTAAAAAAATAAAAAGCTATAAAGACTAATTTTGTTTTAAAGATTTAAAACTGATTTTAAAAGCATTTAAAAACTGATTTTATAAAAGTAAAAACTGATTTTGTTTAAAAGTAAAAACTGATTTTTGTTTAAAAGTAAAAACTGATTTTGTTTAAAAGTAAAAACTGATTTCGTTTAAAAGTAAAAACTGATTTTGTTTAAAAGTAAAAACTGATTTTTTTTATTTTAAAAACTTTAAATAGGAAAAAGGTTTAATCTTTAAAGAGAAAAAGGATTTGAACTTCAAGAAGTAAAAAAATCAGATTTTTAGATATTGAAAGTCGAAGTAAGAATCAGATTTTTATATATTGAAAGTCGAAGTAAAAATCAGATTTTTATATATTGGAAGTCGAAGTAAAAATCAGATTTTTAGATATTGAAAGTCGAAGTAAGAATCAGATTTTTATATATTGAAAGTCGAAGTAAAAATCAGATTTTTATATATTGGAAGTCGAAGTAAAAATCAGATTTTTAGATATTGAAAGTCGAAGTAAAAATCATATTTTTATATATTGAATAGCGTGGTAAAAATTCGATTTTTATATATTGAATAGCATCGTAAAAATTCGATTTTTACATATGTAGAGAATACGGGCAACAAAGCGACAAAAAGAGAGATTGGCGAAGATTTTATGCAAAGAAGGGTCGTGGTATTGGATAGCTATTGGTGAGATTTCTGATTTAAAAATTATATATATGTGTTGAAAATGAAAGTGAATTGCTATATATAAATATCTATATATATATATATATATATATATATATATATATATATATATATATATATATATATATACGCCCCTCGTCCACAAACCATGGACGATATTTATTGGTTGAAATTGTTGTGAAAATTGATTGATAGCGAATGATTGTTTGGGATTGTTTGTGATTGATATTGGTTGATTGCGGTTGAAAAATACCCGTTTGTGGTTGAAAAATATTTGGTTGAAACCACATAGGATTAGTTTGTGGAAATGAAATAAATATATACATGCTGCCTGCGTGCGAACTAGATGCATGATTCCCATTGTCAAAAACCGCGAGGTTTTAAGGTAGAGCGAGGAGCCGTACTAGGGACGGTCCCGGTTTAACTACCCTGCCGTTATGCTGCCGAAATTTTGAATAATATTCGTGTGTTTGAATTATTTTCATATGCTTAAACTATATTTATTCATTGAATAGAAAACATTCATGTGTTGAATTGATATTCATTCGTTGATTAGAAATTCATGTGTTGAATGGTATTCATATTTTGAAATAAATTGTTTGATAATAAAAATCACATTTTTATCTATATATAGAAACTATAGAAAACATTCATGTGTTGAATTGATATTCATTCGTTGATTAGAAATTCATGTGTTGAATGGTATTCATATTTTGAAATAAATTGTTTGATAATAAAAATCACCTTTTATCGACTATATGAACTGTGTTAAATAATCTCGTTTTAAGAGAAATTGTTTTATGATAAAATCCCATTTTTATCACCAACATGAACTATATAGAAAAATAGTGTTTTGAAATGAATTGTTTTACAATAAAAATCACATTTTTATTGTATGCATAAATCGTTGAAGTGTGAAGTGTTAAAAATAGCCACTTGTTCAAAATAAACATATATGAGTTGAAATATTCATTAATTAGCTAATGAAATGATTTGCACCTATTTATGTAACATTAGAATGAATGGTGTTTTTAAACCAATTAGAAATCAAATATGAAGTTGAATAGAAAATGATAAATGATAAGGACTGTATATATATGTATATGCATATTCATTGAACAGGTTATAGCAAAGGGGCTAGAGAAGAGGAATAAAATTTTGTGCCCGACAAATAGGTACACATTTACTGCTTTGTTTGGGTGATGATTTTATGAGCCTGTTGGCTAGCCGTTTGGCTTTTTCTTTTTCTTTTTGTGATTAGAAGGACGGGGAAAGCTATTTGTGATTTCCCGATGCTCCCGGTGCAGGGGAGGTTATGGCGAAATTTTCCAAAAATTTAAGGTGTTAGAAAAATATTTGAAGTGAAAACATTATGGAAATCATTGAATGAACTATATTTATATAAATATATAAATATAAATAAAATTAAAACGAAATGAAGCCGTGCAGTTCGTATTTTGAAACCGTGATTTCAAACGACTAGTGCGGGAAATCCGACCATTGGATTTTCCCGAAACCTCAACCGTCGGGTTCGCCTTGGAAATATCTTTCCAACGGCACCAACCTCGTAAAAATCCAACGGTTGGATTGTCTGGAATGTTTAATTCAATTCTGAAGAAAAACAGCGCCAGAAACGATTATATATTTATATATATATAAATATAATTATATTTAATCGAATAACGACGCTGCAGTTCGTATTTTGAAATCAAAACTTCAAACGATTGTACCGGGAGATCCGACCGTCGGATTTTCCCGAAACTGGAACCGTTGGATTCGTTTTGAAAAGGCCTTTCTTATGATGTAAATTTTGTGAAGATCCAACGGTTAGATTTTCAGATATGTGTAAATCAAATTTGAAGAAAAACAGCGCCACAGCCGCTTTATGGCCCGAAGCGTCGTTTTGAGTAAAATAGCTATTTTAAAATAAATAAAAATAGCGATAAATAGTTATAAAATATCATAAGCGATATGGAATAGAAATAAACTGAATTTGTTCGATTTATGTTGTATTTGATGGTTGAATGTGTTTGGTGTGAAAATTACATTAAAGAACAAAATTGATGTTGTCGAATAATTTAACCATTAAAATAAATTGATTTGAAATTCTAAATATACGTGAATTATTTGAAAAGGCCGAGTTAATTCTCATTTCAAATAATCGATCGACGATTGAAAGTCGAAGAGGAAGACGGTGGTCGAAGACCGGAGATCTTCACCTCGTTTGGATGGTAACCGAGGTCCTGATTGGGAGGCATCCCGAAATATGGATAATGAGTGGTGATCGTCCAGACGTACGTGGTGATCGATGGGTTTGCGAGATAATTAGTGCCTCCGGTTTCGTTCAGACCCAGAACGGACTTGTAAATGGACTGTGTGTCTGACATAGGATTTATTCTGTGTGGCATGCTAAGATGCAGTGATCAGGGCTTCTGTTGAAAAGCAAAGCCTTGTGGTGATGATCAAAGCACCGCCTGTGTGGCGTAGCTTTGTGTATAACGTGAATTCGCGAGCCTCACACCCCGGTATGAACCTAAAACGGGAGAAGGACCTCAGGGAGGGCCTACGTTTCCTCCTAGCTAAAAGTGGCGTCAGTGGTTTTACACGCCCTGACGAGTTTGACTTATGTGGTTGTTGCTGTTGCGAGGTGCCTCGGTTAGATCGGACGATCCGGGTCCGATGGAGTCACTTGTTGGCTCGCTTACGCCCCAAAGGGCGGCGAAACGTAGTGCTCAGGTATTTTAATCCACTCCGTGTGGACCGGCCCTGACGATCCAAGGATCGATGCGTTCTAATCCTGAGACTCGGGCTAGGCAGTCTCGAATTCGGTAAGGACTATCTTTTGCCTTGGTTCATGACGGAAATCCAATTTCCAAATACGTGATCGTGCGGTTTTGATTGTATATATATATGGCGACATGATATATGGTACCCATGTCGTCTATGATTGATAGTTATGATTGAAATTGTTTTTGAAACATATGAACACTAGTCATAATACCAAATGCTTTGTTTTATACGTATCAATCATATTCTGGCCATTATAAGGTAAAACTCTATCCTCTGGTTTGCGTTGCATTGTGTGATGGGAACTGAGTCTTATAATGGCTTCATTTTTTTATAAAAAGCATAGCGATGTTTAAAAGAAAGATTTGTTTAAAGCACTGGCAATCCAATGGAGTAAACCCGTTCCACGAAAGTGGCGTGGTCCTGTGATTAGCCAAACTATATATGTGTTGAGTAGATTTCTCATACCAGTCCCATGACTGACTCGTAGTTTGTTTCACTCTCAAACTCGGGTGCCCCTTTTTCTACACGGGCAGCCTTGTATTCAGGTTTAGCTGGTTCTTTTTCTGGATAGCTGGAGCTGAAGATGGATTCTATCATTTATTTCTTTTTGTTATGTTGTTCAGCTCCTATTGTACATATTTTGTTTATTTCCGCTGTAGACATTTATGTATAGCTGAACTGTACTTGTACTAAGTAAGATCCTGTATACTGTGTAACTCTGATGATTACTTTTATCCAATATATTTTATTGTTCATTATCTGGTGTATTTTATTTAATTCTGTTCTGCTATTATCTGTTTCTGTGTTATATTCCAAAGATAACCCTGTTTCCGTCTGAACGGGATTTTGGGTCGTCTCATTTGCACACAGACATGTTTTCATTTGATAGTTAAATCACCGACTATCAAAGTTTTTGACCATTTTACGTTGTTAATATGGAGAGACCGGTTGGATTATTATCCACAGAACCACTCCGTATTGGCATAAGCGTTGTGAGTCAAGTATGCTGAATATATTGAAGACGGAGTAAAGTGCAAGGGCTATCCTGTTTACAGAATAGTGCCTTCGGTTTGTCCAGTCCCAGGACAAACGTGTGTGGAAGAATGCCTGACAGAGTATATTCAATAGATCGCGTAAGTTGATCTCTTCAAACATACTTACGTTTGGTGGCGGAGGAATTCGTTTCTCTTAGCTTTATACCCGTGGTGTTTTTGGGGAAATCAATTTGTGATTTGGCGAGTATGACGATGTGGCATTCAAAGTGAATGATCTGTCAGAGATAAGCGTGGCCTCTAGCCTCATCAACCGGGAAATGACAAAAATCGGGCAGGCAGCATGGCTATGTGGGTCGCACCCATTAGGATGTATAATCACCTATCTAGAGAAATTCCAATTGCTTCTTAAATCTATCGATGCTGCCCCATTCGGGAGACGGTTGTTGATCCCAACCGTTGTCGATATATATTCGATACACTCAAGCGAAATGAGTGGTCGGTCATGTGAGGGCCGGGTTGCAAGATGTTCTTGTTGAACCCAGTGTATTCGCCTCTAGAGATACACTATCGGCAGGTGGTCCCATACCTTGTCAAAGTCGGAATCCAATCTCCAATAAGTGCCCGCGAGTTTGATTTGTATACTATATATGTAGAGCATGAGATGCAAGCATTCTACTAGATTTTAATTACTTGTGATTAGACATTATTATAATATCAGATAATATATGATTTCCAAAGTGTTTTGGGTTATCGTAAGGTAAAAACCGTCCGTGTTTATGTGTGGATTGGTCTTACGATTATCCTTTCTTTCGAAAGGATTTTGAAAGTTAAACCAAATGATTTGAGTTTACTCACACCAGTCCCATGACTGACCCGGAGTTTTATTTTGTTTTGTTTTCCCTAAACTCTTGGGTGCCCAAATTTGTACGGGCAGTCAAGTAGTCAGGATTTTACAGATAGACTTGGAGAGCTTGGAGCATGAGGCTTCAGAACTTATATAGCTATTGTTTATTTCTGCTGTGATGCAAGGGTTGTACTCTGATAATGGTATTATATGCATATACTGCTTTTGATTTCAAGTTATGTGATATATTATATTATATTCGTTCCGCTGTGAGATTCGTGTTACTCTGATGTTGTGTTCTTCTTTTTCTTCTTCTATTCTAATTTTCTATCTTATCTATCCTCACCCTCTAAATTCTTTCATTAACTATTCGGTAATTGTCGACCCTTGATGTTCGATATGTGTTGTATATCGGATAATCAAGGTCGTCTTTTCCCGGGTCGTTACAGTGGTATCAGAGCTAGGTTTAGTGATTTACCTTGGATCTGTGGCGTGACTCAGTAGAGATTGGGTTAGTAATGCCCTAACTGAGTTTGAGTGTATATATACGAGTGAACGTATTTGTTATTTGATATAAAAATGGTTTTATATTGTGAAGATTTATTGGTTGAGTTGTTTATGAGTTCTAGTCGATCAGTTTGATCCACTGTATCGATAGGAGTTTATAAACACTTGAATACGATGGGTCGACACGATATGTTTTGAAAAAAGGGTAAATGAAATAATTTTACCCAAATTATATTTTGATATAAGCAAAGTATAGATATTTGAAATTATTATAGTATATTGGATGTGTTGGTTGTGATTATAATCGAATAAGATTATAAAATGTGAAATGGTTATGTAAATAACAAACCAGAATTCATATAAGTGAAATATATGGGATCAGATGAATTAAATCTGAATTTAAGTTCAGAATTGGAATTAAAATTGCTAAAATTTGAATAAGCGTTGTAAATGGAATTAAATTGAAAATATGTGAATTTTAAAATTCTGGGAGATTTTAAATTTGTTACAAGCATTGAAAAGGGATATTTTGAAATGGATTTCCAATTGAAAGTGTTTAGAAATCGTTTTGAAAATGACATAATATTGAACTCACTTCGATAGCTGGAAAATAAATTCCGATGTTGATCCAGACATCATCGGTGTTCATTTTCAAGTTTGTAAGTGACGGATTACTACTAAAGATTTTGTTTTTGAATTGTTTTGAGAAACCAAGTTGTTTTGATATTCCAAAGGGATATTTGATTTTTGGAAAAGGCAAAGCTATTTGAAACTCCCAGGTACAGATTATTGAAATAAACACAAATTAAATAGAAATTTGCGAAAGCGAATTTGAAATTGAATTGAAGGCATTTCAGTGGAAATTGAGTTGAATTGAAATAGAATGGTATCAAGTAGAATTGGACTGGATTAGAGATAATCTGGGATAGAAATGGATGGTCGAGCAAGAAATTTGAATTGAGATTGGAATTGCAGTTTGATTGAAATTTGGCTTGGTTATAAGCGGATGGTCGTGTTGAAGATAAAAGTGATTGGGATTTTGATTGGGATGATAGTGGTATATGCTAAATTGATAGCAGAGTTGGATGGCCGACAAAAAAGGTACACATTCATATTCATATGAGTTTGATGAGATTTATGAGCCTGTTTGGCAAGCCACTTGGCTGTTTGATTTTCTTTTGGGTTGAAGAAGGCCTAGGGAGGCGAGTTGGAGTTTGAGCTATTGACCAGTACAAAGGAGGTGCTGGCGAAATTTTTAGAAATTTCGAGTGTTAGAAAATTTTCAGATTTTTGAAATTTTTCGTTTATAGAAATAAATTAATAAATTAATTAGAATAGATTGGTTTAGTGAAATCAGGATAACCAAATAATTTTAACCTAGTTATAAAGTTCATTTTTCTACCTTAGCAATTTCTAGGACGAAATTATTTTAAGGGGTAAAGAATGTAACGGCCCAGATTTTTTGACCATTTAGTTTAATATTTAAAAATGTTTTTATTGTTTTGGAATTTTAAATGGTTTAATTTCAATAATTTTGAATATTTTATTTTATTCCGAAATGGTAGAAATTTAGTGGATCTGCAATATAATGTGAACTGGCAGTATTAAAGGATAAATTTTTAATTTAAAATAGTACATTTACAAAGGAAGTAGTAGCTAACGAAATTGGATTTCGATGAAACAGGTTTCATTAAATCCGAAATGATGAAATTAGGTAACCAACCAAGTTACGTCAAAAATAGCATCCGTATGTGGAAAAGAAAAAAAATAAAAGGCCAAAATCTGAACTAAATTTTGACGGTAATTGGAATTTGCTAATGCTAACGGCAAAACTGGAACCTGAGACATATCCAGGAAAATTCTAAACATAGGATATTAACTATATATGAAATCTGGGAAAATCCTATAACGGATATAGAAAGTTATTAAGGAAACAAAATTTAAATAAATTATTTGAAAATCTAAACGAACTCCGAATTTTGAATTGAATACATAGGATTGAAGTACATTAAAAACCGGACCAGATGGTGGAAGAATTTCTGAAAACCGTTATCGTTTGATACTCCAACATGAGACCGGAAGGTGTTTAAACTAACACAAAACACTATTTTGAATTTGAATTTAAATTATTTGAAAGTTCAAACAAATTCAAAATTGATATATTTTTATATAGTATTGAAGAGCAAGAAAAATTGAACAACATGGTTGAAAAAGATTTTGGATAAGGTATCAATAAGTAAGTCAAATTAACGTCTGAATAGGGTTGAGAAAACACACTTTACTATTCATAAATTATTAAATTTATTTATAATTTAATTAATTTAAGGATTAATCCAAGCCATCCATTTTCGACCGTTGGATTCGCGCCACCTCAGCAATCCATGTGACTCCTTCGGCTATAAATAGCCCCCCCCCCTTCATTTTAAACTCACTCCTCCTCCTCTTTCAAGCTTTGGCAATGGCAGAAATAATAATAAAATATTAGCAAATAGGGAAAAGGGAAGGAAGGGAGAAAGGAGGGCAAGACGGGGAGCTAGGGACTCTTAGGCAGAGGCTTGAGCTTTGCGGGGTAAGTTTTTAAATAATATTTATTTATTTATTTATTTTTGTAATATATATATATATATATATATATTATAATTAAAATAGAATTTGTAAAAATAAATATCAGAACATTCTAAGGGTGACAGAGAGGATAGTGTCTAAGGCTTGAGTTTGGAAAATATAGCTTCCTGCTCTCCCTGGCTATCCCTAACTGATCCGACGGATGGGATGATTAATTTAAATTTAAATTTAAAATTTAATTTGAATTTAATTTGAAACAGACCAGGGGCATTTTCGTTATTTTTAACCATAAACTTTAAAAGCTTATAACTTTTTCAAAACAAGTCGGATTTCCACGAAACAAGGACCGTTGGATTCTTATCGAAAATACTTTAAAATGAGTAAAAGCAGATTTTTGATCCGGGTTAAAAATTTTAAGTTATAATTAAATGAATATTTTTAAATATTTTATTTGAAAATTAAATTTAATTAATATTAAAATTGTTTTTCAATTTTAAAAAAAATTGGATATGGCTAGAGATGGGAAAGTAGGATTTTTTAGAAGGGCAGGGAAGGTAATTTGGCTAATAACGCAATTAGAAATTAATTAAGATAAAAATAATTTAATTAATTTAATTAAATATATATTCATTTAAATTAGGTAAATATTGTAAATAGCATAACTTTTGCATACATTAACGAAATTTAACGAAACAGGATCCGTTGGGATCGTATGGACGAGCACTACGCAATGGAACTGACCGCAAGTGGATTGGACCTCGTTTGGATTTATGGTGAAATTTAACGTCTGAACCAAATCAATGACCGATTATCGTTATTCAACGATAAACCGTCCAATGTGAGTAAATCTCACTAACTCTGAACACTTTGTATTTTTATAAAGTATTTTTAGAATTGATAAATATTGATTGAATTGTTGAGTGTTGATTGTTTGGTTAAACTTCTAGTCAGCTGGTTGAAAATACCGATATAGTTATATATATCGTTAACCGATGTTGATTTTGTTTATCAGAATATCTCATATTGAAATGAAATTGATGTGAATTATATTGTGTAACATCTGTGGATGCAGGGAAACAGGTCGGAGGAATCCAACTGGATTCCTCAACATTTATTTACCGTTTTTCATATATTCTGTTATATGATGTGTTATATCATCTGTCGTTGAACCCGTGTGTTTGGATGATGATCAAACCTTTTGATTTGGTATTTTTATACCATAAATGATAACGGGAAGTGAAAATGAATTTTCAAAGTATATTTTGAAAATAAATTATTTATATAAAATCAATAGATTTTATATATAAAAGGAAAAGAGTTTCATAGAGGAAAATAATTATAGAATCAAAGAAATTGAGTAAAGGAAAATATTTGTGAAATCAAATTTAAAGGAGAAGATTTGAAAAGAAAAACAAACATAGAGGAAATACATTTGTAAAACAAATGTAAAGAAAAATATTTGCAAATCAAATAGAATAGGGAAAAAGTAGCTATTTGTGAAACCTTTACAAATAGAAATCAAAAGGGAATCATTTGTAAAACGATTACAAATGGAATTGAAAAGTGAATATTCATTTAGGGAATAAAGGAAAGTTAAAAGAGATATTTATGTAGAGAATAAATGGAAAAACTAAAAGTAATAATAATTTGTTAAATAAATAGAAGTAAAAAGGGAATAGTTATTTGTTAAGTAAACAAATAGAAAAATATATTATTCAAAAGAGTTATTCAAAAAGTGTTATTCAAAAGAGTTATTCAAAAGAGTTATTCAAAAGGAGTTATTCAAATGGAATTATTCAAAAGAGAAAATTCAAAGGGGTTAATTCAAAAGAGTTAATAAACCAAAGTTAAACTGTTAGAGTTAAACAGTTAGAGTTAAACCATTGGAGTTAATCAGAAAAGTTAGTCAGTTAGAGTTAAAACGTTAAAGTTAAACAGTTAGAGTTAAACCATTAGAGTTAAACTGTTAGAGTTAAACTATTAGAGTCTAACAGTTGGAGTTAATCTATTAGAATTAAACCGTTGGAGTTAAGCTGTTAGAGTCAAACAGTTTGAGTTAGTTAGTTAGAATTAACCAGTAGAGTAAATCAGTTAGAGTTAAGCGGTTTGAATCAAATCGGACTAGAGTTATTCGAATATAGTAACCGAATAAGGGTTAAATTGAATATTAGTTATTCAATTAGAGTTGATCGAACTTAGTTATTCGAGATAGAGTTAAACAGAAGTAGTTATTCAGTATAAATTGCCATTTAGCACGACTGCTAGCGAAATTCGCAGGGCTGCAGATAGCCTAAGGTGGTCGGATGTTTCCTGAGGGAATCAGGCGTAACCATTGTGATCACTGCGATCTAGAGTCAAGCGAATGAAGTTAAATCAAATGTTAGCTATTCAAAATGAAGTTAAAAACAGACATAGTTAGTCGAATATAAGTTAATCGAATATTAGTTATTCGATAATAGTTAGTCAAATTAAGTTAAATAAGTTGAGTTAAATAAATCGAGTTAATTAAGTTAAGTTAGTCAAGTTGAGCTGATCAAGTAAGTTGGTCGAGTTGAGTTAATCAAGATGAGTTAATCAAACCGAGTTATCCAAATAAGAGTTAATCCAGTAAAAGTTAATAGAATAAGGGTTATAGATTATAGTTAACCGAATAGGAGTTGATAAATTAGTTGTTCGTTTATTTATTTGAGCTAGAAAGAAAAAGTCATATTAAAGTTATTATATTTCAGACGCAGGGGATTATAACACCATTATTATAATCAAATGACTTCCGTTAAGGAAGTGGATTCGTATATAGAATCCGAGAGTTACGTAAGTAAGTGTTTGAAAGTGTAAAAAGGTGAACTTTGTCTGTTTCGAAGTTAGAAATGTTGTTCTATTAAGGTCTGAGAGGTAATTATACCCCAACTTGATTGACTTCGGTTTTAACTAAGAAGTGGATAAGTTCGACAGTGAAAAGTGGTTAAGTGAATTTAGTTAATGAGCATGATGGTCTGTGTTGACATAGCAATGTTTATTCAAACATCTGTTTAAACCCAATGAAGGAATTTTGGAAATGTTTTCCAAATAAGATCAGGATATTTTCTAATATAGAAAACAAGAAGTGGAAATGTTTTCCATTGTTAATAACGTATATTTTCTAAATATAGTAAATAAGAAATATAGGGAAACAGGAATAAGGAAAAGAATAAATTTATGATAATTTGATTTAAGAATTAATGATGATTGATGATTGATCGATAGAATTTCCATCTGGAAATAATATCGTTGTTTGCACACAGACATGTTTTCATTTGATAGTTAAATCACCGACTATCAAAGTTTTTGACCATTTTACGTTGTTAATATGGAGAGACCGGTTGGATTATTATCCACAGAACCACTCCGTATTGGCATAAGCGTTGCGAATCAAGTATGCTGAATATATTGAAGACGGAGTAAAGTGCAAGGGCTATCCTGTTTACAGAATAGTGCCTTCGGTTTGTCCAGTCCCAGGACAAACGTGTATGGAAGAATGCCTGACAGAGTATATTCAATAGATCGCGTAAGTTGATCTCTTCAAACATACTTACGTTTGGTGGCGGAGGAATTCGTTTCTCTTAGCTTTATACCCGTGGTGTTTTTGGGGAAATCAATTTGTGATTTGGCGAGTATGACGATGTGGCATTCAAAGTGCATGATCTGTCAGAGATAAGCGTGGCCTCTAGCCTCATCAACCGGGAAATGACAAAAATCGGGCAGGCAGCATGGCTATGTGGGTCGCACCCATTAGGATGTATAATCACCTATCTAGAGAAATTCCAATTGCTTCTTAAATCTATCGATGCTGCCCCATTCGGGAGACGGTTGCTGATCCCAACCGTTGGTGATATATATTCGATACACTCAAGCGAAATGAGTGGTCGGTCATGTGAGGGCCGGGTTGCAAGATGTTCTTGTTGAACCCAGTGTATTCGCCTCTAGAGATACACTATCGGCAGGTGGTCCCATACCTTGTCAAAGTCGGAATCCTATCTCCAATAAGTGCCCCCGAGTTTGATTTGTATACCATATATGTAGAGCGTGAGATGCAAGCGTTCTACTAGATTTTAATTACTTGTGATTAGACATTATTATAATATCAGATAATATATGATTTCCAAAGTGTTTTGGGTTATCGTAAGGTAAAAACCGTGCGTGTTTATGTGTGGATTGGTCTTACGATTATCCTTTCTTTCGAAACGATTTTGAAAGTTAAACCAAATGATTTGAGTTTACTCACACCAGTCCCATGACTGAACCGGAGTTTTATTTTGTTTTGTTTTCCCTAAACTCTTGGGTGCCCAAATTTGTACGGGCAGTCAAGTAGTCAGGATTTTACAGATAGACTTGGGGAGCTTGGAGCAGGAGGCTTCAGGACTTATATAGCTATTGTTTATTTCCGCTGTGATGCAAGGGTTGTACTCTGATAATGGTATTGTATGCATATACTGCTTTTGATTTCAAGTTATGTGATATATTATATTTTATTCGTTCCGCTGTGAGATTCGTGTTACTCTGATGTTGTGTTCTTCTTTTTCTTCTTCTATTCTAATTTTCTATCTTATCTATCCTCACCCTCTAAATTCTTTCATTAACTATTCGGTAATTGTCGACCCTTGATGTTCGATATGTGTTGTATATCGGATAATCAAGGTCGTCTTTTCCCGGGTCGTTACAGCATCCTAGTATATACTTATATAACTAGAAAATTAATTTAAAAGGTGAGAAGTTCTCACCGATAGCTATCCGATCCCACGACTCTTCTTATGTAGAAATCTTCGCCGTTCTTGCCTCTTGTCACTTTCTTTGCCCGTATTCTCTACATATGTAAAAATCACATTTTTACTTTGCTATTCAATATAGAAAAATCGAATTTTTACTTTGCTATTCAATATAGAAAAATTGAATTTTTACTTTGCTATTCAATATATAAAAAATCGAATTTTTACTTTGCTATTCAATATAGAAAAATAAAATTTTTACTTTGCTATTCAATATATAAAAAATCGAATTTTTACTTTGCTATTCAATATATAAAAATCGAATTTTTACTTCGCTATTCAATATAGAAAAATCGAATTTTTACTTCGCTATTCAATATAGAAAAATCGAATTTTTATTTCGCTATTCAATATAGAAAAATCGAATTTTTATTCTTCACATCTAATAAAAACCATATTTTTATTATCTACATTATATAAAAATAATATTTTTATATAATGAAAAATCATATCCCTTTTTTTTAAAAAAAACTAAAAATCAAATCTTTTTAATTATAAAAATCTCGTCTTCTAAACTATAAAAATCAATTCTTTTCTACATAAAAAAAATCAGTTCTTTTTCCAAACTGAAATCATATATTTTCTTAACTAAGAACCAGATTTTTTCCTAAAATAAAAATTGAATTTTTCTAAATTAAAAAATCGAATTTAGAAATACTTACAAATTTTCGAAGGTGGAGGGGCATCGTCGGAGTTGGGGGTCGTTAAGGCGGCGGACGACGGTTGGGTGGCTCGGCTAGGAGGTGGCGGCCCACAGTTGGTCGGAGCGGTGAGGTAAATGGGTTTTCAGGTGAAGAAGGAACAGAGAGAGCGAGTGGCGAGGTCTGGGTTCGTGGTGTGGTGGTTCGCGCCGTTGCAGGGTCGGAGGGGGGCCTAGGGTGGTGGCTGCGTCGTCGATGGCTCGCTGGGGGGGCGCGATCTCGAATTGGACGTGGATGGGGGGTTATCGAGTGGATGAGGAGAGAGAGGGGGAGGAAGGAAGGGGAGCGGTGTTGGATCTAGAATAACCCTAGAGGGGGGTGAATAGGGTTTTTCACAGTTTTTAACTAAAAATAAAAAACTGACAGGATATTAAAATAATAAACAGATCACAGAAAATAGCAGAAACTGAAATGCAGAAAATAAATCACACACAGATATACCCAGCTTCGGCAAAACCCTGCCTACTGCTGCATTTCTAAGGTTTCTACTAGGTGATAGAACAGTTCCCGCATACAAGACCATGTACACTCGCAAACCCCTGCTCCTATTCTAACCCTACGCTCAAAACCCTAGACTGAACGATGTCCTCTCGATCAGATTCCCCAAATTACAACCCCGTAATCCGTATCCCAGAATTTTACAGACTCTGTAACTGACAGCCAACACACTGACTGAATCTAGAATTTTTACAGACTCTAGACAACTGTTTGAATCGTTTGATTTTACAACACAAAAAATTAAAAAAAAAAAAAAAACAAAAGAAACTTTTAAAACCCTAGATGTAAGGAGTTAAAACAAGGGGGTCATCCCCTTTTTTTAAAAAAAAGCCTATCCTTTATTTCATTTCTTGGCCGGCCCTTTTAAAATTAGTTCAGCCCGTTCTCTTTTGCTCTGAAACTCAAAAATGGCGGCGGCGATTAGAAACTAGGGTTTCTTCAATTTGCTCCAGACCAAATCGATGCTTGATTGTTGACGTTGTGATAATTCCGAAGCTTGATTCTTCGATGGCTTTCCTCGTCTGACTTGGGGTTGCTCTCTGGCTCGATCGAATCAGTGAGTTCTCTGAAATTTGTTGCTTTGAAAAAATTGAACTATTTTGTGGGTTTCGATTTCTTGACTGTTGCGTGTGGATTCGATTTTCTATATTCTCTCAGCCCATGATGAATCTGTGTGTGTAATATATATAGGGTAATCGAAACCCTAAAAAACTCTGATTTCGTGTATACTGGCTTGACCCGATTGATTATGTGTTGCCCCTTTTGACATTAGTTATGTCGGCGTTGATTTTCTCTGTAAATTTCCTTGATTGAATTTGATTCCCTGGCTTTGAATTTATGGTTGATAATTTGCGATTTCCACTTTTGAATTTCTCTTTTAAATCGATTGATTGGATTGATGAAATGTTGGTTGCCTTGTTTAAGATACCACGGCCTTGAATGATTTCACAAAGCTGCTCGATTTTGTTCCCTTCTGTATCCATTTTCATTGACAATTGAAAATTTTAATTCCTGATTAGAAAAACTTTCCAATTTATGAAAACCGATTTTATTTCTTGAAACACAATCTGCCAGGTCACAGCTTTAATCAAAAAGTTTTTCCATTTTGTGCTTTAATCAGAGACTTTAAAACCGGAAATATAATTGAAAGCAAATTACACAAAATTCCCTGATTTTCTGCTGAGCACCACATTACCTTGCATACCTGACTTTAATGAATCTTTATCCCACTGAGTTTTGTCACTTGCTTGAATTTTGGGGACTTCATCATGCAGAACGCGTGCTGTACCATTATTATACTTGCATAATTGCATTGTTGTGTCGAATCACATGCACCATGATATTGCATATACATATTGTTAGCTCAGTATCCCATCTCTGTCCATATATGCTAGTACATTTGTACTTGTGACACTCGTATATCTGAGTTCCTCCATTGTGTCATCCTGTGTGCACTAGAAATGCTTCACCACTTTGCATGCTGTTTCACGTTTGAATCTGCACATGCTTTCAAGCTCCATTTATGTAGGCTCGACCATTTTTGACTTTGTACACTTGCATGGCTGGTTTGTTATTCACTGTTGAATCACTCGATGCAGAAACATTCACTGTGCATTTTGAAAACAAATGTTGACTCCACCACGCTTGACCACTGTGAAATCTGGAATTATGCCTCGACCACTTGCACTCTTGCTTTGTACACTATGCAGGCTTGAAAAAACTGTTTTGATCAAAAAACATGACATAATGAAACATCATACCTTTTAGCCACTACTTGTACACATGCTGCATATGTTCATTTACACACACTGGCTTGTGCTCGAGCACTTGTTTGTGAGCTTTTTGTAGTTGTCTCACCATTGATCATTTGTGCCATAGCCATGTACATAGTTGAATTGTTTAAACATGTGGCCACTTAGACTCTGCCATGAACAATTATTTAGCTGCTGTATCACCATGTATTTATGCTGTTGTCTTTGACTTCTCTGACCTGCATATGCTGTATGGTTTATTTCTGCTGAGTTGATCACTTTGGCACCCTTGAACATGCTTTTGCTGTCTCGACCATGCTGTACTTTAGCCTGCATTGACGTTGTGCTAACCACTTGACTTGGTTGCACCCAATCTTACACTGTCTCGACCATTTGAACTGTATTGAGTTCCACCATGAATTTCTTGCTTGACATTGCTCTATTGTGTATTGTTATGCCACTTCATGTTAGCTGCATGCATCACCTTAGCGTATCCCTTCTTGCCACTTTGGTTTGACATTTCTGAAACTGATTTTGTCGAGTGTCAGCTTTGCCTTGTGCATTCATAAAATGCTACTCGACCATTTGCTTTCCATTTGTACTTGTTCATGATTTTGCTGTTTGACTTTACTTTCAAGTGCACTGAGTCGAGAAGGTCTACGTGGCTACTCCTCAGTTGCTCGCACTAAATTGGCGTGGCAGTGCACACGTGTATATATATATACACGTGTGTATATGCAGCCATTCAGAAAATTTTCTGTCCCTGTACATATACAAACTGTCTGCCTAGACACAGATGAATCAGATCAAGTCATGAAAAATGATGAGAAACACACCAGAAAACTGAGGCAAATAATTTTTAAAATAAAAAAATTATATCTGCAAGAATATGAAATTATTTTTGTTCTAGATACTGTGTGTGTGTTTCTGTATATGACAGGTATGAAGACTGGACTGACGGACAACAGTGAGCTGGACTGACAGTGAAGACTGTGAAGACAGAAGGCAAAAGACAGTTTTGTCAGCTTTTAACTGGAAATGAAAATGTAACTGAGTGAATGTATATTGAGTGTGAGTGTTGTAAATGAAGAAGTACTCAATGTATGAAGATTGTACTGATATGAAAAGTAACAGTGGAGTGTACAAATAGTGGAGATATAAATTTGTACTGTTTAAATGTTGAAATAAAATATTATATTTAAATAAAATACTGTGTTAATATTTGAATGTCTGTACAGTAGTATTTCACTTAAATATAAATATTATATTCTTGTTTGATGTGAATATAAAACAGTACAGTGACAAACACATTTAAGATAATATATACTTGTTTGTTATCATCAAACAAAAATCATATAATTGTTATATACAACTACATTATATACAACAATCTCCCCCTTTTGATGATGACAAACAAATAAAAGATTTTGAATATAATAAATGTGTTTGTTCGTGAATATTTGAACTCCCCCTATTTAAATGCTCCCCCTACAACAGAAACTCCCCCTATAACTATGCATGAGTGAAATGTATGAATAATAATAAATTTTCAAAATTAAAAATATTTATAACATATTCACTCATAAATCAAAATCTAATCCATTCTCCCCCTTTTGTTATCATCAAAAGGATACAGATTTTAAAATACAGATGAAAATTGACTAAAAATATAATTTCAGCTTAAGAGGAAGAACAGTCATCATAAATCTCAATCAGTCAAACAAAAATCATAATAAACTAAGAACTGGTGACATATTTCACATTGTAGAGAATGACGGATTTACGATGGATAAAAATGGAGAGAGTTTTATAAACAATTCATTTCCAATTATTTTCAAAGGATATTTATCAAAAAAATAATGATGGATTTGGACTATAATTAATAATTCAATTTAAGTGACAAGATCGAATAATCTCAAATCCCAATACCTGTCAATCAACAAATCATAATATGTCATAAAATTTTAACACATTTCACAGATTAGAAGATGAATTGATAGGCTGGTTTTTACACTCTGAGGAGAATTTCAAATTTATTTCTATTTTTAGCACTTCATTTCCATTTCTTTTATCTTTTATTTAAGAGCACACTGATCACGCATAACCAGAGCTTGGATTTTTAAATGAGGTCAGTCGCAGCTTAAATTATAAGTTGTCTCTTAGCCATGCATGACCAGAGCTTGGATTTTTAAATGAGGTTAGAGACACACTTATATATTTATTATATATATATTTATCCTTTCAGCCTTTTTTTTTAAAAAAAAAAAACTCCTTGGTATAAAACCAATATATGGATGATAGAAAATGTGGTAGGTACAGGAATGGACTGTGAAATAAATTTCTAAATTAATTATATTATGAAATATGACCAACTGTACCGGGATTATTGAAAATTTTCAATTATCACTAATTCTGAATAATAATATAACCACAATTCCATCACAAATATTTCCACTGTTTATTTAAAATGATTTTTTTAAAAAAATAAACTCTCCACATTTATATATAAAATCATAACGGATGGCAGAAGGATGATAAGTAATGAAGATGACCGTGAAATGATTGCCAGTTCAAAGATATTATAATAAATATTCAACCATCATGAAAATCTAAATAAAATTCTCCTCTTGTTCTGAAATATACTGCAGTCACAATTCATCACAATTTCTAAATCTGGTTATAATTTTGATGAATTATAAATACAGCTCAAATTGGATATTGATTTCAATTTCTGAATGAATACAAAATAAATAATTTTAAAATTGAAAAACAATTACAAGAGGAATATGCTGATCTACACACGACAAGAGGAAAAAAATATATACAGCAAAAAATATGCAACACTTCTAGACTGATACCACATGGTGTCTCTACAAAGTGAAAATTCAGAACAGATGGATGAAAAAGCTGATACCTATTGTAGTCTCCCTTATCGAGGAATTTTAATTACACCTTGATGGACTATCATAGACATCTCAGACCAAGGAAATTTAAACACAAATTCAGCTAGACAAATTTAGCACATTTATTTGTATAAGGCAAAAAAAATATATGTGTGGATCTATACAAGGTGAAAATTTGAATCTCAGTACAGATGGGTGAAACAAATATAAGGCGTTTCTGATACCAAATGTTCTCGCTTTCTCGAGGATTTTAATGACACCCCGGTGGCAAACAATGGTACCTCAATCAACAGAAAAGACTTAATTACAAAGCAAGCAACTCAAGCACACAAATTTCATTTATCAGAGCACGATAAATCTTTGATACAAAATCAAGCAGTCCTCAAAAAATATATTTATAAATCAATTTCTTATAATCAGAGCAGCATGATTCCAAAACAAACATTTTTCAAAAAACAGTATCAGAGCAGCACAGAGAAATCAGTATCACAACAGACTTGTCAAGATGTTGGTCACATAAGGTGGTTCATGATCCAAGATTTGCAAATATACTCTATTTTAAATCATTTGAAGAAATGTGAAAGTATTAGGATTTAATGAATCAATCACACCAGGTTATATTTCAGATTCAATACATGTGTGAGATCCAATAAATCAGTAATTTCAAATGATTTTAAACAAACATATATTCAAATCAAATAATCATGAAATAACAATGATTTTCAAAGACCATTTTCAAAAAGAGCATTTTCAAGAATTTCTCAAAACTATTTCTGACAAGTCCAAGAGAAATTTCAGGTCATTCACATCAAATTTGAAAATATTCATGATCGGGATAATTTATTTGAAATCACATGAATCAATGTAAAGTTTTGGGATATAATGAATCAGTCACACAAGATTGACAATTTAAAAAAAGAGGTGTGTGATATTCAAAATATCTAGAATTTCAGATGATTTCAAACAAACATATTTCAATATAATGATCATGAATAAAGATGAATTCCAAGATGTATCACTGATACAAGCTAATCTGAAAATCAATGAAATTATCACAACTGATAAACAACAGAGTGCTGTAATGAGTATAATATTTTGAACTTTTCTAAAGTGAATTAGAATAAACTCAGAACAGCAAAGGTGTGTGACATTTCATTAAATATTCAGATCTTCAAAAATTTAGAATTCAAATTAACAATGTTCAAGATATGACATGAAATCTTCAGCACTGTTATGAATTCAAGAATAAAATAAACTTCTAAACAATTGCAGATAATTACAAGATTAAATTCAGAATCCGGAAATGATTATAAACAAGAGAGTTCTATTCAAATAAAATGAATTTCCAGAAAGTCATGAGAACTGCAATTGGAAGTTTAAGAAGCACAAAATCAACAAAGAGATATGGTAGTGACTAATCAAAGAAAAAACCAAACAGAAGGAAAATAAAATAGAAAGGGGTAGAAGAAAGGGGAAATAAACAAAGAAAAAATATATTTACAAGGATGAAGTTAGAAATCATACCTGACATATGATGAGAAACAGAATTTCTAACTTATCGGACTTGGCTAAGAAACATTGAATGATTCAATGACATGAAGCAGTTTGAATCATTTTCTCTTTTCAGCACAGTTGTTCCTCAGCCACTTCAGGTACCTAACAGTTTAGAGAATCGAGTGGTCTAACAAAATTTGTAAAACCACTCACAATTGAATTCATACGTTTTGGTACCCAGACCTGTTTATATAACAATCCATGTGAATTTACCTTTGTACCCTTCGGAACCCAAATCTGTTTGAATTTAACGAGGTTTGTTTTATCTCCTTTTGGGATCCAGGATTGTTTAGATGAATTATTACAAAACAAATTCAAATTTTGTTTTTGAAAAAATCCTTTGGAATTAACAAAGTTCAAATTAGCAAGATGATTCTTTTCAAAGAAAGTTGAAGGATTTTTAAAATCGTTTGAGCTTCTCCTTTCAGAAAACTCAGATTTCCCAAAACCAAGTCCACTTCTATTTCCCAATGAAAATTGACTTTTCAACAACATATTTAAAGATTTCTCACCATTTGAAAATTTTGCCAGGGTTGTTTCAAGTTGTTGAATTTTAGTTTTAAGATCACCATTTTCTTTCAATAAATCTGAACAATCATTTTCAGTGATTTTACATCTTTCAAAATTAGATTTCAAAACCAAATTTTCATTTTTAAGCAGATTAATTTTAGTTTGGGACTCAGCAATCTCAGACTCAAAAAGTTTTTGTTTTTCAAACCCAAATTTCTTGGATTTTTCAATCTCGTTTTCCAGTTCTTTCAAAATCAAATCGGATTTCAACAAATTCTCCTTTTCAGCAATTTCAAGTTTGGAATATATATCAGTCTTAAAACTTTCAAGTTCCTTTTTCAAAAGATTATTCAAATTTGATAACTCAGCCTTGTTCTCATTTAAGATCAAAATTTCATTTTCAAACTTTTCAATATTTTTATTGAAATGAACAAGATTGGTTTTCAATTTCAGACAATTTTTGCAAACTGAATTTGAAGAATTTTTAAAATAGTCAAGCTGTGATTCCAAATAATCAATTTTGCTGGTCAACTCAGAATTCCCAGATTTCAGAGATTTGTTTTTAGATTTGAGTTTATCAACAAATTTAGTTAAATCAACACACATATAAACCAAATCTTCGTATGAGAAATTTTCAACTTCAGCATCTGTTGATTCTTCATCCTCTGATCCTTCTGAATTTTCATTTGTAAATCCTGTTAAACAGACTTCTGAATCTGAGTTGACTTTCTCTGGTTTTGAGCTGCAGTTGTCAATTTGTCCAAACTTTGTATTGAGAGCTATCCAGATTTCCTGCGCAGTTAAACAATGGGAGATCAGACTGTATTGATCATTGTCAAGATAAGAATACAGAATATGTGTAGCACGAGAATTAAAAACTTTATCTACCATATCGTACCCATTGATAACAACATCCCAACATTTAATATTGACAGATTTTAAATAAAATTCCATTCTGGATTTCCAGTTTAAAAAATCTGTTCCAGTGAAAATAGTTGGAGATGAACTGGACTGACTCTCTATCGACTGACAACAAGGATTCACCATTTCTCTAGAGTTAAAGAAAACCCGCTCTGATACCACTTATTGGATCTAGAATAACCCTAGAGGGGGGTGAATAGGGTTTTTCACAGTTTTTAACTAAAAATAAAAAACTGACAGGATATTAAAATAATAAACAGATCACAGAAAATAGCAGAAACTGAAATGCAGAAAATAAATCACGCACAGATATACCCAGCTTCGGCAAAACCCTGCCTACTGCTGCATTTCTAAGGTTTCTACTAGGTGATAGAACAGTTCCCGCATACAAGACCATGTACACTCGCAAACCCCTGCTCCTATTCTAACCCTACGCTCAAAACCCTAGACTGAACGATGTCCTCTCGATCAGATTCCCCAAATTACAACCCCGTAATCCGTATCCCAGAATTTTACAGACTCTGTAACTGACAGCCAACACACTGACTGAATCTAGAATTTTTACAGACTCTAGACAACTGTTTGAATCGTTTGATTTTACAACACAAAAAATTAAAAAAAAAACAAAAAACAAAAGAAACTTTTAAAACCCTAGATGTAAGGAGTTAAAACAAGGGGGTCATCCCCTTTTTTTAAAAAAAAGCCTATCCTTTATTTCATTTCTTGGCCGGCCCTTTTAAAATTAGTTCAGCCCGTTCTCTTTTGCTCTGAAACTCAAAAATGGCGGCGGCGATTAGAAACTAGGGTTTCTTCAATTTGCTCCAGACCAAATCGATGCTTGATTGTTGACGTTGTGATAATTCCGAAGCTTGATTCTTCGATGGCTTTCCTCGTCTGACTTGGGGTTGCTCTCTGGCTCGATCGAATCAGTGAGTTCTCTGAAATTTGTTGCTTTGAAAAAATTGAACTATTTTGTGGGTTTCGATTTCTTGACTGTTGCGTGTGGATTCGATTTTCTATATTCTCTCAGCCCATGATGAATCTGTGTGTGTAATATATATAGGGTAATCGAAACCCTAAAAAACTCTGATTTCGTGTATACTGGCTTGACCCGATTGATTATGTGTTGCCCCTTTTGACATTAGTTATGTCGGCGTTGATTTTCTCTGTAAATTTCCTTGATTGAATTTGATTCCCTGGCTTTGAATTTATGGTTGATAATTTGCGATTTCCACTTTTGAATTTGTGAGGACCCGTAACTTCCCCGTAAAGGAAAGCGACGGATAGTTCGAGAACAAACCACAACAGAACACATATAAAAGAACGTTTCATTGTATATTACAACAATGCATCAGATTACAAGAATATACAGAGTATAAATGAATATTACACAGAAATATCAGAGATTTAAATTACATTTAAATACATAGCAGCGGAAAATAATACAATACACAACTAGAAGCAGATATACGGATACAAAGCTTTCCGGATATCGTTCCAGCTGTAAACCAGGATCCTGTGAATATAAATCTGCAAAACCAAAACTACTAGCTGCCCGTGTCAAAAATAAGGGCACCCAGAGTTTAGGTTAAAACAATAAACTCCAGGTCAGTCATGTGACTGGTGTGAGAACTAAAACAGTTAATCTTTATTTTCAAAGTAAGGTAAATCAAGGGACCACGCCATATAACACGGAACGGGTTTCCTCCCAAGAATACCAGTGCTTAAAACAAACAGCGCAATGCTAAATAAAGAAAAATGAAGCTGTTATAAGACCCAGGTCCTATCACACAATGCAACGCAAGCCGGGGGATAGGGTTTTCCCTTATAACAGCCAAAGAATGCTTGATACGTTTAAAACAAATCATTTGATACTATTATAAGTGCATAGTGTATAAAACACTTCAAATCATAAGTATCAATCATAGGCGGCATGGGTACCATATATCATGTCGCCATATATAGGTTTACAAATAAAACCGCAAATGTCACGTATTTGGAAATTGGATTTCCGTCTATGAACCGAGGCAAAAGATAGTCCTCAACCGATTCGAGACAATCTAGCCTACCATGTCTCAGGATCAGAGCTCGAGTGACCCTAGGAGCGACAGGGCCGGTCCACCGATGTGGATTAAAATGCCTGAACACTACGTTTCCCCGCCCTTTGGGGCGCAAGTCTGGTCCGTCAGCCGACCAGAAGCATCGGCCGAAACCGATATAACCGAGGCGCCTCGCAACAGCAACAACCACATAAGTCAAACTCGTCAGGGCGTGTAAAACCACTGACGCCACTTCTAGCTAGAAAGAAACGCAAGTCCTCCCTGAGGTCCGTCTCCCGTTTTTGGTTCATACCGGGTGTGAAACACGCGAGGTAAACGTTACACAAAGCTACGCCACAAAGGCCGTGCTTTGATCATCACCACAAGACTTTGCTTTTCAACAGAAGCCTTGATCATTTGCATCTTAGCATGCCACACAGGCAAACCATCCTATGCAACCGATATCAGTCACACAGAATGAAATCCGATGTCAGACACACAGTCCATTTACAAGTCCGTTCTGGGTCTGAACGAAACCGGAGGCACCTAGTACCTCGCATATCCATCGATCTCCAAGTACGTCTGGACGATCACTAACTGTTTCCATCTTCTTGGGTGTACAGCCCAATCAAGATCATCAGTTATCACCCAAACGACGTGAAGACCTCCGGTCTTCGACCATCGTCTTCATCTTCGACTTATCGTCGTATCAGTTATTCAGAATGGGATAAACCCGGTCTTTCCGAATAACTCGCGTATATTTAAATAAGTGTTACACAAACACAACATACGCCTCATTCCAATTCATTAGTCACTAACCGTAAATTAATCAAGAGAATAATTCCCCAAATATTAACCCCGAAGGCCGAAACCAACATCAGATCAATATCCAGAAAACCCTTCTGCTTGGCTAACCGACAGTTAGTTTCTAAATTTCACGTTCAAATCTAATTAAAGATTTAACTATCGCCTGGAGCAAAACTGGTGATACTCCATTCTCGATCTTTTCAATCTAATTAAAGATTCATTAAAACTCCACTTAGTTTTAATCATTATCTGGGTTAAAGAATCAGTGTCATTTAAAACACGATTCACGATAAACCCAAAATCACATTCCATTAATTATTGGGTTAAAGAACAAGTGTTATTTAAAACACTGTTCACGATAAACCCAAAAATCAATACCAATTCAATTCCAATTAAATATCATTTAATTGGTACACTTCATTAAATCTAAATCAAAAGATTTAATCTTTTCTCAACTGGGTTCAAGAACAGTGTTAGTGAAGACACCATTCACGACAAACCCAAATCACATTCATTAATTATCGGGTTAAAGAACAAGTGTTATTTAAAACACTGTTCACGATAAACCCAAAAATCAATATCAATTCAATTCCAATTAAATATTATTTAATTGGTACACTTCATTAAATCTAAATCAAAAGATTTAATCTTTTCTCAACTGGGTTCAAGAACAGTGTTAGTGAAGACACCATTCACGACAAACCCAAATCACATTTGATATTCAATATAAAGCTCTGAATAGAAAATATATCGGCTTATATTCAATATCAAATTCTACGATTAACAAATGTCGTATTGGAAATAACGATATAAATATATATCTTTCAAATTTCCATAACAACATCCGTATAATCACAAATTCCAACATCGAAATATTCCGAAGACAATTTCGATTCAAATCCACTCCAATGCAATCATTGGAAATTTTGGTTATTTTCAAAACCCTTTTCAAATTCAATTTATTTATTTAAAAATAAATAGAATTATATTTCTAGTTCAAAACTAGTTCATTTCGATAAAAATCTATTTTTATCTTTTCAAATATGGAGTTTTTCATCCCAAATCTTCACAAATCATTTCTTATGATTTTACATAAATTATTACTATTTTTAATAATTTTATCAAGGCCCGTACAGTCGATTTCCATCAATGGCCATCGAACTGCACTTACAGCGACCTTTTTCGAATTTGATTTGGACATAATTCCAAATCCAACCGTTAGATTTCTAATTTCTATTATTCTTTAGAAAGCTCTTTTCGATACGAACCCAACGGTTCCGGTTTTAGGAGAATCCGACGGTCGGATCTCCCGTAATGTCCGTTTGAAATAAATGGTCGAAATTCGCGAACTGCCGCGGCGCGGCGCGTTCTATTCAGGCCATTATATTATATATATAATATATATAATATATATTTCGTCGATTTCTATTCAAAATGAATTATATAAATAGTTTTGAATTCGTTTCAAAATCTATTTCAACTTCTATTTCAATTCAAAGCCAAAATTGAATTCTTCTTTATAAATTCGTTTTAAAATTCATTTCTATTCAATTCGAATTTCAATTCAATTTGAATTCATTTTAATTCGCTTTCAATTCCATTTGAATTCGTTTTCAATTCAATTCATTTCGAAATCGTTTTCGATTCATTTTGAATTCGTTTTCAATTCAATTCATTTCGAAATCGTTTTCAATTCAATTCATTTCGAAATCGTTTTCAATTCAATTCATTTCGAAATCGTTTTCGATTCATTTCATTTCGAAATCGTTTTCTAAAATCGATATAAATATCGTTCACGTCAAAATGGCGTCAATCTAATCAACACGGCTTCATATATTCCTTTATTTCCAAATATTCTATTTCAAATATTTCTTTTTCAAATATTTCTTTTTAAAACTGGAATGAGGCCCAATCAATTACCATATAAAGTTAATTATATGGATTTTCATACAACACATGTATATAATAGCATGGAAAAATAATCAACCATCAACCAAAGTGCACTACTCTGTATAAGCATCAAATATAGATATCCAATGCTTAAAACAGCCTGTCAATCAACCGATCGACATATTCAATCAATCGGGATGAGTGAACTTCAAATTTCATCCCAACACCCGTGTGGGGTTTCAAACAATCAAACACATATTTTATTTGTGCAGTTAGGCGATGTGTAAAATTTATCGACCCAATCAACGTCATTCAAATAGGTGTACATAAACAAACCGTCTGGTTTGTAAATGAATATTTATTTATTCACATTCACGTTAAAAATTATATTTTTAACGATAACACATTTTATTTTAACATATGAATTTCTATTCAGTTCATTCTTTAAATAAAATGCTATTTTTATTTTTCTAACTTATTTTAGAAAATTTCGGCGGCATAACGGCACGATACTAGAAACGGGACAAGGCCTAGCCTTATCCCCGGTCTAGTGAAGGCCCACGCCATTCACACATCAATCAAATTCACTTTCGTTATGCAAACCACAAAATTTGGAGTAAGGGTCTAACCTAGCCTTACTCCTTCGCCTTATAACGGCGCACGTCTAATCCTAACCAATTCATCGATTCGATTTTTCATACCACAAATCACATTCAAACCAATATCGCAATCAATCACCAATCAATCAAACAAACAAGTCCATGGTCTGTGGACGATTGTGTCGGGTGCTACTAAGCACCGTCTGCATCCTAGTATATATATATAACTAGAAATAAAATAGAAAGGTGAGAAATTCTCACCGAAAGCTATCCAAGCTCCACGGCTCTTCATTTGCAGAAGTCTTCGTCGTTTCGCCCTTTTTGAACCTCCGTTGTCCGCTTTCACTACCTATGTAAAAATCGAATTTTTACTTCGCTATTCCATATATAAAAATCGAATTTTTACTTCAAAGTTCAATATATAAAAATCGAATTTTTATTTCAAAGTTCAATATATAAAAATCGAATTTTTATTTCAAAGTTCAATATATAAAAATCGAATTTTTATTCCAAAGTTCAATATATAAAAATCGAATTTTTATTCCGAAGTTCAATATATAAAAATTCATATTTTTACTTTGCTTTTCAACAGATAAAAATCGAATTTTTATTACTATGTTATATAGATAAAAATTATATTTTTATCACGCTATTTTCCACCTAAAGATTCTGCCTTTTCTAAAATAAAGATTTCGCCTTTTCTAAAATAAAGATTTCGCCTTTTCACTTTCAAAGAACACGCCTTTTCATTTTTAAAGAACTCGCCTTTTCATTTTTAAAGTTCATATCCTTTGTTTAAAAACAAAGTTGTTTTTATTTTTAAAAACAACATATATTTTCAAAACAATTTCATATATGTTTTCAAAACAATCTTTTTTTTTTTTTATTAAAAGATTAAACCTTTTAAAATAAAATCAGTTTTTAAAATCATTAAAAATTCAGTTTTTAAAAATCAAAATAAAAATAAAAAAAACAGTTTTAAACTTAAATTAAAAAAAAACAGTTTTAAACTAAATTTTAAAAATCAGTTTTACACTAAAATTAAAAATCAGTTTTTAATTCTTAAATCTAAAATCAGTTTCTTTTTCTATTTTAAATAAAAATCAGTTTCTTTTTCTATTTTAAATAAAAATCAGTTTCTTTTTCTATTTTAAACAAAAATAAAAATCAAATAAGTAAAACTTACATAGGGCTGTCGAGTGGTCGGAGGGGGGGGCTTCGTCGAGGTTTGCAGAATCGGAGGGGGGAGCTTCGTCGAGGTTTGCAGAATCGGAGGGGGGAGCTTCGTCGAGGTTTGCAGAATCGGAGGGGGGCTTCGTCGAGGGTTCGGAGGAAGGAGGAGGAGGGGGACCTGCGGGTGGGTGTGGGTTTCGGCGGCGGTGCGGTGCCAAGGGAAGAGGTCGGAGGGAGAAGAAGAGGGGGGGTTCGATTAGGGTGCGGATTCGGCGAGAAGGGGGAACTGGGAGGGCGGAGAGGAAGTGGAGGAAGAGGATGAGGCGGCGGCAGCAGAGGGGGGGGGGGGGCGGTGGTAAATCGCCTGCGACAGGTTTTTTTTTTTCTTTTTTTTTTTTTCTCTGATGTGAAGAAACGTGGGGGGGCCTGAGATTAAAAGAAGAGGATTTTATTTAATATATATATATATATTTTTATTCTTTTTTTTTTTTTTTTTTTTTTATAAAAGTTGACTTTTACAAACGAACTCGAACCGAGGCCCACCGCCTGTCGCCCATAGCGTTTCACCCCCATTCCGAACACAATGGGATGTGTACCGCAAGCTGATTCAATCGTTTCAGTCAGTTTCCGTTTAATTTACATTTAAATCCTTATATTGAATTTTAAACGTACATTTCAAATTACCGGGGTCACATACTTACTAGAAAAATTCCAGAAAAATATTTTCTAGCTTCGTATTGACGATACGGTCCTAACAAAACTAGTTTCGTCGAATTCTGAGACCGTTGGAAAAATGGCCAATTTCCAGTCGATTAAAATCAACTGAAATGGTCAAAACACGTTTTCCTTTGCCACGCTCACATATTGATTCGAAAAATTATGAAATTTGAAACATAGCAATAACTTGACACTGCGGACCCAACAAAACTGGTTTCGTCGTAATCCGAGGTCGTTTGCAAAATGTCCATTTTTAAGGGCCTGAATTCCATAGCGACTATTCAGAATTTTCAACTGGACATATCTTTTGATTCCCGCTATGAAATTTTGATTATTCGGATTCGTTGGAAAGATATTCACTATTAGATTCCATTATTTTTGGTTTCACTAAAATCCGGATTGTTTTGCACCCGGTACATTCAATTGAAGTTTGAAATCGAATTATCGAACTACCGCGCCATTTTCAATTCTATTTATAATTATATATAAATATTTATATTCTAACGACGACGTATATAAATATATACGTCGAATTCAATTCTAAATAAATTTCTCGTCAATATTATTTAAAATAATTCATTTTAAATAATCAAAACTCGCTAAAATTGCCAAAATAAAAATTTTAAACTGGCCCAGATTTTCCGGGTTGTTACAATCTCCCCCACTTAAAACTTTTCGTCCCCGAAAAGGAACAAAGTCGAAAGTGGTTTGATTATTCAGCTCTACGATCGATCAGGCTTTCATTCTCTAACTTTTTAGTTTCTGAGAATTTTCAAAATTTCAAAAATTTGGCTAACACCCTAAATTTTTGAAAAATTTCGCCATAACCTCCCCTGCACCGGGAGCATCGGGGAATTTCAAATAGCTTCCCCGGTCCTTCAGATCTCAAAAAGAAAAAGAAAAAGCCAAGCGGCTAGCCAATAGGCTCATAAAATCATCATCACCCAAACAAAACAGTAAATTATGTAGTAAACATGTACCTATTTGTCGGGCAAACAAATTTTATTCTCTGCTCTAGCCTCCTTGCTATGACCTGTTCAATGATATATATGTATATGCAAGCAAATGCGACCAATTTTCAATACAGTTCAATATTTGATTTAATTAGGCTAAATGGCTAAAAATTATCAAACAAATAAACATACAACACAAACATCAATCAATTAGTGAATAAGAGTTTCAAATTCATAATTTGATACATATACAAAAATCATGTTTTTAATGCCAATTCACAACAATGTGTTCTAACTATATTAGTTTTGGTTCTCACACCAGTCTAATGGAAATATATAGAAAATCACACCTTCGAAACTCGAACATAAATGTTGATGATGCGATCGCTATCATCAATATCACCTTCGGGCGACTAGAGTGTAATGCTATATCTATCCAATATATTAAAATTTCAAATACACGTGGATCAGACGTATACTTAAAATCTATATATACTGGATTGTCCACATCAATATAAATAATCAAATACGAATAATTGATTTAAATTTTCAAAACCAAAATTGTTTTCATTTTAAAAATTTACTCTTCACACTCGTTCTAGGATACTACTGACCCCATCTCTAACGAGTCATTCTCATTGGATATTACTAATCCAATATCTGATGAATTCTTTCGTATGGTTCTAATGTGTCTTGTTCTCTAGCTTTGTAAACCAAAGCTCTGATACCAACTGTGAGGACCCGTAACTTCCCCGTAAAGGAAAGCGACGGATAGTTCGAGAACAAACCACAACAGAACACATATAAAAGAACGTTTCATTGTATATTACAACAATGCATCAGATTACAAGAATATACAGAGTATAAATGAATATTACACAGAAATATCAGAGATTTAAATTACATTTAAATACATAGCAGCGGAAAATAATACAATACACAACTAGAAGCAGATATACGGATACAAAGCTTTCCGGATATCGTTCCAGCTGTAAACCAGGATCCTGTGAATATAAATCTGCAAAACCAAAACTACTAGCTGCCCGTGTCAAAAATAAGGGCACCCAGAGTTTAGGTTAAAACAATAAACTCCAGGTCAGTCATGTGACTGGTGTGAGAACTAAAACAGTTAATCTGTATTTTCAAAGTAAGGTAAATCAAGGGACCACGCCGTATAACACGGAACGGGTTTCCTCCCAAGAATACCAGTGCTTAAAACAAACAGCGCAATGCTAAATAAAGAAAAATGAAGCTGTTATAAGACCCAGGTCCTATCACACAATGCAACGCAAGCCGGGGGATAGGGTTTTCCCTTATAACAGCCAAAGAATGCTTGATACGTTTAAAACAAATCATTTGATACTATTATAAGTGCATAGTGTATAAAACACTTCAAATCATAAGTATCAATCATAGGCGGCATGGGTACCATATATCATGTCGCCATATATAGGTTTACAAATAAAACCGCAAATGTCACGTATTTGGAAATTGGATTTCCGTCTATGAACCGAGGCAAAAGATAGTCCTCAACCGATTCGAGACAATCTAGCCTACCATGTCTCAGGATCAGAGCTCGAGTGACCCTAGGAGCGACAGGGCCGGTCCACCGATGTGGATTAAAATGCCTGAACACTACGTTTCCCCGCCCTTTGGGGCGCAAGTCTGGTCCGTCAGCCGACCAGAAGCATCGGCCGAAACCGATATAACCGAGGCGCCTCGCAACAGCAACAACCACATAAGTCAAACTCGTCAGGGCGTGTAAAACCACTGACGCCACTTCTAGCTAGAAAGAAACGCAAGTCCTCCCTGAGGTCCGTCTCCCGTTTTTGGTTCATACCGGGTGTGAAACACGCGAGGTAAACGTTACACAAAGCTACGCCACAAAGGCCGTGCTTTGATCATCACCACAAGACTTTGCTTTTCAACAGAAGCCTTGATCATTTGCATCTTAGCATGCCACACAGGCAAACCATCCTATGCAACCGATATCAGTCACACAGAATGAAATCCGATGTCAGACACACAGTCCATTTACAAGTCCGTTCTGGGTCTGAACGAAACCGGAGGCACCTAGTACCTCGCATATCCATCGATCTCCAAGTACGTCTGGACGATCACTAACTGTTTCCATCTTCTTGGGTGTACAGCCCAATCAAGATCATCAGTTATCACCCAAACGACGTGAAGACCTCCGGTCTTCGACCATCGTCTTCATCTTCGACTTATCGTCGTATCAGTTATTCAGAATGGGATAAACCCGGTCTTTTCGAATAACTCGCGTATATTTAAATAAGTGTTACACAAACACAACATACGCCTCATTCCAATTCATTAGTCACTAACTGTAAATTAATCAAGAGAATAATTCCCCAAATATTAACCCCGAAGGCCGAAACCAACATCAGATCAATATCCAGAAAACCCTTCTGCTTGGCTAACCGACAGTTAGTTTCTAAATTTCACGTTCAAATCTAATTAAAGATTTAACTATCGCCTGGAGCAAAACTGGTGATACTCCATTCTCGATCTTTTCAATCTAATTAAAGATTCATTAAAACTCCACTTAGTTTTAATCATTATCTGGGTTAAAGAATCAGTGTCATTTAAAACACGATTCACGATAAACCCAAAATCACATTCCATTAATTATTGGGTTAAAGAACAAGTGTTATTTAAAACACTGTTCACGATAAACCCAAAAATCAATACCAATTCAATTCCAATTAAATATCATTTAATTGGTACACTTCATTAAATCTAAATCAAAAGATTTAATCTTTTCTCAACTGGGTTCAAGAACAGTGTTAGTGAAGACACCATTCACGACAAACCCAAATCACATTCATTAATTATCGGGTTAAAGAACAAGTGTTATTTAAAACACTGTTCACGATAAACCCAAAAATCAATATCAATTCAATTCCAATTAAATATTATTTAATTGGTACACTTCATTAAATCTAAATCAAAAGATTTAATCTTTTCTCAACTGGGTTCAAGAACAGTGTTAGTGAAGACACCATTCACGACAAACCCAAATCACATTTGATATTCAATATAAAGCTCTGAATAGAAAATATATCGGCTTATATTCAATATCAAATTCTACGATTAACAAATGTCGTATTGGAAATAACGATATAAATATATATCTTTCAAATTTCCATAACAACATCCGTATAATCACAAATTCCAACATCGAAATATTCCGAAGACAATTTCGATTCAAATCCACTCCAATGCAATCATTGGAAATTTTGGTTATTTTCAAAACCCTTTTCAAATTCAATTTATTTATTTAAAAATAAATAGAATTATATTTCTAGTTCAAAACTAGTTCATTTCGATAAAAATCTATTTTTATCTTTTCAAATATGGAGTTTTTCATCCCAAATCTTCACAAATCATTTCTTATGATTTTACATAAATTATTACTATTTTTAATAATTTTATCAAGGCCCGTACAGTCGATTTCCATCAATGGCCATCGAACTGCACTTACAACGACCTTTTTCGAATTTGATTTGGACATAATTCCAAATCCAACCGTTAGATTTCTAATTTCTATTATTCTTTAGAAAGCTCTTTTCGATACGAACCCAACGGTTCCGGTTTTAGGAGAATCCGACGGTCGGATCTCCCGTAATGTCCGTTTGAAATAAATGGTCGAAATTCGCGAACTGCCGCGGCGCGGCGCGTTCTATTCAGGCCATTATATTATATATATAATATATATAATATATATTTCGTCGATTTCTATTCAAAATGAATTATATAAATAGTTTTGAATTCGTTTCAAAATCTATTTCAACTTCTATTTCAATTCAAAGCCAAAATTGAATTCTTCTTTATAAATTCGTTTTAAAATTCATTTCTATTCAATTCGAATTTCAATTCAATTTGAATTCATTTTAATTCGCTTTCAATTCCATTTGAATTCGTTTTCAATTCAATTCATTTCGAAATCGTTTTCGATTCATTTTGAATTCGTTTTCAATTCAATTCATTTCGAAATCGTTTTCAATTCAATTCATTTCGAAATCGTTTTCAATTCAATTCATTTCGAAATCGTTTTCGATTCATTTCATTTCGAAATCGTTTTCTAAAATCGATATAAATATCGTTCACGTCAAAATGGCGTCAATCTAATCAACACGGCTTCATATATTCCTTTATTTCCAAATATTCTATTTCAAATATTTCTTTTTCAAATATTTCTTTTTAAAACTGGAATGAGGCCCAATCAATTACCATATAAAGTTAATTATATGGATTTTCATACAACACATGTATATAATAGCATGGAAAAATAATCAACCATCAACCAAAGTGCACTACTCTGTATAAGCATCAAATATAGATATCCAATGCTTAAAACAGCCTGTCAATCAACCGATCGACATATTCAATCAATCGGGATGAGTGAACTTCAAATTTCATCCCAACACCCGTGTGGGGTTTCAAACAATCAAACACATATTTTATTTGTGCAGTTAGGCGATGTGTAAAATTTATCGACCCAATCAACGTCATTCAAATAGGTGTACATAAACAAACCGTCTGGTTTGTAAATGAATATTTATTTATTCACATTCACGTTAAAAATTATATTTTTAACGATAACACATTTTATTTTAACATATGAATTTCTATTCAGTTCATTCTTTAAATAAAATGCTATTTTTATTTTTCTAACTTATTTTAGAAAATTTCGGCGGCATAACGGCACGATACTAGAAACGGGACAAGGCCTAGCCTTATCCCCGGTCTAGTGAAGGCCCACGCCATTCACACATCAATCAAATTCACTTTCGTTATGCAAACCACAAAATTTGGAGTAAGGGTCTAACCTAGCCTTACTCCTTCGCCTTATAACGGCGCACGTCTAATCCTAACCAATTCATCGATTCGATTTTTCATACCACAAATCACATTCAAACCAATATCGCAATCAATCACCAATCAATCAAACAAACAAGTCCATGGTCTGTGGACGATTGTGTCGGGTGCTACTAAGCACCGTCTGCATCCTAGTATATATATATAACTAGAAATAAAATAGAAAGGTGAGAAATTCTCACCGAAAGCTATCCAAGCTCCACGGCTCTTCATTTGCAGAAGTCTTCGTCGTTTCGCCCTTTTTGAACCTCCGTTGTCCGCTTTCACTACCTATGTAAAAATCGAATTTTTACTTCGCTATTCCATATATAAAAATCGAATTTTTACTTCAAAGTTCAATATATAAAAATCGAATTTTTATTTCAAAGTTCAATATATAAAAATCGAATTTTTATTTCAAAGTTCAATATATAAAAATCGAATTTTTATTCCAAAGTTCAATATATAAAAATCGAATTTTTATTCCGAAGTTCAATATATAAAAATTCATATTTTTACTTTGCTTTTCAACAGATAAAAATCGAATTTTTATTACTATGTTATATAGATAAAAATTATATTTTTATCACGCTATTTTCCACCTAAAGATTCTGCCTTTTCTAAAATAAAGATTTCGCCTTTTCTAAAATAAAGATTTCGCCTTTTCACTTTCAAAGAACACGCCTTTTCATTTTTAAAGAACTCGCCTTTTCATTTTTAAAGTTCATATCCTTTGTTTAAAAACAAAGTTGTTTTTATTTTTAAAAACAACATATATTTTCAAAACAATTTCATATATGTTTTCAAAACAATCTTTTTTTTTTTTATTAAAAGATTAAACCTTTTAAAATAAAATCAGTTTTTAAAATCATTAAAAATTCAGTTTTTAAAAATCAAAATAAAAATAAAAAAAACAGTTTTAAACTTAAATTAAAAAAAACAGTTTTAAACTAAATTTTAAAAATCAGTTTTACACTAAAATTAAAAATCAGTTTTTAATTCTTAAATCTAAAATCAGTTTCTTTTTCTATTTTAAATAAAAATCAGTTTCTTTTTCTATTTTAAATAAAAATCAGTTTCTTTTTCTATTTTAAACAAAAATAAAAATCAAATAAGTAAAACTTACATAGGGCTGTCGAGTGGTCGGAGGGGGGGGCTTCGTCGAGGTTTGCAGAATCGGAGGGGGGAGCTTCGTCGAGGTTTGCAGAATCGGAGGGGGGAGCTTCGTCGAGGTTTGCAGAATCGGAGGGGGGCTTCGTCGAGGGTTCGGAGGAAGGAGGAGGAGGGGGACCTGCGGGTGGGTGTGGGTTTCGGCGGCGGTGCGGTGCCAAGGGAAGAGGTCGGAGGGAGAAGAAGAGGGGGGGTTCGATTAGGGTGCGGATTCGGCGAGAAGGGGGAACTGGGAGGGCGGAGAGGAAGTGGAGGAAGAGGATGAGGCGGCGGCAGCAGAGGGGGGGGGCGGTGGTAAATCGCCTGCGACAGGTTTTTTTTTTCTTTTTTTTTTTTTTCTCTGATGTGAAGAAACGTGGGGGGGCCTGAGATTAAAAGAAGAGGATTTTATTTAATATATATATATATATTTTTATTCTTTTTTTTTTTTTTTTTTTTTATAAAAGTTGACTTTTACAAACGAACTCGAACCGAGGCCCACCGCCTGTCGCCCATAGCGTTTCACCCCCATTCCGAACACAATGGGATGTGTACCGCAAGCTGATTCAATCGTTTCAGTCAGTTTCCGTTTAATTTACATTTAAATCCTTATATTGAATTTTAAACGTACATTTCAAATTACCGGGGTCACATACTTACTAGAAAAATTCCAGAAAAATATTTTCTAGCTTCGTATTGACGATACGGTCCTAACAAAACTAGTTTCGTCGAATTCTGAGACCGTTGGAAAAATGGCCAATTTCCAGTCGATTAAAATCAACTGAAATGGTCAAAACACGTTTTCCTTTGCCACGCTCACATATTGATTCGAAAAATTATGAAATTTGAAACATAGCAATAACTTGACACTGCGGACCCAACAAAACTGGTTTCGTCGTAATCCGAGGTCGTTTGCAAAATGTCCATTTTTAAGGGCCTGAATTCCATAGCGACTATTCAGAATTTTCAACTGGACATATCTTTTGATTCCCGCTATGAAATTTTGATTATTCGGATTCGTTGGAAAGATATTCACTATTAGATTCCATTATTTTTGGTTTCACTAAAATCCGGATTGTTTTGCACCCGGTACATTCAATTGAAGTTTGAAATCGAATTATCGAACTACCGCGCCATTTTCAATTCTATTTATAATTATATATAAATATTTATATTCTAACGACGACGTATATAAATATATACGTCGAATTCAATTCTAAATAAATTTCTCGTCAATATTATTTAAAATAATTCATTTTAAATAATCAAAACTCGCTAAAATTGCCAAAATAAAAATTTTAAACTGGCCCAGATTTTCCGGGTTGTTACAGAATTTCTCTTTTAAATCGATTGATTGGATTGATGAAATGTTGGTTGCCTTGTTTAAGATACCACGGCCTTGAATGATTTCACAAAGCTGCTCGATTTTGTTCCCTTCTGTATCCATTTTCATTGACAATTGAAAATTTTAATTCCTGATTAGAAAACTTTCCAATTTATGAAAACCGATTTTATTTCTTGAAACACAATCTGCCAGGTCACAGCTTTAATCAAAAAGTTTTTCCATTTTGTGCTTTAATCAGAGACTTTAAAACTGGAAATATAATTGAAAGCAAATTACACAAAATTCCCTGATTTTCTGCTGAGCACCACATTACCTTGCATACCTGACTTTAATGAATCTTTATCCCACTGAGTTTTGTCACTTGCTTGAATTTTGGGGACTTCATCTTGCAGAACGCGTGCTGTACCATTATTATACTTGCATAATTGCATTGTTGTGTCGAATCACATGCACCATGATATTGCATATACATATTGTTAGCTCAGTATCCCATCTCTGTCCATATATGCTAGTACATTTGTACTTGTGACACTCGTATATCTGAGTTCCTCCATTGTGTCATCCTGTGTGCACTAGAAATGCTTCACCACTTTGCATGCTGTTTCACGTTTGAATCTGCACATGCTTTCAAGCTCCATTTATGTAGGCTCGACCATTTTTGACTTTGTACACTTGCATGGCTGGTTTGTTATTCACTGTTGAATCACTCGATGCAGAAACATTCACTGTGCATTTTGAAAACAAATGTTGACTCCACCATGCTTGACCACTGTGAAATCTGGAATTATGCCTCGACCACTTGCACTCTTGCTTTGTACACTATGCAGGCTTGAAAAAACTGTTTTGATCAAAAAACATGACATAATGAAACATCATACCTTTTAGCCACTGCTTGTACACATGCTGCATATGTTCATTTACACACACTGGCTTGTGCTCGAGCACTTGTTTGTGAGCTTTTTGTAGTTGTCTCACCATTGATCATTTGTGCCATAGCCATGTACATAGTTGAATTGTTTAAACATGTGGCCACTTAGACTCTGCCATGAACAATTATTTAGCTGCTGTATCACCATGTATTTATGCTGTTGTCTTTGACTTCTCTGACCTGCATATGCTGTATGGTTTATTTCTGCTGAGTTGATCACTTTGGCACCCTTGAACATGCTTTTGCTGTCTCGACCATGCTGTACTTTAGCCTGCATTGACGTTGTGCTAACCACTTGACTTGGTTGCACCCAATCTTACACTGTCTCGACCATTTGAACTGTATTGAGTTCCACCATGAATTTCTTGCTTGACATTGCTCTATTGTGTATTGTTATGCCACTTCATGTTAGCTGCATGCATCACCTTAGCGTATCCCTTCTTGCCACTTTGGTTTGACATTTCTGAAACTGATTTTGTCGAGTGTCAGCTTTGCCTTGTGCATTCATAAAATGCTACTCGACCATTTGCTTTCCATTTGTACTTGTTCATGATTTTGCTGTTTGACTTTACTTTCAAGTGCACTGAGTCGAGAAGGTCCACGTGGCTACTCCTCAGTTGCTCGCACTGAATTGGCGTGGCAGTGCACACGTGTATATATATACACGTGTGTATATGCAGCCATTCAGAAAATTTTCTGTCCCTGTACATATACAAACTGTCTGCCTAGACACAGATGAATCAGATCAAGTCATGAAAAATGATGAGAAACACACCAGAAAACTGAGGCAAATAATTTTTAAAATAAAAAAATTATATCTACAAGAATATGAAATTATTTTTGTTATAGATACTGTGTGTGTGTTTCTGTATATGACAGGTATGAAGACTGGACTGACGGACAACAGTGAGCTGGACTGACAGTGAAGACTGTGAAGACAGAAGGCAAAAGATAGTTTTGTCAGCTTTTAACTGGAAATGAAAATGTAACTGAGTGAATATATATTGAGTGTGAGTGTTGTAAATGAAGAAGTACTCAATGTATGAAGATTGTACTGATATGAAAAGTAACAGTGGAGTGTACAAATAGTGGAGATATAAATTTGTACTGTTTAAATGTTGAAATAAAATATTATATTTAAATAAAATACTGTGTTAATATTTGAATGTCTGTACAGTAGTATTTCACTTAAATATAAATATTATATTCTTGTTTGATGTGAATATAAAACAGTACAGTGATAAACACATTTAAGATAATATATACTTGTTTGTTATCATCAAACAAAAATCATATAATTGTTATATACAATTACATTATATACAACAAGCGGCACGGTGGGCGGTGGCTGGGGGAAGAGGCTACGGCGGCGGCGTGGGGGAGGAGGGGTGTCGATTTGGGAAAGCGGGGTTTTTTTTATTTCGATCTGGAGAAATGAAAAAGAGAAAACAAAGGGGCCACTATACATAATTTATTTAATTTATTTTAAAAAGCAACTTTTTATTTCGAACTCGAAATCGAGCCCACCGCCTGTCGTCCATAGCAAATTACCCCCATTCTGAACACAATGGGATATGTATCGTAAGTTGATTCGACTGTTTCGACCAGTTTTCGTCTAAATCAACATATAACTCTATATATTGAATTTGAACGCGCATTTCAATTAACTGGGGTCACATACTAAAAATTCCAGAAAAATATTTTCTAACTTCGTATTGACGATACGGTCCTAACAAAACTACTTTCATCGAATTCTGAGACCGTTTGAAAAATGGCAAATTTCCAGTCAATTAAAATCAACTAAAACAGGTCAAACGCATTTTCCTTTGCCACGCTCACATATTGATTCGAAAAATTATGAAATTTGGAATCTAGCAATAACTTTACATCTCGGATCCAACAAAAGTGGTTTAGTCGAAATCCGAGGTCATTTGCAAAATTCCCATTTTTAAGGGCCTGAATTTCATAGCGACTATTCAGAATTTTCAACTGGACATATCTTTTGAATCCCGCTATGAAATTTCAATTTTTCGGATTCGTTGGAAAGATATTCACAATTAGATTCCATTATTTTTGGTTTCACTAAAATCCGGTTTATTTTGCACCCGGTACATTCATTTGAAGTTTGAAATTGAATTATCGAACTACCGCGCCATTTTCAATTCCTTTTATTATTTAAAATAAATATTTATATTCCATCGTCGATTCAAACGAATATATACGTTCGAATTATATTCAAAATAAATTTCTCGTCGGTTTTATTTAAAATAATTCATTTTAAATAATCAAAATTCACTAAAATTGCCAAAATAAAAATTTTAAACTGGCCCAGATTTCCGGGTTATTACACGACGTTTCGGGTCAATGGGCGGCGTTGGCGCTGTTTTTACCAAAATTTGATTTACACATATTTTAAAATCTAACCGTCGGATTTTGATGAAATTTATATCGTTGGAGAGCTCTTCCCAAAGCGGTCCTAACGTTTCCAGTTTTGGGAAAATTTAACGGTCAGATCTTTCTATATATTCGTTTGAAGTTACGACTGTTGATTCGCGAACTACCGCGCTCGTTTTGTTTAGTTTTATATTTTATATTTATATATATAACATAGAAACCATTTGGGCGATTTCCTTTATTAAAAATGAGGATTTCAACAATGCATCATTTTAAATCAAATAAAAATGGCATTTTTGTTCGCCAATTCAAATGCGACCCAAATGATATTTTTAAACGTATAATTTCAATGTCAACAAAAAGACATTTTTGTTCGCCAATTCTAGTGCGACCAAAAATGATGTTTCAACGATGTATATTTTAATATTCCACAAAATGTCATTTTTGTTCGCCAATTCTAATGCGACCAAAATGATATTTTTAAATGTATAATTTCAATGTCAACAAAAAGACATTTTTGTTCGCCAATTCTAATGCGACCAAAAATGATGTTTCAACGATGTATATTTTAATATTCAACAAAATGTCATTTTTGTTCGCCAATTCTAATGCAACCAAAAAGATATTTTTAAATATATAATTTCAATGTCAACAAAAAGACATTTTTGTTCGTCAATTCTAATGCGACCAAAAATGATTTTTCAACGATGTATATTTTAATATTCAACAAAATGTCATTTTTGTTCGTCAATTCTAATGCGACCAAAATGATAATTTTAAATGTATAATTTCAATGTCAACAAAAAGACATTTTTGTTCGCCAATTCTAATGCGACCAAAAATGATGTTTCAACGATGTATATTTTAATATTTAACAAAATGTCGTTTTTGTTCGCCAATTCTAATGCGACCAAAATGATATTTTTAAATGTATAATTTCAATGTCAACAAAAAGACATTTTTGTTCGCCAATTCTAATGCGACCAAAAATGATGTTTTTAAATGTATAATTTTAATGTCAACAAAAAGACATTTTTGTTCGCCAATTGTAATGCGAACAAAATGATATTTTTAAAATGTATATTTTAAATGTATAATGAAAAAGTCCCTTATTCTTTTATTTACATTTAAAATGTAAATCTCTTTTTATTCTTTCCTATAACATTGAAAATAAAAATGTCTTTTTATACTTCTATTACTAAGAGAACTCAATCAAAAGTAAATTTATCTTCCTATGTAAATTTTGCATTGTAAAATGCAATTAAACAGGTGGACTTTATTTCCCATGCAAACGTCTTTTCTAGCTTCAATATCCCTAAAATAAATATAATTCCTAATGTCAAGATTTGACTCATTTCAACTATACTAACAAAACCATGAAATTTTGTTCATTTCAACCATACAGACATAACGATGAAATTTTGGTGTCGTTTCAACTATACTAACATAACGATGAAATTTGATTTACATCAACTATACTAACATGACGATGAAATTGGGTTCATTCTTGATGAATCACAATAAAGGCCTCATCTTATTTTCATTTGTAAATCAAATAAGATGTCAAATATTTATCTTATCTTCTAGCTAAAGTTTAAAAGATCCAAATTTTCTTTATAAATCAAATAAAGACCTACACTTCTTTTTATTTTGTAAAACAAAATAAAGGGTTCAAACTTTTCTCTTATATTTTGTAAATAAAAGATTCAAACTTTTCTTTATATAGTAAATAAAAGATTCAATTTTCTTTAATATAGTAAATAAAAGATTCATCTTTCCTTTGTTTTCAAGACAAAAGATTAAAACTTTAATTATATTTTGTCTATCAAACAAAAGATTAAAACTTTGCTTTTATTTTGTTATTCAAACAAAAGATTAAAACTTTGCTTTTAATTTGTTATTCAAACAAAAGATTAAAACTTTGCTTTTATTTTGTTCAAACAAAAGATCAAAACTTTGGTTTTATTTTGTTATTCAAACAAAAGATCAAAACTTTGCTTTTATTTTGTTATTCAAACAAAAGATCAAAACATTGCTTTTATTTTGTTATTCAAACAAAAGATCAAAACTTTTCTTTTATTTTGTTATTCAAACAAAAGATCAAAACATTGCTTTTAATTTTGTTATTCATAAATAAGAATTCAACTTAAATAAAAGGAATAAAAAAAATAAAAAAAATAAAAGATGAGAACTTTATTATGATTACATCAGAATATTTCAGATCCAAACAATTGAATTATAACATGACATCACAACGAATCAGATTCAACAATACAATAATCACCATATAACAGATCAGAGTAATATACAATGATTCAACTGATCGAATAGGATTTTAAAATAAATTATTTAATTATTTAAATTTAGAATATCATCGTCGTTGACGATTTTTGGCCAAAATTCGAACTGTTCAGAATCAACTCCAATCAGTTCAGATGCGTAGAACTCAGTCACACGATTATAACACCGCTGAAATCATCGAATTTCGAATTGAAACGAGTTAGATATGATAAATTGAAGTTTTAAAATAATTTGAATTAATTAAATAATAGATTAATTAGAAAATTAACCTTTCTTCCTCTCAGACACTACCGGCCGCACGTTTTGGTTCCCCCTTCAATTCTAGGGTTTGATTTTTGTTCAAATCTGCTACAGGGTTCGTCGATCAGGATGTGGCACGCTGGCGTGCTAGGCGAGGCGCACGCGAGGGGGGTGGTTTGGCCGAACTCGGCGGCGGCTAGGGGGGCCCACGGTGGACGAACGGTGCGGGTTTGCAGGGCTGCTGCTCTGGCTTCGGGCGACGAGGAGGTGATCAGGTGGTATGGAATTAAAGAGGACGGAAGGGGCTTTGAAATGGTGTGAAGTATAGGGTTTAATTCTTGAAGGAGAGGGAGAACAAAGTGGAGGAAGTTCAGAAATTTATGGCCATGGATTAAGAAGAGGGCGGCGGCAGAAGAAGAAGACAAATAGTAATTATATTTTTCTAATCTCCTATTTTTATAATATTAAAAATGTATTTTTACAAAAAAAAACCATATCTTCCAAACCGGTTTAAATTCAGTCCAGCAGAAAGTGACACTAGCCAATAGCCCATATTCCGGATCCAATGGGACAGGTCCCGTCAGCCCAAATGGCTGTCTGTGGCCTGTATTATTTAATTTAATATTTAATTACTTTATTAATTTAATTCGTCTGCATAAATAAATTCACCGAGGCCACAAACGGACTCAGAAAAATCCAAAAAATATATATTTTTCTATGTTATGACGATATGGTCCTAACAAAATTAATTTCGTCGAATTCTGACACTGTTTGAAAAATGGCTATTTTTCAGTCGATTAAATTTGAATGTAATTGACCAAACACATTTTCCTTCGCCCCGCTCACATATTAAATCGAAAAATTCTAAAAATTGAAACCTAGCAATATGACATTCTGCTTTAATATGACATTCCGATTCCAATGAAAGTGGTTTCGTCGGAAACGGAGATTGTTTGAAAATTGGCTATTTTCACTGGCTTTAATATTATTTAAAAATGGAATTTTTTAATTTTTGCCACATTTTTCCACCAAATAATTTAAAATAAAAATTTTAAACTGGTTCGGATTTTCCGGGTCGTTACATTTATACTCTGTATATTCTTGTATTCTGATGAATTGTTGTAATATACAATGAAATGTTCTTCTGTCTGCGTTCTGTTGTGCCTTGTTCTCAACTCAATCCGTGATTTCCCGTAAGGGAGATTTCGGGTCGTTTCATCGTGGTATCAGAGATTTGGTTTACAGAGCTCAGAGAACAAGACACATTAGAACCATACGAAAGAATTCATCAGAAATTGGATTAGTAGTATCCATGAGAATGACTCGTTAGAGAGGGGATCAGTAGTATCCTAGAACGAGTGTGAAGAGTATATTTTTGAAATATAAAAAGAAAAACAAATTTTGTTTCAAAAATTTAAATCAACTATTCGTATTTGATTATTTATTTATATTGAATTTGGACGATCCGGTATATATAGATTTTGCGTATACGTCTGATCCACGTGTATTTGGAGTTTTAATATACTGAATAGATATAGAATCACGCTCTAGACACCCGAAGATGATACTGATGATTGAGATTTCGAAAGTGTGACATCTATATATTTCCATTAGACTGGTGTTAGAACCAAAATTAGATAGGGTTTATTGTTGTAATTTGGCATCAAAAATGTGATTTTTGACTATATATCAAAGTTATGAGTTTGAAATGATAAGCAACTAATTGATTGATGGTTGTGTTGTTTGATTATTGATTTGAAATTTTGAACCATTTAGCCTAATGGAATCAAATATTGAATTGTATTGAAAATTTATCGCATTTGCTTGCATATACATGTATTTACATTGAACAGGTCATTGCCAGAAGGCTAGAGCAGAGAATAAAATTGTTTGCCCGAAAAATAGGTACATATTTACCATAATTTACAGTTTTGTTTGGGTGATGATGATTTTATGAGCCGGTTGGCTTTTTCTTTTTCTTTTGGATTGAAGAAGGCATGGGAGGCTATATGAAATATCCCGAAGTCCCCGGTGCAGGGGAGGTTATGGCGAAATTTTTCGAAAATTTAGGGTGTTAGCCAATTTTTTTTTTAAAATTTGAAAAGTTCTTAGAAACTGAAAAGTTGAAGAACTTAAGCCGTATTGGAAATAATGAAAGTTGAGTTGATTGGTTAAACAACTTTCGGCTTCATTCCTTTTCAGGGACGAAAAGTTTTAAGTGGGGGAGATTGTAATAACCCGGAAATCTGAGCCAATTTAAAATTTTTATTTTGGCAATTTTAGCAAATTTTGATTATTTAAAATGAATTATTTTAAATAATATCGACGAGAAATTTTTGTTGAATAAAATTCGAACGTATATATTATATAGATCGTCATTAGAATATAAATATTTATTTTAAATTATAATAGGAATTGAAAGTGGCGCGGTAGTTCGATAATTCGATTTCAAACTTCAAATGAATGTACAGGATTCAAAATAAACCGGATTTTAGCGAAACCAAAAATATTTGAATCTAATTGAGAATATCTTTCCAACGAATCCGAAAAATTGAAATTTCATAGCGGGGATCAAAAGTTATGTCTAATTGAAAATTCAGAATAGTCGCTATGGAATTTCGGGCCTTAAAAATGGAAATTTTGCAAACGACCTTGGTTTTCGAAGAAACCACTTTCGTTAGATCCGTGATGTCAAGTTATTGCTAGGTTTCAAAATTCGTAATTTTTCGTTCAACATATGAGCGTGGCAAAGGAAAACGCGTTTGACCAGTTTCAGTTGATTTTAATCGACTGGAAAATTGCCATTATTCAAACGGTCTCAGAATTCAACGAAACTAGTTTTATTAGGACCGTATCATCAATATGAAGTTAGAAAATATTTTTATGGAATTTGTAATAACCCGGAAAATACGAGCCAATTTAAAAATTTTAAATTAGTGATTTCAAAGGAATGTTAACAATTGAAATAGAATATTTCAATAAAATAGTGAATTAGAAATAGTGAGTCAATTTGAAAATTTGAATTCAAACTTTGACTGACTGTGCAGGGTGGAAAATATAATGGATTTTAGCGAAACCAAAAATATCCAAATCTGTTTATCAATACCTTTCTAACGAATCTGAAAAATCAAAATTTCATAACGGGAATCAAAAGTTATGGCAGAATGAATTTTCAGAATGGTCGCTATATAGAATATATAGCCTTGCAAAATTGATATTTTGCATACGACCTCGGAATTCGACGAAACCACTTTTGTTGGGTCCAGGATGTCAAACTATTGCTAGGTTTCAAATTTCATAATTTTTGAAGCTAGTATGTGAGCGTGGCAAAAGAAAATGCGTTTGGTCAATTTCTGTTAAATTGGATCGACCAGAAAATGGCCATTTTTCAAACGATCTCAGAATTCGACGAAACTAGTTTTGTTGGGACCGTAGCATCAAAACATAGCTAGATTTATTTGTCTGGAATTTTTCGAATCAGTTTGTGGCCCTGGAAAATTGAAATGTACGTTCAAAGTTGAAAATTAAATGTTTTATACTTTAATTTGAAAAATAACTGAATGTAACAGTCGAATTGGCCTACGAAACATATCCCATTATGTCCGAAATGGGGGTATTTAGCTAGGGGCGATAGTCGTTGGGTTTGAAAAGGAGTTCGTCTGAGAAAACGCTATTTAAAAATTTATTAAAACCATCGACCAATCATATTTCTCCATTCATTATTTTAAAAAAATAAAAAAAACTAAAAACCCTCGCTCTCGACGATCACCGTCGTTCCAACCTTCCAGGCCTGATCGCCGCCGCCTCCGCCGCTTCCAGCCAACGCCACCGCCACCCCTCGACGCGCCTCCGCCTCCCCTTCAAATCCGACCCCACCACGTCCCCGACCGACCCCTCCTCCGCCCGAATCGAGCCCAGAAAGTCCCGACCTTCCCATCGCCGCCGCCGACGATCCCGACCACCGAGCGCCACCAAACCACCACCGATAGGACCCCCTCTCCTCCCTCTTCCACGTCCAACCCGCTGATCATCCCCTTGTGCCTCGGTTCTCGCGAAAACTGCAAACCTAGTTTTGAACCATCGTGAAAGGTGAGTTCTTTTTTATGTTTACACTTTGAAAAATCATATCTTTTTAGTGTGTTGACGAAATTCGATGAAACAGGAAACATCGGGACCGCAAGGAAGCTCTCTACCACATAGAAGAAGCCGCGGTTTGTCTGAGTCATCTACGATTTTTAGCACTCCGAAAACCAATGTGAGAAATCTAAATTAAATAAATTTGAATGGAAAATGTCGTGTATAAATTATATTAGCGAAATATAAATTACACACGTGTTGTATACCTCATGTACATGCATGGTGTAAGCTATATGAGCGAATTATGAATTATACATGTATAGAACAATTGATATATGTGTTGAAATGCAAGTGAAATATAGCAATTATATACATATATATATATATATATATATATATATATATATATATATATATATATATACACACTCCCCTTGTCCACAAACCATGGGCGATATTTATTGTTGTGAATTGGTGTGAAATATTGGATGAAAAATACGAATGGTGGAATAATTGTTTGTGGTTGATGTTGTTTGGTTATGGTTGAAAAATACCCATTGGTGATTGAAATGAATTGGAAATATTTGTGGAAATAAAAATAAAACATGCCGCCTGCGTGTGATTTAGATGCATGAATCCCCATTGTCAAAAACCGCGAGGTTTTAAGGTAGAGCGAGGAGCCGTACTAGGGACGGTGCCGGTTTTAACTACCCTGCCGTTATGCTACCGAAATTTTGAATAATCTTTGTGTGTTAGAATTATTTTCATATGTTGAAATTATCTTCATGCGTTGAAATTAAAGTCATGTGTTGAAACTATATCCTTGTGTGGAAATGTTCATGTGTTGAAAAGTGATGTGTGAAAATTAAATTCATTTGTGAATGAATGAAGTGTTTAAACAATAAAAATCACATTTTTATAATATATATGAAGTATGAAAAATATTCGCCTTATATATAAATAGTTTTAACAATAAAAATTCCATCTTTTTAATATTAACAACATAAATAAAATATCCATGTGTGGAAAAGTTTATGTGTTGAATAAAAAGACCCAACAATAAAAATTACATTTTTATTGAAATTATGAAGTGTTGAAAACATCCATTTGTCGAATAAATATTTTAAATGATCAAAATATCATTTTTATCATATATGTGATATGCTAAAGATATGCGGACGTTGTAATAGTTATTTGTGAAGAAATATTATTTTTAACATGCATAGGAACTAAATAAAATAGTCATGTGTTGAAATTTATTTTAGTTCGCCAAAATTATCATCTTTGAAATGTGAAGTGTTAAAAATAGCACTTGTTCAAATAAAATATGCATGAGTTGAAATATACATTAATTAGCTAATGATATGATTTTGGCCTATGCATGCAACATTAGAACGAATGGTGTTTTTAAACCAAAGTAAATCAAATATGAAGTTGAATGGAAAATGGTAAGTGATAAAAACTGTATATATGTACATGCATATTTATTGAACAGGTTATAGCAAATGGGCTAGGGAAGAGGAATAAAATTTTGTGCCCGACAAATAGGTACACATTTACTGCTTTGTTTGGGTGATGATTTTATGAGCCTGTTGGCTAGCCGCTTGGCTTTTTCTTTTTCTTTTTGACATGAGACGCCCATGTGGCTATTTGGGAATTTTCCCAGCCCCTTCCGTACAAAGGAGGTTATGGCGAAATTTTCCAAAATTTAAAGGCGTTAGTGAAATAATTGAAGTGAAAACGATATAGGAATTTTTGAATGAACTATATTTATAAAAATATATAAATATAAATAAAATTAAAACAAAACGTGGCCGTGCAGTTCGTGTTTTGAAACCGTGATTTCAAACGACTAGTGCGGGAAATCCGACCATTGGATTTTCCCGAAACCGCAACCGTTGGGATCGCCTTGGAAATATCTTTCCAACGGCACCAACTTTGTAAAGATCCGACGGTTGGATTGTCTGGAATGTTTAATTTGAATCTGAAGAAAAACAGCGCCAGAAACTATTATATTTATATATATATAAATATAATTAAATTAAATCGAATAACGACGCTGCAGTTCGTAAATTGAAATCGTAACTTCAACTGGCTAGTGTGGAAGATCCGACAGTAGGATTTTCCCAAAACTAAGCCGTTGGATTCGTTTTTAAATGACCTTCCTAATGATATAAAATTTGTGAAGATCCAACGGTTAGATTTTCACACTACACCAGAAACGCTATTTCGCAACGGCTTTGAGCCGTTGCAAAATGATTTCGCAACGGCTATGAGCCGTTGCGAAATATGGTGTTGCAAAATTTTAGCAACGGCTCAAAGCCGTTGCTAACTTTAATTTTGCAACGGCCTTAAGTCGTTGCAAATTTTGCCATTGCAACGGCTACTGTCCGTTGAGCCGTTGCTAATTGACATAATTTCTGGAAAAAAAAAATTCTGCTTCTTCCCCCTCCTATACTTCCTATTCAATACAAGCCTTTGCAGATTTGACATAATACCACAAAAAAATGATCAATAAACTGAACATTTCCATTAGATTCAGTATAAAGACCAAACTTTTAATGTTCAACAATCTATACCGTTGTAAACTTTAACATTCCAAAATTCAACAGTAGTAGCCAAAATAATATCACAGTATATTTCAACTTACAACAATAGTAATTATTACATAACATGCATTACTGTTGCTTCTACTTTCTTCTTGAGCTTTCTAATGTGCGATGAGGAGCTTTCTGATCTGTGAAGCACATGTTGTAACGCTCGTGTCTAATTAAGAAGGATCAGCCAACTTCGAGAATCCTGCAGTGTCTTAAACACTCTGAAGATTATGAAATGAAACAAGCACTTAGTTGGACAATGAATGTCAATGAACTAGTGTAAGCGGTAATGATAAAAATACTAACAAAGTAAAGTAAATTTAGTTTGATTAGCAGCAACTGCAGATAATGTAAAATTATAGTATTGAGTACAACAAATGAGTAACAAGTTCTTCTATCGTTTGAATGGTATCTTCAAATTTAACAAAACAACGCAAATGCAATAAACTTCTGGACTAAAATAGTAATACGGTGAATAATACATTGCCATTCTAATTAAGTTTGGATACTCCAAAAATTGTGTTTTTTTTTCAAGATAAGATATGCATAAGTAGGCATGGTTGCTCCACTAATAACGATAGTCTAATAAATCTCTACGTAAATGCATATCTTTTGCCTTCCACAATCTCGATAAATTCAACATTTTCAAACTATAGTTTCTTGGCTGTGATTTTTGGTATCAGTTTAACGCGTCACTTAAGTTATAAACAACAGCGACACTCAATTCACCAGAAAGAACAAAATCTGTTAACCATTTCAGCTAAATTTAAGCTAATAAATTATACTTTAATGTTTGTATCATGTTTCACTAAACTATATATATACCATATTATAACTTGGATTAACACGTTTGAATTGCAACATACATTATTAGTAGATGGACACTGACGGTCTTTAAACAAAATCTTTAGTTATTTCTACTCCAAAAGATACATAAATCTTTTGTAATTTCTCCAATAAACTATAGGATTTAAAAAGAAGTTGAACTAGGGAGTATACTGCACAGGAAAAACACGTACAGACCCTTAAAAGTTGATATAACAAGAAAAATGCAAACAGCTTATGATGTTGCTTAAAATTGCACAACCATCCCACTGATCAAATTCTCCAATTGGCAAAAAATAAAACAATGCAATTGAATTCGCACCAGACGCATCAGTAAAAGGGACAGATTCATCTCTGTCAAACCACAACCAAAATAGTGGATGCAGCAGACATACTTCTAAATGGAAAATAGTTTTTAATGACTAGCCTTAACAAGATTCGTTTGTTTATTTCATATACTTGTCAACACTAAAACTTTAGTTAACCACCACTTCATATATATATATATATACATATATATATATATATATATATATATATATATATATATATATATATATATGTACATATATATATACCAGCAATCCAAAATTGTAAACTAATGGCCATATCAGATATTTGTAAACAATTGAAAGGCACTATTAGATTCCATTCATTTTCATAGTTTAGTAGTATAAGAACAAATATTGTTGGGAAAATTTGTTTCCAAGCACAACAAGTTGAAACACGACTGGAAATCACTTATTAATGTAGATCGGTAGTGCAATTTTCTCTTTTAGTTTTCAGTAAAGAGCTCATTTCTTTTCAAATAATATATTTTCGTAAACTCAAATTTAACGGAAAAAATGGGCAAATGAAATTTAAATAAGACTGAGAACCGTTTAGGATCGACCCTTGAATTCGGAGCAAAAGGACTCAGGATATGAGGAATTTAAATAAGATATAAAACAAGCCAAAATTAAAATACAACGTGATAGAATAAAAGCTCAATTCCAAATTTTAGAATACTCGCACTTTATTCCCTGCTTATTATTGAAATGGTAATATGAAACAACCTCAGTTCCTGATGTTATATCAAATCTTTTAAACACATTTTTATCAAATAGATAGTTATTAAAAGTTAAAACTAAACTACACTAATCACTTACTTCGAATTCCACTGGTGCACCATCAACGCATCTATTATGGTAGATCTGTTGTCTAAGATGACCTTGCGAGTTCAACAATACACCTGTCAAAAATATAGCAACTATATAATAAATTTTGAGATCAAATCAAAACATTACAACATTCCGCAAAAGAACTTCTTGGCTAAAGTTTTCACGGTTAACAGGCAGTAAAATATAAGAAGTCAACTGAATCTGCTTCTTAAAAGGAAAGAGCTTGCAACCAAACACCATTGTTAACAAACAAATCATCACTCAACAGCCAAGCCATCAACCTTCTACTTACCTAACTTCATCATCAAACTCCTAAACACCCAATGCCCACTGCCTTTAACTCCCTGCAACAATCAATCCACCAAAACTACTCCTCTGTTCCTTCGCCAAAAAAAACTTAGTAACTTCATCATAAAGTACTCCTCTGCAAAAACAAAACTCCAACTTGATACAAACCTATTCCCCTTCAACATCAAAGTAGCAGCGCTTCAAACACAAAACTATCAGCTTTCAACAACAACACCGTATAGTCGCTATCTGCTTCCACATCTCGAAACAGTCTGAATACCAACCAACATCTGCTCAAACCCAAACAACCAATCTACAACCAATCTTTCATTAACCTTTATTTGGCTGAACATCTGCTCAAACTCAAACCCAGGTCCCCTATTGCCAAGTAAAGGGTTCATGGATGTTCTTTGCTGGCAATAGGCAAGCTGGGAGGATGCCATCAGTATATTTATGTAGGTTCCTAAATGTAACAAATAGGGAGATTTATGTGTTTCTCCTGATGTGGAAGTGATTTTGCCATACTAGGCGAAGGAGTTTCGAGTGCCTCAATAATTTCGATGGGTTATATAGTAGCATACCCACACACAATCTTTTGATAGGTTTATCAACCAAACATCAAAATAAAATTCATCATTTTGCTTAGAAATCAAATTTTATCCAAATAGGTATTTTTATTACTTTTTGCTCAAAACCATACAAAATTTAGTATTCGAAACTACTTCTGATGAGACAAAAAAATAAATGGTAATCCAATTGGTTGTAACTAAATTTTAAATAACTAGGATTTTGCTTTTCTTTGTGCTTACAGTGAAGTATACTTGTCATCTCCTTTTACTTACGCTAAACCTTTGGGACAATTCCTCTTTTTCAGGTTTAATCCGCAATTTTTACTATGCATCATACAGCTTTTGCATATGTTGATTTGTTATGTACCTCCATTCTTTTAAAGAAAACGTATCTTTTTTTTTCATGACATTCACCAATAAACTGTAGGATTTATAAAAAATAAGTTCAATCCTACAGTATGGTTTAGTCATACTGAAACTCAAAAATGAAGAAAAACAAAAGGAAGCATATTTAATTGTGAGAATTTGTGCAACAAAGAGCTAACTGTGTTGTAAATCTACAGCTTATTACCTAAAAGGTCCTTAATTGTATCATTGTCCAACTAAAATAAAAAAAGCTTACGTATTGCTAAAGCTCCTAGTAGCATATAGTTCTGGTTGCACAAACTCTGTATTGACAGAGTGGGGGAAAATGTAAAATAGGACCTCCAGCCACTCTTTAATTTAATAAAAAGGAAAGTGCTTAAATATTAGCTCTTGATCTGCCAGATCAGATCTTCCATTAACAAATATGGAAAGCTGAAAAATGGAATTTTTGTTCTTACAAAAATAACGAACACTTGGAGAACCAAGTCACCAACTCTAAATGGTAATCTACTTTTGCTAAAATAGAGTTTGGTGATGGAAACAACTGGGGACCCCATTAGTTTTACAAAGAAAACGGATACTGTATAAAAAGTAGTATTACAAAATCCTATATTCTTCAATATATAAAGCAATCTTCATTACAAAATTTCTAACTATATAAAAATATCTATTCCCATTTTAGATGTTGAAATATCAAAAGTAAAAGCAATCTTCATTTATCATATTCTAACAAAATCAATTCATTTGTTCCCATTTTGAATTAATTTTCCTTCATTAAAGTAGTGTCCATTAAACAATTTATTGTGAGTCCAAATTTAAAGATAAAACTTAGTTATATATATTCAACTTTAATAATAGTATTCATGCAGATGTAAGATGGTAAGAAGCATATACAAAATAAGTTATATGACCCTCCCAGACCGTTAACATTAAGATTTAGCCAATACACAACCCCAATTAGAAGAATATGAAAGCAGCGAACTCTAGCACTAATGTTAACCATCTTCCACTGTGTAAAGTGATTTGTGCTGATGTTTTGCATCAAAAACCAAACATAAACGCACACATTCTAAAAGACGGAGTGTTAGTAAGAAACTTACGGTATACTCTCCAACGCTTCATAGTTGATTCTAGAACTAAAAGTTTGCAATAGAAAAAATAATATTAATTGAATATAATATAAAAATCAAACAGTTTCAACAAAATTATCAACTTTTTCACAAAAACTTTGCATGTTGCTATATGATTTTTTTCCCGAAAACATTCACCTTTTTCTTAAGCATTTGTTTTGTTGCTTCAAGTGGAGAGTCGGTAGGAGCCGAGTTCTTGTCACCAGCTGTTGTCCTTGTTCTTTTCTGCAAATAAAATCAGCAATTGTGTGAATTTAAAGAAATCAATCTAACAGCATAAGCCATTTAGCCTAACTTAATTCAAGGTGGCATCGTGAGGAATCATTCACGTATTGTTTGTCTGATTAATCATTTTCCTTTTTCTTCAAAGAATGGATATGGTGTATACCTTAAAAACTAGTGAAATTTCATATAGAAACAGAAGTAAACAAAACAACACCAAGCTCAACTAAGGATTTTTAAAATGGAGCTAACTTTACAAATAGCACAGGCTCAACGGAAAAGAAATCCATATGGATGTGAAATTCGTAGAAAACATAAGTGGACTTCATTTCTGTAATTCTAGACAAAGATAAGACAATTATGAAAAGACTTCATATTCAATACCTGATTAAAAGCGATAAAGATTTATTGGTACTAGAAATTTTTATAGCTTTCTCCTCGTGTCTTTTATAATTCGTATTGACTGCGTTGATTTTTCCAACCCAAAGAAACCTACCTACATTTTGGGATGGCTCACCTGAATCGTATTAGCGTATGCTCAACAAATGTAAAAACAACTACAATCAATTCGTTGTAGAATCGCGTACATAGATAGCGTTCGCAGTAAAAATCACAAACCCTAAAGTGTAGCAGAAATCGGTAAAATTTATCTAACGGAAATCAAGCAAAATAATCCATAGATCTAGGGAAATTTGAATCGATTATAGCCTGAATAACAAAATAACAGAAAACCTAAACATCTTCGATCAATTTGAATTGATTACCTGTTGATGGTCGTTGGCTGATTATGGTCGAGCATGAGATGATCAGGAGAGGCAAGCATCTTCGATTAGGAGATGATCAATCGCTCGAGATTTCTTGATCTAGGGCAAGCGTTTATTTTCTTTCCTTTTTTTCTGTGTGAGTGAGAAAGAATGAGAGCGTACTGCTTTGGGGAAGGGAGCGTACCCAAGGATGTATTTAATTTTAAGGCGGATTAAATCCGTTCTAAATTTTAGAACGGCTCTTGGCCGTACTTGTCGATTATGGTATGGACTTTAGCAGTTGTTATTTCGCAACGGCTCAAAGCCGTTGCGAATTTTCCGCAATAGGGAGTTGCAAAACTGCTGTTATGGTGTAGTGTCAGATATGTGTAAAACAAAATTAGTGAAAAACAGCGCTAATGCATCGACGCGACCTGAAACGCCATTTAATTAAATTAGGCTGTTTTAAAATAAATAAAAATCGCGATATATCGTTATAAAATACTATATACGATATAGAGTGAACACAATCCCATTTTGTTGTGTTTGCTTGATATGTGATGGTTGAATGTATTTAACATGAGAATTATAACTAGAAAACTGAAATATGAATGTTGAATAGTCCAACCATGTGACAAATTGATTTGTAAATCTAAATATACGTGGATTATTTGAAAAGGCCGAGTTCATCTCATTTCAAATAATCGATCGACGTTGAGAAGTCGAAGAGTCGAAGATGGTTGAAGACCGACGATCTTCACATTGGATGGATGTGCGCTATTGATGCTCGTGATTGGAGTAGCTACCATGAAGGAACTGAAGTAGTAGCCGTCCAAACATACTGTTGATTGTACGGATATGCGAGGAATTGGTGCCTCCGGTTTCGTTCAGACCCAGAACGGACTTGTAAATGGACTGTGTGTCTGACATTGGATTTTGTTCTGTGTTGATTGATCTTTGTTAAATATATATCTGTTTGGTGGCGGAGAATTTATTCTCTTGGTTAACGCCCTTCTCTGAGACGTACGAGCTCAGAGGTTATGTATTGATAGAAATCAGTCGCATGGAGTGGATTGCCTATGTGGCACGCCTAAGTGGCATATGATCAAGGCTTCTGTTGCAAAACAAAGTCTTGTGGTTGATGATCAAAGCATGGTCTATGTAACGTAGCTTTGTGTATAACGTGAATTTGCGAGCCTCACACCCCGGTATGAGTCAAAAACGGGAGAAGGACCCAAGGAGTGCACGGCGTTTCTTTCTAGCTATGGTGGTGTCAGTGACCTCCCAGCCCTGACATTTATATCTACTTTTCACCTGTGTGGTTGTTGGAATACGAGGCGCCTCGATTATAGGTCTGTAAGGACCGGGAAACGTGTGTTCAGGAATAACTAATCCTCAAAAGTAAGAGAGGACCGGCCTTGGAGGATCCAGGGATTGCTGTGTGCGGTCCCGAGGCATTTGCTAGAGTGTCTCGAATCGGAGAGGAGCTTGCCCCTTACCTCGACTCATGAAGGAATCCAATTTCCAATACGAAATACGCGGACATGATTGTATTACTAGTATGGCGACATAGTAGATGGTAGCTATGCCGCCTAGGATTGATATTTATGATTGAATTTGCTTTTGAAACATATATGAACTAGTAATAATATCAAACACTTTTGTTTAACTCGTATGAAGCATTTTTGGCCATTATAAGGTAAAAACTCTATCCTCCGGCTTGCGTTGCATTGTGTGATGGGACCTGAGTCTTATAATGGCTTCATTTTTCAAAAAGCATTGCGATGATTTAATCATTTACTTTATTTCATGCACTAGCACTCATTGGAGTAAACCCGTTTCCACGAAAGTGGCATGGTCCTTTGATTTGCCTTATAATTGTTGTTAATAAGTTAAGTAGATTTCTCATACCAGTCCCATGACTGACTCATAGTTTGTTTCACCTTGCAAACTCGGGTGCCCTCATTTTCACACGGGCAGCCTAGTTACAGGTTTCTGACGCACCTTTTGGCTCATGGCGAGGCTTGACTACACCGTGCTGACTTGGATTTTCTCCGCCATTATTGTATCTATATTATGATTCCACCATTGGCGATGTAGACTGATATTATTTTGTGTACTCTTTATGTATGATTCCACCTTAGGAGATGGTGACTGATTATGTATCATTATGCACTAAGTTGTATCCTGTACTGTGCTTCTCTGATGTGATGATATCTATATGACTCCGCTGTCATATATGTGTAAATTATTCCATTTTCTGTTTATGCTATTATCCGTGATCTACTAATAATGATTAATGTGTTATATTCCAATGATTATCCTTAATACCGTGTCACGGGGTTTTGGGATCGTCACAGCTGGTATCAGAGCCTTGGTTAACCTTAGTTCTTGAGTCTAACACATTAAACATTTCGTCAAAATAGAATCAGTAGTATTCTAAGGCGAGTCGCTCATTCGAGATAAGACTAGTAAAGTCCTAGAATGAGCCGAGCAGAATAGCAAAAACAATTTGATCAGTCCATCGTTATCTGTCCGTAAATTTTCTGCTTAATCATGCAATAAACTATCATTTCTGTTAGCTGACTCTTTTCTTGCTTATACAGAACTTGAGAAATGGCAACCAGAGAAGCCGCCGCTACAGGAGGCAGTGTCGGCCGAGGCCGAGGAAGGGGAGAAGCCCCAGTTCAAGAAGGACCTTTGATACAACCTCCGGTCACTCAATACTTCGAGCTAGACCGTGTAGCTAAGAGATATAAAAACTTAGGAGGCAAGACCTTCTCGGGAACTGGCACCGTAATAGAGGCCCTTGCATGGCTCAAAACATGCGAGAAAATTCTTGAAGGCCTAAGGCTTGGAGACGAAGATAAAGCTATTATGGGCGCCTGGCTTATGCAAGAACAAGCTAAACTATGGTGGGAATCTCTCACCGCTGGGAATAGAGAAGCTGGAAGAACATGGGAAGGATTCAAAGAACTCTTCAAGGAGAAATATGTCCCAGAACAAGCTTTAGAACGAATGCACGATGACTTCGCCAACCTCCAGCAGGGGGATCTTTCCGTGCAGGATTATCTAAATAAATTTACACTGTTGTCGCCCTATGCTCCGGAGCTCGTCTCCACGGCAAAATCCAAAAATAAGAGGTTTATCCTTGGGCTAAGGAGACAATATCATGATAGAGCCATGGCCCATGTCAAGCTGGAAATCAACGAACTGGTGGAAATGACATGCAACTACGAAGACCTTGACCATAGGCATCTGGAGCAGGATCGCGCTAAAAGTCAAGCCGGGAATAAGCACAAGCCTACTGTAAGTCAAGGCGAGTCAAGCCAGGCGGCATCTTCGAATCCACAAACCAATAAGCCGCCAAGAGGAAACTGCTTTAACTGTGGCAAGCCGGGGCACTACTCAAATGTCTGCACAGCTCCGAAAAAGCAGAGAATCAATTCTCAAGGTTTGAGCCAAGGCTCTGAGAACCCTCGCTCGTGCTTCAATTGTCGCAAGACCGATCATCTGGTCAAAGACTGTCCTTTGCTGAAGAAAGCCACAGTAGCTCACGTATATGACGGGTCGAGCCCGCCAGCTGCTTCCGATGGAGCAGGTAAACCTGATGTTTTGGGAGGTACCCTTACAATTAAAAATATTCCTGTTTCTGTATTGTTTGACATGGGTGCATCACGTAGTTTTATTGCTAGTAACCTAGTGCACAAATTAAAGTTAAAACAAAGGAAGCTTAAAGAATCGGTTGAAGTACATAATCCGATAGGTGGTTCTATTACTCTCAGTTCAAGTTGTAGAGTGTCAATCTCTTATTCTTTCTACAAGTTTCCTTTTAATCTAGTCGTAATGGACTTTACCGAATTCGATATCATTCTCAGGCTGGATTGGTTAACGCAGTATGAAGCTGAGGTAAAGTGTGCGGAAAGAATCGTTAAAATTCGAACGAAGCTTGGACATATATTTATACCCTGTCATGGTTCGAATCCAAACAGAGAAGAATTTTGGTCGGCACTAGAACTTATCCCCACTTCCATAGAAAAGATTTCGATTGTTAGAAACTATGCAGATGTGTTTGAAGAAGTTGAAAACTTACCTCCGCAAAGAGAAATAGAATTCCGAATCGATCTGATTCCCAATGCCAGACCAGTGGTACATCCAATTCGTAGAATGACTCCGAAAGAAAAAGAAGAATTACGCGATCAAACTCGTCAATTGTTGTGGAAGGGTCTAATCACACCTAGTTTTTCTAATTGGGGTGCAGCTGTTGTGTTTGTCCAAAAGTCAGACGGTACTCTTCGATTATACATCGATTACTAAGACCTCAACAAACAGACGCTCAAAAATAAGTATCCATTACCCCACATCGATGATTTGCTAGACCAATTGAATGGGGCGAAAGTATTTTCCCGAATGGACCTAGCTACAGGTTTTCATCAATTGAGGATAGCAGAAGAGTGTGTTCCTTTGACAGCTTTCAGAGGTCCAGACGTATTTTATGAATGGTTAGTAATGCCGTTTGGCCTGTGTTACGCTCCAGCATACTTTTTTGATTTAATGAATGGAGTGTTCAGGGGAGTTCTGAATAAATTTGTCCTCGTATTCATCGATGATATTTTAATCTACTCCAAATCAAAACCCGAGCAAGAAAAACACTTAGAACAAGTATTGGAGATTCCAAGGAAGAACGTCTTCAAAGCCAAATTCTCTAAATGTGTCTTCTGGCAAGAAGAAGTGAAATTTCTTGGCCATGTCGTGTCAGAGAAAGGGATTTCAGTAGACCCAAGCAAAATAATAGCGATTCAAGACTGGAAACAACCCACTACTCCTACGGAAGTTAGAAGTTTTATGGGGTTGGCTAGTTATTATCGGAAGTTCGTTAAGGATTTTTCGAAGATATCCGGTCCGTTAACGAACTCACTAAGAAACATGAGAAGTTTAAGTGGACTTCTGACTGTGAAGAAGCTTTCCAGGAATTGAAATCGAAACTGACAACTGCTCCAGTGTTAACCATTATTGATTGCAATCAGGATTTAGCGGTTTGGACAGATGCTTCTATTAGAGGTCCTTGTGCAGTGTTAATGCAAAGAGGCCAAGTAGTCGCTTATGCAAGCCGCCAACTGAAACCACATGAGAAGAATTATGTAACTCATGATCTTGAGTTGCTAGCTATCGTTTTTTCTTTGAAAATCTGGAGGCATTATTTATTGGGCGAGAAATTTATACTGTACACAGATCATCAATCATTGAAGTATTTATACACCCAGAAAGATCTGAATTTGAGACAGCAGCGTTGGCTAGAATTTCTTGCAGCATATGATCTTGATATCCTGTATACGCCGGGGAAGGATAATGTTGTAGCGGATGCGCTTAGTAGGAAAACCGCAATCATTGCCAATCTTATAATTACGCCTGGATTGATTGATAAGATTTCAGCCCTTCAAAAAGACAATGAATTCATTCAGAGAATCAGTCAAAGGGTCAAGGAAGGTGAAACCACAAGTTTCCGTATTGACGATAAGGGGGTTCTCAGGTTAAATAATAGGATTTGCATTCCAAATATTCCAAGCCTTCGAAGAGAAGTGATAGACGAATGCCACAAATCCAAATTTTGCATCTATCCTGGTGTGAGTAAAATGTACAACAATATCAAACGCACTTTCTGGTGGAGGGCAATGAAAAGGGATATTTCTTTGTATGTTAGCAGATGCCCTACTTGTCAATTGGTCAAGAGCGACCAACAGAAGCTAGCGGGATTGTTGCAACCGTTGGAAGTCCCAGGCTGGAAATGGGAACAGATTTCCATGGATTTCATAGATGGTTTGCCACGAACCAGGAAAGGTAATGATAGCATTTGGGTAATCGTAGATCGCTTCACGAAGACTGCCCATTTTATACCTGTCAGATCCAATAGAACCGCTCAAAGTCTAGCACAGATATATTTCAAAGAAATCGTTAAGCTGCATGGAATTCCCATCAGCATAGTCAGTGATAGAGACCCGATATTTGCTAGCAAATTCTGGGAAGCTTTCCAGACAGAATTGGGAACGAAACTGAATATGAGCACCGCTTATCACCCTTAAACAGATGGACAAACTGAGCGGGTGAATAGAATTCTAGAAGATTTATTGCGGGCTTGTATAATTGATTTTGGTGGGTCATGGGAAGATCATTTGCATTTGGCAGAATTCTCATATAACAATAGTTATCAAGCAAGTTTGGGAATGTCGCCATTTGAAGCATTATATGGCAGACCCTGCAGATCTCCAACATGTTGGGTAGAACCTGGCAACAGACTTGTGTTAGGACCCGATATGATTAGAGAAGCATCTGATAAAGTCGACTTCATCAAAAAGCGTTTGAGAACCGCCCAAAGCTGACAGAAAAGTTATGCAGATTCTAGAAGGAGGGATTTAACATTTGCTGTTGGTGATCATGTTTATTTGAAAGTTTCTCCGATGAGAGGAGTAATCAGATTTGGCAAAACTGGGAAGTTGGCACCGAAATTTATTGGTCCCTTTCCTATACTCGAACGAATTGGAACTCTTGCTTATAGGGTTCAATTACCAGATTGGTTACCTGGAGTGCATGATGTATTTCACATATCTCAACTTAGAAGACATGTGCATGATCCGGATCTTGTTGTGGAAGAAGCAGCGCAACAGGATGTAGACATAACCCCAGAATTAGCCCTCAGAAGAGAGCCATTGAAGATTGTTGGCAAAGAAACTAGAGAACTAAGAAGCAAAAAGGTTCATTTAGTTAAAGTGCAGTGGAGCAGTGATCCTAGAGACTGTACTTAGGAAACTGAGGAAAGCATTAAGCAAGCTTACCCCAAATGCAGAGTGGATATCTCTGACTAACTCCGGTGCAAGGTACCTTTACAATACTTTGCATTTACATTTTGTTTCCTACTTTACAGTTGTTTCCTTTTCGAGGACGAAAAGTTTTAAGTGGGGGAGATTGTAATAACCCGGAAAATACGAGCCAATTTAAAAAAATTAAACTGGTGATTTCAAAGGAATGTTAACAATTGAAATAGAATATTTCAATAAAATAGTGAATTAGAAATAGTGAGTCAGTTTGAAATTTTGAATTCAAATTTTGACTGACTGTGCAGGGTGGAAAATATAACGGATTTTAGCGAAACCAAAAATATCTAAATTTGTTTATCAATACCTTTCTAACGAATATGAAAAATCGAAGTTTCATAACGGGAATCAAAAGTTATGGCATAATGAATTTTCAGAATGGTCGCTATATAGAATATATAGCCCTGGAAAATTGATATCTTGCATCCGACCTCGGAATTCGACGAAACCACTTTTGTTGGGTCCGGGATGTCAAACTATTGCTAGGTTTCAAATTTCATAATTTTTGAGGCTAGTATGTGAGCGTGGAAAAAGAAAATGCGTTTGGTCAATTTCCCTTAAATTGGATCGACCAGAAAATGACCATTTTTCAAACGATCTCAGAATTCGACGAAACTAGTTTTGTTGGGACCGTAGCGTTAAAACATAGGTAGATTTATTTTTCTGGAATTTTTCGAATCAGTTTGTGGCCCTGGCAAATTGAAATGTACGTTCAAAGTTAAAAATTAAATGTTTTATACTTTAATTTGAAAAATAACTGACTGTAACAGTCGAATTGGCCTACGAAACATATCCTATTGTGTCCGGAATGGGGGTATTTAGCTAGGGGCGACAAACGTTGGGTTTGAAAAGGAGTTCGTTTGAGAAAACACTATTTAAAAATTTATTAAAACCATCGACCAATCATATTTCTCCATTCATTATTTTAAAAAAAAAAACCCTCGCTCTTGACGATCACCGTCGTTCCAACCTTCCAGGCCCGATCGCCGCCGCCTCCGCCGCTTCCATCCAACGCCACCGCCACCCCTCGACGCGCCTCCGCCTCCCCTTCAAATCCGACCCCACCACGTCCCCGACCGACCCCTCCTCCGCCCGAATCGAGCCCAGAAATTCCCGACCTTCCCATCGCCGCCGCCGACGATCCCGACCATCGAGCGCCACCAAACCACCACCGACAGGACCCCCTCTCCTCCCTCTTCCACGTCCAACCCGCCGATCATCCCCTCGTGCCTCGGTTCTCGCGAAAACCGCAAACCTAGTTTTGAACCATCGTGAAAGGTGAGTTCTTTTTTATGTTTACACTTTGAAAAATCATATCTTTTTAGTGTGTTGACGAAATTCGATGAAACAGGAAACATCGGGACCGCAAGGAAGCTCTCTACCACATAGAAGAAGCCGCGGATTTTTCTGAGTCATCTACGATTTTTAGCACTCCAAAAACCAATGTGAGAAATTTAAATTAAATAAATTTGAATGGAAAATGTCGTGTATAAATTATATTAGCGAAATATAAATTACACACGTGTTGTATACCTCATGTACATGCGTGGTGTAAGCTATATGAGTGAAGTATGAATTATACATGTATAGAATAATTGATATATGTGTTGAAATGCAAGTGAAATATAGCAATTATATATATATATATATATATACTCCCCTCGTCCACAAACCATGAACGATATTTATTGTTGTGAATTGGTGTGAAATATTGGATGAAAAATACGAATGGTGGAATAATTGTTTGTGGTTGATATTGTTTGGTTGTGGTTGAAAAATACCCATTGGTGATTGAAATGAATTGGAAATATTTGTGGAAATAAAAATAAAACATGCCGCCTGCGTGCGATTTAGATGCATGAATCCCCATTGTCAAAAACCGCGAGGTTTAAAGGTAGAGCGAGGAGCCGTACTAGGGACGATGCCGGTTTTAACTACCCTGTCGTTATGCTGCCGAAATTTTGAATAATCTTTGTGTGTTAGAATTATTTTCATATGTTGAAATTATCTTCATGCGTTGAAATTAAAGTCATGTGTTGAAACTATATCCATGTGTGGAAATGTTCATGTGTTGAAAAGTGATGTGTGAAAATTAAATTCATTTGTGAATGAATGAAGTGTTTAAACAATAAAAATCACATTTTTATAATATATATGAAGTATGAAAAATATTCTCCTTATATATAAATAGTTTTAACAATAAAAATTCCATCTTTTTAATATGAACAACATAAATAAAATATCCATGTGTGGAAAAGTTCATGTATTGAAACTATGAAGTGTTGAAAAATTCCATTTGTCTAATAAATATTTTAAATGATAAAAATATCATTTTTATCATATATGTGATATGCTAAAGATATGAGGACGTTGAAATAGTTATTTGTGAAGAAATATTATTTTTAACATGCATAGGAACTAAATAAAATAGTCATGTGTTGAAATTTATTTTAGTTCGCCAAAATTATCATCTTTGAAATGTGAAGTGTTAAAAATAGCCACTTGTTCAAATAAAATATGCATGAGTTGAAATATACATTAATTAGCTAATAATATGATTTTGGCCTATGCATGCAACATTAGAACGAATGGTGTTTTTAAACCAAAGTAAATCAAATATGAAGTTGAATGGAAAATGGTAAGTGATAAAAACTGTATATATGTACATGCATATTTATTGAACAGGTTATATCAAAGGGGCTAGAGAAGAGGAATAAAATTTTGTGCCCGACAAATAGGTACACATTTACTTCTTTGTTTGGGTGATGATTTTATGAGCCTGTTGGCTAGCCACTTGGCTTTTTCTTTTTCTTTTTGACATGAGACGCCCATGTGGCTATTTGGGAATTTTCCCAGTCCCTCCCGTACAAAGGAGGTTATCGCGAAATTTTCCAAAATTTAAAGGCGTTAGTGAAATAATTGAAGTGAAAACGATGTAGGAATTTTTGAATGAACTATATTTATATAAATATATAAATATAAATAAAATTAAAACGAAACGTGGCCGTGCAGTTCATGTTTTGAAACCGTGATTTCAAACTACTAGTGCGGAAAATCCGACCATTGGATTTTCCCGAAACTGCAACCGTTGGGTTCGCCTTGGAAATATCTTTTCAATGGCACCAACTTTGTAAAGATCCGACGGTTGGATTGTCTGGAATGTTTAATTCAAATCTGAAGAAAAACAGCGCAAGAAACGATTATATTTATATATATATATATATAAATATAATTAAATTAAATCGAATAACGACGCTGCAGTTCGTAAATTGAAATCGTAACTTCAAATGGCTTGTGTGGAAGATCCGACCGTCGGATTTTCCCAAAACTGAAGCCGTTGGATTCGTTTTGAAATGACCTTCCTAATGATATAAAATTTGTGAAGATCCAACGGTTAGATTTTCAGATATGTATAAAACAAAATTAGTGAAAAACAGCGCTAGTGCATCGACGCGACCTGAAACGCCGTTTAATTAAATTTGGCCGTTTTAAAATAAATAAAAATGGCGATATATCGTTATAAAATACTATAGACGATATAGAGTGAAAATAATCCGATTTTGTTGTGTTTGCTTGACATGTGATGGTTGAATGTATTTAACATGAGAATTATAACTAAAGAACTGAAATGTGAATGTTGAATAGTCCAACCATGTGACAAATTGATTTGAAAATCTAAATATACGTGGATTATTTGAAAAGGCCGAGTTCATCTCATTTTAAATAATCGATCGACGTTGAGAAGTTGAAGAGTCGAAGACGGTTGAAGACCGACGATCTTCACATTGGATGGATGGGCGCTACTGATGCTCGTGATTGGAGTAGCTACCATGAAGGAACTGAAGTAGTAGCCGTCCAAACATACTGTTGATTATACGGATATGCGAGGAATTGGTGCCTCCGGTTTAGTTCAGACCCATAACGGACTTGTAAATGGACTATGTGTCTGACATTGGATTTTGTTCTGTGTTGATTGATCTCTGTTAAATATATATCTGTTTGGCGGCGGAGAATTTATTCTCTTGCTTAACGCCCTTCTCTGAGACGTACGAGCTCAGAGGTTATGTATTGATAGAAATCAGTCGCATGGAGTGGATTGCCTATGTGGCACACCTAAGTGGCATATGATCAAGGCTTCTGTTGCAAAGCAAAGTCTTGTGCTTGACGATCAAAGCATGGTCTGTGTGACGTAGCTTTGTGTATAACGTGAATTCGCGAGCCTCACACCCTGGTATGAGTCAAAAACGGGAGAAGGACCCAACGAGTGCATGACGTTTCTTTCTAGCTATGGTGGTGTCAGTGACCTCCCAGACCTGACATTTATATTTACTTTTCACCTGTGTGGTTGTTGGAATACGAGGCGCCTCGATTATAGGTCTGTAAGGACCGGGAAACGTGTGTTCAGGAATAACTAATCCTCAAAAGTAAGGGAGGACCGGGCTTGGAGGATCCAGGGATTGCTGTGTGCGGTCCCGAGGCATTTGCTAGAGTGTCTCGAATCGGAGAGGAGCTTGCCCCTTGCCTCGACTCATGAAGGAATCCAATTTCCAATACGAAATACGCGGACGTGATTGTATTACTAGTATGGCGACATAGTAGATGGTAGCTATGCCGCCTAGGATTGATATTTATGATTGAATTTGCTTTTAAAACATATATGCACTAGTAATAATATCAAACGCTTTTGTTTAACTCGTATGAAGCATTTTTGGCCATTATATGGTAAAAACGCTATCCTCCGGCTTGCGTTGCATTGCGTGAAGGGACCTGAGTCTTATAATGGCTTCATTTTTCAAAAAGCATTGCGATGGTTTAATCATTTACTTTATTTCATGCACTAGCACTCATTGGAGTAAACCCGTTCCGCGAAAGTGGCGTGGTCCTTTGATTTGCCTTATTATTGTTGTTAATAAGTTAAGTAGATTTCTCATACCAGTCCCATGACTGACTCGTAGTTTGTTTCACCTTGCAAACTCGGGTGCCCTCATTTTCACACGGGCAGCCTAGTTACAGGTTTTTGACACACCTTTTGGCTCATGGCGAGGCTTGACTACACCGTGCTGACTTGGATTTTCTCCGCCATTATTGTATCTATATTATGATTCTGCCATTGGCGAAGTAGACTGATATTATTTTGTGCACTCTTTATGTATGATTCCGCCTCAGGCGATGGTGACTGATTATGTATCATTATGCACTAAGTTGTATCCTGTACTGTGCTTCTCTGATGTGATGATATCTATATGATTCCGCTGTCATATATGTGTAAATTATTCCATTTTCTGTTTATGCTACTATCTGTGATCTGCTAATGATGATTAATGTGTTATATTCCAATGATTATCCTTAACACCGTGTCACGGGGTTTTGGGATCATCACAGAATTTGTAATGACCCGCATTTTCTACGATATATAATTAATTTATTTAATTATATAATTGCTGGTTTAGAGAAGTTAATGATCGTTTAATTAAATAATATTGAATATTAAATAAATAATTATAATATAATAATATATTATAATGTCGAAATAGTCGGAAATAGTGAAATTCACAATATCGTGTGAATTGAATAGCATACGAGATTTGGTGGAGTTTCAATTCGAAATATAATAACGATTATATTGAATCGACGACAGTTGAATATATAATTATAATATAATTAAAATAGAGCTTGAAATGGCGCTGCAGTTCGTTATTTGGCGATTCGAACTTCAACTGAATGTATATGATTCGTTTTAAGCCGGATTTCTGTGAAACAAGAAACGTGGGGAGCTGGTGGAGTATATCTTTCTAGTGGAAGGAAAAAATGGGATTTCGTCGTGTAGATTTTGAGATATGTCCAATTCAAATTTCATAATAGTCGCTATAAACTCGTTTATCGACCATAACGGCTATTTCAAAATAACTAGATATCGGGTGTGAATTCAGACAAGGTTCTTTTGGGAAATAGTGATAATTTAATTTTTAGAATCTTACTGTAATTTTTAATTAATTTAATAAGCAACTTTTTATTTGAAGTATTTCGCACCCTGAAATCAACATTTTGAAGTTTCAAAATATAAGACCACCTACCGGTATTATTATATTTCTGGAGTCGGGACACCTCGCTCATCACGATGGTGTGTTTATTTCTGTTTGATGCCGTCGAACATAAATGAAATCTTATGTTACTAAAAGTTAAAACAAAAGGTATGGTTTCTTAATGCTCCACGCCCTTCTTTTTTCTATCCACAAATTCTTTGTGTCATATTACAAGGCCACATACCATCTGCTAAACCACACAAGCAATACCGTTCCCTTATAAATTCAATTTCACTTGGAGCCGCCACTTTACTTTCAGAAAACCCAAACACAGTAAAAGAATACCATAAAGAAAAATCAAAATAAAATTCAATCACACTCTATAAATTATATGATATATATAGATGGATTCGGCATCCATATGGCTTCTTTTCTGGGTAAGTTTTGGTGGTTTCGAAAGCAAATTTCCTCGCTGCCTTTTTGCATAGCGCCACCTAGGGCTAAGTTATGGGTGAGCTACGGTCACCATTGGTTGCTATGGAGGGTACCATTGTGTTTATGGCGTGGAGGAGTTTCGAGTTTGAAGTCTTGGCGGGTTTCGGTTGATGAAAATGTCGATCGACATTTACTGGTTGCGCAGTACTGTAGCGCGTCGGATCCTGCCAGAGGAGTGCGAGTTCCATGATTGGGGTAAGGTGGGAGAGAGGACGCGAAGGGGTGAATTGTGGTGATTTTCTTGAGATTTGTAGTTGAACCGAGAAGGATAAAACATGGATCGAAGGTGTGGAAATGGTAGTGGATGTTCACTGGAGCCGTGATATTGGATTTGGGGAAGAAGGGGGTCAGAACGCGGGTCGGGTCTGTTCAATAGGGTATGGGTTGGAGGAAGAGGTTAAGGCCCATTTTCAAATTTTAATCCAAGTATTTGTTTAATATAAATGTATATTAACTTCTCTAATGTGTAACTTCGTCATACGGTGTCAGATTGATGAAACGTAAGTTGCGTTGGGATCGTATGGACGGGAGCAACAAAATGAGACTGACCGGGAGTGAATCCGAGCTCATTACAATTTATGGCGAAATAAATAGTCCGTGGCAGTCAAATAAACGCAAACCGTTATTTAACGATTAACGCGCCAATGTGAGTAAAACTCACCAACTCTGAACAGTTTATAATTTCATGTTGTATTTTTAGAACTGTTAAATATTGTCTGTTTGACTGTGTGTTGACTGATTGATTGAACTGCTAGTCAGTTATTGAAATATTATATATATATATATATAATATATATAAACAGTTATTTAGTTATATATTGATTCTGTTTATCAGAATAATTCATATTGAACTGAAAGTGATGACAATCATGTTGTATAACATCTGTGGATGCAAGGAAACAGGTTGGAGGAATCCAACTGGATTCCTCAACAGTTACTTTATTGTGATTTATATATTGTGATATATAATGTGATATATAATCTGTTGGCGATTATAGGTGTATGGACGATATTGAACATCGTGATTTGATGTGATTGAATACCATAACATACCGAAATGTTGATAAGGGGATTTTCAAAGTGATATTTATAAATAAGAAATATTTATAAATTGGAATATTTATAAATAGGAGATACATAGAAAAAGAAAACATTTTCAAAACATTTTCTTTGAGTGGAAAGGCCTGTGTGGCGGGTTTGGGAATTTTCCCGATGCTCCCGTTACCAAGGAGGTTATGGCGAATTTTCCCAGGAGTTTAAGGAGTTAGAATATTTCTAAGAATAAATTTGAAAAGGGAATATTTGCAAACCATTTGCAAATAGAATAAAATAGAGAAAAGAAATATTTGTAAAACATTTACGAATAGAATCGAAAGGGGAATATTTAGAAAATAAATAGAGTTAATAAAAAGGAAATTTGTTTATAAAGGAAACCGTTATAAAAAGGAAAACGTTATTAAAAGGACATTTATAAAGTGAAGAACCGTTACTAATAGTAAATCTTTATAAATGAGTAAACGTGTTAAAAATGGGATCTTTTTAAAATGGATAAACGTTATAAAAAGGAGAAATCGAATATGGTGTTCGAAGTTAGTAATCGAATATGGTATTCGAAGTTAGTTAATTGAATATGGTATTTGAAAGTTAGTTAATCGAATATGGTATTCGAAGTTAGTTAATCGAATATGGTATTCGAATGTTAGTTAATCGAATATGGTATTCGAAAGTTAGTTAATCGAATATGGTATTCGAACTTAGTTAATCGAATATGGTATTCGAAAAGGAGAAATTGAATATGGTATTCGAAGTTAGTTAATCGAATATGGTATTCGAAAGGAGTTAATCGAATATGGTATTCGAAGTTAGTTAATCGAATATGGTATTCGAAAGGAGTTAATCGAATATGGTATTCGAAGTTAGTTAATCAAATATAGACATTCGAAAGGAGTTAATCGAATATGGTATTCGAAGTTAGTTAATCGAATATGGTATTCGAAGTTAGTTAATCGAATATGGTATTCGAAAGTTTGTTAATCGAATATGTTATTTGAAAGGGGTTAGTCAAGTCGAGTTAGTCAAATAGAGTTAACCAGTTAGAGTTAATCAGTTAGAGTTAACCAGTTGGAGTTAATCAGTTAGAGTTAATCAGTTAGATTTAACCAATTGGAGTTAATTAGTTAGAGTTAATCGATTAGAGTTAAAACGAACTAGAGTAAATCAAGTGTAGTTATTTGCGATAGAGTTAATCAAGCATAGTTATTCAGGATAAGTAGCCATCTCGTACGACTGCTAGCGTAATTCGCAGGGCTGTAAATAGCCTACGGTGGTCGGATGTTTCCTGAGGGAATCAGGCGTAACCATTTGTGATCGCTGCGATCTAGAGTCAAACGAATGGAGTTAAATCGAATATTAGTTATTCGATAGGAGTTAATCAAGTTGAGTTAATTAAACCAAGTTAGTCGAGCCTACTTAATCGAATCGAATCGGTCGAACCAAGTAAGTTAAGATAGTCGAGTCAGTTGAGTTAAGTTCGTCGAGTTAAATTAATCGATGTTAGTTTCATCGAAAGGAGTTATCGATGTTAGTTTCATCGAAAGGAGTTATCGATGTTAGTTTCATCGAAAGGAGTTATCGATGTTAGTTTCATCGAAAGAAGTTATCGATGTTAGTTTCATCGAAAGGAGTTATCGATGTTAGTTTCATCGAAAGGAGTTATCGATGTTAGTTTCATCGAAAGGAGTTATCGATGTTAGTTTCATCGAAGGGAGTTATCGATTATAGTTTAATCGAAGTGAGATTTTCAAATATGAGATATTTGAAAAGGAAGAGTTAACGAATATTAGTTATTCGAAGAGAGATTATCGAAAATCATTTATTCGAGAAGGAGTTAATCGAATATAGGTTATTCGAAGAAGAGTTAATCAAATAGAGATTTCTCGAAGAGAGTTAATCGGCGAATTCGATTATATCGAATTCGGGAAAGTACTTATACTTTCCAGTGTTTAAATAGAGATTTATTTGTTTATAAATAAATAAGTGTTAGGTTAATTATTCACTAATAAGAATAGAAGTTATAATTAAAGTTAGATAATTCGAAAGGAGGGATTATAACGTTATCGTTATAACCAATGTTTTAAATACAGAAGTGGATTAGTAAAATTGGATCCGAGAAAGGCGTAAAGAAGTTGTTAAAGATTAAAAGATAAACTGTGACCATATCGAAGTTATAACGTTGTTCAGTTAAGGTCTGAGAGGTAATTATACCCCAACTTGAGTGACTTCCTTCTTAACTAAGAAATGGTAAGGTTTGATCGTAAAGGAGTTTTGGAAATGTTTTCCAAACGAGAATCAGAAATGTTTTCTGATAAAAGAAAATAAGAATTTAGAATATAGGGAAACAGGAGATAAGTAAATAAATGAATTAAAGAGATTAATGTTAAATGATGTTTGATCGATATAATTTCCATCTGGAAATAATATCATTGTTTGCACACTTGTTTTTCTTTGATAGTTAACTCACAGACTATCGAAGTTTTGACCATTTTAACGTTGTTAATATGGAGAGACCGGTTGGATTATTATCCAAAGAACCACTCTGTATTGGCATTAGCGTTGCGAATCATTTATGCCAAAGATAATTGAAGACGGAGTAAAATGCAAGGGCTGTTGTATAAGTCTTAGATAACAGTGACTAAGATGGATATACGGAATAGTGCCTTCGGTTTGTCCAGTCCCAGGACAACTTGTATGGACGAAGGTCTGACAGAGTATATCCAATGGATCGCGTAAGTTGATCTGTTCAAACGTATTCACGTTTGGTGGCGAAGGAATTCGTTTCTCTTAGCTGTATACCCGTGTCATTTTTGGATAAGTCAATTTGTGATTTGGCGGGTATGACGATGTGACATTCTAAGTGAATGAGGATGACTTGTGTTGATGAATGTCTGACAGAGTATTTCCAGAAAGGTCACGTACATTGATTTCTTCAACCGTACCAAGAGTAGAAGCGGAGAAGGAAACTTCTTTAGCTAACACGTAATGTACTGTTGTAGACGTCAATTAGTGATTTTCGATGGATCTGACAATGTGGCATTCGAAGTGAATCTGTTGTGATGATAAAGCGTAGCTTCTAGCCTCATCATCCGGTTAATGACAGAAATCGGGCAGGCAGCATGGCTAAGTCGGTCGCACCGAAGTAGGGTGTATAATCACCTATCTAGAGAATATTCATTTGTTTCTTAAATCTATCAATGTTGTTCCATATATATATATATATATATATATATATATATATATATATATATATATACGGGAACGGTTGCTGATCCCAACCGTTAGTGATGTACATTCGATACACTCAAGCGAAATGAGTGGTCGGTCATGTGTGGCTGAGTTACAAGATGTTCTTGTTGAACTCCAGTGTATCGTTCCTAGAGTATACTGATCGGAAGGTGGTTCCATACATTGTCATAGTTAGAAATCCATTATCCAATACGTGCTTGCGATTTTGATTGTATACTATATATGTAGAACGTGAGATGAAAGCGTTTCTGCTAGTTGATATCTATTTGTACATAGACATTATTATAATATCAAAAGGGTTTTTGATATAAAGATATTTTGGATTCTCATAAGGGAAAACCCCGTTCCGTTCTGCGGCGTGGTCTTCTGAGATATCGTTTACTTGTTCATATACCTGTTTAAACTATTTTACTCACACCAGTCCCATGACTGACCCGGAGTTTACTTTGTTGTTTTCCCTAAACTATTGGGTGCCTAAATTTGTACGGGCAGTCAAGTAGTCGGGATTTACAGATATACTTGAAGAGCTAGAGCAGGAGGCTTCTGGATCATATAGCTATAGTTTATTTCCGCTGTGTTGTAAGTGTTGTACTCTGATAAGTGCTATTGTATACGTAACTGTTATATTTCAAAGTAATGTTATTTATATTATATGTTATTCGTTCCGCTGTGAGGTTCATGTTACTCTGATGTTGTGTTCTTCTTCTTCTTCTATTCTAAGTTTCTATCTTATCTATTCTCACCTTCTAATTTCTTTCAATAATTACCAGGATTTTTCGATGTTTTGGTTATCGACATCGAGCTTATGTCGATAACCAAAGTCGCTCAAAATCCAGGTCGTTACAGTTGGTATCAGAACTTAAGTTAAGAATTACCTTGGCTCTGTGGTGTGACTCGGTAGAGATAGGGTTAGTAATACCCTAGATTGAGTTTGAGTGTATATATACGAGTGCGTATTTGTATTTGATATAAAAATGGTTTTATATTGTGGAGATTCATTGGCTGAGTTGTTTATGAGTTCTGGTCGATCAGTTTGATCCACTGTATCAGTAGGAGTAAATAAACACTTGAATACGATGGACCGACGCTGTATGGATATGTGATATATTATCATATATAGGATGTGTTGGTAGTAATTATAATCAGATAAGATAATAAAATGTGAAATGGTTATATGTAACCAATCAGAATTTATACAAGTGAATTATATGAAATTGGAATGAATTAAATCTGAATTTAGATCAGAATTGGAATTTAAAATCCCAGAGATGGGAAAGGTGTTTGTAAATGAATCTGGATTTAATATATGTGAATTTTAAGATCCTGGGAGATTTTAAATTTGTTACAACATTGTAAAAGGATATTTGGAATTGATTTCAAGGTGGAAATGTTTAAAAATTGGTTTTGAAAGTGCTATAGTATTGAACTCACTTCGGTAGCTGGGAAATAACCCTGATGATGAATCGCGACATCATCAGTGTTCGTTTTGAGCTGCTAAGTGACGAATTACTACCAAAGATTTTGTTTTTGAATGGTTTGAGAAAAACAAGTTGTTTTGGTACATTGAAATAAATACTTTGATTTTTGATATGGAAAAGTGATTTGAAACTCCCAAGAAAAAGACAGTTTCAATTTAAAAGCAATTGAATAAAAATTGTGGAGGCAAACTGGAATGGAACCCAGTTAAGTGGAATTTGAATTGTAATAGAAAATATCAAGATAAAATGGGATTTGTAAGATAGAGATTTTGAAATGATATTGGGTCGGGGAGTTAAGAGTTTGAAATTGAGATTGGAACTCGAATTGGAAATGAAGTTGGACTTGAGTATAAGCATATGGTTTGATTTGTTCGCAAAAACAGATTGGAAATTGATTAAGATGACATTATTATATGTGGATTGATAACAGATGGTAGGGATATAATGATATGCCCAACAAAAAGGTACAAGTTTATATTTTATATGAGTTTGAGATTTATGAGCCGAATTGGCAAGCCGTTTGGCGTTTTGATTTTCTTTTGGGTTGAAGAAGGCCCAGAGAGGCGAGTTGGAGTTTGAGCTATTGACCAGTACAAAGGAGGTGCTGGCGAAATTTTCCGAAAATTTAAAGTGTTAGAAAATTTTCAGAATTTTTGAAAATTTTAGTTAGTCAAAAGAATTAATATTTTAGTCGATATTAATTGGTTCTGTTGAAATCAGAAATAAGGGGTAAACAAATCTTAGGAATTCCAATAGATAGGGTCGTCCTCTAACTTAGCAATTTCGAGAACGAAATTATTTTAAGTAGGGAAGAATGTAATGACCCGCATTTTCTACGATATATAATTAATTTATTTAATTATATAATTGGTGATTTAGAGAAGTTAATGATCGTTTAATTAAATAATATTGAATATTAAATAAATAATTATAATATAATAATATATTATAATGTCGAAATAGTCGGAAATAGTGAAATTCACAATATCGTGTGAATTGAATAGCATACGAGATTTGGTGGAGTTTGAATTCGAAATATAATAACGATTATATTGAATCGACGACAGTTGAACGTATAATTATAATATAATTAAAATAGAGCTTGAAATGGCGCTGCAGTTCGCTATTTGGCGATTAGAACTTCAACTGAATGTACAGGATTCGTTTTAAGCCGGATTTCTGTGAAACAAGAAACGTGGGTAGCTGGTGGAGTATATCTTTCTAGTGGAAGGAAAAAATCGGGATTTCGTCGTGTAGATTTTGAGATATGTCTAATTCAAATTTCATAATAGTCGCCATAAACTCGTTTATCGACCATAACGGCTATTTCAAAATAACTAGATATCTGGTGTGAATTCAGACAAGGTTCTTTTGGGAAATAGTGATAATTTAATTTTTAGAATCTTACTGTAATTTTTAATTAATTTAATAAGCGACTTTTTATTTGAAGTATTTCGCACCCTGAAATCAACATTTTGAAGTTTCAAAATATAAGACCACCTACCGGTATTATTATATTTCTGGAGTCGGGACACCTTGCTCATCACGATGGTGTGTTTATTTCTGTTTGATGCCGTCGGACATAAATGAAATCTTATGTTACTAAAAGTTAAAACAAAAGGTATGGTTTCTTAATGCTCCACGCCCTTCTTTTTTCTATCCACAAATTCTTTGTGTCATATTACAAGGCCACATACCATCTGCTAAACCGCACAAGCAATACCGTTCCCTTGTAAATTCAATTTCATTTAGAGCCGCCACTTTACTTTCAGAAAAACCAAACACAGTAAAAGAATACCATAAAGAAAAATCAAAATAAAATTCAATCACACTCTATAAATTATATGATATATATAGATGGATTCGGCATCCATATTGCTTCTTTTCTGGGTAAGTTTTGGTGGGTTCGAAAGCAAATTTCCTCGCTGCCTTTTTGCACAGCGCCACCTAGGGCTAAGTTTTTGGTGAGCTACGATCACCATTGGTTGCTATGGAGGGTACCATTGTGTTTATGGCGTGGAGGAATTTCGAGTGTGAAGTCTTGGCGGGTTTCGGTTGATGAAAATGTCGATCGACATTTACTGGTTGCGAAGTACTATAGCGCGTCGGATCCTGCCAGAGGAGTGCGAGTTCCATGATTGGGGTAAGGTGGGAGAGAGGACGCGAAGGGGTGAATTGTGGTGAATTTCTTGAGATTTGTAGTTCAACCGAGAAGGAGAAAACATGGATCAAAGGTGTGGAAATGGGAGTGGATGTTCACTGGAGCCGTGATATTGGATTTGGGGAAGAAGGGGGTCAGAACGCGGGTCGGGTCTGTTCAATAGGGTATGGGCTGGAGGAAGAGGTTAAGGCCCATTTTCAAATTTTAATCCAAGTATTTGTTTAATATAAATGCATATTAACTTCTCTAATGTGTAACTTTGTCATACGGTGTCAGATTGACGAAACGTAAGTTGCGTTGGGATCGTATGGACGGGAGCAACACAATGAGACTGACCGGGAGTGAATCCGAGCTCGTTACAATTTATGGCAAAATAAATTGTCCGTCGCAGTCAAATAAACGCAAACCGTTATTTAACGATTAACGCGCCAATGTGAGTAAAACTCACCAACTCTGAACAGTTTATAATTTCATGTTGTATTTTTAGAACTGTTAAATATTGTCTGTTTGACTGTGTGTTGACTGATTGATTGAACTGCTAGTCAGTTAATGAAATATTATATATATATAATATATAAACAGTTATATAGTTATATATTGATTCTGTTTATCAGAATAATTCATGTTGAACTGAAAGTGATGACAATCATGTTGTATAACATCTGTGGATGCAGGGAAACAGGTTGGAGGAATCCAACTGGATTCCTCAACAGTTATTTTACTGTGATTTATATATTGTGATATATAATGTGATATATAATCTGTTGGCGATTATAGGTGTATGGACGATATTGAACATCGTGATTTGATGTGATTGAATACCATAACATACCGAAATGTTGATAAGGGGATTTTCAAAGTGATATTTATAAATAAGTAATATTTATAAATTGGAATATTTATAAATAGGAGATAGATAGAAAAAGAAAATAATTTCAAAACATTTTCTTTGAGTGGAAAGGCCTGTGTGGCGGGTTTGGGGATTTTCCCGATGCTCCGGTTACAAAGGAGGTTATGGCGAATTTTCCCGGGAATTTAAGGAGTTAGAATATTTTTAAGAATAAATTTGAAAAGGGAATATTTGCAAACTATTTGCAAATAGAATAAAATACAGAAAAGAAATATTTGTAAACCATTTACAAATAGAATTGAAAGGGGATCTTTTTAAAATGGATAAACGTTATAAAAAGGAGAAATCGAATATGGTGTTCGAAGTTAGTAATCGAATATGGTATTCGAAGTTAGTTAATCGAATATGGTTTTCGAAAGTTAGTTAATCGAATATGGTATTCGAAGTTAGTTAATCGAATATGGTATTCGAAAGTTAGTTAATCGAATATGGTATTCGATAGTTAGTTAATCGAATATGGTATTCGATGTTAGTTAATCGAATATGGTATTCGAAGTTAGTTAATCGAATATGGTATTCGAAAGGAGTTAATCGAATATGGTATTCGAAAGGAGTTAATCGAATATGGTATTCGAAGTTAGTTAATCGAATATAGACATTCAAAAGGAGTTAATCGAATATGGTATTCAAAGTTAGTTAATCGAATATGGTATTCGAAGTTAGTTAATCGAATATGGTATTCGAAAGTTAGTTAATCGAATATGTTATTCGAAAAGGGTTAGTCAAGTCGAGTTAGTCAAATAGAGTTAACCGGTTAGAGTTAATCAGTTAGAGTTAACCAGTTGGAGTTAATCAGTTAGAGTTAATCAGTTAGAGTTAACCAGTTGGAGTTAATAGATTAGAGTTAAAACGAACTAGAGTAAATCAAGTGTAGTTATTTGAGATAGAGTTAATCAAACATAGTTATTCAGGATAAGTTGCCATCTCGTACGACTGCTAGCGTAATTCGCAGGGCTGTAAATAGCCTACGGCGGTCGGATGTTTCCTGAGGGAATCAGGTGTAACCATTTGTGATCGCTGTGATCTAGAGTCAAACGAATGGAGCTAAATCGAATATTAGTTATTCGATAGGAGTTAATCAAGTTGAGTTAATTAAACCATGTTAGTCGAGCCTAGTTAATCGAATCGAATCGGTCGAACCAAGTAAGTTAAGATAGTCGAGTTAAGTTCGTCGAGTTAAATTAATCGATGTTAGTTTCATCGAAAGGAGTTATCGATGTTAGTTTCATCGAAAGGAGTTATCGATGTTAGTTTCATCGAAGGGAGTTATCGATTATAGTTTAATCGAAGTGAGATTTTCAAATATGAGATATTTGAAACGGAAGAGTTAACGAATATTAGTTATTCGAAGAGAGATTATCGAATATCGTTTATTCGAGAAGGAGTTAATCGAATATAGGTTATTCGAAGAAGAGTTAATCAAATAGGGATTTCTCGAAGAGAGTTAATCGGCGAATTCGATTATATCGAATTCGGGAAAGTACTTATACTTTCAAGTGATTAAATAGAGATTTATTTATTTATAAATAAATAAGTGTTAGGTTAATTATTCACTAATAAGAATAGAAGTTATAATTAAAGTTAGATAATTCGAAAGGAGGGATTATAACGTTATCGTTATAACCAATGTTTTAAATATAGAAGTGCATTAGTAAAATTGGATCCGAGAAAGGCGTAAAGAAGTTGTTAAAGATTAAAAGATAAACTTTGACCATTTCGAAGTTATAACGTTGTTCAGTTAAGGTCTGAGAGGTAATTATAACCCAACTTGAGTGACTTCCTTCTTAACTAAGAAATGGTAAGGTTTGATCGTAAAGGAGTTTTGGAAATGTTTTCCAAACGAGAATCAGAAATGTTTTCTGATAAAAGAAAATAAGAATTCAGAATATAGGGAAACAGGAGATAAGTAAATAAATGAATTAAAGAGATTAATGTTAAATGTTGTTTGATCGACATAATTTCCATCTGGAAATAATATCATTGTTTGCACACTTGTTTTTCTTTGATAGTTAACTCACAGACTATCGAAGTTTTGACCATTTTAACGTTGTTAATATGGAGAGACCGGTTGGATTATTATCCGAAGTACCACTCTGTATTGGCATAAGCGTTGTGAATCATTTATGCCAAAGATAATTGAAGACGGAGTAAAATGCAAGGGCTGTTGTACAAGTCTTAGATAACAGTGACTAAGATGGATATACGGAATTGTGCCTTCGGTTTGTCCAGTCCCAGGACAACTTGTATGGACGAAGGTCTGACAGAGTATATCCAATGGATCGTGTAAGTTGATCTGTTCAAACGTATTCATGTTTGGTGGCGGAGGAATTCGTTTCTCTTAGCTGTATACCCATGTTATTTTTGGATAAGTCAATTTGTGATTTGGCGGGTATGACGATGTGATTTTTCTAAGTGAATGAGGATGACTTGTGTTGATGAATGTCGGACAGAGTATTTCCAGAATGGTCACGTACATTGATTTCTTCAACTGTACCAAGAGTGGAAGCGGAGAAGGAAACTTCTTTAGCTAACACGTAATGTACTGTTGTAGACGTCAATTAGTGATTTTCGATGGATCTAACAATGTGGCATTCGAAGTGAATCTGTTGTGATGATAAAGCGTAGCTTCTAGCCTCATCATCCGGTTAATGACAGAAATCGGGCAGGCAGCATGGCTAAGTCGGTCGCACCGAAGTAGGTTGTATAATCACCTATCTAGAGAATATTCATTTGTTTCTTAAATCTATCAATGCTGTCCCATATATATATATATATATATATATATACGGGAACGGTTGCTGATCCCAACCGTTGGTGATGTACATTCGATACACTCAAGCAAAATGAGTGGTCGGTCATGTGTGGCTGAGTTACAAGATGTTCTTGTTGAACTCCAGTGTATCGTTCCTAGAGTACACTGATCGGAAGGTGGTTCCATACCTTGTCATAATTGGAAATCCATTATCCAATACGTGCTTGCGATTTTGATTGTATACTATATATGTAGAACGTGAGATGAAAGCGTTTCTGCCAGTTGATATCTATTTGTACATAGACATTATTATAATATCAAAAGGGTTTTTGATATAAAGATATTTTGGATTCTCATAAGGGAAAAACCCATTCCATTCTGCGGCGTGGTCTTATGAGATATCGTTTACTTGTTCATATACCTGTTTAAACTATTTTACTCACACCAGTCCCATGACTGACCCGGAGTTTACTTTGTTGTTTTCCCTAAACTCTTGGGTGCCTCAATTTGTACGGGCAGTCAAGTAGTCGGGATTTACAGATATACTTGAAGAGCTGGAGCAGGAGGCTTCTGGATCATATAGCTATAGTTTATTTCCGCTGTGTTGTAAGTGTTGTACTCTGATAAGTGCTATTGTATACATAACTGTTATATTTCAAAGTTATGTTATATATATTATATGTTATTCATTCCGCTGTGAGGTTCGTGTTACTCTGATGTTGTGTTCTTCTTCTTCTTCTATTCTAAGTTTCTATCTTATCTATTCTCACCTTCTAATTTCTTTCAATAATTACCAGGATTTTTCGATGTTTTGGTTATCGACATCGAGCTTATGTCGATAACCAAAGTCGCTCAAAATCCGGGTTGTTACAGTTGGTATCAGAACTTAAGTTAAGAATTACCTTGGCTCTGTGGTGTGACTCGGTAGAGATAGGGTTAGTAATACCCTAGATTGAGTTTGAGTGTATATATACGAGTGCGTATTTGTATTTGATATAAAAATGGTTTTATATTGTGGAGATTCATTGGCTGAGTTGTTTATGAGTTCTGGTCGATCAGTTTGATCCACTGTATCGGTAGGAGTAAATAAACACTTGAATACGATGGACCGACGCTGTATGGATATGTGATATATTATCATATATAGGATGTGTTGGTAGTAATTATAATCAGATAAGATTATAAAATGTGAAATGGTTATATGTAACCAATCAGAATTTATACAAGTGAATTATATGAAATTGGAATGAATTAAATCTGAATTTAGATCAGAATTGGAATTTAAAATCCCAGAGATGGGAAAGGTGTTTGTAAATGAATCTGGATTTAATATATGTGAATTTTAAGATCTTGGGAGATTTTAAATTTGTTTACAACATTGTAAAAGGATATTTGGAATTGATTTCAAGGTGGAAATGTTTAAAAATGGGTTTTGAAAGTGCTATAGTATTGAACTCACTTCGGTAGCTGGGAAATAACCCTGATGATGAATCGCGACATCATCAGTGTTCGTTTTGAGTTGCTAAGTGACGGATTACTACCAAAGATTTTGTTTTTGAATGTTTTGAGAAAAACAAGTTGTTTTGGTACTTTGAAATAAATACTTTGATTTTTGGTATGGAAAAGTGATTTGAAACTCCCAGGAAAAAGACAGTTTGAATTTAAAAGCAATTGAATAAAAATTGTGGAGGCAAACTGGAATGGAACCCAGTTAAGTGGAATTTGAATTGTAATAGAAAATATCAAGATAAAATGGGATTTGTAACATAGAGATTTTGAAATGATATTGGGTCGGGGAGTTAAAAGTTTGAAATTGAGATTGGAACTCGAATTGGAAATGAAGTTGGACTTGAGTATAAGCATATGGTTTGATTTGTGGGCAAAAACAGATTGGAAATTGATTAAGATGACATTATTATATGTGGATTGATAACAGATGGTAGGGATATAATGATATGCCCAACAAAAAGGTACAAGTTTATATTTTATATGAGTTTGAGATTTATGAGCCGAATTGGCAAGCCGTTTCGCGTTTTGATTTTCTTTTGGGTTGAAGAAGGCCCAGAGAGGCGAGTTGGAGTTTGAGCTATTGACCAGTACAAAGGAGGTGCTGGCGAAATTTTCCGAAAATTTAAAGGGTTAGAAAATTTTCAGAATTTTTGAAAATTTTAGTTAGTCGAAAGAATTAATATTTTAGTCGATATTAATTGGTTCTGTTGAAATCAGAAATAAGGGGTAAACAAATCTTAGGAATTCCAATAGATAGGGTCGTCCTCTAACTTAGCAATTTCGAGGACGAAATTATTTTAAGTGGGGAAGAATGTAATGACCCGCATTTTCTACGATATATAATTAATTAATTTAATTATATAATTGGTGATTTAGAGAAGTTAATGATCGCTTAATTAAATAATATTGAATATTAAATAAATAATTATAATATAATAATATATTATAATGTCGAAATAGTCGGAAATAGTGAAATTCACAATATCGTGTGAATTGAATAGCATACGAGATTTGGTGGAGTTTGAATTCGAAATATAATAACGATTATATTGAATCGACGACAGTTGAACGTATAATTATAATATAATTAAAATAGAGCTCGAAATGGCGCTGCAGTTCGCTATTTGGCGATTCGAACTTCAACTGAATGTACAGGATTCGTTTTAAGCCGGATTTCTGTGAAACAAGAAACGTGGGGAGCTGGAGTATATCTTTCTAGTGGAAGGAAAAAATCGGGATTTCTTCGTGTAGATTTTGAGATATGTCCAATTCAAATTTCATAATAGTCGCTAGAAACTCGTTTATCGACCATAACGACTATTTCAAAATAACTAGATATCGGTTGTGAATTCAGACAAGGTTCTTTTGGGAAATAGTGATAATTTAATTTTTAGAATTTTACTGTAATTTTTAATTAATTTAATAAGCGACTTTTTATTTGAAGTATTTCGCTCCCTGAAATCAACATTTTGAAGTTTCAAAATACAAGACCACCTACCGGTATTATTATATTTCTGGAGTCGGGACATTTCGCTCATCACGATGGTGTGTTTATTTCTGTTTGATGCCGTCGGACATAAATGAAATCTTATGTTACTAAAAGTTAAAACAAAAGGTATGGTTTCTTAATGCTCCACGCCCTTCTTTTTTCTATCCACAAATTCTTTGTGTCATATTACAAGGCCACATACCATCTGCTAAACCACACAAGCAATATCGTTCCCTTATAAATTCAATTTCACTTGGATCCGCTACTTTACTTTCAGAAAACCCAAACACAGTAAAAGAATACCATAAAGAAAAATAAAAATAAAATTCAATCACACTCTATAAATTATATGATATATATAGATGGATTCGGCATCCATATGGCTTCTTTTCTGGGTAAGTTTTGGTGGGTTCGAAAGCAAATTTCCTCGCTGCCTTTTTGCACAGCGCCACCTAGGGCTAAGTTTTTGGTGAGCTACGGTCACCATTGGTTGCTATGGAGGGTACCATTGTGTTTATGGCGTGGAGGAGTTTCGAGTGTGAAGTCTTGGTGGCTTTCGGTTGATGAAAATGTCGATCGACATAAACTGGTTGCGCAGTACTGTAGCGCGTCGGATCCTGCCAGAGGAGTGCGAGTTCCATGATTGGGGTAAGGTGGGAGAGAGGACGCGAAGGGGTGAATTGTGGTGATTTTCTTGAGATTTGTAGTTGAACCGAGAAGGAGAAAACATGGATCGAAGGTGTGGAAATGGGAGTGGATGTTCACTGGAGCCGTGATATTTGATTTGGGGAAGAAGGGGGTCAGAACGCGGGTCGGGTCTGTTCAATAGGGTATGGGCTGGAGGAAGAGGTTAAGGCCCATTTTCAAATTTTAATCCAAGTATTTGTTTAATATAAATGCATATTAACTTCTCTAATGTGTAACTTCGTCATACGGTGTCAGATTGACGAAACGTAAGATGCGTTGGGATCGTATGGACGGGAGCAACACAATGAGACTGACAGGGAGTGAATCTGAGCTCGTTACAATTTATGGCGAAATAAATTGTTCGTCGCAGTCAAATAAACGCAAACCGTTATTTAACGATTAACGCGCCAATGTGAGTAAAACTCACCAACTCTGAACATTTTATAATTTCATGTTGTATTTTTAGAACTGTTAAATATTGTCTTTTTGACTGTGTGTTGACTGATTGATTGAACTGCTAATCAGTTAATGAAATATTATATATATATATATAATATATAAACAGTTATATAGTTATATATTGATTCTGTTTATCAGAATAATTCATATTGAACTGAAAGTGATGACAATCATGTTGTATAACATCTGTGGATGCAGGGAAACAGGTTGGAGGAATCCAACTGGATTCCTCAACAGTTATTTTACTGTGATTTATATATTGTGATATATAATGTGATATATAATCTGTTGGCAATTATAGGTGTATGGACGATATTGAACATCGTGATTTGATGTGATTGAATACCATAACATACCGAAATGTTGATAAGGGGGTTTTCAAAGTGATATTTATAAATAAGAAATATTTATAAATTGGAATATTTATAAATAGGAGATACATAGAAAAAGAAAACAATTTCGAAACATTTTCTTTGAGTGGAAAGGCCTGTGTGGCGGGTTTGGGGATTTTCCCGATGCTCCCGTCACAAAGGAGGTTATAGCGAATTTTCCCGGGAATTTAAGGAGTTAGAATATTTTTAAGAATAAATTTGAAAAGGGAATATTTGCAAACCATTTGCAAATAGAATAAAATAGAGAAAAGAAATATTTGTAAACCATTTACAAATAGAATTGAAAGGGGAATATTTACAAAAAAATAGAGTTAATAAAAAGGAAATTTGTTTATAAAGGAAACTGTTATAAAAAGGAAAACGTTATTAAAAGGACATTTATAAAGTGAAGAACCATTACTAATAGTAAATCTTTATAAATGAGTAAACGTGTTAAAAAGGGGATCTTTTTAAAATGGATAAACGTTATAAAAAGGAGAAATCAAATATGGTGTTCGAAGTTAGTAATCGAATATGGTATTCGAAGTTAGTTAATCAAATATGGTATACGAAAGTTAGTTAATCGAATATGGTATTCAAAGTTAGTTAATCGAATATGGTATTCGAAGTTAGTTAATCGAATATGGTATTCGAAAGTTAGTTAATCGAATATGGTATTCGAAAGTTAGTTAATCGAATATGGTATTCGAAGTTAGTTAATCGAATATGGTATTCGAAAAGGAGAAATCGAATATGGTATTCGAAGTTAGTTAATCGAATATGGTATTCGAAAGGAGTTAATCAAGTATGGTATTCGAAGATAGTTAATCGAATATGGTATTCGAAAGGAGTTAATCGAATATGCTATTCGAAGTTAGTTAATCGAATATAGACATTCGAAAGGAGTTAATCGAATATGGTATTCGAAGTTAGTTAATCGAATATGGTATTCGAAGTTAGTTAATCGAATACGGTATTCGAAAGTTAGTTAATCGAATATGTTATTCGAAAGGGGTTAGTCAAGTCGAGTTAGTCAAATAGAGTTAACCAGTTAGAGTTAATCAGTTAGAGTTAACCAGTTGGAGTTAATCAGTTAGAGTTAATCAGTTAGAGTTAACCAGTTGGAGTTAATTAGTTAGAGTTAATCGATTACAGTTAAAACGAACTAGAGTTAATCAAGTGTAGTTATTTGAGATAGAGTTAATCAAACATAGTTATTCAGGATAAGTTGCCATCTCGTAGGACTGCTAGCATAATTCGCAGGGCTGTAAATAGCCTACGGCGGTCGGATGTTTCCTGAGGTAATTAGGTGTAACCATTTGTGATCGCTGCGATCTAGAGTCAAACGAATGGAGTTAAATCGAATATTAGTTATTCGATAGGAGTTAATCAAGTTGAGTTAATTAAACCAAGTTAGTCGAGCCTAGTTAATCGAATCGAATCGGTCGAACCAAGTAAGTTAAGATAGTCGAGTAAGTCGAGTTAAGTTCGTCGAGTTAAATTAATCAATGTTAGTTTCATCGAAAGGAGTTATCGATGTTAGTTTCATCGAAAGGAGTTATCGATGTTAGTTTCATCGAAAGGAGTTATCGATGTTAGTTTCATCGAAAGGAGTTATCGATGTTAGTTTCTGTAACAACCCGGAAATTCTGGGCCAGTTTAAAAATTTTATTTTGGCGATTTTAGCGAATTTTGATTATTTAAAATGGATTATTTTAAATAATATCGACGAGAAATTTATTTTGAAAAGAATTCAACGTATATATTATATACGTCGTCGTAAGAATATATAATAATTATATATAATTATAAAAGGAATTGAAAATGGCGCGGTAGTTCGAAAATTCGATTTCTAATTTCAAATGAATATACAGAAGTCAATATTAGTCAGAATTGAACGAAACAAGAAATATTTGAATCTGTATAACTATATCTTTGTAACGAAGTTGAGAAACTGAGATTTCACTTTATAAATGATGAGATATGTCCAGTTGAAATTTCTGAATAGTCGCTATGGAATTCAGGCCCTTAAAAATGGACATTTTGCAAATGACCTCGGATTTCGACGAAACCAGTTTTGTTGGATCCGCAGTGTCAAATTATTGCTAGCTTTCAAATTTCATAATTTTTCGAATCAATATGTGAGCGAGGCAAAGGAAAACGCGTTTGACCAGTTTCAGTTGATTTTAATCGACTGGAAATTGGCCATTTTTCTAACGGTCTCAGAATTCGACGAAATTAGTTTTGTTAGGACCGTATCGTCGATACGAAGCTAGAAAATATTTTTCTGGATTTTTTCTAGTTAGTATGTGACCCCGGTAATTTGAAATGTACGTTTAAAATTCAATATAGCGATTTAAATGTAAATTCAACGGAAACTTATCGAGACGATCGAATCAGCTTGCGATACATATCCCATTGTGTTCGGAATGGGGGTAAAACGCTATGAACGACAGGCGGTGGGCCTCGTTTCGAGGTCGTATGTGAAAGTCAACTCTTTAGGATAAAATAAATAAATTAAAAAAATATATATATATAATATCCCTCTCCCTTAAAACCCTCTGGCCCCCCCGATTAAAATGAATTCAACAGAAAAGAAAAAAATAAAAAAAAAATCTCCAGCCTCGTTCTTCTTCCCAGCGCGCCATCGCCATGGCACCGGACCGCCGCTCCTCTTCCCCCTCTCTCTCCGGCCTCCACTCGAACCTCCCTCCGACGCCCTCGTTCTTCCCTCCCTCGAAAAAACCCCAACGCCCTTGTCCCCAAAATAAATCGCGACCACTCCCCTGAAACCCCTCCGCCTCCCCCCTGAAGCTTTTCCCCTCCAGCGCCCCCCCTGTAAGTTAATTCTGATTTTTCTTATTTATTTATTTTAAAACTGATTTTTTTTAGATATTTTTAGAAAAACTGTAAAGATTTATTTTTAAAACTGATTATTGTTTGATTTTAAAACCGATAATTGTTTGATTTTAAAAAACTGAAAACATACTTATTTTAAACTGAAAACTTGTTTATTTTAATTTGAAAAGCTATGATTTTTATATGTAGAGAATAAAAAGATTAGATCTTTGTTTAGGAAAAAGATTTGATTTTTTTTTATTTAAGAAAAATTCGATTTTTATATATTGAACTTTGAAATAAAAATTCGATTTTTATATATTGAACTTTGAACTAAAAATTCGATTTTTATATATTGAACTTTGAACTAAAAATGTGATTTTTATATATTGAACTTCGAACTAAAAATGTGATTTTTATATATTGAACTTCGAATTAAAAATGTGATTTTTATATATTGAACTTCGAACTAAAAATGTGATTTTTATATATTGAACTTCGAATTCAAAATGTGATTTTTATATATTGAACTTCGAATTAAAAATGTGATTTTTATATATTGAACTTCGAATTAAAAATGTGATTTTTATATATTGAACTTCGAATTAAAAATGTGATTTTTATATATTGAACTTCGAATTAAAAATGTGATTTTTATATATTGAACTTCGAATTAAAAATGTGATTTTTATATATTGAACTTCGAATTAAAAATGTGATTTTATATATTGAACTTCGAATTAAAAATGTGATTTTATATATTGAACTTCGAATTAAAAATGTGATTTTTACGTATGTAGTGAAAGCAGCAACGAAGGTGACAAAAAATGCGAGTTGGCGAAGATTTCCTGCATTAGAAGTGCCGTGGAGCTAGGATAGCTATCTGTGAGAACTTCTCGCCTTTCAATTTCTTTTCTAGTTATATATATATACTAGGATGCAGACGGTGCTTAGTAGCACCCGACACAATCGTCCACAGACCATGGACTTGTTTGTTTGGTTGCATAGATTAGTTGGATATTTGAATTGAAATTGAGTTGTTTGGGTGAATTGAATGAATTTGATTGATGTGTGAATGGCGTGGGCCTTCACTAGACCGGGGATAAGGCTAGGCCTCGTCCCGTTTCTAGTATCGTGCCGTTATGCCGCCGAAATTTTCTAAAATATGTTAGAAAATAAAAATATCATTTTATTGTGTAAATGAATTGAATAGAAATTCATAGGTTGAAATAAAATGTTTTATCGTTAAAAATATAATTTTTAACGTGAATGTGAATAAATGATTTGTTTGTATATACACTGATTTGACTGATATTGATTGGGTCGATAAATTTCACACATCGCCCAACTGCACAAATAAAATCTGTGTTTGATTGTTTGAAACCCCACACGGGTGTTGGGATGAAATTTGAAGTTCACTCATCCTGATTGATTAAATATGTCGATCGATTGATTGACAGGCTGTTATAAGCGTTGAATATCTATATTTGATGCTTATACAGTGTAGTGCACTTTGGTTGATGGTTGATTATTTTCAATGCTATTATATACATGTGTTGTATGAAAATCCATATAATTAATTTTATATGGTAATTGATTGGGCCTCATTCCAGTTTTGAAAAAGAAATATTTGAAAAAGAAATATTTGAAAAAGAAATATTTGAAATAGAATATTTGAAAATAAAGGAATATATGAAGCCGTGTTGATTAGATTGACGCCATTTTGACGTGAACGATATTTATATCGATTTTAAAAGTGATTTCGAAATGAATTGAATTGAAACGAATTCAAAGTGAATTGAATTGAAAGTGTTTTCGAAATGAATTGAATTGAAAGTGATTTCGAAGTGAATTGAATTGAAAGTGTTTTCGAAATGAATTGAATTGAAAGTGATTTCGAAATGAATTGAATTGAAAACGAATTCAAATTGAATTGAAAGTGGATTGAAATGAATTCAAATTGAATTGAAATTTGAATTGAATAGAAATGAACTTTGAAACGAATTTATAAAGAAGAATTCAATTTTGCTTTGAATTGAAATGGAAGTGGAAATAGATTTTGAAACGAATTTTAAAAACTATTTATATAATTCGTTTTGAATAGAAAATCGACGAAGTATATATTATATATATTATATATATAATATAATGGCCTGAATAGAACGCGCCGCGCCGCGGCAGTTCATGAATTTCGACCATTTATTTCAAACGGACATTGCGGGAGATCCGACCGTCGGATTCTCCTAAAACCGGAACCGTTGGGTTCGTATCGAAAAGAGATTTCTAACGAATATTAGAAATTAGAAATCTAACGGTTGGATTTGGAATTATGTCCAAATCAAATTGGAAAAAGGTCGCTGTAAGTGCAGTTCGATGGCCATTGGTGGAAATCGACTGTACGGGCCTTGATAAAATTATTAAAAATAGTAATAATTTGTGTAAAATCATAAGAAATGATTTGTGAAAGTTTGGGATGAAAAACTCCATATTTGAAAAGATAAAAATAGATTTTTATCGAAATGAACTAGTTTTGAACTAGAATTATAATTCTATTTATTTTTAAATAAATAAATTGAATTTGAAAAGGGTTTTGAAAATAACCAAAATTTCCAATGATTGCATTGGAGTGGATTTGAATCGAAATTGTCTTCGGAATATTTCGATGTTGGAATTCGTGATTATACAGGTGTTGTTATGGAAATTTGAAAGATATATTTATATCGTTATTTCCAATACGACATTTGTTAGTCGTAGAATTTGATATTGAATATAAGCCGATATATTTTCTATTCAGAGCCTTGTATTGAATATCAAATGTGATTTGGGTTTGTCGTGAATGGTGTCTTCACTAACACTGTTCTTGAACCCAGTTGAGGAAAGATTAAATCTTTTTATTTAGGTTTAATGAAGTGTACCAATTAAATGATATTTAATTGGAATTGAATTGGTATTGATTTTTGGGTTTATCGTGAACAGTGTTTTAAATAACACTTGTTCTTTAACCCGATAATTAATGGAATGTGATTTTGGGTTTATTGTGAATCGTGTTTTAAATGACACTGATTCTTTAACCCAGATAATGATTAAAACTAAGTGGGGTTTTAATGAATCTTTAATTAGATTGAAAAGATCGAGAATGGAGTATCACCAGTTTTACTCCAGGCGATAGTTAAATCTTTAATTAGATTTGAACGTGAAATGGTAATTGAATTACCGATAACACTGTGGTGTTAGATATGAAGTACTACCAATTTTACTTCATGGGATGAATAGGTTGGGATTGGGAAATAAAATAAATGATTACTTCGGTGTGGTTCGCTAATCCCGACTAGTTTGAATTGATATTCAAAGGAGATTAAAGAATAAATTCAAAGAATTTATCTTGGATAAAATTAATGGGAACTTTTCCCAAAGTATAGGAATATTTGAATAAAAGAATATTCTGAATTGGAATGAGGCGTATGTTGTGTTTGTGTAACACTTTTATAATATATACGCGAGTTATTCAGAAAGGCCGGGTTTATCCCATTCTGAATAACTGATTCGACGTGGTGTCGAAGATGAAGACGATGGTCGAAGACCGGAAGTCTTCACGTCGTTTGGGTGATTACTGATGATCTTGATTGGGCTGTACACCCAAGAAGATGGAAACAGTTTGTGATCGTCCAGACGTACTTGGAGATCGATGGATATGCGAGGTACTAGGTGCCTCCGGTTTCGTTCAGACCCAGAACGGACTTGTAAATGGACTGTGTGTCTGACATTGGATTTTAGTCTGTGTGATTGATCTCTATTAAATATATATCTGTTTGGCGGCGGAGAATTTATTCTCTTGCTTAACGCCCTTCTTTGAGACGTACGAGCTCAGGGGTTATATATTGATGGATATCAAACGCATGGAGTGAATTGCCTGTGTGGCATGCCTGAGTGGCAATTGATCGAGGCTTCTGTTGAAAAGCAAAGTCTCGTGGTGATGATCAAAGCACAGCCTGTGTGGCACCGCTTTGTGTAACGTGAATTCGCGAGCCTCACACCCCGGTTGTGAACCAAAACGGGAGACGGACGTCAGGGAGGGCATGCGTTTCTTTCTAGCTAGAAGTGGCGTCAGTGGTTTTACACGCCCTGACAAGTTTGACTTATGTGGTTGTTGCTGTTGCGAGGCGCCTCGGTTATATCGGTTTCGGCCGATGCATTCTGGTCGGCTGACGGACCAGACTTACACCCCATAGGGTGGGGAGACGTAGTGTTCAGGCATAATAATCCACATCGGTGGACCGGCCCTGAGGATCCAGGGGGCAGTTGCGGCTGTTCCTGAGGGGCGGGCTAGAGCGTCTCGAATCGGTTGAGGACTATCTTTTGCCTCGGTTCATAGACGGAAATCCAATTTCCAAATACGTGACTTTGCGGTTTTATTTGTAAACCTATATATGGCGACATAGTGGCATGGGACGCTCATGTCGCCTATGATTGATACTTATGATTTGAAGTTGTTTTATACACTATGCACTTATAGTAGTATCAAACGATTTGTTTAACCGTATCAAGCATTCTTTGGCTGTTATAAGGGAAAACCCTATCCTCGGCTGCGTTGCATTGTGTGATGGGACCTGGGTCTTATAACAGCTTCATTTTTCTTTATTTAGCATTGCGCTGTTTGTTCTATGCACTGGTATTCTTGGGAGGAAACCCGTTCCGTGTTATACGGCGTGGTCCCTTGATTTACCTAATGATTTAAAATAAAGATTAATAACTGTTTTAGTTCTCACACCAGTCACATGACTGACCTGGAGTTTATTGTTTTAACCTAAACTCTGGGTGCCCCTATTTTGACACGGGCAGCTAGTAGTTTTGGTTTTGCAGATTTATATTCACAGGATCCTGGTTTACAGCTGGAACGATATCCGGAAAGCTTTGTATCCGTATATCTCTTCTAGTTGTGTATTGTATTATTTTCCGCCGCTATGTAATTCATTTTAATCTCTGATATTTTTGTGTAATATATATTCTTTTATACTCTGTATATTCTTGTAATCTGATGCATTGTTGTTATATACAATGAAATGTTCTTCTGTATGCGTTCTATTTTGTCGTGTTCTCAAACGATAGGGCATTTCGAACGGTCTGGGTCGGTTTAGCGACTGGTTCGGACCGAGCGAAATTCCTTCTCGTCACAGTTGGTATCAGAGCTTTGGTTTACAAAGCAGAGAACAAGGCACATTAGAAACATACGAAAGAATTCATCAGATATTGGATTAGTAATATCCAATGAGAATGACTCGTTAGAGATGGGATCAGTAGTATCCTAGAACGAGTGTGAAGAGTATATTTTTGAAAATGAAAACAAATTTTTGTTTTGAAAATTTAAATCAATTATACGTATTTGATTATTTATTTATATTGATTAGGACAGTCCAATATATAAAGATTTCGCGTATGCGCCTAGCTAGCGTCTATTCGAAGATTTAATATACTGGATAGATATAGAATCACACTCTAGTCGCCCGGGGGTGATTCTGATGGTTGATATATCATCATCAGAATTTGTATTCGAGTGACGAAGGTGCGATATCTATATATTTCCTATTGACTGGTGTGAGAACCAAAATTAGATAGGGCCTATTGTTGTGATTTGGCATCAAAAACATGATTTTTGTATATGTATCAAAATTATCAATTTGAAACTCTAATTCATTAATTAATTGATGTTTGTGTTGTTTGTTTATTTGTTTGCTAATTTTTAGCCATTTAGCCCAATTGGATCAAAGATTGAGTTGTATTGAAAATTGGTCGCATTTGTTTGCATATACATATATATCATTGAACAGGTCATAGCAAGGAGGCTAGAGCCAGAGAATAAAATTTGTTTGCCCGACAAATAGGTACATGTTTACTACATAATTTCCTGTTTTGTTTGGGTGATGATGATTTTGTGAGCCTATTGGCTAGCCGCTTGGCTTTTTCTTTTTCTTTTTGAGATCTGAAGGACCGGGGAAGCTATTTGAAATTCCCCGATGCTCCCGGTGCAGGGGAGGTTATGGCGAAATTTTTCAAAAATTTAGGGTGTTAGCCAAATTTTTGAAATTTTGAAAATTCTCAGAAACTAAAGAGTTGGAGAATGGAAGCCAGATCGAGTGTAGAGCTTATTATCAAACCACTTTCGACTTTGTTCCTTTTCGGGGACGAAAAGTTTTAAGTGGGGGAGATTGTAACAACCCGGAAATTCTGGGCCAGTTTAAAATTTTTATTTTGGCGATTTTAGCGAATTTTGATTATTTAAAATGGATTATTTTAAATAATATCGACGAGAAATTTATTTTGAAAAGAATTCAACGTATATATTATATACGTCGTCGTAAGAATATATAATAATTATATATAATTATAAAAGGAATTGAAAATGGCGCGATAGTTCGAAAATTCGATTTCTAATTTCAAATGAATATACAGAAGTCAATATTAGTCAGAATTGAACGAAACAAGAAATATTTGAATCTGTATAACTATATCTTTGTAACGAAGTTGAGAAACTGAGATTTCACTTTATAAATGATGAGATATGTCCAGTTGAAATTTCTGAATAGTCGCTATGGAATTCAGGCCCTTAAAAATGGACATTTTGCAAATGACCTCGGATTTCGACGAAACCAGTTTTGTTGGATCCGCAGTGTCAAATTATTGCTAGCTTTCAAATTTCATAATTTTTCGAATCAATATGTGAGCGAGGCAAAGGAAAACGCGTTTGACCAGTTTCAGTTGATTTTAATCGACTGGAAATTGGCCATTTTTCTAACGGTCTCAGAATTCGACGAAATTAGTTTTGTTAGGACCGTATCGTCGATACGAAGCTAGAAAATATTTTTCTGGAATTTTTCTAGTTAGTATGTGACCCCGGTAATTTGAAATGTACGTTTAAAATTCAATATAGCGATTTAAATGTAAATTCAACGGAAACTTATCGAGACGATCGAATCAGCTTGCGATACATATCCCATTGTGTTCGGAATGGGGGTAAAACGCTATGGACGACAGGCGGTGGGCCTCGTTTCGAGGTCGTATGTGAAAGTCAACTCTTTAGGATAAAATAAATAAATTAAAAAAAAAAAATATAATATCCCTCTCCCTTAAAACCCTCTGCCCCCTCCCCCCCCGATTAAAATGAATTCAACAGAAAAGAAAAAAAAAAAATCTCCAGCCTCGTTCTTCTTCCCAGCGCGCCATCGCCATGGCACCGGACCGCCGCTCCTCTTCCTCCTCTCTCTCCGGCCTCCACTCGAACCTCCCTCCGACGCCCTCGTTCTTCCCTCCCTCGAAAAAACCCCAACGCCCTTGTCCCCAAAATAAATCGCGACCACTCCCCTGAAACCCCTCCGCCTCCCCCCTGAAGCTTTTCCCCTCCAGCGCCCCCCCTGTAAGTTAATTCTGATTTTTCTTATTTATTTATTTTAAAACTGATTTTTTTAGATATTTTTAGAAAAACTGTAAAGATTTGTTTTTAAAACTGATTATTGTTTGATTTTAAAACCGATAATTGTTTGATTTTAAAAAATTGAAAACATATTTATTTTAAACTGAAAACTTGTTTATTTTAATTTGAAAAGCTATGATTTTTATATGTAGAGAATAAAAAGATTAGATCTTTGTTTAGGAAAAAGATTTGATTTTTTTTATTTAAGAAAAATTCGATTTTTATATATTGAACTTTGAAATAAAAATTCGATTTTTATATATTGAACTTTGAACTAAAAATTCGATTTTTATATATTGAACTTTGAACTAAAAATGTGATTTTTATATATTGAACTTCGAACTAAAAATGTGATTTTTATATATTGAACTTCGAATTAAAAATGTGATTTTTATATATTGAACTTCGAACTAAAAATGTGATTTTTATATATTGAACTTCGAATTAAAAATGTGATTTTTATATATTGAACTTCGAATTAAAAATGTGATTTTTATATATTGAACTTCGAATTAAAAATGTGATTTTTATATATTGAACTTCGAATTAAAAATGTGATTTTTATATATTGAACTTCGAATTAAAAATGTGATTTTATATATTGAACTTCGAATTAAAAATGTGATTTTATATATTGAACTTCGAATTAAAAATGTGATTTTTACGTATGTAGTGAAAGCAGCAACGAAGGTGACAAAAAATGCGAGTTGGCGAAGATTTCCTGCATTAGAAGTGCCGTGGAGCTAGGATAGCTATCTGTGAGAACTTCTCGCCTTTCAATTTCTTTTCTAGTTATATATATATACTAGGATGCAGACGGTGCTTAGTAGCACCCGACACAATCGTCCACAGACCATGGACTTGTTTGTTTGGTTGCATAGATTAGTTGGATATTTGAATTGAAATTGAGTTGTTTGGGTGAATTGAATGAATTTGATTGATGTGTGAATGGCGTGGGCCTTCACTAGACCGGGGATAAGGCTAGGCCTCGTCCCGTTTCTAGTATCGTGCCGTTATGCCGCCGAAATTTTCTAAAATATGTTAGAAAATAAAAATATCATTTTATTGTGTAAATGAATTGAATAGAAATTCATAGGTTGAAATAAAATGTTTTATCGTTAAAAATATAATTTTTAACGTGAATGTGAATAAATGATTTGTTTGTATATACACTGATTTGACTGATATTGATTGGGTCGATAAATTTCACACATCGCCCAACTGCACAAATAAAATCTGTGTTTGATTGTTTGAAACCCCACACGGGTGTTGGGATGAAATTTGAAGTTCACTCATCCTGATTGATTAAATATGTCGATCGATTGATTGACAGGCTGTTATAAGCGTTGAATATCTATATTTGATGCTTATACAGTGTAGTGCACTTTGGTTGATGGTTGATTATTTTCAATGCTATTATATACATGTGTTGTATGAAAATCCATATAATTAATTTTATATGGTAATTGATTGGGCCTCATTCCAGTTTTGAAAAAGAAATATTTGAAAAAGAAATATTTGAAAAAGAAATATTTGAAATAGAATATTTGAAAATAAAGGAATATATGAAGCCGTGTTGATTAGATTGACGCCATTTTGACGTGAACGATATTTATATCGATTTTAAAAGTGATTTCGAAATGAATTGAATTGAAACGAATTCAAAGTGAATTGAATTGAAAGTGTTTTCGAAATGAATTGAATTGAAAGTGATTTCGAAGTGAATTGAATTGAAAGTGTTTTCGAAATGAATTGAATTGAAAGTGATTTCGAAATGAATTGAATTGAAAACGAATTCAAATTAATTGAAAGTGGATTGAAATGAATTCAAATTGAATTGAAATTTGAATTGAATAGAAATGAACTTTGAAACGAATTTATAAAGAAGAATTCAATTTTGCTTTGAATTGAAATGGAAGTGGAAATAGATTTTGAAACGAATTTTAAAAACTATTTATATAATTCGTTTTGAATAGAAAATCGACGAAGTATATATTATATATATTATATATATAATATAATGGCCTGAATAGAACGCGCCGCGCCGCGGCAGTTCATGAATTTCGACCATTTATTTCAAACGGACATTGCGGGAGATCCGACAGTCGGATTCTCCTAAAACCGGAACCGTTGGGTTCGTATCGAAAAGAGCTTTCTAACGAATATTAGAAATTAGAAATCTAACGGTTGGATTTGGAATTATGTCCAAATCAAATAGGAAAAAGGTCGCTGTAAGTGCAGTTCGATGGCCATTGGTGGAAATCGACTGTACGGGCCTTGATAAAATTATTAAAAATAGTAATAATTTGTGTAAAATCATAAGAAATGATTTGTGAAAGTTTGGGATGAAAAACTCCATATTTGAAAAGATAAAAATAGATTTTTATCGAAATGAACTAGTTTTGAACTAGAATTATAATTCTATTTATTTTTAAATAAATAAATTGAATTTGAAAAGGGTTTTGAAAATAACCAAAATTTCCAATGATTGCATTGGAGTGGATTTGAATCGAAATTGTCTTCGGAATATTTCGATGTTGGAATTCGTGATTATATAGGTGTTGTTATGGAAATTTGAAAGATATATTTATATCGTTATTTCCAATACGACATTTGTTAGTCGTAGAATTTGATATTGAATATAAGCCGATATATTTTCTATTCAGAGCCTTGTATTGAATATCAAATGTGATTTGGGTTTGTCGTGAATGGTGTCTTCACTAACACTGTTCTTGAACCCAGTTGAGGAAAGATTAAATCTTTTTATTTAGGTTTAATGAAGTGTACCAATTAAATGATATTTAATTGGAATTGAATTGGTATTGATTTTTGGGTTTATCGTGAACAGTGTTTTAAATAACACTTGTTCTTTAACCCGATAATTAATGGAATGTGATTTTGGGTTTATTGTGAATCGTGTTTTAAATGACACTGATTCTTTAACCCAGATAACGATTAAAACTAAGTGGGGTTTTAATGAATCTTTAATTAGATTGAAAAGATCGAGAATGGAGTATCACCAGTTTTACTCCAGGCGATAGTTAAATCTTTAATTAGATTTGAACGTGAAATGGTAATTGAATTACCGATAACACTGTGGTGTTAGATATGAAGTACTACCAGTTTTACTTCATGGGATGAAAAGGTTGGGATTGGGAAATAAAATAAATGATTACTTCGGTGTGGTTCGCTAATCCCGACTAGTTTGAATTGATATTCAAAGGAGATTAAAGAATAAATTCAAAGAATTTATCTTGGATAAAATTAATGGGAACTTTTCCCAAAGTATAGGAATGTTTGAATAAAAGAATATTCTGAATTGGAATGAGGCGTATGTTGTGTTTGTGTAACACTTTTATAATATATACGCGAGTTATTCAGAAAGGCCGGGTTTATCCCATTCTGAATAACTGATTCGACGTGGTGTCGAAGATGAAGACGATGGTCGAAGACCGGAAGTCTTCACGTCGTTTGGGTGATTACTGATGATCTTGATTGGGCTGTACACCCAAGAAGATGGAAACAGTTTGTGATCGTCCAAACGTACTTGGAGATCGATGGATATGCGAGGTACTAGGTGCCTCCGGTTTCGTTCAGACCCAGAACGGACTTTTAAATGGGCTGTGTGTCTGACATTGGATTTTAGTCTGTGTGATTGATCTCTATTAAATATATATCTGTTTGGCGGCGGAGAATTTATTCTCTTGCTTAACGCCCTTCTCTGAGACGTACGAGCTCAGGGGTTATATATTGATGGATATCAAACGCATGGAGTGAATTGCCTGTGTGGCATGCCTGAGTGGCAATTGATCGAGGCTTCTGTTGAAAAGCAAAGTCTCGTGGTGATGATCAAAGCACAACCTGTGTGGCACCGCTTTGTGTAACGTGAATTCGCGAGCCTCACACCCCAGTTGTGAACCAAAACGGGAGACGGACGTCAGGGAGGGCATGCGTTTCTTTCTAGCTAGAAGTGGCGTCAGTGGTTTTACACGCCCTGACGAGTTTGACTTATGTGGTTGTTGCTGTTGCGAGGCGCCTCGGTTATATCGGTTTCGGCCGATGCATTCTGGTCGGCTGACGGACCAGACTTACACCCCATAGGGTGGGGAGACGTAGTGTTCAGGCATAATAATCCACATCGGTGGACCGGCCCTGAGGATCCAGGGGGCAGTTGCGGCTGTTCCTGAGGGGCGGGCTAGAGCGTCTCGAATCGGTTGAGGACTATCTTTTGCCTCGGTTCATAGACGGAAATCCAATTTCCAAATACGTGACTTTGCGGTTTTATTTGTAAACCTATATATGGCGACATAGTGGCATGGGACGCTCATGTCGCCTATGATTGATACTTATGATTTGAAGTTGTTTTATACACTATGCACTTATAGTAGTATCAAACGATTTGTTTAACCGTATCAAGCATTCTTTGGCTGTTATAAGGGAAAACCCTATCCTCGGCTGCGTTGCATTGTGTGATGGGACCTGGGTCTTATAACAACTTCATTTTTCTTTATTTAGCATTGCGCTGTTTGTTCTATGCACTGGTATTCTTGGGAGGAAACCCGTTCCGTGTTATACGGCGTGGTCCCTTGATTTACCTAATGATTTAAAATAAAGATTAATAACTGTTTTAGTTCTCACACCAGTCACATGACTGACCTGGAGTTTATTGTTTTAACCTAAACTCTGGGTGCCCCTATTTTGACACGGGCAGCTAGTAGTTTTGGTTTTGCAGATTTATATTCACAGGATCCTGGTTTACAGCTGGAACGATATCCGGAAAGCTTTGTATTCGTATATCTCTTCTAGTTGTGTATTGTATTATTTTCCGCCGCTATGTAATTCATTGTAATCTCTGATATTTTTGTGTAATATATATTCTTTTATACTCTGTATATTCTTGTAATCTGATGCATTGTTGTTATATACAATGAAATGTTCTTCTGTATGCGTTCTATTTTGTCGTGTTCTCAAACGATAGGGCATTTCGAACGGTCTGGGTCGGTTTAGCGACTGGTTCGGACCGAGCGAAATTCCTTCTCGTCACAGTTTCATCGAAGGGAGTTATCGATTATAGTTTAATCGAAAAGAGATTTTCAAATATGAGATATTTGAAAAGGAAGAGTTATCGAATATTAGTTATTCGAAGAGAGATTATCGAATATCGTTTATTCGAGAAGGAGTTAATCGAATATAGGTTATTCGAAGAAGAGTTAATCAAATAGAGATTTCTCGAAGAGAGTTAATCGGCGAATTCGATTATATCGAATTCAGGAAAGTACTTATACTTTCCAGTGTTTAAATAGAGATTTATTTATTTATAAATAAATAAGTGTTAGGTTAATTATTCACTAATAAGAATAGAAGTTATAATTAAAGTTAGATAATTCAAAAGGAGGGATTATAACGTTATCGTTATAACCAATGTTTTAAATATAGAAGTGGATTAGTAAAATTGGATCCGAGAAAGGCGTAAAGAAGTTGTTAAAGATTAAAAGATAAACTTTGACCATTTCGAAGTTATAACTTTGTTCAGTTAAGGTCTGAGAGGTAATTATACCCCAACTTGAGTGACTTCCTTCTTAACTAAGAAATAGTAAGGTTTGATCGTAAAGGAGTTTTGGAAATGTTTTCCAAACGAGAATCAGAAATGTTTTCTGATAAAAGAAAATAAGAATTTAGAATATAGGGAAACAGGAGATAAGTAAATAAATGAATTAAAGAGATTAATGTTAAATGATGTTTGATTGATATAATTTCCATCTGCAAATATCATTGTTTGCACACTTGTTTTTCTTTGATAGTTAACTCACAGACTATCGAAGTTTTGACCATTTTAACGTTGTTAATATGGAGAGACCGGTTGGATTATTATCCAAAGAACCACTCTGTATTGGCATAAGCGTTGCGAAACATTTATGCCAAAGATAATTGAAGACAGAGTAAAATGCAAGGGCTGTTGTATAAGTCTTAGATAACAGTGACGAAGATGGATATACGGAATAGTGCCTTCGGTTTGTCCAGTCCCAGGACAACTTGTATGGACGAAGGTCTGACAGAATATATCCAATGGATCACGTAAGTTGATCTGTTCAAACGTATTCACGTTTGGTGGCGGAGGAATTCGTTTCTCTTAGCTGTATACCCGTGTTATTTTTGGATAAGTCAATTTGTGATTTGGCGGGTATGACGATGTGACATTCTAAGTGAATGAGGATGACTTGTGTTGATGAATATCTGACAGAGTATTTCCAGAAAGGTCACGTACATTGATTTCTTCAACCGTACCAAGAGTGGAAGCGGAGAAGGAAACTTCTTTAGCTAAAACGTAATGTACTGTTGTAGACGTCAATTAGTGATTTTCGATGGATCTGACAATGTGGCATTCGAAGTGAATCTGTTGTGATGATAAAGCGTAGCTTCTAGCCTCATCATCCGGTTAATGACAGAAATCGGGCAGGCAGCATGGCTAAGTCGGTCGCACCGAAGTAGGGTGTATAATCACCTATCTAGAGAATATTCATTTGTTTCTTAAATCTATCATTGATGTCCCATATATATATACGGGAACGGTTGCTGATCCCAACCGTTGGTGATGTACATTCGATACACTCAACCGAAATGAGTGGTCGGTCATGTGTGGCTGAGTTACAAGATGTTCTTGTTGAACCCCAGTGTATCGTTCCTAGAGTACACTGATCGGAAGGTGGTTCCATACCTTGTCATAGTTGGAAATCCATTATCCAATACGTGCTTGCGATTTTGATTGTATACTATATATGTAGAACGTGAGATGAAAGCGTTTCTTCTAGTTGATATCTATTTGTACATAGACATTATTATAATATCAAAAGGGTTTTTGATATAAAGATATTTTGGATTCTCATATGGGAAAAACCCGTTCCGTTCTGCGGCGTGGTATTATGAGATATCGTTTACTTGTTCATATACCTGTTTAAACAATTTTACTCACACCAGTCCCATGACTGACCTGGAGTTTACTTTGTTGTTTTCCCTAAACTCTTGGGTGCCTAAATTTGTACGGGCAGTCAAGTAGTCGGGATTTACAGATATACTGGAAGAGCTGGAGCAGGAGGCTTCTGGATCATATAGCTATAGTTTATTTCCGCTGTGTTGTAAGTGCTGTACTCTGATAAGTGCTATTGTATACATAACTGTTATATTTCAAAGTTATGTTATATATATTATATGTTATTCGTTCCGCTGTGAGGTTCGTGTTACTCTGATGTTGTGTTCTTCTTCTTCTTCTATTCTAAGTTTCTATCTTATCTATTCTCACCTTCTAATTTCTTTCAATAATTACCAGGATTTTTCGATGTTTTGGTTATCGACATCGAGCTTATGTCGATAACCAAAGTCGCTCAAAATCCGGGTCGTTACAGAATTTTTAGAATCAGTATGTGGCCCCGGCAAATTAAAATGTACGTTCAAATCTAAAATTAAATGTTTTGTACTTTAATTTGAAGAATAACTAACTGTAACAGTCGAATGGGCTTATGAAACATATTCCATTATGTCCGGGATGGGGGTATTTAGCTAGGAGAGACAGTCGTTGGGTTTGATTTGTGGTTCGTGGTGTTAAATTTGATAACAAAGAAAAAGTAGAATTTAATATTAGTATATAATAATATAAATACACTAGAAATTCTCCCTTAACCCTAACTCAACGTCCAAGCCGCAAGAATGAAATCGACGGTCAAAACCACTCAAATTTTCTCCCTAAAAAAATCGATTTATCCACTCAATAATATTTCAAATCTTAAAGCAAAGATTGTAGAGGATCTTTTGCTCTTCCAATCTATACTAACCTCGCCTTTCGTTATGGTGCTAATCGTTCGAATGGAGCCTCCAAGAAGTCGCCGCGTCATCTCGTTTTGCGCACCGTCCTGGCCACCGAGCTGGCCAAGTGGGGTGTCGACGGGAAGCCCTCTCGACGGCGAAGTAGGAGGTGCACTCTGATCGACCTCCAACGACCCTTTGGCGAAGCGACGACCAACCCTAGCTTGGAACCTCAGTTCGACACCGCTGCAGTGTTAGTCAGAAAGAAATAGTAATTAATTTACTTAATTAATTAGTTATTAATTAGTTTAAATTTCAGTTTTATCAATGACATTGGTAAAGTTAAAAAAAAAGAATATATATATATATATATATGAGTAATGTTTTACAAACAAATATTTTATAGTCAAATATACATTGTTTTGAAATTGGAAATATACATATGTTTTTGAAAATAAAAATATCTATGTATTAGAAATATATATACGAAATTGTTAAAGAATGAAATAAAAATATACTTTGCTTTTGAAATAAAAATATACTTTGCTTTTGAAATAAAAATATAATTTGCTTTTGAAGTAAAAATATACTTTGCTTTTGAAATAAAAATATACTTTGCTTTTGAAGTAAAAATATACTTTGCTTTTGAAATAAAAATATACTTTGTTTTCAAAGTAGAAAATATACAAGTTTAAAAGTAGAAAATATACAAGTTTCAAAGTAGAAAATATACTAGTTTCAAAGTAGAAAAATATACTAGTTTCAAAGTACAAAAATATATTGTTTTCAAAGTAGAAAAATATACTGTTTTCAAAGTAGAAAAAATATACTGTTTTTAAAGTAGAAGAGTAAACATACATAGTTTTGAAAATATATATCGCGTTGTTTTGAAAATATATATAGCATAGTTTTGAAAATATATATCGCGTTGTTTTGAAAATATATATAGCATAGTTTTGAAAATATATATCGCATTGTTCTGAATGTATATATCACATCGTTTTTAAAATAGAAGCAGCAGAACAAAAATATGATTTTTATTGTTTAAATGGTAAGATAAAAATATAATTTTTAGTGAAGTAAAAATATAATTTTTATATACATGAGAAGTGTTATAAAAATACGATTTTTATGTATGCATTAGCGATATGAAAAATGTGATTATTTACAAGTTTCCTGACTTGTTTATGTTGATTGGGATGATAATTTTTACACATCGCCCAAGTGCACAAATAATTTATTAAATTATTTGCTATATTTTATGTGTTGGTTGAAAACCCCACATTGGTCTTGGGATGATATTAACGCATCTCCCTTGTGATTAGTTTTAAGCGTTATTTATTTGACGCTTATACAATATTAATATTCACTTTGGATGTTTGGATATTATTAATGATTTTTATCATTATTGTAGAATACATTGCGGTGTTTGAAATCCATATAATTAATTATACGGTAATTGTTGGGTCCCATTCCAATTTTGAATTAAAAGAATATTTTAATACAATATTCAGTTAAATGAAATCAAATAATGGTTTTGATCTTTTAAAGTTCAAAAGATTTTATTATATGGGTTAAAAAGTCACAATGAAAAGGGTTGAGTTAAAAATACGAAATGGGTCATGACACGAGGTTAAGCCCAACTTATGGGATAAGTCTGCCCGGAACCAACCGGCATATCCAGCATCCATAAGTCACAAACTTAATGTGGGAGGTCTGGCCCAGTATAAAATACAAATGAATAAGAAATTGAATTGGCCTATTTAATCTGTTTTAAATAGAAACGCCATTTTAAACCAAACGTGTTTACCGATTTAATGTATTCATTTAAAATGAATATTAAAAAGAAGTGATTTGTAAACTTAAAATTTTAGAAATATTAATATTTTTAAATTTGATAACAAAATAAAACATTCAATTTAGACTTTAAATTGAAATAAAGTTAAAACTGTTTTAAGCCGAATTTATAAATATTTTATAAAGTACGTTTTAAATAGAAATCGACCATATAATATATTTAATGGCCTGAATAGAATGCGCCGCGCAGCGATCGTTCGCGAATTTCGACCATTACCTTTAAATGGACGTAACAGGAGATCAGACCGTCGGATTCTCCTAAAACCAGAACCGTTGGGTTCGTATCGAAAAGAGCTTTTCAATGAATATAAGAGTTTTAAATTCTAACAGTTGGATTTGGAATTATGTCCAAATCAAATTTAAAAAAGTTCGCTATGGATACAGTTCGGTGGCCGTTATTGGAAACCGACTGTACGAGCGAGAATAAAATTATTAAAAATATGGAAATATTATGTAAAATCATAATTAATGGTTTAAAGGGAATTTAGATGAAAATTTCCAATAGTGAAGAGATAAAAATACATTTTATCGATATGAACTAGTTATTAACTAGAACAAATCTTATAATTAAGATTTAATAAAGTTTTCTAATAAGTTAATATTTACTTGGAATTAAATAGAATAAATTGGATTTTTAGGTTGTCGTGAATGGTTTCTTAAATAACACTGTTCTTAACCCCAATTGAGAGAAGAATAAATCTTTTAATTAAGATTTTTAGAGTTCAATCGTATTTGATAATTGGAATAAAATGAAATGTAACTTGGATTTATCGTGAACAGTGTTTTAAACGACACTTGTTCTTTAACCCAGTTTGCAGTGGAATATAATTTGGGATTTATGAATCTTTTATTAAGATTTAAAATGGAATATTTTCCAAGAGAGTAAAGTTTTCCAATTTAATATATTAAACTGGGATTGAATGGAATTTGATTTAATAATATTCGAGATGAGCTTCTGTAAAAGAAGGCCATTAATATATATGGAACTTAAAAGGCTTTGCCGTTATTCCATTTATATTAATAGCTCGATACTGAAATTCATATCGATTATACATTGGTCTGATTTCTATGAAAATCCCCTGTTCAATGGAGATGAATTTTAGTTTATCGTGAACAATGTTTTAAATGACATTAGTTCTTTAACTCAAATAAGGATAAGATTAATTTCTTAAAATTAAATAACCATTAAATAATGATTTTGATATTTAAAACCAAATTGGAGTTTTTAATAAATCTTTAAAAGAAAAGATTTAAGAATAAACTTAAAGGATTTATCTTTGATAGAATAATACGAATATTTTATTAAACGAATATTCTGAATTGGAATAAGGCGTTGGATGTGTTTTTATAGTACTTGATTTTTAATTATAAAATACATGAGTTATTCGGGAAGACCGGATTTAACCCATTCCGAATAATTACTATGACGATGAAGAGTCGAAGATAAAGACGGTGGTTGAAGACCGACAATCTTCACATCGGATGGATGTATTGCTATAAAGACCCTTGATGGGAGTAGCTACCTTGAAGGGGCTTCAGTGGTGGCCGTCCGGATTATTGTTGATTGTTCGTATTTGGTTTTCGCTCAGACCCAGAGCATAAGCTAGTAAATGGATGCGTATCTGACATTGGATTTCATTCCATGTGAATTAAATCGATTTCTGTTAATGTATGTATGTTTGATGGTGGAGGATTTATTCTCTACTTAACACCCTGGTATATATTAATAGTGATTGATCGCATGGCGTGAATTGTCAATGTGGCACGCCAAGATGCAATTGATCAAGGCTTTTGTTGAAAAGCAGGGCCTTGTGGGATGATCAAAGCATAGCCTATTACGGCATAGCTTTGTGTATATCGTGACTTCGCGAGCCTCACACCCCGGTATGAGTCAAAAACGGGATATGGACTACAGGGAGTGCACATGTTTCTTTCTAGCTAGTGGTAGTGTTAGTGCTTTGACATGGCCTGGCATTTTACTTATGTGGATGATGGATTTTGAGGCGCCTCGGATTTGTATAGGCCGATAGTGGTCATATTATAGGTTCAAAGGAACCGGGAAGCGTGTGTTCATGCATAATTAATCCACTACCCTTAGGTAGGGACCGGTCCTGAAGATCCAAGGGTTCACTACGGGGGATCCTGAGGCATTTGCTAGAGTGTCTCGAATCGGAGAGGAGCTTTCCTCTAGCCTCGACTCATGATGGAAATCCAATTTCCAATACGACCTTACGGTTTTGATTGTAGAACTAGTATGGCGACATAGTAGGATGGGGTACTATGCCATCTATGATTAATACATTATGATTGAAATTGTTTTTGAAATATATATACCCATAGATATACACACTAATATTAAATCCGTTTTATCGTATCAAGCATCTTTTGACCATTATAAGGTAAAACCCTATCCTCCGGTTTGCGTTGCATTGTGTGATGGGACTTGGGTCTTATAATGGTTTCATTTTTCTAAAAAGCATTGCGTTGTTTAACGATTTACTTTAATTTATGCACTGGCAATCTAATGGAGTAAACCCGTTCCGCGTTAGCGGCGTGGTCCTGTGATTAGCCTTATTTTTAGATAAGTTTAGTTAAGATTTCTCATACCAGTCCCGTGACTGACCTGTAGTTTGTTTCACTCGCAAACTTGGGTGCCCATATTTTCCACACGGGCAGTCGAGTAGCTTTTTGCAGATATATTTACAGGATCCTGGTTTACAGCTGAAGCGGTATTCGGAAAGCTCTGTATCCGTGTATTCCTTTCGGTTGTATATTTGTATTATTTTATGCTACTATTTAAATGTAATTTAAAACCCTGATATTAATGTATTTCTTTTGTGTAACATATATTCATACTCTGTTATATTCCTATACTCTGATGTAATTGTTGTAATCAGCAATAAAATGTTCTTCAGTTTGTGTTCTGATGTGTATTGTTCTCAAAGCAATCCAGGCTTTCCTTTACTAGGAAGTTTGGGTCGTTTCAGTTGGTATCAGAGCTTTGGTTTACAGAGCTTGAGAACAAAACACATTAGAACCGAACGAAAGAATTCATCAGAGATTGGATTAGTAATATCCAATGAGAATAACTCGTCAGAGATAGGATCAGTAGTATCCTAGAACGAGTGTGAAGAGTATTATTTTCTTTAAAATAAATAAAAAACAAATTTAGTTTTGAATTTTTTTCTAAAAATATGTATTTGATTATACTATATTTTAATGTCGACAATCGAGTATATAAAGTTTTCGAATATACCAGTAATTAACGGATATTCGAAGTTTTAATATACTGGATAGATATAGAATCACACTCTAGACGCCCGGGGATAATTCTGGTGATGTCCGGACATCATCAGTATTTATGTTCGAGTCTCGAAAGTGGGATTCCTATATATTTCCATTGACTGGTATGAGAATCAACACTTAGTTAGGACACATTGCTATGATTTGCACTATGAATATGATTTTTGACTATATATAAAAGTTATGTATATTTGAAAGGTTAATCATCTAATTGATTGCTGGTTGTGATGTTTGATTATTAGTTTAACTAATAAAAGTATAGAAATGACAATTAATTTAACTAAAAAAATTATTGAAACCAATAAATAAAAATTTAATTAAGTTGGTTAATTAAATAACTTTTAGCTTCGTTCCTTTTCGAGGACGAAAAGATTTTAAGTGGGGGCGATTGTAACAACCCGGAATTTGGAGCCAATTTAAAATTTTATTTTAAGGAAATTTTGTAAAAAAAATGCGTCAGAATTTAAAATTTTCATTATTAAATTATTAAAGAAAAAGAAAAAAAAGGTGTATACAATAAAATTCCTTTTTATTTGTATATGTGAAACATAGAAATTGTGTCCATGATAAATTCTTAATGTGAATTTATATTCTCAATGTAAGCATCTAATTTTGGCACAATAAATTCTTGGTGGGGTAATTTAATCTTTAAAACCTAGTGTAATATGGTAAAGACTATCATACTGATCCTAACATCATTTTTTTCATAAATAAACAATTTGATTGGAAAGGATAACTAATTAAATCTTATATATAGTCACTTTGCCCTCTCCCTTTAATGCAGATTTTTAAAACATCTCCCTTTCTTAAATCCATTTAATCCATGATACTATAAAAATATCTGAAAATGGTAAGTTGCCTATGTTGCACTATAAAATCAAAATTAATGGCGTGAAATGGCATGAATTGACTTTTTTAGAAACATCTTTCCAAGTGAAAATTATTGCACCTAAAAACAGAAAGAAAAAATTATAGGATGAACTCATGTCAATTAGAATAATCTTTTTCTAGATTATTAATATGAAAGGAAAAGAAAAAATATTAGCCATAAAACATTAATACTAATCAATCACTCCACTATTAAAAGTTCATGTAGAGTTATGAGTTTGTCGCCATGTCAAAAATTTTCCTAATATAACAAACTAATCACATATTATGCACCAACTTTTTTCATCCGTGCCTGCTTTACTATTCTAAAAGAAGTATATTTCCTTCACTAACTTATTCATTATATTTAGACACGTTCTTAATTCTCTATCGATCACACTTGGCAAAACATCCTTTTATGCCAAAGCTGCAAGAAATTGATATAATGCTACAAAGTCAAGCACACGTTGTAATTAGTATTTGGTATGCTTATATTAATTTATAAATGGAAATTAGGTAATATAATATATTTATACGCTACTTTATTCCATTAGTCATTCATTTTCAAGCACGTTTTTTTTTATTTATTAAACGCAATACATTCATTCCTTTCTTAACAATTTAATGCATGCGGTCCATGTCCTAAATGAAGGCAAGCCACGGTTTATATTTTTCAATTTATGTGAAAACTTTTACCCTTTTAAATCTGGAAACACACGTCATATATTTATTTATTTATATAAAAGGATTAAGTTAATTAAATGAATAATTAAAGACGCATGAAATGGTTCAAATTCATTTAGAAACAAAACTATGCTACTTATTTCTCCTTTCTTCTCTTTGTTATTTACGTTTGAAATTTGAATGAAAAATAATTAAATAGAATAAAACATAAAGGGTTAAAAAGAGAATTAAATAAATTTATAAATACCCTAAAATTAATCCATAACCCTAATTTCAGAAAACAAACATAGCCGCCGCCCCTTCTCTTTTCAATGGCTGAAATGCTCTCTCATTCTTCCTCATTTTTCTTTCAATCTAGTCGATGGTTTCCAAAATTTCTAAAGGGAAAGATGTAGAGCTATGGGAGCTCGTCACAACCAACGGTTGAGATCAATTCTTATGAGCTAATTTATGGGAAATCGAGCTTCAAAGTGGCAGTGTTCGCATCAATTTTTGTGGAGACGGGGAGCAATTGGGTTCACGGTAACATGCAATTCATGTAGAAGAGGAAGAAGAAGTTAGCGGCCTTGTTTTGTGCTAATCAATGTATTAAGTTTTAAATAAAAAATTAATCTAATTTAATTGTGTAAGGTTATAAAATGAATAACTTATTCATATATCCTCAGAACTGAGTGTCGTTCGAAACGTTAGAATCGTGGGATCCAACTCTACAACCCAGATCTGAAACTGAGACTGTTGGTAATCCAGAAAAATAGCAATGTGAGATTTCTATTTTATGATTCAAATTAATTATTTACTGAAATGTGAAATTTATATTTATTTCATAATGTTCACGTGATGTTGTATATCTTTATTGAAACGTTGGTTGTGTTGTGGTGTGGCTTGAATTGAAATTTTGGTATGTTCGATTTTGGTTATAACAATGAATATGAATTGTGATTGTGGTGGAAATATATTTTAGTGTTATGAATAAATTTGTTTATGTTTTAAATAGTAAAACATGAATACATTGGAAACCACATTTAAATGTGAAGTATGTTAATAAAATAGTTCGTGTTAGAAAACTTGTTTTACATTAAAAATTATAATTTTATGTATTGAATATACATAAACATTTGTTCGTGTTTAGAAAATAAGTTTTACATTAAAATTATAATTTAATGTATTGAATGTACATAAATATTTGTTCGCATTTATAAAACAAGTTTCACGTTAAATTATATTTTAATGTTAAGAATGTACATAAGAATTTGTTCATATTAGGAAAACACGTTTCACATTAAATTCACATTTTAATGTTATGAAGGTAAACAAGTTTTTGTCATAGGAAACATCATTAAAAAAATGTTATTTTTAGTGTAATGAATAGATTTACAAAATTGTACATGTTATGAGATGAAACATGTTTTTACACTAAACTTTATTTTTAATAAGATGATCATTTCTAAATAAAAATGTGCACACATTAACTTTACATTTTTAATGTTAATAAGACATTAAAAAGAATTATTGTCATGTTAAATTATTTTCACAATGGAATTCATATTTCAACGTAAAAGGATCATTATAAAACATGTATTTTTATTGTCATTTGTTACCATAAAATGGATTAAAACAAAAAAGAATGTCTTTTTGTCGCCACTTGTTTTAAAATAAAAAGAATGAAATAAAGAGACTAGGTTTCATTATGTCATTTAACAAAAAGAGTAGAATAATATAAATTCTCCATGTTTTAAACTTATAAAACATGTTTACATTAAAACGTATATTTTAATATAATGAATGGTTTAACAAAATTTGTTCATGTTTTAAAATGTAAAACATGGTAAGATTAAAAACTCTAGTTTAATGAAGTATATGAAAATAACATTTTTTTTCATAAACGTTAGTGTTAGAATAAAAGAACACTTTTGTCAAAATGCTTAGTTAGAATTAAAACATCGCTTTCGTTAAAAGTGTTTATCTAGAAATAAACTAGTCATTTGTTTAAGGCTAGAATTAACATGTCATTTAAATAAAAATATGTTATGTAAAAACAAGTTTTCTTTTAAAAATCATATTTTAAATGTCAGGAACAGAATATAGAAAAAGTCATGTTTTAAATAAAAACATGTTTACATTTAAAATTTCACATTTTAAATGTAATGTTAGAGTAAATTGGAAAAGTCACATTTTTATTTTAAAATGTTGCATTTGATTAAAAATGCCTTTTAGTTATAAAATGTTGTATTAATATGTCATTTTGTTAAGAATAGTTAATTAGAATAAAAATATCATTTATGTTAGCATTCAAAGAACGACATTTATGTTAGAATCAAAAGAACATTTATGTTAGAAATAAACATTTATGTTGGAATTCAAAATTATGTTACACTGCCATTAACAAGTTTCCTGACTTGTTTATGTTGATTAGGACGATAATTTTTACACATCGCCCAAGTGCACAAATAATTTATTTAATTATTTGCTATATGTTATGTGTTGGTTGAAAACCCCACACGGGTCTTGGGATGATACTCACGCATCTCCCTTGTGATTAGTTTTAAGCGTTATTTATTTGATGCTTATACAGTATTAATATTCACTTTGGATGTTTGGATGTTATTAATGATTTTTATCATTAGTGTAGAATACATTGCGGTGTTTGAAATCCATATAATTAAATTATATGGTAATTGTTGGGTCCCATTCCAATTTTGAATTAGAAGAATATTTTAATACAATATTAAGTTAAAGGAAATCAAATAATGGTTTTGATCTTTTAAAGTTCAAAAGATTTTATTATATGGGTTAAAAAGTCATAATGAAAAGGGTTGAGTTAAAAATACGAAATGGGTTATGACACGAGGTTAGGCCCAACTTATGGGATAAGTCTGCCCGGAACCAACCGGCATATCCAACATCCATAAGTCACAAGCTTAATGTGGGAGGTCTGGCCCAGTATAAAATACAAATGAATAAGAAACTGAATTGGCCTATTTAATCTGTTTTAAATACAAACGCCATTTTAAACCAAACGTGTTTACCGATTTAATGTATTCATTTAAAATGAATATTAAAAAGAAGTGATTTGTAAACTTAATATTTTAGAAATATTAATATTTTTAAATATGATAAGAAAATAAAAAATTCAATTTAGACTTTAAATTGAAATAAAGTTAAAACTGTTTTAAGGCGAATTTATAAATATTTTATATAGTACTTTTAAATAGAAATCGACGATATAATATATTTAATGGCCTGAATAGAACGCGCCGCGCAGCGACCATTCGCGAATTTCGACCATCAACTTTAAATGGACGTAACGGGAGATCCGACCGTCGGATTCTCCTAAAACCGGAACCATTGGGTTCGTATCAAAAAGATCTTTTCAATGAATATAAGAGTTTTAAAATCTAACGGTTGGATTTGGAATTATGTCCAAATCAAATTTAGAAAAGGTCGCTATGGATACAGTTCGGTGGCCGTTATTGGAAACCGACTGTACGAGCGAAAATAAAATTATTAAAAATATGGAAATATTATGTAAAATCATAATAAATGATTTAAAGGGAATTTAGATGAAAATTTCCAATAGTGAAGAGATAAAAGTATATTTTATCGATATGAACTAGTTATTAACTAGAACAAATCTTATAATTAAGATTTAATAAAGTTTTCCAATAAGTTAATATTTACTTGGAATTAAATAGAATAAATTGGATATTTGGGTTGTCGTGAATGGTGTCTTAAATAACACTGTTCTTAACCCCAGTTGAGAGAAGAATAAATCTTTTAATTAAGATTTTTAGAGTTTAATCATATTTGATAATTGGAATAGAATGAAATGTAACTTGGATTTATCGTGAACAGTGTTTTAAACGACACTTTTTTTAACCCAGTTTGAAGTGGAATATAATTTGGGATTTATGAATCTTTTATTAAGATTTAAAATGGAATATTTTCCAAGAGAGTAACATTTTCCAATTTAATATATTAAATTGGTATTGAACGGAATTTGATTTAATAATATTCGAGATGAGCTTCTGTAAATGAAGGCCGTTAATATATATGGAACTTAAAAGGCTTTGCCGTTATTCCATTTATATTAATAGCTCGATACTGGAATTCATATCGATTATACATTGGTCTGATTTCTATGAAAATCCCCTATTTAATGGAGATGAATTTGAGTTTATCGTGAACAATGTTTTAAATGACATTAGTTCTTTAACTCAAATAAGGATAAGATTAATTTCTTAAAATTAAATAATCATTAAATAATGATTTTGATATTTAAAACCAAATTGGAGTTTTTAATAAATCTTTAAAAGAAAAGATTTAAGAATAAACTTAAAGGATTTATCTTTGATAGAATAATACGAATATTTTATTAAAAGAATATTCTGAATTGGAACGTGGCGTTGGATGTGTTTTTATAGTACTTGATTTTTAATTATAAAATACGTGAGTTATTCGGGAAGACCGGGTTTAACCCATTCCGAATAAATACTACGACGATGAAGAGTCGAAGATAAAGACGGTGGTTGAAGACCGACGATCTTCACATCGGATGGATGTGTTGTGTGACGGCCCGCCCCGCACCAACCGACATTTACTCCAAAAGTGCGCTATACACATGCCCGACTAGCACGGAACGGTCGCCAAAGAAAGGAAAGAAGGGAATGAACTAATCAAGGAACCTGTAGAATGTCTCACAACGCATGGAATAAAATATAATAATAACATACTTGACATAAAACAGGTAAGACAGTGCATAAGCTGATAACTAAAATCAACATCAATCATCAGAGCAGCGGAAATTCAAATACAGCTTATTACAATTTTCCAAATTTACTGTCTCTAAACAAAAGAAAGCTAAAGTAGAAGATGCACCACCAATGCCCAAGCAGTGATCTTCAACAATACAGGGAGAATATTATGTATATATTTTACGTGGAAGCCTCATGCTCATCTCCGGATCATCTACCCGTGCATCACCAGCTAACCTGTCTCTAATCTGCTCGTGTGAGCACCCAGAGTAATAAGAGGAGACATAAAACTCTGGGTCAGGCATAAAGCATGGTGTGAGCGATAAGCATCTAAACATAATAATAACAGGTATACTAAACCATACCTGAACCTGGACCTGCAACCAAAGAGTTAGTACCACATACCGTACAATACTCCAAGGTGCCATAATAAATAGTGTAAGAATACGGGGGTGGGGTGTGCATGTCACAATGATAGCAAACAAATCATCCATAGCAACCATCCTCACATCTCTCACTCAATGCGTAAAGCGTACAATATCTACCACTTTGGAACACTAGACAAATTGAGGTAACGACGAATCCCGACTTGTAGAAACCCTGCTATGACCAAGCTAAACACATGAAGTCATGACCAAACATTTCAATGACCCACTTCATTGGTTATAGCCCTTGGTCCGACCGATGCCATAATGGCCCTGAATCCGCCTTCGTACCTCCTACCATAGTGGTCCAAAGCTATAGACGTCGATAACTCCTTGGCACGCGTCCCGCAGCAAAGCCCAATCATGAAGCGAACTCGTTGATTCCCATCTAAATCTTGAGCTCTAACTTCCCATTTGGAATTCCTTTGCATCTCGGGTTTGGTCGAATTGGAGTGGGTCTTCAGAAGAGTTGTCGCGCAGTAACAGTCCTAGAATTTGGTTCGGTTCGGTAGTCATCACCCTCGGCGGTTCGGTTCGGTAGTCATCACCTTCATCGGTTCGGTTCGGATACTCCACTTCAAGTCGGGTCGGTGTCCTCCTCCGGGTCGGGTCGGGTTGCTGTCTTCCTTCTCGTGTTCCGATCCGCTCCCACGTTTCTTCACGTATTCCGATCCGATCCCCACTTGCTGTCTGATCCGCGAGGCTTTCCCTCTTGCTAGTCCTCCAAAGAGTTTACTTCCGATCCGAGCCCTGCGCCTCCAAGTCGATCTGATCTGGCCCCCATTATTCTTCCGATCCAATCCCCTTTTGTCCACTCCAACTCTAAGTAAACGACCTTCCTTTTTGCCAAGTCTCCTATGTGCCAAACTCCAGTTCGGGTCGGGTTTTCTTGCCCAGTTCACATATCCGATCCGAGCCCTCATCCGATCCGAACCGGTTAGGAACCTGCACATTTCTGCAACTTTCCAGCGAGCTTTCTACGCCATTCGACGACGTTTTCGACCAATTTAACTATTCTAATCAATCATAAAACATTCCAAAGAGTCATAGCAACATGTAATAGCAACCACAAACAGCAAACAACAATTCAAATGAATCAAAATGGATCAAAAGTGACTAAAACTTCATATTTTCCCATAGCATGTTTAAGTAAAACTAATCAAAGGTTTAACAAAACTTAATCAAATCGAACCAAATTTCTAACAGAAGCATACAACATTACTTAAGAATTTCTAAACATTTTTCCAGAATTTATTAGTGTATAAATTCGCTAATCTTCACTAATTACCCTTAATTACCGTAATTAGTGCAAAAACTATGCAAATCACTCACCTTGGCCACAAAGTAAAACACCAAATCTGAAATTCTCTCTGTTTGGGTCGAATTCCTATGTATAGTTGTAGCTCCAACCTTGTTTTGTTGCTATTTGGCCTTGTTTTGATGTAGTTTAGGCTAAATCTTCACTAAAAATGTGTTTTGGAGAGGTTTTAGAGGATGGAAGCCATTACTAAGGTCTCAAGAAGATTTGTGGTAGCTCAAAACTGAAATGAAAGTGATTTCCTAACCCTAATCAGTCCTCCTATACCTCTAAACCCGAAATTTCCCTCTGGGCCTAGCTGCTAATCACCCGGTTAAGCCCAATTAAGCTGTTTTTCACCATCTGAAACGTGTTTCAGCTATATCTCCCAAAAGGTGAGTCCGTTTGGCTAATTGACCACTCTACGGAAAGAGAAACCATCATCCGGAGCCAATGGAAGTGGTTTCAGGTCAAAATTCCTTTCCAGTCAAAAATTATGGCCAAAACAGTGCCAACTAGGGGTAAAATGGTCATTTAAAAATCGGGAAAAATCATGAACATGGGAAATGACCCCAATAGTCGTCCCCCAAAGTTACATGACCATACGACTTCGTATGTGAAAGAAATAAATATCCTACGATCCTATGATGCGTAGAATACGGGTCGTTACACTCTCCCCCCCTTAAGAAATTTCGTCCCCGAAATTCCTTAACCCTAAACACACAAAGGATCCCGCATGCCTAACAACCACATACAACAATCAAACATGCAAAACAAACAAACAAGCCTATCCTAGCATGCGGAAAACTAAATCGAAGTCAAAATCTTACCAGGCAAAGAGTTCTGGGTGTGTCTTCCTAATGACCTCCTCTGTCTCCCAAGTACAATCATTCTCGTCCTCGCTCCACTGTACCTTGACTAGCTTCACCGCCTTCCTTCGAAGTTGCTTCATGTCGTGCGCGACAATACGGGCCGGCTTGCGGTTCCCAACCGCCTCGGGTTCTACTTCGAAGTCCTCCAACTGATCATGTGGAATAGTCATATCTGGGTCGTGAACGAACTTCCTTAGTTGGGAAACATGAAATACGTTTTGAACTCCCGCCATCTTCTCTGGTAAGTCAATTCTGTATGCCAAATTCCCGACTAGTTCAAGAACAGGGAATGGGCCAACAAATCTTGGTGCCAACTTGCCTCTCCTGCCAAATCGTATTATGCTCTTCAACGGAGAAATCTTGACAAACACCAAGTCACCAACGGAGAATTTTAAGTCTCTTCTTCTCTTATCAGCATAACTCTTCTGCCTATCCTGGGCTGCCTTCATTCGTTGTTGAATGATCTTGATCTTATCTGAAGTTTCCCTCACCACATCTGGTCCAAGCATAAACTTCTCGCCAGTCTCTATCCAACATGATGGTGAGTTACACAGTCTTCCGTACAAAGCTTCAAACGGAGCCATACCGATACTGGATTGGTAGCTATTATTATATGCAAACTCTACTAGATGCAAATGGTCATCCCATGATCCACCAAAATCCAATATACATGCTCTCAAGAGATCCTCCAAAATACGATTCACCCTCTCCGTCTGACCGTCGGTCTGAGGATGATATGCAGTACTGAGATGTAACTCTGACCCTAGAGCCTCTTGTAAGCTCTTCCAAAACCCACTAGTGAACAACGGGTCTCGTTCGCTCACAATGCCTTTAGGTACTCCATGAAATCTCACTACCCACTTCATTTACAATTCTGCTAACTTAGCTGCCGTTTTGGTCGATTTGACTGGTATAAACCTTGCACTTCTCGTTCGCTCACAATGCCTTTAGGTACTCCATGAAATCTCACTACCCACTTCATTTACAATTCTGCTAACTTAGCTGCCGTTTTGGTCGATTTGACTGGTATAAACCTTGCACTTTTAGTCAGTCGATCCACAACTACCCAAATTCTATCATGTCCCGATCTAGTCCTTGGTAAACCATCAATAAAATCCATCGAGACTTGCTCCCATTTCCATTCGGGAATTTCTAAGGGCTGTAACAACCCACTAGGCTTCTTTTGCTCGGCTTTAACTAGCTGGCAATTCATGCACTTGGATATAAACTTCCCAACGTCTCTTTTCATCCCTTCCCAGTAGTAAGTCTGCTTCATATCTCGATACATCTTGTTACCACCGGGGTGTATAGTCAGCTTTGAGTGATGACATTCTCTAAGCACTTCATCACTCAATCCATTGACATTGGGTACAACAAGCTTTCCATTCTTTCTAAGCCATCCATCTCGATCAAGCCCATACTTGTTCATCTCCTCATTGACACACATCTCTAACTTGGAGATGATTTCCAATAGGTTAGGATCGTCCCTCTGACTAGAGCCGATCCGCTCAATCAAAGTGGGTCTGATCGTCAAACTTGCTAACATTTTTGGGTCCAATTCGCACTTTGGTCTGAAATCAAACCCCGCGATATACTCCAGTTGCTTCCATTCAAGGAACATAGCCCCTAAGTTGGCATGTCTTCTACTCAATGCATCAGCCACCGCATTGCCCCTTCCCGGTGTGTATGCGATGTTAAAATCATAGGAAGCTAAGAACTCTAACCATCTATGTTGACGGAGATTCAGATCTTTCTGAGAGAAGAGATACTTTAACGACTTATGATCCGTAAACAGCTCAAATCTTTCTCCCAAGAGATAGTGTCTCCACATCTTTAACGCGAACACGATCGCTGCCAATTCTAAATCATGGGTAGGGTATCTTCTCTCGTGCGGTTTCAATTGCCGACTTGCGTAAGCTACAACCCTACCGCCATGCATCAATACAGCACCCAGTCCGGTACCACAGGCATCCGTGTATACCGTCATCTCTTCATCCCCCTTAGGAATGACTAATACTGGTGCGCTTGTCAACTTGTCCTTTAGACTTTTAAATGCATTCTCGCACCTTTCATCCCAGACAAAAGCTTGATTCTTCTTGGTCAACTGGGTCAATGGTGCTGCTATCTTGGAGAAACCTTGGATAAACTTACGATAATATCCAGCTAATCCCAAGAAACTTCTTACATCTGTTGCGTTCTTGGGCGTAGGCCAATCTTGTACCGTAGCCACCTTCGCCGGGTCCACGGCAATACCATTCTCTGATACAACATGGCCCAAGAACCTCACTTCCCTCTTCCAGAAGTGACACTTAGAAAACTTTGCTTTCAATTGGTGTTTTCTCAACACCTCCATCGCTACTCTTAAATGTTCCTTGTGTTCTTCCTCTGTCCTCGAATAGACCAAAATATCATCAACGAACACAAGGACAGACTTATTCAACTGATCTCTGAATACCCTATTCATAAGATCCACAAAATATGCCGGGGCATTAGTCAGCCCAAATGGCATAACCAACCATTCATAAAATCCAGACGGCGTTCGAAATGCCGTTTTAGCTATACTCTCAGCTTCCACTCTAAGCTGATGAAAACCTGTCGCGAGATCCAACTGGGAGAACACTCTCGCGCCACTCAACTGATCGAACAAATCATCTATCCGCGGTAGAGGATACTTATTCTTCCTCGTCACTTTATTCAACTCGCGGCAGTCTACACACAAACGAAGGGAACCATCCGTCTTGGTAGCAAACACAACTGGTGCTCCCCATTCGGAAACACTCCTTCTGATAAATCCCTTCTTCAATAGATCGCTGACTTGCACCTCGAGCTCTCGCTGCTCCCTTGGTGCCATACGACGAAGTGGCATCACTATAGGCCTGGCATCTTTTACCAAATCAATACGGAACTCAATCTCTCGGTGTGGTGGAAGTCCGGTCAATTCTTCAAAAACATCCGGATACTGGCCAACCACAGGCAAACCTGACAACTCACTATGCGGAATGTCGAGGGAGTTTAGAAAACTAGACAATACCCCCTCACTGGGTAGACCACCAAACACTATCCTCCGCCCGTCATCCACTCTAGCTGTCACCAAAAAGCCCTCACAGTCTACCACCACCCCATACCTTCGGAGCCAATCTACTCCCAAAATAATGCCAAACCCAGTAAAGCCCAAAACAAAGCAATCACAAACAAACATGCATCCATGACTCGATAAGACCACATTATGACAAATCATGCTAAGGCTAGTCGAACCACCAATCGGGTTCATCACTACTAAAGGTCTATCGACAATCTCGGGCTCCAATCCCAACCTATCTACCAGGTCACTAGGTATGAAAGAACTGGAAGCTCCGGTATCAAACAAAACTCTAACAGGAACATCGTAAACAGAAAGCATACCTTGAATGACGACATTCTTTCCTTTCTCCGCCGCAGTTGGGGCATTCGACGAAGAAGGAATAGCATTAAGGGCATATGCTTTCACCATTTGCTTTTCTTTGGGGGGTTGCGGACACTTGTCCTTGTGATGTCCCATCTGGCCACAGTTGAAGCACTTCCTATCCGCTGACTTGGCCCGACAATTACTAGCATAATGGCCCTTCTTACCACAGCTGAAGCACTCAACATCTTGCTTATTCTTTTTCTTCTGGCCATCCTTAGTCTGATTCTTCTTTCTCTTATTCTGGGAACCACCTTTGCCTGCACCACTTGCTTGTGGCTTTGGCTCATCTGCAGATGCAACCTCGGTCTTCGGCTTAGGGTAGAGACTTTCTGATCTTAATGCTTTCCCCACAATTGATTCAAATGTCTCATCGATGTGGTTAATAAGTTTTTCCCCCAAGTACTGATCCAAACCAGTTATGAATTTCTCATTCTTTTTCTCGGCAGTATCAATAAGAGATAACCCATATTTTGACAAAGTGTCAAATTCAGCAATATACTCCGAGACAGCTCTGCCATTCTGCTTGAGCTCCAAGAACTTCTTAAACAGCACTGACTTCTGAGCAGCTGGAATGAACTTCTCGCTAAAGCGAGCCTTAAACTGCTCCCAAGTAATCTGATCTTCGGGAGTAGCTGCCTTTATAGCATTCCACCAATTCATTGCCCGCCCTTGCAACTGACGGGACGCTAGCTTTCTCTTCATCGCAACCTCGATACCCAAATCCTCGAAAATACGTTCGCAACTATCCAACCAATCCTGAACATCCGTAGCCGACTCCGTTCCGTGGAACTACTTCCCACCAAGACTAGTATAATCCTTATTCAGCTTGGCGAAGTCGACTCTTGGCGCCTGCACTATTGGACCACCACCATTTCCACCATTGGGAGCTGCCCTCTGTACATCTCTAAGCATCTCTCTCATGAGGTCAGTAAACATCGTCCTCATGTCAGCAGCATTCCCATTATTGGCTCCCCTACCAGCACCTCTAGTATATCGGCTCATCGTCAATCTGAAAATGGAAACGATTAACGACTCCATAGTGGTGCTAGTGCAGTACGACTTCATCCTTATACTAGTAGTAGTATATATATATATATAGCTTTTAAAAACCAAAGTAATCACAAATACGCTTTCTCGTATACGTATATTATCTCTCCCTGATAACTTCCCTAGGTTAACTACGCAACCTAGAGCTCTGATACCAAGTGTGACGGCCCGCCCCGCACCAACCGACATTTACTCCAAAAGTGCGCTGTACACATGCCCGACTAGCACGGAACGGTCGCCAAAGAAAGGAAAGAAGGGAATGAACTAATCAAGGAACCTGTAGAATGTCTCACAGCGCATGGAATAAAATATAATAATAACATACTTGACATAAAACAGGTAAGACAGTGCATAAGCTGATAACTAAAATCAACATCAATCATCAGAGCAGCGGAAATTCAAATACAGCTTATTACAATTTTCCAAATATACTGTCTCTAAACAAAAGAAAGCTAAAGTAGAAGATGCACCACCAATGCCCAAGCAGTGATCTTCAACAATACAGGAAGAATATTATGTATATATTTTACGTGGAAGCCTCATGCTCGTCTCCGGATCATCTACCCGTGCATCACCAGCTAACCTGTCTCTAGTCTGCTCGTGTGAGCACCCAGAGTAATAAGAGGAGACATAAAACTCTGGGTCAGACATAAAGCCTGGTATGAGCGATAAGCATCTAAACAGAATAATAACAGGTATACTAAACCATACCTGAACCTGGACCTGCAACCAAAGAGTTAGTACCACATACCGTACAATACTCCAAGGTGCCATAATAAATAGTGTAAGAATACGGGGGTGGGGTGTGCATGTCACAATGATAGCAAACAAATCATCCATAGCAACCATCCTCACATCTCTCACTCAGTGCGTAAAGCGTACGATATCTACCACTTTGGAACACTAGACAAATTGAGGTAACGACGAATCCCGACTCGTAGAAACCCTGCTATGACCAAGCTAAACACATGGAGTCATGACCAAACATTTCAATGACCCACTTCATTGGTTATAGCCCTTGGTCCGACCGATGCCATAATGGCCCTGAATCCGCCTTCGTACCTCCTACCATAGTGGTCCAAAGCTATAGACGTCGATAACTCCTTGGCACGCGTCCCGCAGCAAAGCCCAATCATGAAGCGAACTCGTTGATTCCCATCTAAATCTTGAGCTCTAACTTCCCATTTGGACTTCCTTTGCATCTCGGGTTTGGTCGAACATGAGTGGGTCTTCAGAAGAGTTGTCTCGCAGTAACAGTCCTAGAATTTGGTTCGGTTCGGTAGTCATCACCCTCGTCGGTTCGGTTCAGTAGTCATCACCTTCATCGGTTCGGTTCGGATACTCCACTTCGAGTCGGGTCGGTGTCCTCCTCCGGGTCGGGTCGGGTTGCTGTCTTCCTTCTCGTGTTCCGATCCGCTCCCACGTTTCTTCACGTATTCCGATCCGATCCCCACTTGCTGTCTGATCCGCGTGGCTTTCCCTCTTGCTAGTCCTCCAAAGAGTTTACTTCCGATCCGAGCCCTGCGTCACCAAGTCGATCTGATCTGGCCCCCATTATTCTTCCGATCCGATCCCCTTTTGTCCACTCCAACTCTAAGTAAACGGCCTTCCTTTTTGCCAAGTCTCCTATGTGCCAAACTCCAGTTTGGGTCGGGTTTTCTTGCCCAGTTCACATATCCGATTCGAGCCCTCATCCGATCCGAACCGGTTAGGAACCTGCACATTTCTGCAACTTTCCAGCGAGCTTTCTACGCCATTCGACGACGTTTTCGACCAATTTAACTATTCTAATCAATCATAAAACATACCATAGAGTCATAGCAACATGAAATAGCAACCACAAATAGCAAACAACAATTCAAATGAATCAAAATGGATCAAAAGTGACTAAAACTTCATATTTTCCCATAACATGTTTAAGTAAAACTAATCAAAGGGTTAACAAAACTTAATCAGATCGAACCAAATTTCTAACAGAAGCATACAACACTACTTAAGAATTTCAAAACATTTTCCCAGAATTTATTAGTGTATAAATTCGCTAATCTTCACCAATTACCCTTAATTACCGTAATTAGTGCAAAAACTATGCAAATCACTCACCTTGGCCACAAAGTAAAACACCAAATCTGAAATACTCTCTGTTTGGGTCGAATTCCTATGTATAGTTGCAGCTCCAACCTTGCTTTGTTGCTATTTGGCCTTGTTTTGATGTAGTTTAGGCTTAATCTTCACTAAAAATGTGTTTTGGAGAGGTTTTAGAGGATGGAAGCCATTACTAAGGTCTCAAGAAGATTTGTGGCGGCTCAAAACTGAAATGAAAGTGATTTCCTAACCCTAATCAGTCCTCCTATACCTCTAAATCCGAAATTTCCCTCTGGGCCTAGCTGCTAATCACCCGGTTAAGCCCAATTAAGCTGTTTTTCACCATCTGAAACTTTTTTCAGCCATATCTCCCAAACGGTGAGTACGTTTGGCTAATGTGACCACTCTAAGGAAAGAGAAAGCATCATCCGGAGCCAATGGAAGTGGTTTCAAGTCAAAATTCCTTTCCAGTGAAAAGTTATGGCCAAAACAGTTCCAACTAGGGGTAAAATGGTCATTTAAAAATCGGGAAAAATTATGAACATGGGAAATGTCCCCAATAGTCGTCCCCCAAAGTTACATGACCATACGACTTCGTATGTGAAAGAAATAAATATCCTACGATCCTATGATGCGTAGAATACGGGTCGTTACATGTTGCTACAGAGACCCTTGATGGGAGTAGCTACCTTGAGGGGGCTTCAGTGGTGGCCGTCCAGACTATTGTTGATTGTTCGTATTTGGTTTTCGCTCAGACCCAGAGCATAAGCTAGTAAATGGATGCGTATCTGACATTGGATTTCATTCCATGTGAATTAAATCGATTTCTGTTAATGTATGTCTGTTTGGTGGTGGAGGATTTATTCTCTACTTAACACCCTGGTATATATTAATAGTGATTAATCGCATGGCGTGAATTGTCAATGTGGCACGCCAAGATGCATTTGATCAAGGCTTTTGTTGAAAAGCAGGGCCTTGTGGGATGATCAAAGCACAGCCTATTACGGCATAGCTTTGTGTATATCGTGACTTCACGAGCCTCACACCCTAGTATGAGTCAAAAACGGGATATGGACTACAGGGAGTGCACACGTTTCTTTTTAGCTAGTGGTAGTGTTAGTGCTTTGACATGGCCTGGCATTTTACTTATGTGGATGATGGATTTTGAGGTGCTTTGGATTTTTATAGGTCGATAGTGGTCATATTATAGGTTCAATGGAACCGAGAAGCGTGTGTTCAGGCATAATTAATCCACTACCCTTAGGTAGGGACCGGCCCTGAAGATCCAAGGGTTCACTACGGGGGATCCTGAGGCATTTGCTAGAGTGTCTCGAATCGGAGAGGAGCTTGCCCCTAGCCTCAACTCATGACGGAAATCCAAATTCCAATACGACCTTGCGGTTTTCATTGTAGAACTAGTATGGCGTACTATGCCATCTATGATTAATACATTATGATTGAAATTGTTTTTGAAATATATATACCCATAGATATATACACTAATATTAAATCCGTTTTATCGTATCAAGCATCTTTTGACTATTATAAGGTAAAACCCTATCCTCCGGTTTGCGTTGCATTGTGTGATGGGACTTGGGTCTTATAATGGTTTCATTTTTCTAAAAAGCATTGCGTTGTTTAACGATTTACTTTAATTTATGCACTGGCAATCCAATGGAGTAAACCCGTTCCTCGTTAGCGGCGTGGTCTTGTGATTAGCTTTATTATTAGATAAGTTTAGTTAAGATTTCTCATACCAGTCCCTTGACTGACCTGTAGTTTGTTTCACTGGCAAACTCGAGTGCCCATATTTTCCACATGGACAGTCGAGTAGCTTTCTGCAGATATATTTACAAGATCCTGGTTTACAGCTGAAGCGATATTCGGAAAGCTCTGTATCCGTGTATTCCTTTCGGTTGTATATTTGAATTATTTTCCGCTGCTATTTAAATGTAATTTAAAACCCTGATATTAATGTATTTCTTTTGTGTAACATATATTCATACTCTGTTATATTCCTATACTCTGATGTAATTGTTGTAATCAGCAATAAAATGTTCTTCAGTTTGGGTTCTGATGTGTATTGTTCTCAAAGCAATCCAGGCTTTCCTTTACTGGGATGTTTGGGTGAACCCGCCCGACAAATCCAGCTGCCACAAATGTCAGTCTAATGTGGGAGGTCTTAGGCATAAATTAAATGCGTAACAGTTGTAAAAACATGAGGTTCGGCTCGTTTGTGGTGTAAGACTGCCCGGACCCGCCGGGCAAATCCAGCTGCCACAAATGCCAGTCTAATGTGGGAGGTCTTTACAAGGTTACGGTGTTAATGAATTAAGAAACACTTAACTAGATAAACATGTGGTGGGACATGGGGGTTAAGTGGGTGTCTTGTGTAATGACCCGGATTTTTGACGGTGAAATAATTAACTTATTTAATTATTTAAACAATGAATATATTATTTAATCGACAACGTTAGGACGTATAATTATAATATAATTATAATCGAGCTCGAAATGGCGCGACAGTTCGCTATTTGACGATTTGAACTTCAACTGAAGGTACATGATTCGTTTTAAGCCGGATTTCTGTGAAATAAGAAACATACGAAGCTGATGAAGTATATTTTTCTAGTTGAAGAGAAAAATCGGGATTTCGTCATGTAGATTTTGATTTATGTCCAAATCAAATTTTAGAAAAGTCGCTATGGAATTTTTAATAATTTAATTCGATTTAAAAGGAGTTTTGAGTGTAACTAGATCAGACGATCGAATCAAGCCACGAAACCAGTTCCGTTGAGTTCGTATCGTCGTTTAGAGTCAGAAAACATATATAGTTTGTTATTCTTGAGCATTGGAAAATTTGGTGCCTAAAGGAGCACTTACGGTGCGTAGAACATAGCGTACCGGGAAACAGTCTCGGAATGCGACGAACTGTGTGCCATTGAGTTCGTATTAATTTATCATTATAAGAAAGTCAAGTTTCGCGGCAAACCGATGACGTATGTGACATCGGTGGCCAAAAACGCCTTGTGTTGAGTTAACCATTTATACGTTTTAAACAGGGGTAACTTTATTTGAATGGTTAACTGGTCAAACGAACTCGAAATTCAACGAAACAAGTTTCATACGAAACCTTAGGAAGAGGTCTAGTGAAACGTCAAGGCCTCATATTTTTAAGATTTTTTCTGTAATTTTAATGAATTAATGCTCGGTGTTTTTCATCGATATTTTCTAAGGGATTTTCGCAAAACGTGTCGGAATTCGACGAAACCTATCCCACTGGGTTCGGAATATTTTTCTATGCTAGGAATGGCTTAGTTTGTCAAAAACAAAGATCGTATAGATTTGTTTTAACACGATACTTCATATGTAAGGAATTTGATAATAAAAAATATATATATATTTCCAATCCGTTCCTCTATAAATATAAGACCCATTTCTCTTCTAAACCTAATAAAAAGTCCATGGCTTCATCTTCGAGCCGCCACCAAGTATGTCCTCAAAGCCGATCGGAAAGAAATCCTCTCGAGAAATTCAAAGAAAATAAATAAAATCATCTTATGTATATATTTCAATTCCGGTCCACCTGCTCTTCAACGCGGTGGGGTTTTCTTCGAAGTCGACATGGTCTCTGGGTGTGATGTCGTTCTCTACCGCGAGATAGGGTTCGCTTGACGTCGAATCTGATAGAAGAGGGTCGAGCTGCTCGGAACAGGGATGTTGAGCGTACCATTGCGTTTGGAAGAGAAGGATTGGGGAAGTGTACGGTGGGAAAAAGGTTTCAAGCGTAAGCAGCACATAAATGGGGAGGCGGGTTCTGATATAGAGTGAGAAGCGAATGGAGAGGAACAAGGGTTGAGAACGTGATTGTTAAAGCATGGTGTTCTTCTGAGTTGGATCCATGAAGTAGTAAAGCAAGAGGATGACAAAGAAGTTTAGATGTCGCATTTTTGTTGAGACCGATGTGAATTGGTCTGGACATGTTTCGGTAGGGGGGTCTGCGAAGGGGTATTTGAGGTGAAAGAAGGAGACAGAAGTGAGAAGTCAAGGGGAGGAGGTCCAGATTTATAAATAGCGTAGTGATGTTTATTGTTTGAAATTTCAAGGGAGTGTGAGCGAGAGTGAGGCTAGCAGGGAAATGGGAATGGCCGACTTCTGGAATTGGAATTCCATCAGGGAAGAAGGGGCGGGTATGATTTTCCAAGTGGGCCGCATGTTTGAATAGGCCCATATACATTTGTATAAAGGAAAGAAAGGAAAAAAATTAATTTAAAAAGAGAAAGAAACAAACAAAAGAAGAGTTGGGTTTTTTCCAGAGAAGGGGACAGACGCATTGAATTGGGGAAGGCATGCACTAGCGAGAGTAGGGTTGAGTGGTGGTAGTGGGCCTATAAATGGTAAGGCCCAAATATATAAAATGATTTTTAGTTTATATTTAATATTGAATAATACACAACTTGTATAAATCATATCTTATACATACGGACTCAGATTGACGAACCGTAAGTTGCGTTAGGACCGTCTGGACGAGAGCTGCACAATGAAGCTTACTGGATGTGGATTGGGGCTCGTATGAATTTATGGAGAAATAAATTGTTTGATTCAAATCAAATAACAGTTTATCGTTCTTTAACGATGAACTGCAAATGTGAGTAAAACTCACCAACTCTGAACAGTTATATTTTTATAATGTATTTTTAGAACTGTTAAACATCTGTTGATTGTTGTGTGTTGGTTGATTGATTGAACTGCTAGTCAGTTTGTGAAAATTATATATATATATATATATACATATGCAATTATATATATATATATATAAACCGCTAAATATTTATATATTGATTCTGCTATCAGAATAATTTATATTGAACTGAAAGTGATGATAATCATATTGTGTAACATCGGTGGATGCAGGGAGACAGGTTGGAGGAATACGACTGGATTCCTCAACAGTTATTTTATTGTTTTTCATATATTGTTATATGATGTGATATAAAATCTGTGGGCGATTATATGTGCTTGGACGATATTGAACATCGTGATTTGATATGATTGAATACCATAACATACCGAAATGTTGATAAGGGTATTTTCAAAGTGATATTGAAAAAGAGATATTTATAAAGTGGAATATTTATAAATAAGAAATGTTTATAAATTGGAATATTTATAAGTAGGAGATATTCAAAAAGGGAATAATTACAAACCATTTTCTTTTTGAATGGAAAGGCCTGTGTGGCGGGTTTGGGGATTTTCCCAATGCTCCCGTTACAAAGGAGGTTATGGCGAATTTTTCAGAGAATTTGAGGAGTTAGAATATTTCAAGAATAAATTTGAAAAGGAAATATTTGTAAACCATTTACAAATAGAATTGAAAAGGAAACGTTATAAAAAAGGAAATCATTTTTAAAGTGTAGAACCGTTATTTAAAAGTAAATCTTTTCAAATGAATAAAACGTTGTTAAAAAGGAAATCTTTATAAATTGAATAAAGTAAATCGAATATGGAATTCGAAGGGAGTAAATCGAATATGGTATTCGAAAGTTAGTAAATCGAATATGGTATTCGAAGGGAGTAAATCGAATATGGTATTCGAAAGTTAGTAAATCGAATATGGTATTCGAAGGGAGTAAATCGTATATGGTATTCGAAAGTTAGTAAAACGAATATGTTAAATCGAAATGGAAGATTATCGAATATCGTTTATTCGAGAGGAGATTATCGAATATCGTTTATTCGAGAGGAGATTATCGAATGTAGTTTATTCGAAGGAGTTATCGATTATTAGTTAATCGAAGTGAGTTATAGAATATTAGTTAAATCGAAGGAGTTATCGAATATAGTTTATTCGATGGAGTTAATCGATTAGAGTTAAATCAAATGAGTTGATCGAATATAGTTATTCAAATAGAGTAAATGAGTTAATCGAATATAGTTTATTCGAATAGAGTTAGAGGAGTTATCGAATATAGTTTATTCGACAGGAATTAAGTGAATCAGTTAAGTTAAACTAAGTGAATTAGTTAAGTGAAATGGTTAAGTTAACCAAAGTGAATTAGTCGAGTTAATCAATTTGCCATCTCGTACGACTGCTAGCGTAATTCGCAGGGCTGTACATAGCCTAAGGCGGTCGGATGTTTCCTGAGGGAATCAGGTGTAACCATTTGTGATCGCTGCGATCTAGAGTCAAACGAATGGAGTCAAATCGAATATTAGTTATTCGAAAGGAGTTAATCAAGTTGAGTTAAATAAAACCAAGTTAGTCGAGCCTAGGTTAATCAAATCGAAATGGTCGAACCAAGTAAGTCGAGTTTGTTCGAGTCAAGTTAAGTTAGTCGAGTTAGTCAAGTTAAGCTCGTCGAGTTAAATTTATCGATGTTAGTTTCATCGAAAGGAGTTATCGATGTTAGTTTCATCGAAAGGAGTTATCGATGTTAATTTCATCGAAAGGAGTTATCGATTATAGTTTGATCGAAGTGAGATATATCGAATAAGAGTCATTCAAAAAGAGATTATCGAATATAGTTTATTCGAAAGTGAGATTTTCAGATATGAGATATTTGAAAAGAAAGAGTTATCGAATATTAGTCATTCGAAGAGAGATTATCGAATATCGTTTACTCGAGAAGGAGTAATCAAATATAGTATATTCGAAAGGAAGGAGTTAATCGAATATGGGTTATTCGAAGAGGAGTTATTCAAATAGAGACTTCTCGAGGAGAGTAAATCGGCGAATTCGATTATATCGAATTCGGGAAAGTACTTATACTTTCCAGTGTTTAAATAGAGATTTGTTTATTTATAAATAAATAAGTGTTAGGTTAATTATTCACTAATAAGAATAGAAGTTATATTTAAAGTTAGATAATTCGAAAGTAGGGATTATAACGTTATCATTATAACCAATGTTTTAAATATAGAAGTGGATTCGTAAAATTGAATCCGAGAAAAACGTAAAGAAGTTGTTAACGATTAAAAGATAAACTTTTACCATTTCGAAGTTATAACGATGTTCAGTTAAGGTCTGAGAGGTAATTATACCCCAACTTGAGTGACTTCCTTCTTAACTAAGAAATGGTAAGGTTTGATCGTAAAGGAGTTTTGGAAATGTTTTCCAAACGAGAATCAGAAATGTTTTCTGATAAAAGAAAATAAGAATTTAGAATATAGGGAAACAGGAGATAAGTAAATAAATGAACTTAAGAGATTAATGTTAAATGATGTTTGTTCGATATAATTTCCATCTGGAAATAATATCGTTGTTTGCACACTTGTTTTTCTTTGATAGTTAACTCACAGACTATCAAAGTTTTGACCATTTTAACATTGTTAATATGGAGAGACCGGTTGGATTATTATCCATAGAACCACTCTGTATTGGCATAAGCGTCGCGAATCATATATGCAAAGATAATTGAAGACGGAGTAAAATGCAAGGGCTGTTGTATAAGTCTTAGATAACAGTGACTATGATGGATATACTGAATAGTGCCAACGGTTTGTCCAGTCCCAGGACAACTTGTATGGACGAAGGTCTGACAGAGTATATCCAATGGATCGCGTAAGTTGATCTGTTCAAACGTATTCACGTTTGGTGGCGGAGGAATTCGTTTCTCTAAGCTGTATACCCGTGTTATTTTTGGATAAATCAATTTGTGATTTGGCGGGTATGACGATGTGACATTCTAAGTGAATGAGGATGACTTGTGTGGATGATTGTCTGACAGAGTATTTCAAGAAAGGTCACGTACTTTGATTTCCTCAACCGTACCAAGAGTGGAAGGGGAGAAGGAAACTTCTTTAGCTAACACGTAATGTACTGTTGTAGACGTCAATTAGTCATTTTCGATGGACCTAACAATGTGGCATTCGAAGTGAATCTGATGTGATGATAAAGTGTAGCTTCTAGCCTCATCAACCAGTAAATGACAGAAATCGGGCAGGCAGCATGGCTACGTCGGTCGCACCGAAGTAGGGTGTATAATCACCTATCTAGAGAATATTCATTTGCTTTTTTTAATCTATCAATGTTGTCCCATATATATACGGGAACGGTTGCTGATCCCAACCGTTGGTGATATACATTCGATACACTCAAGCAAAATGAGTGGTCGGTCATGTATGGCTGAGTTACTAGATGTTCTTGTTGAACTCCAGTGTATCGTTCCTAGAGTACACTGATTGGAAGGTGGTTCCATACCTTGTTATAGTTGGAAATCCATTACCCAATACATGCTTGCGATTTTGATTGTATACTATATATGTAGAACGTGAGATGAAAGCGTTTCTGCTAGTTGATATCTATTTGTAAATAGACATTATTATAATATCAAAAGGTTTTTGATATAAAGATATTTTGGATTCTCATAAGGGAAAAACCCGTTCCGTTCTGTGGCGTGGTCTTATGAGATATCGTTTTCTTGTTCATATACCTGTTTAAACTGTTTTACTCACACCAGTCCCATGACTGACCCGGAGTTTACTTTGTTATTTTCCCTAAACTCTTGGGTGCCTAAATTTGTACGGGAAGTCAAGTAGTCGGGTTTTAAAGATATATTTGGAGAGCTTGGAGCAGGAGGTTACAAGATCATATAGCTATAGTTATTTCCGCTGTGTTGTAAGTGTTGTACTCTGACAAGTTGTAACAACCCGGAAAATCTGGGCCAGTTTAAAATTTTTATTTTGGCAATTTTAGCGAATTTTGATTATTTAAAATGAATTATTTTAAATAATATCGACGAGAAATTTATTTTGAATATAAATCGAACGTATATATTATACGCGTCGTCGTTAGAATATAAATAATTATATATAATTATAAATAGAATTGAAAATGGCGCGGTAGTTCGATAATTCGATTTCAAACTTCAATTGAATGTACCGGGTGCAAAACAATCCGGATTTTAGTGAAACCAAAAATAATGGAATCTAATAGTGAATATCTTTCTAACGAAGTTAACAAACCGAGATTTCACTTTAGAAATGATAAGATATGTCCAGTTGAAAATTCAGAATAGTCGCTGTGGAATTTATATATATTTTATATAATATATAGCCCTTAAAAATAGCCGTTTTGCAAACGACCTCGGATTTCGACGAAACCAGTTTTGTTGGGTCCGGGATGTGAAGTTATTGCTAGGTTTCAAATTTCATAATTTTTCGAATCAGTATGTGAGCGTGGCAAAGGAAAACGCATTTGACCGGTTTTAGTTGATTTTAATCGACTGGAAATTGGCCATTTTTCAAACGGTCTCAGAATTCAACGAAACTAGTTTTGTTAGGACCGTATCGTCAATACGAAGCTAGAAAATATTTTTCTGGAATTTTTCTAGTTAGTATGTGACCCCGGTAATTTGAAATGTACGTTTAAAATTCAATATAATGATTTAAATGTAAATTAAACGGAAACTGATTCAAACGATCGAATCAGCCTACGATACATATCCAATTGTGTTCGGAATAGGGGTAATTAGCTATGGACAACAGGCGGTGGGTCCCGTTTTGAGGTCGAAATAAAAAGTTGCTTTTTCGATAATTAAATTAATATAATTAAACTTTCTAAAAACCCTCTCTCCTATAACTCCCTTTTCCCTCCCTCACAACCGTTGACCTCAGATAAAATAGAAAAAAAAAAAGAAAAAAAACCCTAAATCAATCCGTCGCGTCCCTCTGGCAGGGCCATGGCCATCATCGTCGAGCCCTCCGCCTCCTCCGCCTCCTCCGCTCCACCGTTGCTCCGATGCCCTCCTTCTCCCTCTCACGTGAGCCACCGCAACCACCAAATCGGAGAACACCAAGGCCCCCTCCCTTTTCTGAAGCCTTCGCCGCCTGCCGACTGCACCTCCCACCGCCGCCTCCCTGAATGGACCCCACCCACCTCACGCGTCAGTCCCCCCCCCGACGGCTCCAATGCAGCAGCGAACCCCTCCCTCCTAGCTCAGCGAGAAAAGGTGAGTTTTTAATATTCTGTTTTAATTTAAAAACTGATTTTTGTTAATTTAAAAACTGATTTCTGTTTTAATTTAAAAACTGATTTTTGTTAATTTAAAAACTGATTTCTGTTTTAATTTAAAAACTGATTTTTGTTAATTTAAAAACTGATTTTATAAGATTTTAAAAAGGGAAGAAGATTTGAATTTTTAAAAAAAGGAAAAGATTTAAACTTTAAATAGAAAAAGATCACATCTTTTTTTGAATAGAAAAGATCATATTTTGAAAATAGAAAAGCCGGAATTTTATTAAGTAGAAGGAGTAAAATATGATTCTTATATTTTTAAAGTAATAAAAATATGATTTTTATATTTTTAAAGTATTAAAAATATAATCTTTACTATATAGAAGTGGTAAAAATATGATTTTTGTTCATATAGAGAATTAAAAATATCACCTTTATATGTGTAGTGAAATAAAAATATGATTTTTATGTATTGAACTTTGAAATAAAAATATGATTTTTATATATTGAACTTTGAAATAAAAATATGATTTTTATATATTGAACTGCGGAATAAAAATGTGATTTTTATATATTGAATAGCGAAGTAAAAATTCGATTTTTACATATGTAGTGAAAGCGAAGATGACGAAGATGCGATAGCGATGAAGATTTCTATCATTGAAGTGCCGTGGAGCTAGGATAGCTTTCTGTGAGAACTTCTCACTCAAATTCTATTTTTCTAGTTATATATATATATACTAGGATGCAGACGGTGCTTATTAGAAGCACCCGACACCCGTCCACATACCATGGACTTGTTTGTTTGGTTGTGTAGTTGGTTAGATTATTTGATTTGGATTTGATTGATTGGTTGAATTGGAAATTGATTAAAAATATCATTTTATTGTGTAAATGAATAATAGAAATTCATATGTTGGAATAAAATGTTTTATCATTAAAAATATAATTTTTAACGTGAGAATGAATATAGTGAAAGTGAATAAAATAAAATATTCATTTACAAACCAGACGGTTTGTTTATGTACACCTATTTGAAGGACATTGATTGGGTCGATAAATTTTACACATCGCCCAACAGCACAAATAAAATATGTGTTTGATTGTTTGAAACCCCACACGGGTGTTGGGATGAAATTTGAAGTTCACTCATCCTGATTGATTAAATATGTCGATCGATTGATTGACAGGCTGTTATAAGCGTTGAATATCTATATTTGATGCTTATACAGTGTAGTGCACTTTGGTTGATGGTTGATTATTTTCAATGCTATTATATACATGTGTTGTATGAAAATCCATATAATTAATTTTATATGGTAATTGATTGGGCCTCATTCCAGTTTTGAAAAAGAAATATTTGAAAAGAAATATTTGAAAAAGAAATATTTGAAATAGAATATTTGAAAATAAAGGAATATATGAAGCCGTGTTGATTAGATTGACGCCATTTTGACGTGAACGATATTTATATCGATTTTAAAAGTGATTTCGAAATGAATTGAATTGAAAACGAATTCAAAGTGAATTGAATTGAAAGTGATTTCGAAATGAATTGAATTGAAAACGAATTCAAAGTGAATTGAATTGAAAGTGATTTCGAAATGAATTGAATTCAAAGTGATTTCGAAATGAATTGAATTGAAAGTGATTTCGAAATGAATTGAATTGAAAGCGATTTCGAAATGAATTGAATTGAAAGTGATTTCGAAATGAATTGAATTGAAAGTGATTTCGAAATGAATTGAATTGAAAACGAATTCAAAGTGAATTGAATTGAAAGTGATTTCGAAATGAATTGAATTGAAAGTGATTTCGAAATGAATTGAATTGAAAACGAATTCAAATTGAATTGAAAGTGGATTGAAATGAATTCAAATTGAATTGAAATTTGAATTGAATAGAAATGAACTTTGAAACGAATTTATAAAGAAGAATTCAATTTTGCTTTGAATTGAAATGGAAGTGGAAATAGATTTTGAAACGAATTTTAAAACTATTTATATAATTCGTTTTGAATAGAAAATCGACGAAGTATATATTATATATATTATATATATAATATAATGGCCTGAATAGAACGCGCCGCGCCGCGGCAGTTCGCGAATTTCGACCATTGATTTCAAATGGACGTTACGGGAGATCCGACCGTCGGATTCTCCTAAAACCGGAACCATTGGGTTCGTATCGAAAAGAGCTTTCTAGCGAATGTTAGAAATTTGAAATCTAACGGTTGGATTTGGAATTATGTCCAAATCAAATTTGAAAAAGGTCGCTGTAAGTGCAGTTCGATGGCCATTGATGGAAATTGACTGTACAGGCCTTGATAAAATTATTAAAAATAGTAATAATTTGTGTAAAATCATAAGAAATAATTTGTGTAAAATCATAAGAAATGATTTGTGAAGAATTGGGATGAAAAACTCCATATTTGAAAAGATAAAAATAGATTTTTATCGAAATGGACTAGTTTTGAACTAGAATTATAATTCTATTTATTTTTAAATAAATAAATTGAATTTGAAATGGTTTTGAAAATAACCAAAATTTCCAATGATTGCATTGGAGTGGATTTGAATCGAAATTGTCCTCGGAATATTTCGATGTTGGAATTCGTGATTATACAGGTGTGGTTATGGAAATTTGAAAGATATATATTTATATCGTTATTTCCAATACGACATTTGTTGGTCGTAGAATTCGATATTGAATATAAGCCGATATATTTTCTATTCAGAGCCTTGTATTGAATATCGAATGTGATTTGGGTTTGTCGTGAATGGTGTCTTCACTAACACTGTTCTTGAACCCAGTTGAGAAAGATTAAATCTTTTTATTTAGATTTAATGAAGTGTACCAATTAAATGATATTTAATTGGAATTGAATGGAGATTGATTTTTTGGGTTTGTCGTGAACAGTGTTTTAAACAACACTCGTTCTTTAACCCGATAATTAATGAATGTGACTTTGGGTTTATCGTGAACTGCGTTTTAAATGACACTGATTCTTTAACCCAGTCAAAGATTAAAACTAAGTGGAGTTTTAATGAATCTTTAAATAGATTGAAAAGATCGAGAATGGAGTATCACCAGTTTTACTCCAAGCGATAGTTAAATCTTTAATTAGATTTGAACGTGAAATGGTAATTGAATTACCGATAACACTGTGGTGTTAGATATGAAGTACTACCAGTTTTACTTCATGGGATGAATAGGTTGGGATTGGGAAATAAAATAAATGATTACTTCGGTGTGGTTCGCTAATCCCAACTAATTTGAATTGATATTCAAAGGTGATTAAAGAATGAATTTAAAGAATTTATCTTGGATAAAATTAATGGGAACTTTTCCCAAAGTATAGGAATATTTGAATAAAGGAATGTTCTGAATTGGAATGAGGCGTATGTTGTGTTTGTGTAACACTTTTATAATATATACGCGAGTTATTAAGAAAGACCGGGTTTATCCCATTCTGAATAACTGATTCGACGTGGTGTCGAAGATGAAGACGGTGGTCGAAGACCAGAAGTCTTCACGTCGTTTGGGTGATTACTGATGATCTTGATTGGGCTGTACACCCAAGAAGATGGAAACAGTTGGTGATCGTCCAGACGTACTTGGAGATCGATGGATATGCGGGGTACTAGGTGCCTCCGGTTTCGTTCAGACCCAGAACGGACTTGTAAATGGACTGTGTGTCTGACATTGGATTTTAGTCCGTGTGATTGATCTCTATTAAATATATATCTGTTTGGCGGCGGAGAATTTATTCTCTTGCTTAACGCCCTTCTCTGAGACGTACGAGCTCAGGGGTTATATATTGATGGATATCAAACGCATGGAGTGAACAGCCTGTGTGGCATGCCTAAGTGGCAATTGATCGAGGCTTCTGTTGAAAAGCAAAGTCTTGTGGTGATGATCAAAGCACAGCCTGTGTGGCATAGCTTTGTGTAACGTTGATTCGCAAGCCTCGCACCCCGGTTGTGAACCAAAAACGGGAGAGGACCTCAGGGAGGGCATGCGTTTCTTTCTAGCTAGGGTGGTGTCAGTGACCTACCAGCCCTGACATTTATATACTTTTCACCTGTGTGGTTGTTGCTGTTGCGAGGCGCCTCTGTTTGATCGGACGATCCGGGTCCGATGGAGTCATTCGTTGGCTCATTTACGCCCCAAAGGGCGGGGAAACGCATGTTCAGGCATTTTAATCCACATCGGTGGACCGGCCCTGTCGCTCCAAGGGCCCACCTGAGTCTGGGTCCTGAGGGGCGGGCTAGAGCGTCTCGAATCGGTTGAGGACTATCTTTTGCCTCGGTTCATAGACGGAAATCCAATTTCCAAATACGTGACATTTGCGGTTTTATGTGTAAACCTATATATGGCGACATGATATATGGTACCCATGCCGCCTATGATTGATACTTATGATTTGAAGTTGCTTTATACACTATGCACTTATTATAGTATCAAATGATTTGTTTTAAAACGTATCAAGCATTCTTTGGCTGTTATAAGGGAAAACCCTATCCCCCGGCTTGCGTTGCATTGTGTGATAGGACCTGGGTCTTATAACAGCTTCATTTTTCTTTATTTAGCATTGCGCTGTTTGTTTTATGCACTGGTATTCTTGGGAGGAAACCCGTTCCGTGTTATACGGCGTGGTCCCTTGATTTACCTAACTTTAAAAATAAAGATTAATAACTGTTTTTGTTCTCACACCAGTCACATGACTGACCTGGAGTTTATTGTTTTAACCTAAACTCTGGGTGCCCTTATTTTGACACGGGCAGCTAGTAGTTTTGGTTTTGCAGATTTATATTCACAGGATCCTGGTTTACAGCTGGAACGATATCCGGAAAGCTTTGTATCCGTATATCTCTTCTAGTTGTGTATTGTATTATTTTCCGCTGCTATGTATTTAAATGTAATTTAAATCTCTAATATTTCTGTGTAATATTCTTTTATACTCTGTATATTCTTGTAATCTGATGCATTGTTGTTATATACAATGAAATGTTCTTTTATATGCGTTCTTTTGTGGCTTATTCTCGAACTATCCGACACTTTCCTTTACGGGGAAGTTGCGGGTCGTGACACGTGGTATCGGAGCTTTGGTTTACAAAGCTAGAGAACAAGACACATTAGAAACATACGAAAGAATTCATCAGATATTGGATTATAAATATCCAATGAGAATGACTCGTTAGAGATGGGATCAGTAGCATCCTAGAACGAGTGTGAAGAGTATATTTTTTTTTCAAATGAAAACAAATTATGTTTTGAAAATTTAAATCACTTATTCGTATTTGATTATTTATTCATATTGTTGTGGACAATCCAGTATATATAGATTTTGCGTATACGTCTGATCCGCGTGTATTCGAAACTTTAATATACTGGATAGATATAGAATTACACTCTAATCGCCCGGAGATGATATTGATGATGGTGCATCATCATCAGCATTTATATTCGAGTGTCGAAAGTGAGATTTCTATATATTTCCTATTGACTGGTGTGAGAACCAAAATTAGATAGGGCTTATTGTTGTGATTTGGCATCAAAAACATGATTTTTTGTATATGTATCAAAATTATGAATTTGAAACTCTAATTCACTAATGGATTGATGTTTGTGTTGTATGTTTATTTGTTTGATAATTTTTAGCCATTTAGCCTAATTAAATCAAATATTGAACTGTATTGAAGATTGGTCGCGTTTGCTTGCATATACATATATCATTGAACAGGTCATAGCAAGGAGGCTAGAGCAGAGAAAAAATTTGTTTGCTCGACAAATAGGTACATGTTTACTACATAATTTCCTGTTTTGTTTGGGTGATGATGATTTTGTGAGCCTATTGGCTAGCCGCTTGGCTTTTTCTTTTTCTTTTTGAGATCTGAAGGACCGGGGAAGCTATTTGAAATTCCCCGATGCTCCCGGTGCAGGGGAGGTTATGGCGAAATTTTTCAAAAATTTAGGGTGTTAGCCAAATTTTTGAAATTTTGAAAATTCTCAGAAACTGAAGAGTTGGAGAATGAAAGCCAGATCGAGCATAGTGTTGATTAATCAAACCACTTTCGACTTTGTTCCTTTTCGGGGACGAAAAGTTTTAAGTGGGGGAGATTGTAACAACCCGGAAAATCTGGGCCAGTTTAAAATTTTTATTTTGGCAATTTTAGCGAATTTTGATTATTTAAAATGAATTATTTTAAATAATATCGACGAGAAATTTATTTTGAATATAAATCGAACGTATATATTATACGTGTCGTCGTTAGAATATAAATAATTATATATAATTATAAATAGAATTGAAAATGGCGCGGTAGTTCGATAATTCGATTTCAAATTTCAATTGAATGTACCGGGTGCAAAACAATCCGGATTTTAGTGAAACCAAAAATAATGGAATCTAATAGTGAATATCTTTCTAACGAAGTTAACAAACCGAGATTTCACTTTAGAAATGATAAGATATGTCCAGTTGAAAATTCAGAATAGTCGTTGTGGAATTTATATATATTTTATATAATATATAACCCTTAAAAATAGCCGTTTTGCAAACGACCTCGGATTTCGACGAAACCAGTTTTGTTGGGTCCGGGATGTGAAGTTATTGCTAGGTTTCAAATTTCATAATTTTTCGAATCAGTATGTGAGCGTGGCAAAAGAAAACGCATTTGACCGGTTTCAGTTGATTTTAATCGACTGGAAATTGGCCATTTTTCAAACGGTCTCAGAATTCAACGAAACTAGTTTTGTTAGGACCGTATCGTCAATACGAAGCTAGAAAATATTTTTCTGGAATTTTTCTAGTTAGTATGTGACCCCGGTAATTTGAAATGTACGTTTAAAATTCAATATAATGATTTAAATGTAAATTAAACGGAAACTGATTCAAACGATCGAATCAGCCTACGATACATATCCCATTGTGTTCGGAATAGGGGTAATTAGCTATGGACAACAGGCGGTGGGTCCCGTTTTGAGGTCGATATAAAAAGTTGCTTTTTCGATAATTAAATTAATATAATTAAACTTTCTAAAAACCCTCTCTCCTATAACTCCCTTTTCCCTCCCTCACAACCGTTGACCTCAGATAAAATAGAAAAAAAAAAGAAAAAAAAAACCTAAATCAATCCGTCGCGTCCCTCTGGCAGGGCCATGGCCATCATCGTCGAGCCCTCCGCCTCCTCCGCCTCCTCCGCTCCACCGTTGCTCCGATGCCCTCCTTCTCCCTGTCACGTGAGCCACCGCAACCACCAAATCGGAGAACACCAAGGCCCCCTCCCTTTTCTGAAGCCTTCGCCGCCTGCCGACTGCACCTCCCACCGCCGCCTCCCTGAATGGACCCCACCCACCTCACGCGTCAGTCCCCCCCCCCCGACGGCTCCAATGCAGCAGCGAACCCCTCCCTCCTAGCTCAGCGAGAAAAGGTGAGTTTTTAATATTCTGTTTTAATTTAAAAACTGATTTTTGTTAATTTAAAAACTGATTTCTGTTTTAATTTAAAAACTGATTTTTGTTAATTTAAAAACTGATTTTATAAGATTTTAAAAAGGGAAGAAGATTTGAATTTTAAAAAAAAGGAAAAGATTTAAACTTTAAATAGAAAAAGATCACATCTTTTTTTGAATAGAAAAGATCATATTTTGAAAATAGAAAAGCCGGAATTTTATTAAGTAGAAGGAGTAAAATATGATTCTTATATTTTTAAAGTAATAAAAATATGATTTTTATATTTTTAAAGTATTAAAAATATAATCTTTACTATATAGAAGTGGTAAAAATATGATTTTTGTTCATATAGAGAATTAAAAATATCACCTTTATATGTGTAGTGAAATAAAAATATGATTTTTATATATTGAACTTTGAAATAAAAATATGATTTTTATATATTGAACTTTGAAATAAAAATATGATTTTTGTATATTGAACTTTGAAATAAAAATATGATTTTTATATATTGAACTTTGAAATAAAAATATGATTTTTATATATTGAACTGCGGAATAAAAATGTGATTTTTATATATTGAATAGCGAAGTAAAAATTCGATTTTTACATATGTAGTGAAAGCGAAGATGACGAAGATGCGATAGCGATGAAGATTTCTATCATTGAAGTGCCGTGGAGCTAGGATAGCTTTCTGTGAGAACTTCTCACTCAAATTCTATTTTTCTAGTTATATATATATACTAGGATGCAGACGGTGCTTATTAGAAGCACCCGACACCCGTCCACATACCATGGACTTGTTTGTTTGGTTGTGTAGTTGGTTAGATTATTTGATTTGGATTTGATTGATTGGTTGAATTGGAAATTGATTAAAAATATCATTTTATTGTGTAAATGAATAATAGAAATTCATATGTTGGAATAAAATGTTTTATCGTTAAAAATATAATTTTTAACGTGAGAATGAATATAGTGAAAGTGAATAAAATAAAATATTCATTTACAAACCAGACGGTTTGTTTATGTACACCTATTTGAAGGACATTGATTGGGTCGATAAATTTTACACATCGCCCAACAGCACAAATAAAATATGTGTTTGATTGTTTGAAACCCCACACGGGTGTTGGGATGAAATTTGAAGTTCACTCATCCTGATTGATTAAATATGTCGATCGATTGATTGACAGGCTGTTATAAGCGTTGAATATCTATATTTGATGCTTATACAGTGTAGTGCACTTTGGTTGATGGTTGATTATTTTCAATGCTATTATATACATGTGTTGTATGAAAATCCATATAATTAATTTTATATGGTAATTGATTGGGCCTCATTCCAGTTTTGAAAAAGAAATATTTGAAAAGAAATATTTGAAAAAGAAATATTTGAAATAGAATATTTGAAAATAAAGGAATATATGAAGCCGTGTTGATTAGATTGACGCCATTTTGACGTGAACGATATTTATATCGATTTTAAAAGTGATTTCGAAATGAATTGAATTGAAAACGAATTCAAAGTGAATTGAATTGAAAGTGATTTCGAAATGAATTGAATTGAAAACGAATTCAAAGTGAATTGAATTGAAAGTGATTTCGAAATGAATTGAATTGAAAGTGATTTCGAAATGAATTGAATTGAAAGCGATTTCGAAATGAATTGAATTGAAAGTGATTTCGAAATGAATTGAAATGAAAGTGATTTCGAAATGAATTGAATTGAAAACGAATTCAAAGTGAATTGAATTGAAAGTGATTTCGAAATGAATTGAATTGAAAGTGATTTCGAAATGAATTGAATTGAAAGTGATTTCGAAATGAATTGAATTGAAAACGAATTCAAATTGAATTGAAAGTGGATTGAAATGAATTCAAATTGAATTGAAATTTGAATTGAATAGAAATGAACTTTGAAACGAATTTATAAAGAAGAATTCAATTTTGCTTTGAATTGAAATGGAAGTGGAAATAGATTTTGAAATGAATTTTAAAACTATTTATATAATTCATTTTGAATAGAAAATCGACGAAGTATATATTATATATATTATATATATAATATAATGGCCTGAATAGAACGCGCCGCGCCGCGGCAGTTCGCGAATTTCGACCATTGATTTCAAATGGACGTTACGGGAGATCCGACCGTCGGATTCTCCTAAAACCGGAACCGTTGGGTTCGTATCGAAAAGAGCTTTCTAGCGAATGTTAGAAATTTGAAATCTAACGGTTGGATTTGGAATTATGTCCAAATCAAATTTGAAAAAGGTCGATGTAAGTGCAGTTCGATGGCCATTGATGGAAATCGACTGTACAGGCCTTGATAAAATTATTAAAAATAGTAATAATTTGTGTAAAATCATAAGAAATAATTTGTGTAAAATCATAAGAAATGATTTGTGAAGAATTGGGATGAAAAACTCCATATTTGGAAAGATAAAAATAGATTTTTATCGAAATGGACTAGTTTTGAACTAGAATTATAATTCTATTTATTTTTAAATAAATAAATTGAATTTGAAATGGTTTTGAAAATAACCAAAATTTCCAATGATTGCATTGGAGTGGATTTGAATCGAAATTGTCCTCGGAATATTTCGATGTTGGAATTCGTGATTATACAGGTGTGGTTATGGAAATTTGAAAGATATATATTCATATCGTTATTTCCAATACGACATTTGTTGGTCGTAGAATTCGATATTGAATATAAGCCGATATATTTTCTATTCAGAGCCTTGTATTGAATATCGAATGTGATTTGGGTTTGTCGTGAATGGTGTCTTCACTAACACTGTTCTTGAACCCAGTTGAGAAAGATTAAATCTTTTTATTTAGATTTAATGAAGTGTACCAATTAAATGATATTTAATTGGAATTGAATGGAGATTGATTTTTTGGGTTTGTCGTGAACAGTGTTTTAAACAACACTCGTTCTTTAACCCGATAATTAATGAATGTGACTTTGGGTTTATCGTGAACTGCGTTTTAAATGACACTGATTCTTTAACCCAGTCAAAGATTAAAACTAAGTGGAGTTTTAATGAATCTTTAAATAGATTGAAAAGATCGAGAATGGAGTATCACCAGTTTTACTCCAAGCGATAGTTAAATCTTTAATTAGATTTGAACGTGAAATGGTAATTGAATTACCGATAACACTGTGGTGTTAGATATGAAGTACTACCAGTTTTACTTCATGGGATGAATAGGTTGGGATTGGGAAATAAAATAAATGATTACTTCGGTGTGGTTCGCTAATCCCGACTAATTTGAATTGATATTCAAAGGTGATTAAAGAATGAATTTAAAGAATTTATCTTGGATAAAATTAATGGGAACTTTTCCCAAAGTATAGGAATATTTGAATAAAGGAATGTTCTGAATTGGAATGAGGCGTATGTTGTGTTTGTGTAACACTTTTATAATATATACGCGAGTTATTCAGAAAGACCGGGTTTATCCCATTCTGAATAACTGATTCGACGTGGTGTCGAAGATGAAGACGGTGGTCGAAGACCAGAAGTCTTCACGTCGTTTGGGTGATTACTGATGATCTTGATTGGGCTGTACACCCAAGAAGATGGAAACAGTTGGTGATCGTCCAGACGTACTTGGAGATCGATGGATATGCGGGGTACTACGTGCCTCCGGTTTCGTTCAGACCCAGAACGGACTTGTAAATGGACTGTGTGTCTGACATTGGATTTTAGTCCGTGTGATTGATCTCTATTAAATATATATCTGTTTGGCGGCGGAGAATTTATTCTCTTGCTTAACGCCCTTCTCTGAGACGTACGAGCTCAGGGGTTATATATTGATGGATATCAAACGCATGGAGTGAACAGCCTGTGTGGCATGCCTAAGTGGCAATTGATCGAGGCTTCTGTTGAAAAGCAAAGTCTTGTGGTGATGATCAAAGCACAGCCTGTGTGGCATAACTTTGTGTAACGTTGATTCGCGAGCCTCGCACCCCGGTTGTGAACCAAAAACGGGAGAGGACCTCAGGGAGGGCATGCGTTTCTTTCTAGCTAGGGTGGTGTCAGTGACCTACCAGCCCTGACATTTATATACTTTTCACCTGTGTGGTTGTTGCTGTTGCGAGGCGCCTCGGTTTGATCGGACGATCCGGGTCCGATGGAGTCATTCGTTGGCCCATTTACGCCCCAAAGGGCGGGGAAACGCATGTTCAGGCATTTTAATCCACATCGGTGGACCGGCCCTGTCGCTCCAAGGGCCCACCTGAGTCTGGGTCCTGAGGGGCGGGCTAGAGCGTCTCGAATCGGTTGAGGACTATCTTTTGCCTCGGTTCATAGACGGAAATCCAATTTCCAAATACGTGACATTTGCGGTTTTATGTGTAAACCTATATATGGCGACATGATATATGGTACCCATGCCGCCTATGATTGATACTTATGATTTGAAGTTGCTTTATACACTATGCACTTATTATAGTATCAAATGATTTGTTTTAAAACGTATCAAGCATTCTTTGGCTGTTATAAGGGAAAACCCTATCCCCCGGCTTGCGTTGCATTGTGTGATAGGACCTGGGTCTTATAACAGCTTCATTTTTCTTTATTTAGCATTGCGCTGTTTGTTTTATGCACTGGTATTCTTGGGAGGAAACCCGTTCCGTGTTATACGGCGTGGTCCCTTGATTTACCTAACTTTAAAAATAAAGATTAATAACTGTTTTTGTTCTCACACCAGTCACATGACTGACCTGGAGTTTATTGTTTTAACCTAAACTCTGGGTGCCCTTATTTTGACACGGGCAGCTAGTAGTTTTGGTTTTGCAGATTTATATTCACAGGATCCTGGTTTACAGCTGGAACGATATCCGGAAAGCTTTGTATCCGTATATCTCTTCTAGTTGTGTATTGTATTATTTTCCGCTGCTATGTATTTAAATGTAATTTGAATCTCTAATATTTCTGTGTAATATTATTTTATACTCTGTATATTCTTGTAATCTGATGCATTGTTGTTATATACAATGAAATGTTCTTTTATATGCGTTCTTTTGTGGCTTGTTCTCGAACTATCCGACACTTTCCTTTACGGGGAAGTTGCGGGTCGTGACACAAGTGCTATTGTATACATAACTGTTATATTTCAAAGTTATGTTATATATTATATGTTATTCGTTCCGCTGTGAGGTTCGTGTTACTCTAATGTTGTGTTCTTCTTCTTCTTCTTCTATTCTAAGTTTCTATCTTATCTTTCCTCACCCTCTAATTTCTTTCATTAATTACCGGGATTTTTCGATGTTTCGGTTATCGACATCGAGCTTATGTCAATAACCAAAGTCGCTCAAAATCCGGGTCGTTACAGTTTGGTATCAGAGCTTAAGTTAAGAATTACCTTGGCTCTGTGGCGTGACTCGGTAGAGATAGGATTAGTAATATCCTAGATTGAGTTTGAGTGTATATATACGAGTGCGTATTTGTTATTCAATATAAAATGGTTTTATATTGTGGAGATTTATTGGTTGAGTGGCTTATGAATTCTGGTCGATCAGTTTGATCCACTGTATCGATAGGGGTTACTAAACACTCGAATACGATGGACCCACATGGTATGTTTTGAAAGGAGGGTAAATGGAATAATTTTACCCAAGTTATATTTTGGTATCTATATTGAAATTAATATAGTAGATTGGTTGTGTTGGTTGTTATTATAATCGAATGAGGTTATAAGAAGTGAAATGGTTATGTAAATAACTGATCAAAATTCATATAAGTAAAGTATATGAAATAAGATGAATTAAATCTGAATTTAAATTAGAATTGGAATTAAAATAAGGAAATTTTAATTTCCTAGGAGATTTTAAAAAGTTTTTCAAACTGAAAGTGATATAGTATTGAACTCACTTTGATCACTGGGAAATAGATTCCAATGATGATCCGGACATCATCGTTGTTCATTTTCAAGTTTGTAAGTGACGGATTACTACCAAAGATTTTGTTTTCAAATTTGTTTTGCGAAAACAAGGTGTTCAGAAATTCAAAGGTTTTTGAATTGTGATTATGATTTTAAATTGATTTGAAATAAAACCCAGGGATTTAAATTCTAGAATTTAAAATTTAACTTGTGAGGTTAAGTAGAATGAGATGGTAAAAGTTAAGTAAAACTGAAAATGATTAGAGAATAATCTGGGATGGAATCGAGGGATAAGTTAAGAATTTGGAATCGAGAATGAAACTCGAGTTTGAAATGATATCTGGCTTGGATATAAGCGAATGATTTGGTTTTGAGAATGAACTGATTGGAGATCAAGTTGGTAATGCATTGTTATATGCAGAACTGGTGACGAATGGTAGGGATATAATGATATGCCCAACAAAAAGGTACAAGTTTATATTTTATATGAGTTTGGAATTTATGAGCCAAATTGGCAAGCCGTTTGGCGTTTTGATTTTCTTTTGGGTTGAAGAAGGCCCGGAGAGGCGAGTTGGAGTTTGAGGTATTAACTAGTACAAAGGTGGTGTTGGCGAATTTTTTTGAAAAGTTAAGTCATTAGAGAATTTTCGTGATTTTTGAAAATTTAGTTAATCGGAATAAATTAATATTTTAGTCGATATTAATTGGTTCAGTTGAAAGCAGAGATAAGAGGTAAATAGATAAATTTTTACCCAGTAGATAGGGTCGTCCCCTACCTTAGCAATTTCGAGGACGAAATTTTATTAAGGGGGGAAGAATGTAATGACCCGGATTTTTGACGGTGAAATAATTAACTTATTTAATTATTTAAACAACGAATATATTATTTAATCGACGACGTTAGGACGTATAATTATAATATAATTATAATCGAGCTCGAAATGGCACGGCAGTTCGCTATTTGTCGATTTGAACTTCAACTGAAGGTACATAATTCGTTTTAAGCCGGATTTCTGTGGAACAAGAAACATACGAAGCTGATGAAGTATATTTTTCTAGTGGAAGAGAAAAATCAGGATTTCGTCGTGTAGATTTTGATTTATGTCCAAATCAAATTTTAGAAAAGTCGCTATGGAATTTTTAATAATTTAATTCGATTTAAAAGGGGTTTTGAGTGTAACTGGAGCAGACAATCGAATCAAGCCACGAAACCAGTTCCGTTGAGTTCGTATCGTCGTTTAGAGTCAGAAAACATATATAGCTTGTTATTCTTGAGCATTGGAAAATTTGGTGCCTAAAGGAGCACTTACGGTGCGTAGAACATAGCGTACCGGGAAACAGTCTCGGAATGCGACGAACTATGTGCCATAGGGTTCGTATTAATTTATCATTATAAGAAAGTCAAGTTTCGCGGCAAACCGATGATGTATGTGACATCGTTGGCCAAAAACGCCTTGTGTTGAGTTAACCATTTATACGTTTTAAACAGGGGTAACTTTATTTTCATACGGAACCTTAGGAAGAGTTCTAGTGAAATGTCAAGGCCTCATATTTTTAGGATTTTTTCTGTAATTTTAATGAATTAATGCTTGGTGTTTCTCATCGATATTTTCTAAGGGATTTTCGCAAAACGTGTCAGAATTCGACGAAACCTGTCCCATTGGGTTCGGAATATTTTTCTATGCTAGGAATGGCTTAGTTTGTCAAAAACAAATATCGTATAGATTTTTTTAAGACCATACTTCATATGTAAGGAATTTGATAATAAAAAAAAAAATATTTTTCCAATCCATTCCTCTATAAATATAAGACCCATTACTCTTCTAAACCTAATAAAAAGTCCACGGCTTCATCTTCGAGCCGCCACGAAGTATGTCCTCAAAGCCGATCGGAAAGAAATCCTCTCGAGAAATTCAAAGAAAATAAATAAAATCATCTTATGTATATATTTCAATTCCGGTCCACCTGCTCTTCAACGCGGTGGGGTTTTCTTCGAAGTCGACATGGTCTCTGGGTGTGCTGTCGTTCTCTACCGCGAGCTAGGGTTTGCTTGACGTCGGATCTGATAGAAGAGGGTTGAGCTGCTCGGAATAGGGATGTTGAGCGTACCATTGCATTTGGAAGAGAAGGATTGAGGAAGTGTAAGGTGGGAAAAAGGTTTCAAGCGTAAGCAGCACATAAATGGGGAGGCGGGTTCTGAGATAGAGTGAGAAGCGAATGGAGAGGAATAAGGGTTGAGAACGTGATTGTTAAAGCATGGTGTTCTTCTGAGTTGGATCCATGAAGTAGTAAAGCAAGAGGATGACAAAGAAGTTTAGATGTCGCATTTTTGTTGAGACCGATGTGAATTGGTCTGGACATGTTTCGGTAGGGGGGTCTGCGAAGGGGTATTTGAGGTGAAAGAAGGAGAGAGAAGTGAGAAGTCAAGGGGAGGAGGTGCAGATTTATAAATAGCATAGTGATGTTTGTGGTTTGAAATTTCATGGGAGTGTGAGCGAGAGTGAGGCTAGCGGGGAAATGGGAATGGCCGACTTCTGGAATTGGAATTCCATCAGGGAAGAAGGGGTGGGTATGATTTTCTAAGTGGGCCGCATGTTTGAATAGGCCCATATACATTTGTATAAAGGAAAGAAAGGAAAAAAATTAATTTAAAAAGAGAAAGAAACAAACAAAAGAAGAGTTGGGTTTTTTCCAGAGAAGGGGACAGACGCATTGAATTGGGGAAGGCATGCACTAGCGAGAGCAGGGTTGAGTGGGGGTAGTGGGCCGATAAATGGTAAGGCCCAAATATATAAAATGATTTTTAGTTTATATTTAATATTGAATAATACACAACTTGTATAAATCATATCTTATACATTCGGACTCAGATTGACGAACCGTAAGTTGCGTTAGGACCGTATGGACGAGAGCTGCACAATGAAGCTGACTGGAAGTGGATTGGGGCTCGTATGAATTTATGGAGAAATAAATTGTTTGATTCAAATCAAATAATAGTTTATCGTTCTTTAACGATGTACTGCAAATGTGAGTAAAACTCACCAACTCTTAACAGTTATATTTTTATAATGTATTTTTAGAACTGTTAATCATCTGTGGATTGTTGTGTGTTGGTTGATTGATTGAACTGCTAGTCAATTAGTAAAAATTATATATATATATATGTATATATATATATATATGTATATATATATATATGTATATATATATATATGCAATTATATATATATATATATATATAAACCGTTAAATATTTGTATATTGATTCTGCTATCAGAATAATTTATATTGAACTGAAAGTGATGATAATCATATTGTGTAACATCTGTGGATGCAGAGAGACAGGTTGGAGGAATCCGACTGGATTCCTCAACAGTTATTTTATTGTTTTTCATATATTTTTATATGATGTGATATAAAATCTATGGGCGATTATATGTGCTTGGACGATATTGAACATCGTGATTTGATATGATTGAATACCATAACATACCGAAATGTTGATAAGGGGATTTTCAAAGTGATATTGAAAAAGAGATATTTATAAAGTGGAATATTTATAAATAAGAAATGTTTATAAATTGGAATATTTATAAATAGGAGATATTCAAAAAGGAAATAATTACAAACCATTTTCTTTTTGAATGGAAAGGCCTGTGTGGCGGGTTTGGGGATTTTCCCGATGCTCCCGTTACAAAGGAGGTTATAGCGAATTTTTCAGAGAATTTAAGGAGTTAGAATATTTCAAGAATAAATTTGAAAAGGAAATATTTGTAAACCATTTTCAAATAGAATTGAAAAGGAAACGTTATAAAAAAGGAAATCCTTTTTAAAGTGTAGAACCGTTATTTAAAAGTAAATCTTTTCAAATGAATAAAACGTTGTTAAAAAGGAAATCTTTATAAAGTGAATAAAGTAAATCGAATATGGTATTCGAAGGGAGTAAATCGAATATGGTATTCGAAAGTTAGTAAATCGAATATGGTATTCGAAGGGAGTAAATCGAATATGGTATTCGAAAGTTAGTAAATCGAATATGGAATTCGAAGGGAGTAAATCGAATATGGTATTCGAAAGTTAGTAAAACAAATATGTTAAATCGAAAGGGAAGATTATCGAATATCGTTTATTCGAGAGGAGATTATCGAATATCGTTTATTCGAGAGGAGATTATCGAATATTGTTTATTCGAGAGGAGATTATCGAATGTAGTTTATTCGAAGGAGTTATCGATTATTAGTTAATCGAAGTGAGTTATAGAATATTAGTTAAATCGAAGGAGTTATCGAATATAGTTTATTCGATGGAGTTAATCGATTAGAGTTAAATCAAATGAGTTGATCGAATATAGTTATTCAAATAGAGTAAATGAGTTAATCGAATATAGTTTATTCGAATAGAGTTAGAGGAGTTATCGAATATAGTTTATTCGACAGGAATTAAGTGAATTAGTTAAGTTAAACTAAGTGAATTAGTTAAGTGAAATGGTTAAGTTAACCAAAGTGAATTAGTCGAGTTAATCAAAGTAATTAGTTCAGTTAATCGAGATAAGTAAATCAAGTTAGGTTAATCGAGTTGAATTAGTCATTCGAGTTATTAAATTGAGTTAGTCAAACCAAGTAAAACCAGATGGAGTTAATTAATTAAGGTTGACCAGTTAGAGTTGATCGGTTAGAATTAACCAGTTAGAGTTAATCAACTAGAGTTAATCAAATATAGTTATTTGAGAAAGAGTTAGTCAAACATAGTATTCAGGGTAAGTTGCCATCTCATACGACTGCTAGCGAAATTCGCAGGGCTGTACATAGCCTAAGGCGGTCGGACGTTTCCTGAGGGAATTAGGTGTAACCATTTGTGATCGCTGCGATCTAGAGTCAAACGAATGGAGTTAAATCGAATATTAGTTATTTGATAGGAGTTAATCAAGTTGAGTTAAATAAAACCAAGTTAGTCGAGCCTAGGTTAATCAAATCGAATTGGTCGAACCAAGTAAGTCGAGTTAGTTCGAGTCAAGTTAAGTTAGTCGAGTTAGTCAAGTTAAGTTCGTCGAGTTAAATTTATCGATGTTAGTTTCATCGAAAGGAGTTATTGATGTTAGTTTCATCGAAAGGAGTTATCGATGTTAGTTTCATCGAAAGGAGTTATCGATTATAGTTTGATCGAAGTGAGATTTATCGAATAAGAGTCATTCGAAAAGAGATTATCGAATATAGTTTATTCGAAAGTGAGATTTTCAGATATGAGGTATTTGAAAAGAAAGAGTAATTGAATATTAGTTATTCGAAGAGAGATTATCGAATATCGTTTACTCGAGAAGGAGTAATCAAATATAGTATATTCGAAAGGAAGGAGTTAATCGAATATGGGTTATTCGAAGAGGAGTTAATCAAATAGAGACTTCTCGAGGAGAGTAAATCGGCAAATTCGATTATATCGAATTCGGGAAAGTACTTATACTTTCCAGTGTTTAAATAGAGATTTGTTTATTTATAAATAAATAAGTGTTAGGTTAATTATTCACTAATAAGAATAGAAGTTATAATTAAAGTTAGATAATTCGAAAGTAGGGATTATAACGTTATCATTATAACCAATGTTTTAAATATAGAAGTGGATTCGTAAAATTGAATCCGAGAAAAACGTAAAGAAGTTGTTAAAGATTAAAAGATAAACTTTGACCATTTCGAAGTTATAACGTTGTTCACTTAAGGTCTGAGAGGTAATTATACCCCAACTTGAGTGACTTCCTTCTTAACTAAGAAATGGTAAGGTTTGATCGTAAAGGAGTTTTGGAAATGTTTTCCAAATGAGAATCAGAAATGTTTTCTGATAAAAGAAAATAAGAATTTAGAATATAGGGAAACAGGAGATAAGTAAATAAATGAACTAAAGAGATTAATGTTAAATGATGTTTGTTCGATATAATTTCCATCTGGAAATAATATCGTTGTTTGCACACTTGTTTTTCTTTGATAGTTAACTCACAGACTATCGAAGTTTTGACCATTTTAACGTTGTTAGTATGGAGAGAACGGTTGGACTATTATCCATAGAACCACTCTGTATTGGCATAGGCGTCGCGAATCATATATTCCAAAGATAATTGAAGACGGAGTAAAATGCAAGGGCTGTTGTATAAGTCTTAGATAACAGTGACTAAGATGGATATACGGAATAGTGCCTTCGGTTTGTCCAGTCCCAGGACAACTTGTATGGACGAAGGTCTGACTGAGTATATCCAATGGATCGCGTAAGTTGATCTGTTCAAACGTATTCACGTTTGGTGGCGGAGGAATTCGTTTCTCTAAGCTGTATACCCGTGTTATTTTTGGATAAATCAATTTGTGATTTGGCGTGTATGACGATGTGACATTCTTAGTGAATGAGGATGACTTGTGTGGATGAATGTCTGATAGAGTATTTCCAGAAGGGTCACGTACTTTGATTTCTTCAACCGTACCAAGAGTGGAAGCGGAGAAGGAAACTTCTTTAGCTAACACGTAATGTACTGTTGTAGACGTCAATTAGTGATTTTCGATGGACCTAACAATGTGGCATTCGAAGTGAATCTGATGTGATGATAAAGCGTAGCTTCTAGCCTTATCAACCAGTAAATGACAGAAATCGGGCAGGCAGCATGGCTAAGTCGGTCGCACCGAAGTAGGGTGTATAATCACCTGTCTAGAGAATATTCATTTGCTTCTTTTAATCTATCAATGCTGTCCCATATATATACGGGAACGGTTGCTGATCCCAACCGTTGGTGATATACATTCGATACACTCAAGCAAAATGAGTGGTCGGTCATGTGTGGCTGAGTTACAAGATGTTCTTGTCGAACTCCAGTGTATCGTTCCTAGAGTACACTGATCGGAAGGGGGTTCCATACCTTGTCATAGTTGGAAATCCATTACCCAATACATGCTTACGATTTTGATTGTATACTATATATGTAGAATGTGAGATGAAAGCGTTTCTGCTAGTTGATATCTATTTGTACATAGACATTATCATAATATCAAAAGGTTTTTGATATAAAGATATTTTGGATTTTCATAAGGGAAAAACCCGTTCCATTCTGCGGCGTGGTCTTATGAGATATCGTTTTCTTGTTCATATACCTATTTAAACTGTTTTACTCACACCAGTCCCATTACTGACCTGAAGTTTACTTTGTTATTTTCCCTAAACTCTTGGGTGCCTAAATTTGTACGGGCAGCCAAGTAGTCGGGTTTTACAGATATATTTGGAGATCTTGGAGCAGGAGGTTTCAAGATCATATAGCTATAGTTATTTCCGCTGTGTTGTAAGTGTTGTACTCTGACAAGTGCTATTGTATACATAACTGTTATATTTCAAAGTTATGTTATATATTATATGTTATTCGTTCCGCTGTGAGGTTCATGTTACTCTGATGTTGTGTTCTTCTTCTTCTTCTTCTTCTATTCTAAGTTTCTATCTTATCTTTCCTCACCCTCTAATTTCTTTCATTAATTACAGGGATTTTTCGATGTTTTGGTTATCGACATCGAGCTTATGTCGATAACCAAAGTCGCTCTAAATCCGGGTCATTACATCTTGGGTGGCTTGTGAAATACGATTAGAAACACTTAACCAAAATTGAAACATGTAAGTGAACATCAATAAGAAGAGGGTTAAGTGGGATGTACTAGAGGGGACCAAGCTTAGGTGGATAACTTGTGTCAAGTAAAGGGGACCCGTTTCAACCAGTAACCCATAAGTATCTTTGTGGGCTCCACCCAAGTCGAGGACGGGACACACATACTGGCTTGACTGTAAGAGGCCAAAACGGGTTAGCGGTGGCAACGCAAGTCCAACGGGTTCATGTGCGTGTGTGGGCCCGGGCTGGTACGAAAGACGTTGTTGCATCATGTAGGTATAAGCCGTGCATTGTTGGTAGTATCGGGTTGCCACTTTGGGGAGTGATACACCCACTGTGGGGCCAGCACGGTATCTACGAAGGGAGCCGATCGCATGGGGGTAGTGGGTATACCTTGTTGAGATAGGGGCAGGCGGCACCTATAAAGGCAACTAGGTGTACACGAAACTACCATTATCATTATTAAATTCTTGTAGGCGGGATCAACTTTTAGGGTGTTTGGTGCGGTGCAATGTAGTAATTATCTTATAGCGACTAGGTGCGCCTTTAACGTTATCTTTGTTCATCTTATTTCCTTTAGTTTGCTCTGCCATACCCAATTGTTCACAGTCATTTCCTTATTTTCCAACTTATGCCTTAGCCTAGTTATTTTGGTAATTATATTGTTAAAGTTATCGCACTCGCCAGACTTTATGTCTGACCCCCCTTTGTTTCCACCTCTTTTCTTCCTTTTCCCCCCAGGTGTTCAGTGTGGAACTAGCACCAATGGAGCTTGATTTTGGAGAGCTGTATCTCTTGCTTTTAGAAGTTGCTTGGATCGCTGAAGTAAAAGTACGGCCTATCTTATTTATGGCTATTTTGTGTTGGGGTTATGACTTTCAATTTATGTACTCTGATTTAGTTAAGATGGATATTATGTACGTTTACTCTGGTTTTTGATGATGTAATTAAACCTATGTGTTTACCGCTGCAATGAATAAAATTTTAAATTTTGAGTACTGTTTATATCTGTCTTGTTGTTAAGTTTCTGTTCTATACACAATTAAAACGCTCCATAGAAGTTAATGCATTCCCTTTGTGAGTGACATTAATGGACGTGGGGTGTTACACGTGGTATCAGAGCTGAAGTTTACCAGAACAGATATGAATTTTGAAAAATTGTTTTTCGAAAAACACTTTTATAAAGAAGTACCTTCAAAAGTATGTTTTAAGGAAAGTACTTTCAAGAGAAAAGCTTATTTTAGAAAGCATAACCCAAGAGCCATATATCTTTCCTTCGATTCTTTTGTATTGAATATTTCCTTTTTCGTTTCAGCATGTCTGGAATTCTCGGGATACCCGAGGGGATACTGGTATGAGGATGGTTTAGGAGATATTTGGAGACTAGGGCCACCACCGCAGGTCCAGCAAATGCTCCTCCTCCTCCTCCTCCTCCTCCTCCTCGTGTCGATACTTTTGCAAAGATATGTAAGGACTTTCGGGCAATGGGTGGAAAACCTTTTCACGGGACAGAGACATTTGTTGAAGCTCGAAATTGGCTAAAGGAGGTGGAAGAATTGTTTGGGATCTTTGAAGTGGAAGATGGAAGAAAGGTCCAGTTAGCTGCCTGGCTAATGAAGGATAAGGCCTCGTTTTGGTGGGAGGCCACTAATGGAGAGCGACCAGTTGATACATGGCCAGATTTCAGGCGTAGGTTTGAGGCAAAGTTTCTCTCACGGGCTGAAGAGAATTTATATATGGAAAGATTTTTTGCGTTGAAGCAAGGGAATCTATCAGTGAAACAATACGTCAACAAATTCAATCAATTGACGAGATTTGGCATGGACTTTGTGAATACACCAGAAAAGAAGGCCCTGAGATTTGTTAAGGGTTTGAATGAGTCGCTTCACGCGTTAGCTATGACCCACATCCCCATGGGGGCTACCTTTGGGAGACTAGTTGACATGGCGCTTATGCATGAAGAAGAGAAGGGCACCAATGCTAATAAGGCATCTAAGAAGAAAGGGGATCAAAAGAAACTGCAACAGCAACAACAAAACAAGAAAGGTGGTAAAGGCAACAATGGTAAGGGAAAGAAAAGATGCTTTAACTGTGGGACACCAAGACATCTAAGTAAAGATTGTAGGAAGAAAAAGAAGATTGGTTGCTTCCACTGTGGCAAAGCGGGACATCTGATTAAGGACTGCCCAAGAAAAGGGCAGAGGGCAGGGCCTACCTCAGGAGGACAGGTGCAGGCTCTTATGGCACCAGGGAAGGCAAGGAGGCAAGTTCAAGCTCTCGTGGTTCCACCGCTGCAAGAACGAGGTAGAACGATTTCCGTTAAAAGTTTAGTTTTTCTGTTTGATCATACTGTCCTTACTTTATTCGATTCTGGCGCATCACTTTCGTTTATCTCTACATCATTAGTTGAAACACTGCACCTAAATACTAGTTTAGTTACAGATCCCTTAGTAGTCTCAAATCCTATTGGTGGTTCGACTTATCTTTCTATGATTTATCGGGATTTGAGAGTGTCTATCTTGGGCGTTGGGTTTGAATGCAACACCTTTGTTCTTGGCTTCATGGGCTACGGCTTGATTCTAGGTATGGATTGGCTAACTAGATATGGGGCTATCCTAGATTGTGAAAGAAGGGTAGTTAGATTGTTGACTCGTTGTGGAAAGACCCTTGATATTTCTTGTGACCCTAGAGGTCCAGTAATGCTTAGCTACCTAGAATCCCTTGATTCATCCAATGATGATTTACATTCTGTTCGTATAGTCCGTGAATATTTTGATGTCTTCGATGAGGTGAGGGGTCTACCCCCAAAACGTGAGACAGACTTTCGAATATATCTAGTGGATAATGCAAAGCCAGTTGCATTGCCAGTGCGCCACATGGCTCCAAGAGAGAGAAGAGAACTCAGTAAGCAAGTGAAAGAATTGCTTTGGAAGGGATTCATAAGACGTAGTATATCGGAGTGGGGTGCTCCAGTAGTATTTGCTAGACTTTGTGTGGACTATAGAGAAATTAATAATCTTACTAAGAAGAATAGGCACCCACTACTGAGGATTGACGATCTCTTCGATTAGTTAGTTGGCACCTCAGTGTTTTCGCAGTTGGACTTAGCCATGGGTTTCCATCAGTTGAGAGTGGCCGAGGATAGCATAGACAAGACTGCCTTTAGGACTCCGGATGTCTTCTTTGAGTGGCTTGTGATGCCCTTCAGTTTGACAACGCCCCTGCATACTTTGTTGACTTGATGAGTAAGGTGTTTAGGGAGTACCTTAATAAATTCGTGGTAGTCTTTGTGGATGACATCTTGATCTTTTCTAAGAGGGAGGAAGAGAATGCCCTACATCATAGGGAAGTGTTGGAGACCCTTCGAGCGCATAGCCTTAAAGCTAAATTTTCTAAATGTCACTTTTGGAGGAAGGAAGTGCGATTCTTAGGGCACATGGTTTCCAAAGAAGGGATAGCTGTGGATCCCGCGAAGGTAGTGACCATCCAAGATTGGAAGGTCCCTAAAATGCTACCGAGGTGAGGAGTTTCTTAGGGTTGGCTGGATACTATAGGAAGTTTATCAAAGACTTCACAAAAATATCATCCCCATTAACACGCTTGATTAAGAAGAACCTTGTTTTCACATAGGACGTAGATTTTGATGATGCATTCCAACGTTTAAAGAGAGCTTTGACCACAACCCTAGTCTTAGTGTTGCCAGATGGGAGTAAGCCATTTACCATTTATACCGATGCTTGTGGGACAGGACTAGGCGCAGTCTTAATGCAAGAGGGAAGGGTAATAGACTATGGAGGAACGCACTTGAGAGTGCATGAGAGAAATTACCCTACACATGACCTAGAGTTGGCCGCTATTGTTTTCGCGCTTAAGTCTTGGCGCCATTATCATCTTGGCGAGAATTTCGAATTGTTCACTGACCACAAATCGCTAAAATACTTGTTCTCTCAGAAGGACTTGAACTTAAGGCAGCAAAGGTGGATGGAATTCTTAGCGTCCTACAATTTCGAGATAGCATATACCCCTAGCAAGGGTAACGTGGTGGTAGACGCCCTAAGTAGGAAAAGGTTGTCCTTGAGTCCGTTGTTTGTTGAGCGGCAAAGCTTAGAGTTCATCTCTACGTTTGACTTTAGACCTTCCATTGACTTTATACCAGGTTTGCTAGCATCCTTAGAGGTCAGTCCTACGCTTTTGGGATGGATTGGTGAGGCACCACGAGATGACCCACAGTTGGTTGAGTTAGTAGAGAAGCTCAAAAGGAGGGAGTCATCGAGCCATCTCAGTAGGTATACCCTAGATGATAAGGGTTGGTTACGTAGGGACGGTATACTTTGTGTACCACGGGACGAGAATTTGAGGAAGACCATTCTTGATGATGCACATCGTTCGAAGATGACCATCCATCCTGGCGGGGAAAAGATGTACATGGACATGAGACGAGTTTACTTTTGGGCCGGTATGAAGAGGGATGTGGCTGAGTTTGTCGCTAGATGCTTGGTGTGCCAACAAGGAAAAGCAGAGCAAAAGAAGTCGTTGCGTTGCTTCACCCATTGGAGGTCCCACAATGGAAGTGGGAAAGTGTCTCGATGAACTTTATTGATGGGTTACCGAGATCGAGGAAGGGTAATACGGGGATTTTGGTCGTGGTAGACAGACTTACTAAGAGCGACCATTTCATTCCTGTGAAGAGTAAGAGGATTGCTCCATTGTTAGCCTCCGTGTACATTTGAGAGATAGTTCGTTTGCACGGTGTTCCTTCTAGCATAGTGAGCGACTGCGATCCTATCTTTACTAGCGAGTTTTGGAAGAGCTTGCAAGAGGCGGTAGGGACTCAGTTATGTTTGAGCACCGCATATCATCCTCAGATGGACGGCCAGACCGAGATGGTGAATCGTATTCTAGAGGACCTTTTGAGGTTGTGTGTCTTAGACTTCGGAGGTACATGGGAGGAACATCTTCCTTTGGTGAAGTTCGCATATAATAATAGCTTTCAGTCTAGCATTGACATGGCACTGTTCGAGGCTCTTTATGGACGGCCGTGTCGTTCGCCTTCATGTTGGTGGGAATCTACAGATAAGATCTTGCTTGGGATCGATATGATTAGAGAGACTTCGGAAAAGATCAATTTGATTCGAACGAGGATGAAGACGGCGCAAGATAGGCAGAAATCTTTTGCGGACAAGAGGAGGACAGATCTTCAGTTTGATATTGGGGACATGGTCTTTGTCAAGGTGTCTCCATTACGGAATGTTGTTCGCTTTGGGTCCGTTGGGAAGTTAGCACCAAGGTTCGTAGGGCCGTTTCCTATTACGGAGAGGATTGGACAGATAGCGTATAGAGTGGAGTTGCCTGAGAGACTTAGTGGTGTACACGATGTATTCCATGTATCACATTTGAGGAAGTGCTTGCATGAGACCACAGAAGTGGTAGAGCCGAGCTTGCTTAGAGAGGTGGAGATAGATCGTGATGCGACGATTCGATGAGCTCCTACGTGCATTCTTGGGTCAGAGATTAAGAAGTTGAGGAATCGAGAGGTTAAGCTAGTCAAAGTGCAATGGGGAGATGATGAGAGCTACGCTACTTGGGAGACGGAAGATAAGATGCATTCATTGTAACCTTTTCTTTTCGAGGGTATGTCTTTTAGTTTCTCCTTTATCGCTTAGCTTGTACTTTTTTTATCTTTAGTATGTCCTCCCGGTAGTATCTTTGACCTTTAGATAGGGTAGTCATATGGTTGAAACATGTGTTTGAGACATGTTATGTATGATGGATGCATGTGGATGCAAGTGGTTGCTAGTGGTTTCTCGTGGATACATATACACACACTTTAGGCAATAGATCGGCTCAGTCACTTCATATTGCATATTGCATGTAAATGTGTGTACATATTTAAGTTAACGAATGTATAATGGTTGTACTATCATATGGATCCTGCATTTTGGTGAATGGTTGTGCACACATGTAGAAATAATATGTATCGATATAATTCTTTCGCATACATAATGGACGCATGCCACTATCATGGTTTGCATTAAGGAGGTCAACTGAATCAGTAGACCGCCTGATTTTGCATTAGATAAAGAACATATACATACACTTCTTGCATATGTTCATACAGCATTAGAAATTTTATAAGGACAATGGATGCCTGTGTTTGATGGTTGAGTAGATGGTTGCTTGGATGTTAGGATATGCATTCTCCTTAACTTGGAGATTTCGGGGGCGAAATCCTTTAAGGAGGGGAGAATGTAACACCCCATAATTTTCAATATTAATGTTCAAAAATTAAAGAACAACTAATCTCAGATGTGAGAATTAAGGGAAACGAGTTGTGCCATTGTGTTCATCTCGGAATTCTGGTTGAGATAGAGTCCGAGTTTGCATGAATTGGACTTCGTATGAAGAAGTTATGGCGATCACAAGTTTCAGAAAAAATTAAAAAGATTTCAAAAATTCGAATTTCAGAGTCAGATTGTGCTAGACGGGAAATTTCCTGCCAGGGCCAGGTCGACCTAGGTTTCGACCTACCCACTCAGGTCGACCAGGCGGTCGAGCTGCCCCTGTAAACTTGTGATAAATCAGTTCAGTTGAAATAAATCAGTTCAGTTGAAACTGAAATTATAAAATAAACCAAAAAGATTTTTAACCTATTTATAACAGAGATTGTAGCATTTTCCCTATCTTAGCAATTTCGAGGACGAAATTATTTTAAGGGGGAAGGACTGTAACGTCCCGCACTTTTGTCAGTTCGTATTTGAATATTTAAATCAGTTTAAATATTGAATTCAAAATATAAATGGATTTATATATTAATTAAAAAGAAGTTGAACGTATATAAATATATATTAATTATAATCGAGCTCAGAACGACCCTACAGTTCGTAATTTAACGTTCTGAACTTCAACTGAGTGTACCGGACTCGTTTTGAATCGGATTTCTTCGAAACAAGAAACGTTGGAATCTGTTGAGCTGTATCTTCCTAACAGAAGTGAAAAACCAAGATTTCATCGTATAGATTGCAAGATATGTCCAAATCAAATATTCAAAAAGTCGCTGTGAAAATCGTATATCGACCGTAACGGTTATTTGAATATAACTTGAAATCGGGTGCAAATCGGGACAAGGTTCTTTTGAGGCACAGCGATAATTTAATTTTTAGAATTTTACTGTAATTTTTAATTAATTAAATATGCAACTTTTTATTTCGAGTATTGTGCACCCTGTATTGGTATTTCTGGATTTCAAAATATGAGTTAATCTACCGGTTTTATTATATTTCTGGGATCGTGACACCTCACTGAGCACGACTGTACTCTTACTTCTGTCTGTAGTAGCTCCGACACGAACGAAAATTAAAGATTTAAATGGGTACGCTTCTACCCTATCAGCCTAATACCTTCACTCTCAAATGTAAGTATTTTCTTTTTACCGTGCTGGCTGTACCTCATTTATATTTCATACTCCAATCGATCTCAAGTAAAAACAAGGATACTTTTTTTCCTAAATATCATTTCACACTAACCCTACAGGCATAGCCTATGTTATTTAAATGAAGTTTCGAGCTGTGCAGCCATTTCTCTAGAAGCATGACAACTTTCCTATCAATTTAAATACAAAGTATGGCCTCAATCCAACGCCATACCGTATCTATGCTTGAGCTGACTTAACATTGTTCTTGTCAAACACCATGCTGCGGAAATGAAAGGCAACACATACTTTTTGGAAATATAAACTACAGCTACCCTAAGCCACCATACTCCTATAGCTTAGTGCTTAAGCTACTTCCCACATATATATACGCTCACTTCTCTCGACTCTGATGTCCGCTTCAACTAAATAATGTCGGAATTCTCCTCCACCGTATATATCATTGGATGGGTACGAACATTGTCGGGTTCGTTAGTTTTGCTGGAGATCTAACGTTGAGGGGAAGAGCAAGATTATGGCACAGTCAGTTTTTGTTTTAGCTAAGCATGGTAGGAAGGAGTCTCGAGTTCAGGTGAAGAGGAGAAAGTGCCGCACTCTGTTGAGCGCATGGTGAAGCATCACAAATGTGAAAGGGGAGTCGGGGGTCTGACCGGGTGGTGCTCTGGGAGGAGAGGCCGCGGAGAGAAGGGTTTGGATGAGAGAGTTGCGGATAGTGGAAAGACACACGGGTGCTGTTGTGAAAACGTAAAGAGGAGTGGTGTATGATATGGTTTAAAGGTGGTGGGAAATGGAGCTCAGGAGAGGGAGGTGAGTGCATGAATGTGTGAGTTTCAGCTGATGGCGTGTGAGTGGAGTATTACGGTGGAAGGATGTTGGATCATAGAGTTGTAGTGCAGGTGAAAATTCTTGTTAATAGTGGAGATTTAGGATTTTCTTTGATGCGCAAGTTGTGTATAGGCGGTTGGTAATTATAGTGGAAGCTGAGTAAAATAATGTTTGGTGAGAGTTTGAGGTAATAGGAGGATTGTTATTGTGGTAATAATTGTTTTGGGGACATTCTTGTCGCCTGTGGAAAGGAACGGCAGCGGATAGTATTGGTTCAAATACACTAACAGGAGAACGTGAGTTTAAGAAGTGAAGTAAGGGAGAGAATGGAGCGAGAAGATGGTGGGTGAGGCCACGTGAATTCATTGATGAGATGGAAACATGCGTTGCATGTTGGAACCTGGAGGAAGCATGCGCCAGCATGTAAAAGAAGTATTTGTAAAATAAGAGGTGCGGTGAAAAAGAAAATAAAAACAAAGTATAATAATACTTTTGGGGAGGTGCAGGAGGTCCATGTTGTAAACAATAAAGAAGGAGAGCACCTGTAGACGCTGGTGGGCTTGTCTCTGACCGGGCTTGGGCTGCGCTACATAATTAAATAAATAAAAAGGTAAAAGGAAAAGGGGCGAGTTTCAGAACATAAATGGGAAAAGAATTTAAAACTTGGGCTTGCGGATAAGTCTGGAGGGAGAAGGAACTTTACGGTATTTGTTTTGGGCCAACGACTTTTAAAGTAAAGCCCAAGGTTTGATATAAATGAAGTGAAGTCAGTCGCAAGTTTGTCACGAGATTGATAGAAAGTGGTGGTTCCTTGTGTGGACAACAGAATGAACAAAGAAGAAATATAGTGTGTAACCATGAATGATGAAGCACTGTAGGAATGTGGGTACGGTTTTAAACTAAGAAGAGGGAGCGAACAAGCGGTGTATGGGCTAACGGTGGAAAGAAGCACAAGCAGATTGGTCATAAACGGTTCACTGAGACGAGAACGTCAGTAAGAGGAAGCAAGGAATGACGCAAATCGTTATTTAACGATTAACACGCGAAGGTGAGTAAAATCACTAACTCTGATCTATTTTAAAATATTTTAATTATATTTTAATGTTGTTTGAATGTTGTGTGATGGTCGATTAGGTAGATTACAATTAATTTGGTTGAATATTATATATCGTTACACATGTACACATCATCGGTTGGACATTGATTCCATCGATTAGAATACACCTAGTATAGAGTTAGTGTAAATTGTGTTGACTGACATCTGTGGATGCGGAAACCGGTTGGAGGAATCCGACCGGATTCCTTGATAATTTTATGTACTGTTTGTTTTGTATGAACCCGAATTATATTTAAAACCCCATGTGAATATTGATGTTGAACGGAAATTCAACATCTGTTTCGATAAATCAATAAACGATATCGATTAAGGAAATGGTAACAGTCGACTGTAAACCCGTCGTCTTGTTAAGAAGTTGATTGGCCGTCAGGCAAATCAACGAAGATAATTATAAAAATTATATATTTATAATTAAAGCGAAGTTTAAATCTATAATAGAAGTTCTATTATAAACCAGTATTTTAGAGTTCGTTTTTATAAAATAAAATAAAAACGATTTGTTGACATTTAAATCAGTCTATTAAGCAGAAATCATCCTATGATTAATATTTGGATAATTATATTTAAGATGAGTATATTTAGAAATATTATTAGATTAATTATATTAACCTAATGTTGAGAAGTAATTAAAATCAGTTAACGAATTTACTGATGGAATGGAGTCGATCAAATCAACTGTTATTTGGGAAAAATGATTTTTAGATTAATTGGCCTTTAACTAATCAAATGAACAGTTTAGAAATAAATTAATCCAAATTAATGAGATTAAATTACCTTTTGGTTAAGGAGTTATAAACAGAACCGTGGGATGGATAAAGCGAAGAGTTAATATAAATAATCATAAACACCAGAGATTTCAAAGTAAGGATATGGTATTGTAAAACCATAGTTAAAATTAAACAAGAAAGTACGGTCTGATAGATATTATAAATAATAAGGTATTAGAGTGCAGACTTGTATCGGTTCTAAAGTAAGAACGTTGTCGATCAAGGTCTGAGAGGTAAATAGAATACCCCAACTTGAGCGGCTTCACTATTATCGAGGAACGATACCAGCTTGTAACGGAAAAAGATGTCAAGATTAATATGACAGTGTATGCAAGTCATAAAACTATAGCGATAAAATAAACGCTTTTACCTAGGCTTAAGCGCGACCGTTAGGTCAAGATTAGTATAAAGAGAATACGGCAGCATACTGCAAGTCTTTTAGAACTATAGCGATAAAATAAACGCTGTTGATTAGGCTTAAGCGTGGCTGTTTTGTCAAGATCAGTTATAAAGGAGAATATTACAGCATATGACAAGTTTAAAACTATAGCGATAAATTAATGCTGTTAACCAAACTTAAGCGTGATTTTTATATATGGCAGCACTTCCTAGGAAATGAAGCAGTTTAGTTGAAATCCACTTATTCGAAAGTGATAAATAACGATGTCATAAGGAAATGTGAGAATCAAGTATAGAAATAAAGAACGTGAAAATAATGGATCGAACGTTGATACCATATATTTTCTGGAATATGAAAAGAATAAGGGTTTTATAATAACTGGAAATGTTTTCCAAGAGTGTAAGAGGGTAAATCGGGAGTATAGTAATATCCGGTAAGATATGGGAATTCGAATAATAAAAATGAATGTCGAATAAAAAGTGCCCGTGGTTATGTGACGTTAGTTATACATTAGAATGGATGTTGTTTTTACTTCGATAGTTAAATAACCGACTATCGAAGTGTTTGACCATCGTTATCAATACGGAGAGACCGGTTGGATATGTTATCTGAAAACCACTCCGTATAGGCATAAGCGTGCGATTAGATATGCTGAAGATAATTGAAGACGAAGTTAAATACAAGGGTCGTCCAGTTATAGAATGGTGTGTTTTTGTTTGTCCAGTCCCAGGACAACTTGTATGGACGAGTGTCTGACAGAGTATTTCCAACGGTCATGCCGTTGATTTTACGAATATACCAAGTTGGTGGGGAGAAGATAACTTCTCTTTATTCTACACCCAGTGTGCATTTATGTAATCAATGTGTGATTACGGATTTGACAATGTGACATTCAAAGTGAATGGTGATCAAATGTTCTGAAGATAGACGTAGCCTCTAGACTCACAACCGGGAATGACAGAAGTTGGGCTAGGCAGCATGGCTAGTTGGGTCATCCCCAAGCAGGGTGTATTGTCACCGATCTAGAGAAAATTCATATTTATACTTCTTTTCGATTCTGTATCTTCGGATGATGGTTGGATGGCCTACAACCATGGTGGCAATATTTTCGCGACACTCAAGCTAAATGAGTGAGCGGTCATGTGTGGCCGGGTTGCAAGATGTAACACCCCACCTACGCCAGTGACACTCTTGCAAGGACACTAACTTTGGAGGGGCGTTAAACGAGGTAAACATGCATGCAGATATCACAAGACAGAACATGTAAGTAAAAGCAGACTAGTAAAGCAGCGGATAAAACTAGCATTTCAAAACCATAGTCAAGTTACATCAAAGTACTTGGTCATTATTTTTCCATAAAACAAAGTCTAGAACATAAACTGAAAACTGAAAAAGAAATATAAAGTAACTATCCCCAAAGTAGTAAGGCCATAGCATGCTCAAACCATACGTGAGCTATCCAGAAAAGCAGCAAAAGATCAGGCTAAGTAACAGTGTTCCCACCCCGCAAACCTTGGGGGGGGGAACGGAAGAAAAGAGGCGAAAGAAAATGGGTCAGTCAAAAAGACTGGTAAGTCCTAACTACTATTAGTATAAAAACTAATAAAGTTAACTGAGTATGTAAACAGAGATGAGATGTAGGGTGATAACTAGCATGGTGAAAAGTTAACAAGATAGATCATGTGTGGCATCGCATATACAAGGTTAAGTTGCACCGGGTGTGTACTAGTATTCCAATCCATGTCAAGTATAAACAAGAAATGATCCCTTAGCCCAATGTTGGCCCAAACCCATGAGATGACCTAAATCAAGGTCCAACTACTCGGTCTAGTCGATCGGCTCCCTATAAGCCTAACTCGTCGTGTATCGGTGTCATACGGTCCAAACATGAAATGTAGTCGACTGTGCTAGGTCCACCCTAGGGTGTATCCGGCCCTAGGGTGTCAACCACTTACACGAAACAAGCACGCACAGTCAAAACCTACTGGTGCCCGAGTCTTTCTTTCATCCCCGGACAATGTGCACGACCATGGTCCGTCGGAATCTACTATGGCGCACCTACTTTTGCCGTCTTTTTGATCGCTTACACTCCAGCCCAGTAATCGTGCCCCACCCTGCCTAGTCCCTAGGGTATCCGATACTCCCTAGTGGGTTACTGCTGAGAAGGACCGCGTAACTAGGGTTTTCTAGTGGGTTAAGTGTGGTTAACCCCATCTAAACCATGTATCAAGTTGGTTAAGTGTTCCTAAAAAGGTTCACGACTTAACCCTATCCAACTGAGCATTGGGTTGGTTAAGTGTGTCCATGTTGACTTAACCCTATCAACCCATCATGTTCACGTGGTTAAGTATATTCAAGTGGTCCATGACTTAACCCTATCATGTGGCATTTATTAACTTAATGCACCCAACCTCTCACATTAGACTGACAGTTTGCGGCCACTGGTTAGGCCGGTTTGTTCCGGGCAGGTTTCCGCCGCAAACTGAGTCTAACCTCGGGTTTTGGGTGCTACATGACCAACTACTCACATTGGGTCCTATTGTTTGCAACTACTAGTTAAGCCGGGCTGTTCTGGGTAGTTTTACGTTGCAAACTAAACCCAACCTCGAGTTGGCCATTTCATGTTTTCTAGAAGTCATGTCCAAATTTATGTTTACAAACATAATCACAAGTCAATGTTCATGTCATATTTTAAAACCATGTTTTCATGTCATTAATATTACCCAAACCCAACACATTCCCATCGCATGTGCGTTTCGCATAACATAACATAGATCAAAAGAGGGAACTTGGCAAAAGCATGACAAAAAGGGCATAAGGTAATAAGTTGGTCACAAGTTAAACATGGTGGCATATGAGGCATAAATAGGTTCATGAGCTTGCATATTACATCATAGGCCTCAAAACATGCATAATATCAACTTGAGCAATTAGGTGAAACATGATTATGAATGACATAGGATGTTGGCTAAAAGTTCGCATATAGCATTAGATGCAAGTTATCATAAAGGTTATAAGAGTTCTCATGTTATATAATGCAACATTTCAACATAAAGCTTATAGCATTTAGCCCACATAGTCAAGGTGATAGGTTTTCAAACATGCATAGAATATATTCATGCATAACATGATAAGATCAAAGCATATATCATACTTAGGCCCAAACTCAACTTGCAACATATCACATTTAACTTCATAGTTAGAGTCTAAGAGTAGTATAGGGCTTACAATGAGCGGTTATGCGATCTAGATCAATATATATAAAGATTGAGACGAAGCCACAAGCAAAATCCGCAAAGAGAATAATAAGCTCCACTTAAACGCCTTGAAAGAAGAAGTAATAACCCCAAAGACAAAGAAAGGAGGCTCTTTTACTTAAGAAAGATGGTTCTTTTATGACATAGATTGATTTGAGACACTCATGCTCTCATGAAGAAGGTGGAGGCCATGATTGAGAAACATTTTGACATAGTTTAGTTGTAGGAATGATTAATGAGGGTTTAGGCTAGGTCTTGGGGCCTTTTTATAGGTGATTAGGTTAGTTTAGACCATAGGATTAACCCTAAAACACATCAGGTCCGTCAAATCTCGTCAGAAGCTTCTAGAGCAGACTCAACACGTCACAAATGGTGCACCAGAAAAACTGGTCTGACCGGGGGGGTCGACCCCTGGGTCGACATGGGTGTCGACCCATTGGGGGGGTCGACACTGGTGTCGACCCCTGTGTCGACCCTGCCTGGGGTGGGAAAATTCCCGCCCATCCTGTTTGGCTGAAATTCGAATCTGAATTCGAGTTTGAACCGTTTTCGGGCTTAGAATTTTCTGAAAACTTCATTGGGCCATAACTTGGTCATACGGACTCCGTTTTTCGAAAACTCGGACTCTATTTCGCGTATTTTTCCGAGACGAACGCAATGGCAGAGCCCGTTTCCCTTGATTCAGATTTTAGAATTTAATTCTGCCTTGATTTACATTATAATATGTTATTAAAAATACGGGTTATTACATTCTCCCCTCCTTAAAGGATTTCATCCCCGAAATCTCCAAGTTAGGAAGAACGTATCTTACCATCCATCATCCATCTACTCAAAACATCATCCACGTGCAGTCATTGTCCTTAAAGGATTCTAAATGTTGTATGATCATATGCAATGGTGTGTGTATATGTACTTATCTAATGCGAAAATCAGGAGGTTACTGATTCAGTAAACCCCCTTAATGCAAAACATGTTAGTGAAATGATTCCATATGTACGCAAATTCCTAACATAATTTAAAATTTCTACATGAGTGCACATAACATTCATCCATATGCAACATCCACGTGATAGCATAACAAGTTTCATCCATGAATAAGTATAAGCACTCATGCATATGCAACATGAAAGTGTGTGAGCCGATCTTAGTGCCTAATGTGTATCATGCATCCACGAGTATCCACGTGCAAACACTTGCAACCACTTGCAACCATCAAGCATAACATGTTTCAAATACATGTTTCATCCAAAGGGTTTCTACCTAAGGTTCTTATGACAAGGTTAACGAGATAACAAGATAAACAGGATAAACACGGATAGCAAAAAGAAAGATATGCTACTTAGGATAGGAAAATGAGAATGTACCCTCAAAAAGGAATGGATAAAGCCCACGCATCTTCTCCTCGGTTTCCCAAGTTGCGTCTTCATCGGCTTCACTCCACTGAACTTTCACCAACTTGACTTCTCGATTCCTTAACTTCTTGATCTCTGTTCCCAAAATATGAATCGGAGCCCTTCTCAAGGTTGCCTCTTTCTCTACCTCAATGTCTTCAAGAATGCTTGGTTCAACCACCTCAGCGGACTCATGTAGGCACTTTCGGAGATGCGAGACATGGAAGACATTGTGCACTCCGGCTAGCTTTTCGGGCAATTCCACCTTATAGGCCATCTTTCCAATTCTCTCTATGATAGGGAAGGGTCCTACGAACCTTGGTGCTAGCTTCCCCACTGCTCCAAAGCGTACCACATTACGCAAAGGAGAAACCTTCACGAAAACCCTGTCTCCCACTTCGAATTCCAAATCTGCCCTTCGCTTGTCAGCATAGGACTTCTGTCTATCTTGGGCCGCTTTCATCCGTCTTCTCACCAATTCAACTTTTTCGGATGTGTCCCGTATCATATCGGGCCCAAGTATCAGCCTATCTGTTGTCTCCCACCAACAAGATGGTGACCTACACGGCCTCCCATACAAAGCTTCAAATGGTGCCATCCCTATGCTGGCTTGATACCTATTATTATAAGCAAACTCAACAAGAGGAAGGTGGTCTTCCCAAGTACCACCAAAGTCAAGAACACAAAGCCTCAAAAGATCTTCTAGCACTCTATTCACCCTTTCGGTTTGGCCATCCGTCTGGGGGTGATATGCTGTACTCAGATTCAATCGCGTACCCATCGCTTCTTGAAAACTATTCCAGAATTGGCTAGTGAAGATTGGGTCACGATCGCTAACTATGCTAGAAGGAACTCCATGCAACCGCACTATCTCTCGGAGATTAATAGATGCTAGCCATGATGTGGTCCTCTTGCTCTTTACAGGAATGAAATGAGCACTCTTCGTAAGTCTATCAACTATGACCCATATGCTCGTGTTCCCTTTTCTTGACCTAGGCAATCCATCCACAAAATCCATAGAAATACTCTCCCACTTCCGTTGCGGGACCTCCAATGGATGTAATAGCCCACCTGGTTTCTTTGACTCGGCTTTCACTTGTTGGCACACCATGCACTTTGAGACATACTCTGCCACATCTCTCTTCATTCTGGGCCAAAAGAAAATGCGCTTCATATCTCTATACATCTTATCTCCTCCCGGATGTATAGTCATCTTCGAGTGATGTGCTTCTTCAAGAACTTTATGCACCAAGCCTCCTACTTGTGGAAATCATAGCCTTCCATCACGCCTTAGCCAACCTTTATCATCAATAGTATATCTAGCAAGGTGACTAGACGTCTCACCATGAATCAGTTTGTCCATAACTTCAACTATCTGTGGATCTTCCTTCTGCGAAGCCCCAACCTGATCGAGAAGTGTGGGTCTAAGCTCAAGGGATGCTAATGAACCCGTCATCGACTCAACAGCCGTCGTGAAATCAAAGGTTGCCAAGAACTCTAAGTTCTTCATCTCAATAAACAAGGGATTCAAAGTCAACCTCCTTCTGCTTAGTGCGTCTACCACGACATTAACCTTGCCTGGGGTATAAGCTATCTCGAAGTCATATGATGCCAAGAATTCCATCCACCTCTATTGCCTTAAATTCAAATCTTTCTGCGAGAAGAGGTACTTGATTGACTTGTGATCAGTATACAACTCAAACCTTTCGCCTAGAAGATAGTGGCGCCAGGATTTGAGTGCAAAGACGATCGCCGCCAACTCCAAATCATGAGTGGGATAGTTCTTCTCATGAACTTTAAGTTGTCTACCCCCATAACATATCACTCTTCCCTCTTGCATTAGAACAACACCTAACCCCGTACCACATGCATCGGTGTACACGGTAAACATCTTACCGCCATCAGGTAATGCCAAAACTGGAGCTGTGGTAAGGGCCCTCTTGAGCCTTTGAAAAGCAAGCTCACACTCTAAGTCCCATGCAAAGGCTAAGTTCTTCTTCGTCAACTTAGTAAAAGGGGCCGAAATCTTAGCGAAGTCCCTAATGAACTTCCTATAGTAGCCCGCCAGACCGAGAAAGCTTCTTACTTCGGTTGCATTCCTAGGAGTCTTCCAGTCTTGAACCACAACCACTTTCGCGGGATCCACCGCTATACCTTGCTTAGAAACTATATGTCCAAGAAACCGAACTTCCCTTCTCCAAAAATGACATTTGGAGAACTTGGCTTTCAACTGATGTGCTCTAAGCGTATCCATCACTTCCTTGAGATGTCTGGCATGTTCTTCCTCATCCTTTGAGAAGATCAGAATATCATCCACGAAGACAACCACGAACTTATTAAGGAACTCCCTGAACACCCTACTCATCAAGTCTACGAAGTAGGCGGGTGCATTATTCAACCCGAATGGCATGACAAGCCATTCAAAGAATCCATCTGGAGTCCTAAACGCAGTCTTATCGATACTATCCTCAACTACTCTAAGCTGATGGAATCCGATGGCTAGATCGAGCTGAGAGAAAACAGAAGCACCAACCAGCTGGTCAAAGAGATCATCAATCCTTGGTAACGGGTGCCTATTCTTCTTTGCCAGCTTGTTCAACTCTCGATAATCAACACATAGACGAAGCGAACCATCCGCCTTAGTAGCGAATACCACCGGAGCACCCCATTCAGAAATGCTTCGCCTAATAAAATTCTTCTCAAGCAGCTCCTTGATTTGCTTACTGAGCTCTCTTCTTTCTTGTGGGGCCATGTGCCTAACGGGCAATGATACTGGCTTGGCATTATCGACTAGATAAATGCGGAAATCTTTCTCTCGTTTAGGGGGTAACCCCTTAACTTCTTCAAAGACATCAGGATAGTCTCGGACCACCCTTACAGATTGCAGATCATCGATGGACGAGTCAAGAGATTCAAGATAACATAACATGACGGGACCTCTAGGGTTACAAGAAATTTCTAGGGTATTACCGAGGCGAGTCATGAGCCTCACCACCCTATGCTCACAATCGAGAATGGCTCCATAACTGGACAACCAATCCATGCCCAAGATCAACCCGTATCCCGTGAACCCGAGAACATAAGCATTACACGTGAATTCTACGGTCAAGATAGAAATCTTCAAATCCACACAAATCATAGATAGATGGGCCGAACCCCCAATTGGATTTGAAACACAAACGGGATCCTCAACTAGACTAGTACTTAGGTGCAAACTTTCAACAATGTCAGAAGAAATAAAACTATGCGATGCGCCAGAATCAAATATGGTGCGAACAGGGTAATCAGAAATATAAACAAGACTCTCTATAGAAATACTACCTCGGTCCTGAACTGGAGCAGCGTTGAGAGCATGCACTTGCCCTCCAGAAGGTCCTGCATGCTGATTCTGCCCTTGCGCTTGTCCTTGCTTCTTGGGGCAATCCTTGCTAAAGTGTCCACTCTCTCCACAATGAAAGCATTCGCCCCGATTCCTCTTCTTCTTTCTGCAATCCTTGGCTATGTGCCCAACAATCCCACAGAAGTTGCATTTTCTTGGGTCCTTTGCCTTGGCCTTGTTGCCCTTGTTGTTCTTGTTGTTCTGATTGCTCTGATTTCCTCCCCACTTGGAGTCTGTCTTCTTGGCTTGAGTCTCATTAGTCTTGACCTCCTTCTTGCCATTCTTATCGTCTCCTTGAAGCAATGCCATGTCTACTAGTCCTTCAAAAGTGGCCCCCATGGGTATATGAGATAGGGGTAAACCTTGTAATGGCTCATTCAACCCTCGTGCAAAGCGTAAAGCCTTCTTTTGGGGGGTATTAACCATGTCCAAACCGAATCGAGCGAGCTGGTTAAACTGATTCACATACTCCCTTACTGTCATGTCCCCTTGCTTCAAAGATATAAACTTCTCCAATTGCAGATTCGCCTCAGCAGATGATAGAAACTTAAGCCCAAACCTCGTCCTAAAGTCGGCCCAAGTCTCTATAGGCCTCGTAGCATTGGTGACCTCCCACCAATAAGCAGCTTCTTCTTTTAATAGCCATGCCGCCAATAAAACCTTTCTATGGTCTACCACATCAAAGATAGCGAAGAGATCCTCAGTTTCTTTCAACCAATTTCGTGCCTCTATAAAAGTCTCCGTCCCAATGAAATTCTTGCCACCCATCGCCTTAAAGTCTTTGCAAATCTTAGAGAAATCTTCTTGTGGATTCCGAGGAGGAGGAGGAGGAACCTCAGTTACGGTGGGGGTGGTTGCTGGGCCCACATTGCTGGCCCTGGCTTCCAAGTACCTCCGGAACCATCCGGGAATGGTCACTCCCTCGGGAAGGTTAAGATCGGCCATACTGAAAAAGGAAAAGATAGATTTAGAACAAGGAAACAAAGGATAGTGCTAATGGCTTTTGGGGAATAGCCTTTTAAAATAAACTAGACTTTTCTTGTAAAATACTTAATTGGTTTTGAAAAATAGTTTTTCAAAAGGTAAGTTTAAAAACCTTTTGTCCAATCTCGTAAAACATATGCTCTGATACCAAATGTAACACCCTACCTCCGCCAGTGCCACTCTTGCAAGGACACTAACTATGGAGGGGCGTTAAACGAGGTAAACATGCATGCAGATATCACAAGACAGAACATGTAAGTAAAAGCAGAGTAGTAAAGCAGCGGATAAAACTAGCATTTCAAAACCATAGTCAAGTTACATCAAAGTACTTGGTCATTATTTTTCCATAAAACAAAGTCTAGAACATAAACTGAAAACTGAAAAAGAAATATAAAGTAACTATCCCCAAAGTAGTAAGGCCATAGCATGCTCAAACCATACGTGAGCTATCCAGAAAAGCAGCAAAAGATCCAGCTAACTAATAGTGTTCCCACCCTGCAAACCTGGGGGGGGGGAACGGAAGAAAAGAGGCGAAAGAAAACGGGTCAGTCAAAAAGACTGGTAAGTCCCATCTACTATTAGTATAAAAACTAATAAAGTTAACTGAGTATGTAAACAGAGATGAAATGTAGGGTGATAACTAGCATGGTGAAAAGTTAACAAGATAGATCATGTGTGGCATCGCATATACAAGGTTAAGTTGCACCGGGTGTGTACTAGTATTCCAATCCATGTCAAGTATAAACAAGAAATGATCCCTTAGCCCAATGTTGGCCCAAACCCATGAGATGACCTAAATCAAGGTCCAACTACTCGGTCTAGTCAATTGGCTCTTTATAAGCCTAACTCGTCGTGTATCGATGTCATACGGTCCAAACATGAAATGTAGTCGACTGTGCTAGGTCCACCCTAGGGTGTATCCAGCCCTAGGGTGTCAACCACTGACATGAAACAAGCACGCACAGTCAAAACCTACTGGTGCCCAAGTCTGTCTTTCATCCCCGGACAATGTGCACGACCATGGTCCGTCAGAATCTACTATGGCGCACCTACTTTTGCCGTCTTTTTGGTCGCTTACACTCCAGCCCAGTAATCGTGCCCCACCCTAGCCTAGTCCCTAGGGTATCCGATACTCCCTAGTGGGTTACTGCTGAGAAGGACCGCGTAACTAGGGTTTTCTAGTGGGTTAAGTGTGGTTAACCCCATCCAAACCATGTATCAAGTTGGTGAAGTGTTCCTAAAAAGGTTCACGACTTAACCCTATCCAACTAAACATTGGGTTGGTTAAGTGTGTCCATGTTGACTTAACCCTATCAACCCATCATGTTCATGTGGTTAAGTATCTTCAAGTGGTCCATGACTTTACCCTATCATGTGGCATTTATTAACTTAATGCACCCAACCTCTCACATTAGACCGTATTGTGGTTACTAGTTAAGCCAGGCGGGTCCGGGTAGCTTTACACCATAACTTGGTCTAACCTCGGGTTTCAAGTGCGACATGACCAACTACTCACATTGGGTCCTATTGCTTGTAGCCACTAGTTAACCCGGTCGGTTCCGGGTAGATTTATGCTACAAACTCAACCCAACCTCGAGTTGGCCATTCTCATGTTTTATATAAGTCATGTCCAAGTCCATGTTTCAAGCATAAACACATGTCAAACTTTCATGTCATATTTTCAAGTCATGTTCTCATGTTATTTAAGTTTGCCCAACTACCCATAACGTATTCCCATCGCACGTAAATTCATATCAACGCAAATAGATCAAAGAGGGAACATAACTATATGACAAGGTGGACATAAGATGGGAAAATCTATCACAAATTAAATATTGTGATATTTGAGGCAAAAATGTTCAACGTACTAGCATATGGCCTCAACATGTATAATGGCATAAAAGGTGACTTGGCCTCATACATATCAAATAACATAAGGGTGATTTGGCCACAAGCATGCATAATAGCATAAGAGTGCTTTGGACACAAGTTAAACATGGTGGCATATGAGGCAAATGTGTTCATAAACTTGCATATTACATTATAAGCCTCAAAAACATGCATAACATTCAAACTTAGCGAATAGGTGATACATGGTCCTAGATGACATAGAATGATGACTAGAAGTTCGCATATAACATTATATGCAAGTTATCATAATGGTTATGAGAGTTCTCATGTTGCATAATGCAACATTTCAAATCAAAGTTCATAGCTTTCTATGCACAAAGTCAAGGTGATAGCTTTTACAAACATGCATCTATGCATAACATGATAGAATCAAAGCACAAATCATACTTAGGCCCAAACTCAAACTTGCAACATGTCACATTTAACTTCATAGCTAGAATCTAAGAGTAGTATAGGGCTTACAATGAGCGGTTATGCGATCTAGATCAATATATATAAAGATTGAGACGAAGCCACAAGCAAAATCCGCAAAGAAAATAATAAGCTCCACTTAAACGCCTTGAAACAAGAAGTAATAACCCCAAAGACAAAGAAAGGAGGCTCTTTTACTTAAGAAAGATGGTTCTTTTATGACATAGATTGATTTGAGACACTCATGCTCTCATGAAGAAGGTGGAGGCCATGATTGAGAAACATTTTGACATAGTTTAGTTGTAGGAATGATTAATGAGGGTTTAGGCTAGGTCTAGGGCCCTTTTTATAGGTGATTAGGTTAGTTTAGACCATAGGATTAACCCTAAAACACATCAGGTCCGTCAAATCTCGTCAGAAGCTTCTAGAGCAGACTCAACACGTCACAAATGGTGCACCAGAAAAACTGGTCTGACCGGGGGGGTCGACCCCTGGGTCGACATGGGTGTCGACCCATGGGTCGACATGGGTGTCGACCCATTGGGGGGGTCAACACTGGTGTCGACCCCTGTGTCGACCCTGCCTGGGGCGGGAAAATTCCCGCCCATCCTGTTTGGCTGAAATTCGAATCTGAATTCGAGTTTGAACTTTTTCGGGCTTAGAATTTTCTAAAAACTTCATTGGGCCATAACTTGGTCATACGGACTCCGTTTTTCGAAAACTCGGACTCTATTTCGCTTATTTTTCCAAGACGAACGCAATGGCAAAGCCCGTTTCCCTTGATTCAGATTTTAGAATTTAATTCTGCGTTGATTTACATTATAACATGTTATTAAAAATACGGGTTGTTACATTCTCCCCTCCTTAAAGGATTTCGTCCCCGAAATCTCCAAGTTAGGAAGAACGTATCCTACCATCCATCATCCATCTACTCAAAACATCATCCACGTGCAGTCATTGTCCTTAAAGGATTCTAAATGTTGTATGATCATATGCAAAGGTGTGTATATATGTACTAATCTAATGCGAAAATCAGGAGGTTACTGATTCAGTAAACCCCCTTAATGCAAAACATGTTAGTGAAATGAGTCCATATGTATGCAAATTCCTAACATAATTTATAATCTCTACATGAGTGTACATAACATTCATCCATATGCAACATCCACGTGATAGCATAACAAGTTTCATCCATGAATAAGTATAAGCACTCATGCATATGCAACATGAAAGTGTGTGAGCCGATCTTAGTGCCTAATGTGTATCATGCATCCACGAGTATCCACGTGCAAACACTTGCAACCACTTGCAACCATCAAGCATAACATGTTTCAAATACATGTTTCATCCAAAGGGTTTCTACCTAAGGTTCTTATGACAAGGTTAACGAGATAACAAGATAAACAGGATAAACACGGATAGCAAAAAGAGATATGCTACTTAGGAGAGGAAATTGAGAATGTACACTAAAAAAGGAATGGATAAAGCCCACGCATCTTCTCCTCGGTTTCCCAAGTTGCGTCTTCATCGGCTTCACTCCACTGAACTTTCACCAACTTGACTTCTCGATTCCTTAACTTCTTGATCTTTGTTCCTAAAATACGAATCGGAGCTCTTCTCAAGGTTGCCTCTTTCTCTACCTCAATGTCTTCAAGAATGCTTGGTTCAACCACCTCAGCGGACTCATGTAGGCACTTTCGGAGATGCGAGACATGAAAGACATTGTGCACTCCGGCTAGATTTTCGGGCAATTCCACCTTATAGGCCATCTTTCCAATTCTCTCTATGATAGGGAAGGGTCCTACGAACCTTGGTGCTAGCTTCCCCACTGCTCCAAAGCGTACCACATTACGCAAAGGAGAAACCTTCACGAAAACCCTGTCTCCCACTTCGAATTCCAAATCTGCACTTCGCTTGTCAGCATAGGATTTCTGTCTATCTTGGGCAGCTTTCATCCGTCTTCTCACTAATTCAACTTTTTCGGATGTGTCCTGTATCATATCGGGCCCAAGTATAAGCCTATCTGTTGTCTCCCACCAACAAGATGGTGACCTACACGGCCTCCCATACAAAGCTTCAAATGGTGCCATCCCTATGCTGGCTTGATAGCTATTATTATAAGCAAACTCTACAAGAGGAAGGTGGTCTTCCCAAGTACCACCAAAGTCAAGAACACAAAGCCTCAAAAGATCTTCTAGCACTCTATTCACCCTTTCGGTTTGGCCATCCATCTGGGGGTGATAGGCTGTACTCAGATTCAATCGCGTACCCATCGCTTCTTGCAAATTATTCCAGAATTGGCTAGTGAAGATTGGGTCACGATTGCTAAATATGCTAGAAGGAACTCCATGCAACCGCACTATCTCTCGAAGATAAATAGATGCTAGCCATGATGCGGTCCTCTTGCACTTTACAGGAATGAAATGAGCACTCTTCGTAAGTCTATCAACTATGACCCATATGCTCGTGTTCCCTTTTCTTGACCTAGGCAATCCATCCACAAAATCCATAGAAATACTCTCCCACTTCCATTGCGGGACCTCCAATGGATGTAATAGCCCACCTGGTTTCTTTGACTCGGCTTTCACATGTTGGCACACCATGCACTTTGAGACATACTCTGCCACATCTCTCTTCATTCCGGGCCAAAAGAAAATGCGCTTCATATCTCTATACATCTTATCTCCTCCCGGATGTATAGTCATCTTCGAGTGATGTGCTTCTTCAAGAACTTTATGCACCAAGCCTCCTACTTGTGGAACGCATAGCCTTCCATCACGCCTTAGCCAACCTTTATCATCAATAGTATATCTAGCAAGGTGACTAGACGTCTCACCACGAATCAGTTTGTCCATAACTTCAACTATCTGTGGATCTTCCTTCTGCGAAGCCCCAACCTGATCGAGAAGTGTGGGTCTAAGCTCAAGGGATGCTAATGAACCCGTCATCGACTCAACAGCCGTCGTGAAATCAAAGGTTGCCAAGAACTCTAAGTTCTTAATCTCAATAAACAAGGGACTCAAAGTCAACCTCCTTCTGCTTAGTGCGTCTACCACGACATTACCCTTGCCAGGGGTATAAGCTATCTCGAAGTCATATGATGCCAAGAATTCCATCCACCTCTGTTGCCTTAAATTCAAATATTTCTGCGAGAAGAGGTACTTGATTGACTTGTGATCAGTATACAACTCAAACCTTTCGCCTAGAAGATAGTGGCGCCAGGATTTGAGTGCAAAGACGATCGCCGCCAACTCCAAATCATGAGTGGGATAGTTCTTCTCATGAACTTTAAGTTGCCTACCCCCATAACATATCACTCTTCCCTCTTGCATTAGAACACCACCTAACCCCGTACCACATGCATCGGTGTACACGGTAAACATCTTACCGCCATCGGGTAATGCCAAAACTGGAGCTGTGGTAAGGGCCCTCTTGAGCCTTTGAAAAGCAAGCTCACACTCTAAGTCCCATGCAAAGGCTAAGTTCTTCTTCGTCAACTTAGTAAGAGGGGCAGAAATCTTAGCGAAGTCCCCAATGAACTTCCTATAGTAGCCCGCCAGACCGACAAAGCTTCTTACTTCGGTTGCATTCTAGGAGTCTTCCAGTCTTGAACCACAACCACTTTCGCGGGATCCACCGCTATACCTTGCTTAGAAACTATATGTCTAAGAAACCGAACTTCCCTTCTCCAAAAATGACATTTGGAGAACTTGGCTTTCAACTGATGTGCTCTAAGCGTATCCATCACTTCCTTGAGATGTCTGGCATGTTCTTCCTCATCCTTTGAGAAGATCAGAATATCATCCACGAAGACAACCACGAACTTGTTAAGGAACTCCCTGAACACCCTACACATCAAGTCTACGAAGTAGGCGGGTGCATTAGTCAACCCGAATGGCATGACAAGCCATTCAAAGAATCCATTCGGAGTCCTAAACGCAGTCTTATCGATACTATCCTCGGCTACTCTAAGCTGATGGAATCGGGTGGCTAGATCGAACTGAGAGAAAACAGAAGCACCAACCAGCTGGTCAAAGAGATCATCAATCCTTGGTAACGGGTGCCTATTCTTCTTTGTCAGCTTGTTCAACTCTCGATAATCAACACATAGACGAAGCGAACCATCCGCCTTAGTAGCGAATATCACCGGAGCACCCCATTCAGAAATGCTTCGCCTAATAAAATTCTTCTCAAGCAGCTCCTTGATTTGCTTACTGAGCTCTCTTCTTTCTCGTGGGGCCATGTGCCTAACGGGCATTGATACTGGCTTGGCATTATCAACTAGATAAATGCGTAAATCTATCTCTCGTTTAGGGGGTAACCCCTTAACTTCTTCAAAGACATCAGGATAGTCTCGGACCACCCTTATAGATTGCAGATCATCGATGGACGAGTCAAGAGATTCAAGATAACATAACATGGCGGGACCTCTAGGGTTACAAGAAATTTCTAGGGTATTACCGAGGCGAGTCATGAGCCTCACCACCCTATGCTCACAATCGAGAATGGCTCCATAACTGGACAACCAATCCATGCCCAAGATCAACCCGTATCCCATGAACCCGAGAACATAAGCATTACACGTGAATTCTACGGTCAAGATTGAAATCTTCAAATCCACACAAATCATAGATAGATGGGCGGAACCCCCAATTGGATTTGAAACACAAACGGGATCCTCAACTAGACTAGTACTTAGGTGCAAACTTTCAACAATGTCAGAAGAAATAAAACTATTCGATGCGCCAGAATCAAATAAGGTGCGAACAGGGTAATCAGAAATATAAACAAGACTCTCTACAGAAATACTACCTCGGTCCTGAACTGGAGCAGCGTTGAGAGCATGCACTTGCCCTCCAGAAGGTCCTGCACGCTGATTCTGCCCTTGCCCTTGCTTCTTGGGGCAATCCTTGCTAAAGTGTCTAGTCTCTCCACAATGAAAGCATTCACCCCGCTTCCTCTTCTTCTTTCTGCAATCCTTGGCTATGTGCCCAACAATCCCACAGAAGTTGCATTTTCTTGGGTCCTTTGCCTTGGCCTTGTTGCCCTTGTTGTTCTTGTTGTTCTGATTTCCTCCCCACTTGGAGTCTGTCTTCTTGGCTTGAGTCTCATTAGTCTTGACTTCCTTCTTGCCATTCTTATCGTCTCCTTGAAGCAATGCCATGTCTACTAGTCCTTCAAAAGTGGCCCCCATGGGTATATGAGATAGGGCTAAACCTTGTAATGTCTCATTCAACCCTCGTGCAAAGCGTAAAGCCTTCTTCTGGGGGGTATTAACCATGTCCAAACCGAATCGAGCGAGCTGGTTAAACTGATTCACATACTCCCTTATTGTCATGTCCCCTTGCTTCAAAGATATAAACTTCTCCAATTGCAGATTCGCCTCAGCAAATGATAGAAACTTAAGCCCAAACCTCGTCCTAAAGTCGGCCCAAGTCTCTATAGGCCTCGTAGCATTGGTGACCTCCCACCAATAAGCAGCTTCTTCTTTTAATAGCCATGCCGCCAATAAAACCTTTCAATGGTCTACCACATCAAAGATAGCGAAGAGATCCTCAGTTTCTTTCAACCAATTTCATGCCTCTACAAAAGTCTACGTCCCAATGAAATTCTTGCCACCCATCGCCTTAAAGTCTTTGCAAATCTTAGCGAAATCTGCTTGTGGATTCTAAGGAGGAGGAGGAGGAACCTCAGTTACGGTAGGGGTGGTTGCTGGGCCCACATTGTTGGCCCTAGCTTCCAAGCACCTCCGGAACCATCCGGGAATGGTCACTCCCTCGGGAAGGTTAAGATCGGCCATACTGAAAAAGGAAAAGACAGATTTAGAACAAGGAAACGAAGGATAGTGCTAATGGCTTTTGGGGAATAGCCTTTTAAAATAAACTAGAATTTTCTTGTAAAATACTTAATTGGTTTTGAAAAATAGTTTTTCAAAAGGTAAGTTTAAAAACCTTTTGTCCAATCTCGTAAAACATATGCTCTGATACCAAATGTAACACCCCACCTCCGCCAGTGCCACTCTTGCAAGGACACTAACTTTGGAGGGGCGTTAAACGAGGTAAACATGCATGCAGATATCACAAGACAGAACATGTAAGTAAAAGCAGAGTAGTAAAGCAGCGGATAAAACTAGCATTTCAAAACCATAGTCAAGTTACATCAAAGTACTTGGTCATTATTTTTCCATAAAACAAAGTCTAGAACATAAACTGAAAACTGAAAAAGAAATATAAAGTAACTATCCCCAAAGTAGTAAGGCCATAGCATGCTCAAACCATACGTGAGCTATCCAGAAAAGCAGCAAAACATCCAGCTAAGTAATATTGTTCCCACCCTTCAAACCTGGGGGGGGGGGACGGAAGAAAAGAGGCGAAAGAAAACGGGTCAGTCAAAAAGACTGGTAAGTCCCATCTACTATTAGTACAAAAACTAATAAAGTTAACTGAGTATGTAAACAGAGATGAAATGTAGGGTGATAACTAGCATGGTGAAAAGTTAACAAGATAGATCATGTGTGGCATCGCATATACAAGGTTAAGTTGCACCGGGTGTGTACTTGTATTCCAATCCATGTCAAGTATAAACAAGAAATGATCCCTTAGCCCAATGTTGGCCCAAACCCATGAGATGACCTAGGCCCAAACCCATGAGATGACCTAAATCAAGGTCCAACTACTCGGTCTAGTCGATCGGCTCCCTATAAGCCTAACTCGTCGTGTATCGGTGTCATACGGTCCAAACATGAAATGTAGTCGACTATGCTAGGTCCACCCTAGGGTGTATCCGGCCCTAGGGTGTCAACCACTGACACGAAACAAGCACGCATAGTCAAAACCTACTGGTGCCCAAGTCTTTCTTTCATCCCCGGACAATGTGCACGACCATGGTCCGTCGGAATCTACTATGGCGCACCTACTTTTGCCGTCTTTTTGGTCGCTTACACTCCAGCCCAGTAATCGTGCCCCACCCTAGCCTAGTCCCTAGGGTATCCGATACTCCCTAGTGGGTTACCGCTGAGAAGGACCACGTAACTAGGGTTTTCTAGTGGGTTAAGAGTGGTTAACCCCATCCAAACCATGTATCAAGTTGGTTAAGTGTTCCTAAAAAGGTTCACGACTTAACCCTATCCAACTAAGCATTGGGTTGGTTAAGTGTGTCCATGTTGACTTAACCCTATCAACCCATCATGTTCACGTGGTTAAGTATATTCAAGTGGTCCGTGACTTAACCCTATCATGTGGCATTTATTAACTTAATGCACCCAACCTCTCACATTAGACTGACAGTTTGCGGCCACTGGTTAGGTCGGTTGGTTCCGGGCAGGTTTCCACCGCAAACTGAGTCTAACCTCGGGTTTTGGGTGCTACATGACCAACTACTCACATTGGGTCCTATTGTTTGCAACTACTAGTTAAGCCGGGCGGTTCCGGGTAGTTTTACGTTGCAAACTCAACCCAACCTCGAGTTGGCCATTTCATGTTTTCTAGAAGTCATGTCCAAATTTATGTTTACAAACATAATCACAAGTCAATGTTCGTGTCATATTTTAAAACCATGTTTTCATGTCATTAATATTACCCAAACCCAACGCATTCCCATCGCATGTGCGTTTCGCATAACATAACATAGATCAAAAGAGGGAACTTGGCAAAAGCATGACAAAAAGGGCATAAGGTAATAAGGTTGGCCACAAGTTAAACATGGTGGCATATGAGGCATAAATAGGTTCATGAGCTTGCATATTACATCATAGACCTCAAAACATGCATAATATCAACTTGAGCAATTAGGTGAAACATGATTATGAATGACATAGGATGATGGCTAAAAGTTCGCATATAGCATTAGATGGAAGTTATCATAAAGGTTATAAGAGTTCTCATGTTATATAATGCAACATTTCGACATAAAGCTTATAGCTTTTAGCCCACAAGGTCAAGGTGATAGGTTTTCAAACATGCATAGAATATATTCATGCATAATGATAAGATCAAAGCATATATCATACTTAGGCCCAAACTCAACTTGCAACATATCACATTTAACTTCATAGTTAGAATCTAAGAGTAGTATAGGGCTTACAATGACCGGTTATGCGATCTAGATCAATATATATAAAGATTGAGACGAAGCCACAAGCAAAATCCGCAAAGAAAATAATAAGCTCCACTTAAACGCCTTGAATGAAGAAGTAATAACCCCAAAGACAAAGAAAGGAGGCTCTTTTACTTAAGAAAGATGGTTCTTTTATGACATAGATTGATTTGAGACACTCATGCTCTCATGAAGAAGGTGGAGGCCATGATTGAGAAACATTTTGACATAGTTTAGTTGTAGGAATGATTATTGAGGGTTTAGGCTAGGTCTAGGGGCCTTTTTATAGGTGATTGGGTTAGTTTAGACCATAGGATTAACCCTAAAACACATCAGGTCCGTCAAATCTCGTCATAAGCTTCTAGAGCAGACTCAACACGTCACAAATGGTGCACCAGAAAAACTGGTCCGACCGGGGGGGTCGACCCCTGGGTCGACATGGGTGTCGACCCATGGGTCGACATGGGTGTCGACCCATTGGGGGGGGTCGAAACTGGTGTCGACCCCTGTGTCGACCCTGCCTGGGGCGGGAAAATTCCCGCCCATCCTGTTTGGATGAAATTCGAATCTGAATTCGAGTTTGAACTGTTTTCGGGCTTAGAATTTTCTGAAAACTTCATTGGGCCATAACTTGGTCATACGGACTCCGTTTTTCGAAAACTCGGACTCTATTTCGCGTATTTTTCTGAGACGAACGCAATGGGAAAGCCCGTTTCCCTTGATTCAGATTTTAGAATTTAATTATGCCTTGATTTACATTATAACATGTTATTAAAAATACGGGTTGTTACACAAGACGTTCTTGTTGAACCCTGAGTGTATCCCCTCTAGAGTGCACTATTCAGAAGGTGCTCCCATACCTTGTCTGTTGAAATCCAATCTCCAATAAGCGCCCTGCGGTTTATGATTTTATACTTTATATATGTGGAGCGTGAGATGCAAGCGTTCTGCTACTTGTATAATTATTTGTTTAGACATTATCATAATATCACTGGTTTTTGATATTAAGAATACTTTGGGTTTTAGTAACGTAAAAGTCGTCCATGTTTGTGTGTGGGCCGGTCTTACCATTATCTTCTTATTTGAAAAGGATTTTCAATGTAAACAGTATGGTTGGAATTTACTCACACCAGTCCCATGACTAACCCAGAGTTTATTTTGTTTGTGTTTTTCCCTAAACTCTTGGGTGCCCAAATTTTGTACGGGCAGTCAAGTGTTTCAGGATTTTACAGATTCACTTGGAGGTGCTCAAAAGCAGGAGTTTTCACTGTTAGATATTTAGAGATTATTTCCGCTGTGATGTATATGAGTTACACTCTGATATGGTATGTATATACACAAATTCAGATTTGTATTTCAAAGTTATGTTGTAAAAAAATTTATTCATTCCGCTGTGAGTTTCGTGATTACTCTGATTCTGATGTTCAGTGAGTTCTTCTTCTTCTTCTATTCTATTAGTTCTATCTTATCTTTCTCACCCTCTTAATTCTTCTATTAATGTCCCGGTATTTTCGATGCTTGAGAAATTGATAGTGTATTTATGTTGATTTTCTGCGTCGAAAATTCCCAGACGTTACAGCCCCCCCCCCGGGCAGTTGTTTGATGACGATTTAATGACTGTATGCTGAGTCATTAGGGTTTCTGATCTGGTATGAATGGTTGGGGTTAATTCTGGGTTGATCGGATGGCCTAAATTAATCCTAAACTCTATAAAAACACATGTAGACTCAAACCCTAAAATCAAATAAAAATTAGAATCATGGCCTCCATGTTGTCACCTTGCAACCTAGAATAGCCGCCACAAATTAGAGAGGAAGAAAAGCTAATCAATTCTAATCTAAACCGCAACAAATTGTCTTCTTCAAAGGAAAGCTAAATCAATTTCAGAACTCAGATTTCAGAACTCAAGTCCTTCTTTGAGTTGTGAGTTCGATTTCTTTAATAAGATAATTAACAATTTAATTTGGTTGAGTTATGATTTGGGATTATATGGTTATGTTGTGAATCATTGACCTTTATGTTATTATCTATGTTGTAAATCTGCTATGCTACTATCCATGTTGTTATTATCTATGTTGTAAAGCTGTGATGTTATTTTGTAAATCTATGTTAATTATTGGCTTATGTACAATCAATTCATATGCTAGTTTGGTTATATTTGTGGAACTAATTCATGTGTTATGTTATATAAAGTCTAACTTGATAATTCTACATACAAGTTAGGATGCTAATTGAGGCATGGATCATATGCAAGTTAATAAAAATTATATACAACCTTACAAGTTTCATGACATCTATTTTATGTGTAAATTGGGTCTAAATTAGGCTACGACATGTGTGAGTTATACAAAATTCTATATGCTAATTTACATGTTTAGATGTAAGATTATACCATCGTTTATGTTGCATAAATCACATATGCAAGTATGTATATATATATATTTATATATATATGTATATATATGTTTGGAGTATGAATCATGTAATGTAAGTTTGTGATTATTGCCTATGCAAGTTTACACCTTATGATTAGATCTATGACATACATGGTTTGTGTAAGTTTGTGACTATTTCCTAAACAAGTTTACACCTTTAGGTTTAGATCTATGACATATGTAGTTTTATGAAAATTTGTGACTTTGGCCTATGCAAGTTTTAGATGAAGAACCTCAATCACACATGCAAGTTCACTCCTTATGTTTAGATCTAGTTTTATTTCTATGTATGTTGTGATGCTTTCTCTTTATTCCATAAGTTAGACTATTCGAGTCTAACGTATATTTCACGTTAAACAAACGAACATACAACGTGGGGTGAAGGGATAATATTACAAGATTTAATATTGAGAATTGGCATAAATGCCTTAAATGGAATAAAATAAATTTATGATGATAATTGGTATAATTTTGCATACCATAAATAGATGGACATAATTGAGTCAATTATGGACATAGTTAAATTTGGAACTGATTGATAATTTGAATAGGGAAATTAATTCAAACTGGGGGATAATTAATTATGTGTAATTAATCGCCTAAGACACGAGGTTATGCTCGTTTGTGGTGTAAGACTGCCTAAACCCGCCCGACAAATCCAGCTGCCACAAATGCCAGTCTAATGTGGGAGGTCTTAGGCATAAATTAAATGCGTAACAGCTGTTAAAACATGAGGTTAGGCTCGTTTGTGGTGTAAGACTGCCCGGACCCGCCGGGAAAATCCAGCTGCCACAAATGCCAGTCTAATGTGGGAGGCCTTTACAAGGTTACGGTGTTAATGAATTGAGACACACTTAACCAGATAAACATGTGGTGGGACCTGAGGGTTAAGTGGGTGCCTTGGGTGGCTTGTGAAATATGATTAGAAATAATTAACCAAAATTGAAACATGTAAGTGAACATGAATAAGAAGAGGGTTAAGTGGGATGTACTAGATGTAACACCCCACCTCCGTTAAGGTCACTCACAAAGGGAATGCCTTAACTTTGGTGGAGCATTTTAGTAAACAGAACAGAAACTTATAAGACAGATAAAGTAGTACTTGAAAAATTTATAACTTTATTTCAACAGAAACCGAAATAAACTTGGTTACATCCTTTCAAATCACATTATCAGAATTCAAGTACAAAATATCAGTCTTGTACAAAAGCCTTCATAATGCATAGTTTAAAATCATAATCCCCATAGAATGGAAGCTATATAGAGCCAAGCTTTACTTTAAGCACTTCAAGCAGAAGAAATCCGGATCAAGCTAAAGTATTCCCTCCTTGGATAACCTGGGGGGAAAACGGAAGAAAGGAGGCGAAACAACAAGGGTCAGGAAAAAAGTCTGGCAAGTCCAATGATTTTCAGTTATGAACAGATAATAATAACATGACATGAAAATAAAACCGGATGAGAGATAACTATAATAGGTGTAACAGATATAACAGAAGAACAGAATGATATAAGCTATTGTTTTACACTTCTCTGCACTAATACTAGTATAACAGAATTAGGTGTCACCCTAATGTCTAAACTGAAACAGAAACGGGTACAGAATAATTTAACAGAAACAGAATGCTAATAATGGGTGTTTACTACCCGATCAGAAACAGACAGAAGCATAAACAGATTAATCCCTACGGAAACAGAATGTAGAATTAGGTATACACTAGTAATGGGCCTTTACCACCCGAACTGACGGTACCACGCAGAAACAGACAGGTGTTACCACCCAACAGAAACAGACGGTACCAACAGAAACAAACAGAACTAAGTGTACCCAAAAATCCTACCCTAAGCGATCGGCTCCCTAATACATAAATATCATGTGTCGGCCCCACAGTATGGTGTATCACTCCCTAAAGTGACAACCAATTGGCATAGACCTATTTACAGATGTCACGGCGTCTTACATCCTCAGAGGCAGACCGAGATCCATGCACGCACATGAACAGGTTGGAACGCACCATCAACACCCCTCGCCATTATCAGAATGAACCGCTTATAGTTAGTTCAGTAAGCGTGCCCAGACCCTACTTACTGTTGGGTCAAAGTTTTGATACCAGAAAGGGTTACTGACTAATATGGGTCCCAAACAACAGATGACACAAGTAATTCCCCTCCTAACCTTGTGTCCCCAGACTAACAGATTTCAGCTTAACTTTTCTACAAGTTTCAGACATACAAAATTTAGATTAACTAGTTCATAGATCAGACAATCAAGTTAACAGGTTTTCAGACTAACGGATGAGATGTTCGGATTAACAGGCTTACAGATTAACTGGTTACAGATTAACAGACTTACAGATTAACTGGTTACAGATTATCTAACTTTGTATTGGGCCTACAGATTCACGAAACGGGTTTATCAGATTCATTGGTCCAATTGGTTTAACCTTACCCAACACGTTTTAGACATCATAATTATCTCAGATTTTCATTAATTAAATATTAATGCCCAAACCTCTCACATTAGACTGACAGTTTGCGGCTACTGGTTAGGCCGGTTGGTTCTGGGAAGGTTTCTGTCGCAAACTGGGTCTAACCTCGGGTTTCAAGCACGTTATGACTAATTTCTCACATTAGAACCTATTGTTTGCGACCACTGGAATATGCCGGGTGGTTCCGGGCAGAATTACGCCGCAAACTCATTCTAACCTCGAGTTAGCCATGTTTATCTTTGCGGCCAATTAATTAATGATTTACCATTTATACCCACGCCTAATATACATGTCAATTATTCATAACTATAGCCAATTCAGATTATGTCAATAGCGGACTAATTATATCAACTCAACATATATTGCAGATAACAGATTTTTCAGATTAGGCGACTTAACGGATTTAGCAGATTAAGCAAACTAGCAGATTAAGCAATAAAACAGAACTAGCTGATTAAGCAATATAGTAGAACTAGCAGATTAGGCAAATATAACAGATTTAATCATTCCTTAAAGTTTCACAAACATATCTTGCCTAATTTTAAATTTGGCCTAAGCATGCCTAAATAATTGTCATGATTCACACTATGATCATATACCAAATATAACCAGCGATTACTATGCATGTCATATATCCCAAAGATCCCTTACTTAGGTGTTTATTTACATTTATAGATGTCCTACCTTAATGTAAATCTTTATACCTAAGCCATATTTTCTTTGTCTCAAGTCATATGTTAACATACCATGGTTCCTCTTCTTCCAATTCACAAAATACGCATAGATCTAAATCTAGTTTACAACCTATGTCCTTTTTCTTAAATCAGACACAGATTAACCATGTCCAATTATTCCACATTCATTATTTGTCCCAAACATTTTAGCGTTCGTGCGTTAATCTCTTAGGAGATTGGCGCAGGCTCGTAGTAGCCTGGCTATAGAACAGAAAGAAGAAGAGATACAGAATAAAATAGATCAGAACAGAACATACACAATCTCAAATTCAGATTTACAATCATGTCACAATTATGATTAAAGTTTATATCGGAAAATGAATGCACTTGCCTTGGTTGGATTAAAGAAAGAACTTTAATTGTTGTAGAATCGTTGCAGAAGCTTTAATCTCTAATTTGAATTGAATTGCTTAGGTTGATGTTGATTAGCTTCTAGTTTTGATTCCAGCAGAGTAGTGACGCCATTTTTATTTTTATTTATAACAGAGGCAGAGAAGAAGCAGAATAGAATTGTGTGTAGGGAAGGCTAGGTCTTAGGTTGTTTTTATAGGTGCAACAATTCATTTCAGCCATCAGATTAACCCTAAAACCAATCCGGACCATCAAAAATCGTCCCTGGGCTTCAAAAATGTGTTATGGACCGAAACAGGCCGACTAGGTCGACCTGTAGGGGGGTCGACACTATAGTCGACCCCCATGGGGGTGGCCGACTCCCAGGTCGACACCCTGGTCGACCTGGACCCAGGTCGACCCCCTGGTCGACCTGCCCAGTTATGTGCTGACCGAAACCTTCTGAATCTTCTACAGGCCATAACTTCCTCATTCGGACTCCGATTTTCGAAAACTCGGACTCTATTTCATGTAAAATTTCGAGAGGAACGCAATGGTGATGTCCATTTTACCTAATTCCTGATTCTTAAATTAATTATCCTCATTTTACTATCTTTTCCGTTACACACACCGTTATCGAACTAATTTTTCTTCTCTTTCATGTATTAATTAATTCTTCTTATGCATCACCATTATTTACCTATCATAAGAATATTTTCATATATTTTATTTCATTTCTAATTATACTTAAAAATGCGGGGTGTTACATTCTCTCGTCCTTAAAGGATTTCGTTCCCGAAATCTTCAAGTTAAGAAGAATGTGTCCTACCATCCAATCATCCATCTACTCAATCACCAATCACAGGCATTCATTGTCCTTAATAGATTTCTAATGATGTATGAACATATGAAAAAAGTGTGTGTATATGTTCCTTGTCTAATGCAAAGATCAGGCGGTCCACTAATTCAATTGACCTCCTTAATGCGAATTATGCCAGTGCCATGAGTCCAACATGTATGCAATTTTCCTACTCAATGCATATCATTTCTATATGAGTGCACAACCATTCAGTCATATGCAACATCCATGTGCTGAGTCAATCATTTTGCATCCACAAAAATTAAAAATGCTCACACATCCATATGCAGTATGAGAGTGTTTTCGAGCCGATCTAGTGCCTAGTGTGTGTATATGCATCCACGGGCAACCACTAGCAACCACTTGCATCCACTTGCAACCATCAAATATAACATGTCTCAAACACATGTTTACACCCATTAGTTTCTACCTAAAGTTCCAAGTTTCGATCGATAGGATACAGTCGAATGATGGAAGCGAGTACAGATAGAACAAAAACTTGGTTCCCATTAGGCATGGGTCCTAAGTTTCGGCCCTGAAGACCGAAACCAACATCAAATTGACACCCAGAGGATTACCCTCTTTAGACAATGTCAAAACTGGAAATCATATCAGAAGTATTCAGATATTTACAGACTACTGGTACAGATCAGGTTCCCTAATGGCTCTTAGGAAGTTAAGCATGATAAAATCATACCCCACGAAAACTCAGAATGTATGCGTCATACTTGACGCCTAACACAGATATCCCTCAAACCCCAATCTCAAACAGATGAGCCATAAACCTTATGGGTCTGAGTCTACAGCGGAATTCAGAAATAATACTAGTATTAAAGTGCAGAGTATCGATTACAAAATCAAAATACCAGAATCAGAAAAAGTCTTAACTCCATAATCAGATAAAGAAATTAAACCTACTATAGAAATTTTCTTATTTCTATCCTAGCCACTAGCCTCAAGAGTGTTCGCCTGCCCTCCTTGCCCTCGTCTCTTCGGGCCCTTGTCTTCCTCGTGCAGTAGTGCCATGTCCACCAATTTCTCGTAAGTCGCTCCCATGGGTACGTGGGTCATGGCTAGGTTGTGCAGTGGCTCGTTCAATCATTTAACAAAGCGGAGAGCCTTTTTATGCTGAGTGTTGACTGAATCCAATCCGAACCTAGCTAGTTGGTTGAACTGGTTGACGTATTCCTTGACCGTCATACTTCCTTGCTTAAGAGATAAGAACTTTTCCAATTGTAAACTCCGTTCAGCTTGCGAGAGAAATTTTGTCTCAAACCTTGTTCTGAAATCCATCCATGTCTCAACCGGCCTTTCGGCGTTAGTGACTTCCCACCAGTAGGAACCTTCGTCTTTGAGCAGCCATACCGCCAACTGTACCTTCTGCCTATCGCACACCTCGAAGATAACGAATAGATCCTCAGTTTCTTTGAGCCAGTTCCTCTATTCGACGAATGATTCAGTTCCCTTGAAATCCTTTCCACCCATGGACCTAAAATCTCTACAGATCTTTGAGAAAGCAATTGCACTAGGAGGGGGCGGAGGAGGAGGGGGATCATTTGCTGGACCTGCGACGGCGGTCCTAGCCCCAAGATATTGACGAAACCAACCGGGTACATGAACACCCTCTGGTATCTCAGATGCTTCAGACATGTTGAAACGAAAAAGGAAAGATTCAATACAAAAAGGACTGAAGGAAAGATATATGGCTCTTGGGGATCATGTTTTTCAAAATAAGCTTTATTTTTGAAAATACTTCCTTTCAAAACCTTTTTGAAAATAGTTTTCCAAAAACTTTACCCAATCTGGTAACCTTCAGCTCTGATACCAAGTGTAACACCCCACCTCCGTTAAGGTCACTCACAAAGGGAATGCCTTAACTTTGGTGGAGAATTTTAGTAAACAGAACAGAAACTTACAAGACATATAAAATAGTACTTGAAAAATTTATAACTTTATTTCAACAGAAACCGAAAAAAAATTGGTTACATCCTTTCAAATCACATTATCAGAATTCAAGTACAAAATATCAGTCTTGTACAAAAGCCTTCAGAATGCATAGTTTAAAATCACAATCCCCATAGAACGGAAGCTATACAGAGCCAAGCCATACTTTAAGCACTTCAAGCAGAAGAAATCCGGATCAAGCTAAAGTATTCCCTCCTTGGATAACCTGGGGGAGGGAAACGGAAGAAAGGAGGAGAAACAACAAGGGTCAGACAAAATGTCTGGCAAGTCCAGTGATTTTCAGTTATGAACAGATAATAATAACATGACATGAAAATAAAACCGGATGATAGATAACTATAACAGGTGTAACAGATATAACAGAAGAACAGAATGATATAAGCTATTGTTTTACACTTCTCTGCACTAATACTAGTATAACAGAATTAGGTGTCACCCTAATGTCTAAACTGAAATAGAAACGGGTACAGAATAATTTACCAGAAACAGAATGCTAATAATGGTCCTTTACTACCCGATCAGAAACAGACAGAAGCAGAAACAGATTAATCCCTACGGAAACAGAATGTAGAATTAGGTGTACACTAGTAATGGGCCTTTACCACCCGAACAGACGGTACCACGCAGAAACAGACAGGTGTTACCACCCAACAGAAATAGACGGTACCAACAGAAACAGACAGAACTAAGTGTACCCTAAAACCCTACCCCAAGTGATCGGCTCCCTAATACATAAATATCCTGTGTCGGCCCCACAGTAGGGTGTATCACTCCCTAAAGTGACAACCAATTGGCACATACCTATTTACAGATGTCACGGCGTCTTACAACCTCAGAGGCAGACGGGGATCTATGCACGCACATGACCCGGTTGGAACGCACCATCAACACCCTTCACCATTATCAGAATGAACCGCTTATAATTAGTTCAGTAAGCGTGCCCGGACCCTACTTACTGTTGGGTCAAAGTTTTGATACCAGAAAGGGTTACTGACTAATATGGGTCCCAAACAACAGATGACACAAGTAATTCCCCTCCTAACCTTGTGTCCCCAGACTAACAGATTTCAGCTTAACTTGTCTACAAGCTTCAAACATACAAAATTTAGATTAACTAGTTCACAGATCAGACAATCAAGTTACCAGGTTTTCAGACTAATGGATCAGTTTTTCGGATTAACAGGCTTACAGATTAACTGGTTACAGATTAACAGAATTACAGATTAACTGGTTACAGATTATCTAACTTTGTATTGGGCCTACGGATTCACGAAACGGGTTTATCAGATTCATTGGTCCAATTGGTTTAACCTTACCCAACACGTTTTAGACATCATAATTATCTCAGATTTTCATTAATTAAATATTAATGCCCAAACCTCTCACATTAGACTGACAGTTTGCGGCTACTAGTTAGGCCGGTTGGTTCCGGGCAGGTTTCTGTCGCAAACTGAGTCTAACCTCGGGTTTCAAGCACATTATGACTAACTTCTCACATTAGAACCTATTGTTTGCGACCACTGGAATATGCCGGGCGGTTCTGGGCAGAATTACGCCGCAAACTCATTCTAACCTCGAGTTAGCCATGTTTATCTTTGCGGCCAATTAATTAATGATTTACCATTTATACGCATGCCTAATATACATGTCAATTATTCATAACTATAGCCAATTCAGATTATGTCAATAGCGGACTAATTATATCAACTCAACAGATATTGCAGATAACAGATTTTTCAGATTAGGCGACTTAACGGATTTAGCCGATTAAGCAAACTAGCAGATTAAGCAATATAACCGAACTAGCAGATTAAGCAATATAGCAGAACTAGCAGATTAGGCAAATATAATAGATTTAATCATTCCTTAAAGTTTCAAAAACATATCTTGCCTAATTTTAAATTTGGCCTAAGCATGCCTAAATAATTGTCATGATTCACACTATGATCATATACCAAATATAACCGTCGATTACTATGCATGTCATATATCCCAAAGATCCCTTACTTAGGTGTTTATTTACATTTAATAGATGTCCTACCTTAATGTAAATCTTTATACCTAAGCCATATTTTCTTTGTCTCAAGTCATATGTTAACAAAACATGGTTCCTCTTCTTCCAATTCACAGAATATGCATAGATCTAAATCTAGTTTACAACCTATGTCCTTTTTCTTAAATCAGTCACAGATTAACCATGTCCAATTATTCCACATTCATTATTTGTCCCAAACATTTTAGCGTTCGTGCGTTAATCTCTTAGGAGGTTGGCGCAGGCTCGTAGTAGCCTGGCTATAGAACAGAAAGAAGAAGAGATACAGAATAAAATAGATCAGAACAGAACATACACAATCTCAAATTCAGACTTACAATCATGTCACAATTATGATTAAAGTTTAAATTGGAAAATAACTGCACTTGCCTTGGTTGGATTAAAGAAAGAACTTTAATTGTTGTAGAATCGTTGCAAAAGCTTTAATCCCTAATTTGAATTGAGTTGCTTAGGTTGATGTTGATTAGCTTCTAGTTTTGATTCCAGCAGAGTAGCGATGCCATTTTTATTTTTATTTAGAACAGAGGAAGAGAAGAAGCAGAATAGAATTGTGTGTAGGGAAGGCTAGATCTTAGGTTGTTTTTATAGGTGTAGCAATTCATTTCAGCCATCAGATTAACCCTAAAACCAATCCGGACCATCAAAAATCGTCCCTGGGCTTCAAAAACATGTTTTGGACCGAAACAGGCCAACTAGGTCGACCTGTATGGGGGGGGGCGGTCGACACTATAGTCGACCCCCATGGGGGAGGTCGACTCCCAGGTTGACACCCTGGTCGACCTGGACCCAGGTCGACCCCGTGGTCGACCTGCCCAGTTATGTGCTGACCGAAACCTTCTGAATCTTCTACAGGCCATAGCTTCCTCATCCGGACTTCGATTTTCGAAAACTCAGACTCTATTTCATGTAAAATTTCGATAAGAACGCAATGGTGATGTCCAATTTACCTAATTCCTGATTCTTAAATTAATTATCCTCATTTTACTATCTTTTCCGTTACACACACCGTTATCGAACTAATTTTTCTTCTCTTTCATGTATTAATTAATTCTTCTTATACATCACCATTATTTACCTATCATAAGCATATTTTCATATATTTTATTTCATTTTTAATTATACTTAAAAATGCGGGGTGTTACACTAGAGGGGACCAAGCTTTGGTGGATATCTTGTGTCAAGTATTGGGGGCCCGTTTCAACTAGTAACCCATAAGTATCTTTGTGGGCTCGACCCAAGTCGAGGACGGGACACACATACTGGGCTTGACTGCAAGAGGCCAAAATGGGTTAGCGGTGGCAACGCAAGTCCAACGGGTTCATGTGCGTGTGTGGGCCCGGGCTGTTAGGTAAGACGTTGTTGCATCGTGTAGGTATAAGCCATGCATTGTTAGTGGTATCGGGTTGCCACTTTGGGGAAGATACAACCCACTGTGGGGCCAGCACGGGTATCTACGAGTTAGGGAGCCGATCGCATGGGGGTAGTGGGTATACCTAGTGGAGATAGGGGTAGACAGCACCTATGAAGGCAGCTAGGGGTACACAAAACTACCATTATCATTATTAAAGTTTTGTAGGCGGGATCAACTTTTAGGGTGTTTGGTGTGGTGCAGTTAGTAATTATCTTATAGCGACTAGGTGCGCCTTTAACGTTATCTTTGTTCATCTTATTTCCTTTAGTTTGCTCTGCCATACCCAATTGTTCATCGTCATTTCCTTATTTTCCAACTTATTCCTTAGCCTAGTTATTTTGGTAATTATATTTTTAAAGTTATCGCACTCGCCAGACTTTATGTCTGACCCCCCTTTGTTTCCACCTCTTTTCTTCCTTTTTCCCCCAAGTGTTCAGGGTGGAACAAGCACCAATGGAGCTTGATTTTGGACAGTTGTATCTCTTGCTTTAGAAGTTGCTTGGATGGCTGAAGTAAAAGTCCAGCCTATCTTATTTATGGCTATTTTGTGTTGGGGTTATGTCTTTCAATTTATGTACTCTGATTTAGTCAAGATGGATATTATGTACTTTGACTCTGGTTTTTGATGATGTAATTAAACCTATGTGTTTACCGCTGCAATGAATAAAATTTTAAATTTTTAAGTATTTTTTATATCTGTTTTGTTGTTAAATTTCTGTTCTATACACACTTAAAATGCTCCATAGAAGTTAATGCATTCCCTTTGTGAGTGACATTAATGCACGTGGGATGTTACAATTTTCGTGCAATGGAGGCATCTACCAAGAGACTTGTTAGTATGTTGCACAAGGATGGTAAAAAGGAGAATAACGGATTTGGGGCTAAGGAGCACACCCAAAGATGAAAGAAGAAAAGAGGAAATACCAAAATTACGGAACAACGGGTCATCAGAAAAAGGATTGGAAAAAGAGGAAAGACGTTTATTACCACTTTGGTAAGGCGGGACACCATATTAAGGAGTTCCCAAAGAGACAAGGAAAAGACTAGAGGGCAGAAAGTTGTAGAGGGCAAGCTAATGTTCTCATAGATGGAGGACATGACAGGGGTAGGAAAGTTTCCATTGATGGTTTGTTTTCTATTTCTGATCAACCTATTGGGATTCTTTTTCTGGTGCTTCACATTCATTTATATCCGATCCTTTAGTTGAGTCTCTGCCCCTACATACTAGTATGGTATTGAATCCCGTTATTGTCTCAAACCCCATTGGAGGTTCAGCTGATTTATTGATGATTTGTCGGGGTTTGAGAATCACTGTGTTAGGCATCGAGTTTGATTGCGATGCATATGTTCTTGATTTCATAAGATACGGTTTGATTCTGGGGATGGATTGGTTAACCATATATGGAGCCATTCTAGATTGTGAGACGAGTGTCGTTAGACTTCCGACTGGGCATGGAAAGACTCTCGAGATTTCTTATGACCCTAAAAGGGTCTGTCATGCTTAGTCTCCTAGAACCTCTTGATATATCTATAAAAGATTTGTGATCTATACCAATAGTTGTGAGTATCCTGATTTTTGATGAGTTTCAGGGTTTACCCCCGAGGCACGAGATTGGTTTCCGCATATACTTGGTGGACAATCCAAAGCCAGTTGCATTGCCTGTGCGACATGTGACTCCTAAAAGAAAAGAGGGAACTTTGTAAGCAAGTAGGGGAGCTACTTGAGAAGAGGTTTGATAGGTGAATCATATCGGGATGGGAAACCTATTGAAGACAATCCTTGAGGAAGCCCATCAGTCTATGATGACTATTCATTCAAGAGGCAGTAAAATGTGTAGAGTTCGAGGTAATGGAGCCAAACTTGCGAGAGGATGTGAAAGCAGAGAAGGAAGCGCTGATTGGACGAGTTCCGACTTGCATACTTGGATCGGAGGTTAAGAAATTGTGCAACAAAGAAGTGAAGCTAGTAAGAGTGCAATGGGGAAAGGGCCGCGAGAACGCTACTTGGGAGGCTGAAGACAAGATTCGCGCTTCATATTCTTTCCTTTTCGAGAATATGCTCTTAACTTCTTTTTCCAAGATTTGAATTAATACTTGTATTTATCGCTTGAATATCTCATATCAATCGAATCTTTAGGTAGAAAACTAATGAATGTAAACGTGTTTGAGACATGTTATGTTTGATGGATGCATGTGTTTGCTAGTGATTGCTCGTGAATGCATATACACACACACACTAGGCACTAGATCGGCTCAATCACTTACATATTGCATATGGATGTGTGTACATTTTAAATTTTTATGGAAGAAACGGGTGTATCGTTACATTGATGTTGCATTTGGATGGATGATTGTGCACACATATAGAACTTACATGGATTAAGATGATTGCATACATTTTGGTTGCATGGCACAAACATACATTGTATTAAGGAGGTCAACTGAATTAGTAGACCGCTTGATCTTTTGCATTAGTTTACGGACATATACACATACTATTGCATATGTTCATAAAAGCATTAGAAATTCCTTAAGGACAATGAATGCCTGTGATTGCTAGATGAATGTATGATTGTTGGATGTTAGGATATATGTTCTTCTTAACTTAGAGATTTTGGGGACGAAGTCTGTAATGATATGGATTTTGCCCAGACCTAATCGATCGCAAGATCGACCAAGACCGTTCAAAACCTGAATACGTTAACTTAGGGAATCCAACACATGAGAACAAATAACATAAGACTTTTATTACATCATGATAATATTACATCAGGGTACAGAATATATCAGAGTACATCGAATATAATAATACAGCGGAAGATCAAATTACAGTAAATGTAATACACTCAGCAGAACAATTAAATTAACACAACGGAAGACTACTAATGCTTTGGACACAACTTTAAGCTTCGATCCAGAATCCTGCCTAATATATCTGCAAAATAAACTACTCGACTGCCTGTGTGGAAAAGAGAGCACCCGAGTTTGCAAAATGAAACAAACTATGGGTCAGTCATAGGACTGGTGTGAGAAATCTTTACTTAACTTATCAAATAATAAGGCTAATCACAGGACCACGCGGCTAAAGCGGTATGGGTTTTCTTCATTGGATTGCCAGTGTATAATTTAAATAAAATAAATCGTTTCAGACAATGCAATGCTTTTTAGATAAATAAAACCATTATAAGACTCAGGTCCCATCATACAATGCAACGCATTCAGAGGATAGATTTTTACCTTATAATGGTCAAAAATGCTTGATATGATAAAACGGATTTGATATTATTATTAGTGTATATATGTTTCAAAAACATTTCAATCATAATGTATCAATCATAGACGGCATAACTACCATATACTATGTCGCCATACTAGTTCTACAATCAGAACTGCAGAATGTCGTATTGGAGGTTGGATTTCCATCAAGAGTCAATGCTTGGAATGACCTCCTTACCGATTCGAGTCACTCTAGCAATGTCCCAGGATCCCCCACAATGAACCCTTGGATACAGCAGGGCCGGTCCACAAATAACGTTAGTGGATTAGTTATGCCTGAACACACGCTTCCCGGTCCTACTAGACCAATTATACGGCCATTGGCGACCGATAAATCCGAGGCCTCGAAATTTCCATCATCCACATAAGTAAATGTCAAGGCGTGTAAAACCCTGATACCACTTCTATCTAGAAAGAAACATGCGCACTCCCTGCATTCCCTTGCTCCGTTTCTGACTCTTACCGGGGTGTGAGGCTCGCGAGGTCACGCTATACACAAAGCTATGCCGAAATAGGCTATTCTTTGATCATCAACCACAAGACTCTGCTTTTCAACAAAAGCCTTGATCATTTGCATCTTGGCATGCTGTATTGATAATTCACGCCATGCGATCGATAACTACCAATATATAACCTCTGAGCTCGTACGTCTTAGAGAAGGGTGTTAAGCAAGAGAATAAATTCTCCGCCACCACGGATATATATTAAATAGGAATCAAATTAATTACATGGAATGAAATCCAATGTCATACACACATCTATTTACAAGTCCGTTATGGGGCTGAATGAAACCGAGTCACCTTATTCCTCGTCCCATATGTCCAATACATAAGTGAGGTGCTCGCATATCCAGACAATCAACAATTACGTGTGGACAAACTACCACTTTTAACCCTTTACTGGTAGCTGACCAATGCCAGGCATCAGTAGTCGTCCATTCAATGTGAAGATTGCCGGACTTCAACCACCATCTTCATCTTCGACTCTTAACCGTCGTAGTAATTATTCAGAATGGGTTGAACCCGGTCTTTCTGAATAACACGCATATTTTATAATTAATAATCAAGTTCTATAAAGACACCTCATACGCCTCATTCCAATTCAGAATATCCTTTTGATAAATTATTCATATTATTAGGGAAAGGTTCCCATTAATTTTATCAAAGATAAATTCTTTTAAATTAATTCTTTAATCTTCTTTTTAAAGATTTATTAAAATTCCAATTTGATTTTAATATCAAAACCATTACTTTATGATTATTTAGTTTTAAGAAATTAATCTTATCTTTAACTAGGTTAAAGAATCGATGTCATTTAAAAACATTATTCACGATAAACCCAAAATCATCTTCCATTAAATATGGAATTTTCATAGAAATCAAATCAATATATAGTCGATATAAATTTCCGTATCAGACTAGTAATATAAATGGAATAACGGAAAAACCTTTTAAATTCCATATATAGTAACAACCTTCCTTTATAGAAGCCTATCTCGATTATAATCAAATTGAATTTCCACTCAATTCCAATTTAATATATATTAAATTAGAAAACTTGACTTTGGAAAATTTCCTTCTAAATCTTAATAAAAAGATTTACAAATTCAAAATCATATTTTTCACTATGAATTGGGTTAAAATACAATTGTCATTTAAAAACGCAGTTCACAATAAACCCAATTCACATATCAATTTATTACAATTAATAAATATAATTAGAACTGTAACGACCCAGAAAATCTGAACCAATTTAATTTTTTTTTAAATTGGCTAAAATAATGGATTTTAAATATTTTAAATAAATATTTTAAATAATGGCGATGAAAACTGAGTTTGAATCGACAATTGAAAACGAATATAATTAATTATAATTACAAACAAGGCCTAAAACGGCGTGGTAGTTTCAAAAATTGAATTCAAACTTTGTCGGACTGTACCGGGTGCAAAACAATCCGGATTTTAGTGAAACCAAAAAGTTTAGGATCTAATTGGTAATATCTTTCTAACGAATCCGACCAATCGAAATTTGATAGCGGGAATCAAAAGATATGTCCAGTTGAAAATTCTGAATAGTCGCTGTGGAATTCAGGCCCTTAAAAATGGACATTTTGCAAACGACATCGGATTTCGACGAAACCACTTTTGTTTGATCCGTGATGTCAAGTTATTGCTAGGTTTCAAATTTCATAATTTTTCGAATCAATATGTGAGCGTGGCAAAGGAAAACGCGTTTGACCAGTTTCAGTTGATTTTAATCGACTGGAAAATGGTCATTTTTCAAACGGTCTCAGAATTTGACGAAACTAGTTTTGTTAGGACCGTATCGTCAATACGAAGCTAGAAAATATTTTTCGAGAATTTTTCTAGTTAGTATGTGACCCCGGTAATTTGAAATGTACGTTTAAAATTAAATATAGTGATTTAAATGTAAATTCAACGGAAACTGATCGAAGCTATCGAATCAGCCTACGATACATATCCCATTGGGTTCGGGATGGGGGTGAAACGCTAGGGATGACAGTCGTTGGGCTCGATTTGAGATTCGTATGTAAAAGTCAACAAAAAAAAGGAAAATCATTCTCTCTCCTCTCCCCTTCATCTCCTCTGCCCCCCCCCCCCCCCGTTCATTTCGATTTCAAACAAAAGGAAAAAAAAACACACACACAGCAACCCTCGACGGTCGTCGCTTCCCACGCCGGCGCCTTCCCTCAGATCGCCAACCGCCCCTTCCACGATTCCCCTCTCCTCCGACGCTCATTCCCTCCAGCGACCCCCCCTCCTTCTGAAACGCGACACACAGCAGACATCGCCCCCCCCCCCCCCCGAAACATCGCGTCGCCCACTTCGCGAGCCCCAGTTCGAGACCCACCGCCGAGCCTGGCCGTCACCCCTCCCCCTTTTTCTTCGCAGATCAATGTAAGTATTTTATTTTATTCTTATTTTTATTTTAATTAGGAAATACTGATTTTATTTTAATTAGGAAATACTGATTTTATTTTAATTAGGAAATACTGATTTTATTTTAATTAGGAAATACTGATTTTATTTTAATTAGGAAATACTGATTTTATTTTAATTAGGAAATACTGATTTTATTTTAATTAAGGAAATACTGATTTTATTTTAATTAGGAAAAACTGATTTTAAAAAGGTTAAATTCTGATTTTTTTTAAAAGGTTAAAACTGACTTTTTAACAGGTTAAAAACTGATTTTTAAAGAGTTTAAAACTGATTTTATTTTAAAACTTTAAATAGGAAAAAGGTTTAAACTCTAAAAAGAAAAGATTAAAACTTTAAAAAAGAAAAGATTAAAACTTTAAAAAGAAAAGATTAGAACTTTAAAAAGAAAAGATTTGAACTTTAAAATAGAAAAAGATTTGATCTTTAAAATAGAAAAGACGGAATTTTATTAAGTAGAAGAAGTAAGTTATGATTTTTATATTTTTAAAGGAATAAAAATATAATTTTTACATCATAGGAATATTAAAAATATAATCTTTATTTTTAAAATATGATCTTTATATATTGAATAGCGAAGTCAAAATTCGATTTTTATATATTGAATAACATAGTAAAAATTCGATTTTTACATATGTAGAGAATACGGGCAACGAAGCGACAAAAGGCGAGATTGGCGAAGATTTCTATAAAGGAAGAGTCGTGGTATTGGATAGCTATTGGTGAGAATTTCTCACTCTTCAATTTCTTTTTCTATATATATATATATGTGTGTGTGTGTGAAATAAAAGTGAATTGCTATAATATATATATATATATATATATCTACGCCCCTCGTCCACAAACCATGGACGATATTTATTGATTGAAATTGTTGTGAAAATTGATTGATAGCGAATGATTGTTTGGGATTGTTTGTGGTTGATATTGGTTGATTGTGGTTGAAAAATACCCGTTTGTGGTTGAGAAATATTTGGTTGAAACCACATAGGATTAGTTTGTGGAAATGAAATAAATATATACATGCCGCCTGCGTGCGAACTAGATGCATGATCCCCATTGTCAAAAACCGCGAGGTTTTAAGGTAGAGCGAGGAGCCGTACTAGGGACGGTCCCGGTTTAACTACCCTGCCGTTATGCTGCCGAAATTTTGAATAATATTTGTGTGTTTGAATTATTTTCATCTGCTTAAACTATATTTATTCATTGAATAGAAAACATTCATGTGTTGAATTGATATTCATTCGTTGATTAGAAATTCATGTGTTGAATGGTATTCATATTTTGAAATAAATTGTTTGATAATAAAAATCACCTTTTTTCTATATATAAAAACTATAGAAAACATTCATGTGTTGAATTGATATTCATTCGTTGATTAGAAATTCATGTGTTGAATGGTATTCATATTTTGAAATAAATTGTTAGATAATAAAAATCACCTTTTATCGACTATATGAACTGTGTAAAATAATCTCGTTTTAAAAGAAATTGTTTTATGATAAAAATCCTATTTTTATCACCTATATGAACTATATAGAAAAATAGTGTTTTGAAATGAATTGTTTTACAATAAAAATCACATTTTTATTGTATGCATAAATCGTTGAAATGTGAAGTGTTAAAAATAGCTACTTGTTCAAAATAAACATATGCGAGTTGAAATATCCATTAATTAGCTAATGAAATGATTTCCACCTATGTATGTAACATTAGAATGAATGGTGTTTTTTAAACCAAATAGAAATCAAATATGAAGTTGAATAGAAAATGATAAATGATAAGAACTGTATATATATGTACATGCATATTCATTGAACAGGTTATAGCAAAGGGGCTAGAGAAGAGGAATAAAATTTTGTGCCCGACAAATAGGTACACATTTACTGTTTTGTTTGGGTGATGATTTTATGAGCCTGTTGGCTAGCCGCTTGGCCTTTTCTTTTTCTTTTTGAGATTAGAAGGACCGGGAAAGTTATATGCAATTTCCCGATGCTCCCGGTGCAGGGGAGGTTATGGCGAAATTTTCCAAAATTTTAAGGTGTTAGAAAAATATTTGAAGTGAAAACGATATGGAAATCATTGAATGAACTATATTTATATAAATATATAAATATAAATAAAATTAAAACGAAACGAAGCCGTGCAGTTCGTATTTTGAAACCATGATTTCAAACGACTAGTGTGGGAAATCCGACCATTGGATTTTCCCGAAACTTCAACCGTCGGGTTCGCCTTGGAAATATCTTCCCAACAGCACCAACCTTGTAAAAATCCAACGGTTGGATTGTCTGGAATGTTTATTTCAAATCTGAAGAAAAACAGCGCCAGAAGCGATTATATTTATATATATATAAATATAATTATATATTTAATCGAATAACGACGCTGCAGTTCGTATTTTGAAATCGAAAATTCAAACGATTGTACCGGGAGATCCGACCGTCGGATTTTCCCGAAACTGGAACCGTTGGATTCGTTTTGAAAAGACCTTTCTAATGACGTAAATTTTGTGAAGATCCAACGGTTAGATTTTCAGATATGTGTAAATCAAATCTGAAGAAAAACAGCGCCACGGCCGCTTTATGGCCCGAAGCGTCGTTTTGAATAAATTAGCTATTTTAAAATAAATAAAAATAGCGATAAATCGTTATAAAATATCATAAGCGATATGGAATGGAAATAAGCTGAATTTGCTTGACTTATGTGGCATTTGATGGTTGAATGTGTTTGGTGTGAAAATTACACTAAAGAAAACAATTGGTGTTGTCGAATAATTTAACCATTGAAATAAATTGATTTGAAATTCTAAATATACGTGAATCATTTGAAAAGGCCGAGTTAATTCTCATTTCAAATAATTGACCGACGATTGAAATTCGAAGATGAAGACGACGGTCGAAGACCGGAAATCTTCACCTCGTTTGGATGGTAACCGAGGTGCTGATTGGGAGGCATCCCGAAATATGGATAATGAGTGGTGATCGTCCAGATGTACGTGGTGATCGATGGGTTTGCGAGGTATTTAGTGCCTCCGGTTTCGTTCAGACCCAGAACGGACTTGTAAATGGACTGTGTGTCTGACATTGGAGTTTATTCTGTGTTGATTGATTTCTGTTAAATATACATCTGTTTGGCGGCGAAGAATTTATTCTTTTGCTTAACGCCCTTCTCTGAGACGCACGAGCTCAGAGGTTGTATATCGATGGACATCAGTCGCATGGCATGAATTGCCTGTGTGGCATGCTAAGATGCAGTGATCAGGGCTTCTTTTGAAAAGCAAAGTCTTGTGGTGATGATCAAAGCACCGCCTGTAGGGCGTAGCTTTGTGTATAACGTGAATTCGCGAGCCTCACACCCCGGTATGAACCAGAAACGGGAGAAGGACCTCAGGGAGGGCATGCGTTTCTTTCTAGCTAGGGTGGTGTCAGTGACCTACCAGCCCTGACATTTATATACTTTTCACCTATGTGGTTGTTGCTGTTGCGAGGCGCCTCGGTTTGATCGGACGATCCGGGTCCGATGGAGTCATTCGTTGGCTCATTTACGCCCCAAAGGGCGGGGAAACGTATTGTTCAGGCACTATAATCCACATCGGTGGACCGGCCCTGTCACTCCAAGGGGCAGTTGCGGCTGTTCCGGTGGCTCGGGCTAGAGAGTCACGAATTCGGTAAGGACAATCTTTTGCCTTGGTTCATGACGGAATCCAATTTCCAAATACGACATCGTGAGGTTTTGATTGTATATATATACGGCGACATGATATATGGTACCCATGCCGTCTATGATTGATAGTTATGATTGAAATTGTTTTTGAAACATATAAACACTAGTCATAATATCAAATGCTTTTGTTTTATTCGTATCAATCATATTTTGGCCGTTATAAGGTAAAAACTCTATCCTCCGGTTTGCGTTGCATTGTGTGATGGGAACTGAGTCTTATAACGGCTTCATTTTTATAAAAAGCATAGCGATGTTTAAAAGAAAGATTTGTTTTAAAGCACTGGAAATCCAATGGAGTAAACCCGTTCCACGAAAGTGGCATGGTCCTGTGATTAGCCAAATTATATGTGTGTTGAGTAGATTTCTCATACCAGTCCCATGATTGACTCGTAGTTTGTTTCACTCTCAAACTCAGGTGCCCCTTTTTCTACACGGGCAGCCTTGTATTCAGGTTTAGCTGGTTCTTTCTGGATAGCTGGAGCTGAAGATGGATTCTATCATTTATTTCTTTTTATGCTGTTCAGCTCCTATTGTACATATTTTGTTTATTTCCGCTGTAGACATTTATGTATAGCTGAACTGTATTTGTTCTAAGTAAGATCCTGTATACTGTGTAACTCTGATGATTACTTTTATCCAGTATATTCTATTGTTCATTATCTGGTGTATTTATTTAATTCTGTCCTGCTATTATCTGTTTCTGTGTTATATTCCAAAGATAACCCTTGTTTCCGTCAGAACGGGATTTCGGGTCATCCCAACGTGGTATCAGAGCTTTGGTTAAGCTTAGTTCTAGAATATAACATTTGAACGAACTCGTCAGAAAAAGAACCAGTAGTGTTCTAGGACGGGTAACTCAATACAGATAGGATCAGTAATATCCTAGTATGAGTAGCAGAATGAAATAACACCTCGAAAGACACATTTACATTCAAGTATTTGTCTCTATATTTTGAAATATCTTTTCTGTTGACCTGACACTTGATCTGCTATTTGCAGAAGAACTAGAAAATGAGTGCCAGAAACAGAAGAAGTAATACTGACCCGGATATAGAAGCTCTATTCATGAAATATAGAAATCTGGGTGGAAAACCCTTTTCGGGTGAAGAAGCAATTATGAAAACACAAGCTTGGATTCGTTCGGCTGAGAAAATCTTTGAAGCATTAAAGCTGAGGGATGACCAGAAAAGATTACTGGCCTCCTGGGCACTCAAAGACGAAGCTTTATTCTGGTGGGATTCTGTTATTAAAGATAATCCAGAAGGTGATATCACCTGGGATAGATTCAAAGTGATTTTCCTGGAAAGATTTACTCCTCCCGAAGCAACTGAGCGACTATGTGATGAATTTTCTTATCTAATACAAGGTGATATGACAATTCCCGAATATCATAAGAAATTCAATGAACTTTCTCACTTTGCTCCTCATCTAATTCAAAATCCGAAGAGGAAAAATATGAGATTTATTCACGGACTTCAGAGGATATACCAGAATAAAGTATTGGGGCATGTGAAGCTTCCTTTTTCTGAAATGATATATATGGCCTATCAGTATGAAGATCTCCATAAGAAAGGAATGTTATGCGACGAAGAAGAAGTCAGTTCTAGTGACATAGCAGAGTCGGAAACTGATATTCCTGAGGCAAGTACAATGTCTGAGATCAGTAAGAAGGCCAGTGCCAAGAGAAAAAGGGCCAAATCAGAGAAGAAACCAGTAACGACAACTGTATGATCTAACTGCAATAAGCAAGGACATCTCTCGATAAGTTGCCGATCTCTAAAGAAACAAAGAAAGAAAGGATCTAAGTCTATTAAGAAGTTTCAAGAGACTAGAGAATGCAGCATTTTCCATCGGTTTGGCCATGTAAAACAGGATTGCCGGCTGTTAAAGGCAACCAAGGAGGCTCAAATAAATGAAGTAGCAGAAACCTCGGCACCCTCAGATAATCAGGGAAGATCTGATGTTTTAGAAGGCACACTTAATGTCAAAAACATCCCAGTTAAAGTACTGTTTGACACAGGCGCGTCACGAAGCTTTATTGCAAAGAGTGCAGTCAAGAAGTTAGATTTGAGGTTGAAGAAGCTCAAAGAACCAATGACTGTCCAAAATCCAGTTGGGGGTTCCATCAATCTCAGTTGGATCTGTGCAGTACCAGTCTCTTTTTCTTGCTATAAATTCCCTATTATCTCTATCGTCATGAATTTTAATGAATTCGATCTTATTCTGGGATTGGATTGGTTAACTAGATATGAAGCTGAAGTTAAATGCGCTGAGAGAGTGGTTAAAGCAAAGGCCCAATTGGGGAATTATATAACCATACCATGTGAAGGCCCGACTTCAAATAGAAAAGATTTTTGGTCAGCTCTCGATGTTTCTCCGGCTCAAATAGAAAATACCCCAGAAGCCACAGAAAATATTCCTGACCTCATCAAAGATATTCCTGTCATCAAAAACTATGCGGACGTGTTCGAAGAAGTTGTTCGCTTACCTCCGCAGAGAGAAATAGATTTCAAAATTGCTTTAATTCCAAATGCAAGGCCGGTAGTTCATGCTATTCGAAGAATGTCCTTGAAAGAGAAAGAGGAATTAGACAATCAAACACGACAGCTAGTATGGAAGGGTCTGATCAGACCTAGTTTCTCTGATTGGGGAGCAGCAGTGGTTTTTGTCCCAAAATCTGACGGTACTCTACGTCTATGTGTGGATTATCGTGATCTGAACAAGCAGACGATAAAGAACAAATATCCATTGCCGCGGATTGATGATTTGTTGGATCGATTAAATGGAGCACAAGTATTCTCACGAATGGACCTAGCTACAGGATTCCATCAACTCCGAATTGCCGAAGAGTGTGTTCCAATGACAGCGTTCAGAGGTCCCGACTTATTCTACGAGTGGTTAGTAATGCCGTTCGGCTTATGTAACGCTCCAGCTTATTTCGTCGATCTAATGAACAGAGTATTCAGAGGAGTATTGAATAAATTTGTTCTGGTTTTCATTGACGACATTCTAATCTTCTCTAAATCAAGGGCCGAACATGAAAAGCATCTTGAACAGGTTCTAGAAATTCTGAGACGGAATGTATTAAAAGCAAAGTTTTCCAAATGTATCTTCTGGCAAGATGAAGTGAAATTTCTAGGCCATGTGGTATCGAAAGAAGGAATCGCTGTGGATCCAAGTAAAATCACAGCCATTCAGAATTGGAAACAGCCCAGTACCCCCACTGAAGTCCGTAGTTTTCTCGGATTGGCTAGCTATTACCGGAAGTTCGTTAAAGACTTTTCGAAGATATCTGGTCACTTAACGAAGCTTACAAAGAAGCATTCTAAATTCAAATGGACTCAAGAGAGTGAGGAGGCTTTCGAAGAGCTAAAGTTGAGATTAACAACAGCTCCAGTGTTAACCATCATCGATGGCAACCAGGATTTAAAAGTATGGACTGATGCTTCTAGAGAAGGCCTTGGCGCAGTGTTAATGCAAAGAGGTCAAGTGATTGCTTATGCTAGCCGTCAACTGAAGCCGCACAAGAAAAACTACGTAACTCATGATCTTGAGTTATTGGCTATTGTGTTCGCTTTGAAAATCTGGAGACATTATCTTCTGGGTGAGAGGTTTGAACTGTTTACAGATCACCAGTCGTTAAAGTATCTGTTCACTCAGAAGGACTTAAATTTGAGGCAGCAGCGTTGGCTGGAGTTTCTTGCAGCTTATGACTTTGAAATTCTATACACTCCAGGGAAAGCCAATGTCGTGGCGGATGCATTAAGCCGAAAGAATGAAATGATCGCCAGTTTTATTATCACGACTTCATTGCTAGATAAAATATCTGCTCTTCAGGAGGATGATCACTTCATTCAGAAGATCAGAGGGATAATTCAATAAGGCGAACCCTCGAGTTTTCAAGTAGACAATGATGGGATTTTAAGGCTCAAAGGTCGAATCTGTGTCCCTAACATTCCTGAGCTTCGAAAAGAAGTTCTGGATGAATGCCACAAGTCAAAACTCAGTATCCATCCGGGAGTAAGCAAAATGTATAATGACATCAAACGCACTTTCTGGTGGAAGTCGATGAAAAGGGACATTTCCTTATATGTTAGCCGATGCCCTACTTGTCAGCTAGTCAAAAGCGACCAACAAAAACTGGCTGGATTGTTGCAACCGCTAGAAGTTCCTGGTTGGAAGTGGGAACATATTTCTATGGATTTCATTGATGGTTTTCCCAGAACCAGGAAAGGAAATGACAGTATCTGGGTGATCGTAGATCGATTCACGAAGACCGCCCATTTCATACCTGTCAGATCAAACAGAACTTCTCAGAGTCTGGCGCAGATATACTTCAGGGAAATAGTTAGACTACATGGAGTGCCGCTCAGCATAGTCAGTGATAGAGATACAATATTCACTAGCAAATTCTGGGAAGCATTTCAAGTCGAGCTAGGAACGAAGTTAAACCTAAGCACCGCTTATCATCCTCAGACAGAAGGTCAGACTGAGAGGGTGAATCGCATCTTAGAAGATCTATTGCGCGCTTGTGTTCTAGATTTCGGTGGATCATGGGAAGACCATCTGCATTTGGCTGAATTCTCTTATAACAACAGCTACCAGGCGAGTCTGACAATGTCGCCATTCGAAGCATTGTATGGTAGACCGTGCCGATCTCCTGCTTGTTGGGTCGAGCCAGGAAATAGACTTGTGTTGGGTCCTGATATGATTCGAGAAGCTGCCAACAAAGTCGATTTTATTAAGAAGCGATTACTCGTCGCTCAAAGCCGACAAAAGAGCTATGCCGATAGAAAAAGAAGAGATATATCCTTTGAAGTTGGCGACTATGTATATTTGAAAGTATCGCCGATGAGAGGAGTTATCCGGTTCGGTAAAACTGGAAAGTTAGCACCCAAATTCATTGGTCCGTTTCCTATTCTAGAACGGATCGGAACTCTCGCTTATAGGGTCAAACTGCCTGACTGGTTGCCTGGAGTTCATGATGTATTTCACATATCTCAACTTCGAATGCACGTTCATGATCCAGACTTGATCGTGGAAGAAGCAGCTCAACATGACATTGAAATAACCCCAGAATTAGCTGTAAGGCGAGAGCCGCTAAAGATCATCGGCAAAGAAACCAAAGAGCTGAGAAACAAGAAGGTTCACTTAGTCAAAGTGCAATGGAGTGGAGATCCACGAGATTGTACTTGGGAAACTGAGGAGAGCATTCAGAAAGCTTATCCCAGATGCCGAGTAGATATCTCTGATTGACTCCGGTGCCAGGTACATTTACCCTACTTTGCACTACCATTCAATTCTCTACTCTATTGTTATTTTCTTTTCGTAGATATACGCTTTTAATTATATAGTCTGAATGATTTTTAAGGGGCATAGGATTTGATTAGTATATTTTTGAAAGTTAAAAACAATTGGATTGGTTGTTGTGTTGTGTGATCGTAGATTTATCAAACCACTTTCGACTTTATTCCTTTTTGGGGACGAAAAGTTTTAAGTGGGGGAGATTGTAACGACCCAAAAAATCTGAACCAATTTAATTTTTTTTTAAATTGGCTAAAATAATGGATTTTAAATATTTAAAATAAATATTTTAAATAATGGCGATGAAAACTGAGTTTGAATCGACAATTGAAAACGAATATAATTAATTATAATTATAAACAAGGCCTAAAACGGCGTGGCAGTTTCAAAAATTGAATTCAAACTTTGTCGGACTGTACCGGGTGCAAAACAATCCGGATTTTAGTGAAACCAAAAACATTAGGATCTAATTGGTAATATCTTTCTAACGAATCTGACCAATCGAAATTTGATAGCGGGAATCAAAAGATATGTCCAGTTGAAAATTCTGAATAGTCGCTATGGAATTCAGGCCCTTAAAAATGGACATTTTGCAAACGACCTCGGATTTCGACGAAACCACTTTTGTTGGATCCGTGATGTCAAGTTATTGCTAGGTTTCAAATTTCATAATTTTTCGAATCAATATGTGAGCGTGGCAAAGGAAAACGCGTTTGACCAGTTTCAGTTGATTTTAATCGACTGGAAAATGGTCATTTTTCAAACGGTCTCAGAATTTGACGAAACTAGTTTTGTTAGGACCGTATCGTCAATACGAAGCTAGAAAATATTTTTCGAGAATTTTTATAGTTAGTATGTGACCCCGGTAATTTGAAATGTACGTTTAAAATTCAATATAGTGATTTAAATGTAAATTCAACGGAAACTGATCGAAGCGATCGAATCAGCCTATGATACATATCCCATTGGGTTCGGGATGGGGGTGAAACTCTAGGGATGACAGTCGTTGGGCTCGATTTGAGATTCGTATGTAAAAGTCAACAAAAGGAAAAAAAAAAGGAAAATCATTCTCTCTCCTCTCCCCTTCATCTCCTCTGCCCCCCCCCCCGTTCATTTCGATTTCAAACAAAAGGAAAAAAAACACACAGCAACCCTCGACGGTCGCCGCTTCCCTCGCCGGCGCCTTCCCTCAGATCGCCAACCGCCCCTTCCACGATTCCCCTCTCCTCCGACGCTCGTTCCCTCCAGCGACCCCCCCTCCTTCTGAAACGCGACACACAGCAGACATCGCCCCCCCCCCCCCCGAAACATCGCGTCGCCCACTTCGCGAGCCCCAGTTCGAGACCCACCGCCGAGCCTGGCCGTCACCCCCCCCCCCTTTTTCTTCGCAGATCAATGTAAGTATTTTATTTTATTCTTATTTTTATTTTAATTAGGAAATACTGATTTTATTTTAATTAGGAAATACTGATTTTATTTTAATTAGGAAATACTGATTTTATTTTAATTAGGAAATACTGATTTTATTTTAATTAGGAAATACTGATTTTATTTTAATTAGGAAATACTGATTTTATTTTAATTAGGAAATACTGATTTTATTTTAATTAAGGAAATACTGATTTTATTTTAATTAGGAAAAACTGATTTTAAAAAGGTTAAATTCTGATTTTTTTTTAAAAGGTTAAAACTGACTTTTTAACAGGTTAAAAACTGATTTTTAAAGAGTTTAAAACTGGTTTTATGTAACGACCCAGAAAATCTGAACCAATTTAAAATTTTTAAATTGGCTAAAATAATGGATTTTAAATATTTAAAATAAATATTTTAAGTAATGGCGATGAAAACTGAGTTGAATCGACATTTGAAAACCAATATAATTAAATATAATTATATATAGAATTGAAAATAGCGCGGTAGTTCGAAAATTCGATTTCTAATTTCAAATGAATATACAGAATTCAATATAAGTCAGAATTGAACGAAACAAGAAATATTTGAATCTGTATAACTATATCTTTATAACGAAGTTAACAAACTGAGATTTCATCTTAGAAATGATAAGATATGTCCAGTTTAAAATTAGAAATAGTCGCTGTGGAATTTATATATATTTATATATATATAAGGCCCTTAAAAATGGATATTTTGCAGATGACCTCGGATTTCGACGAAACCACTTTTGTTGGGTCCGCAGTGTCAAGTTATTGCTAGGTTTCAAATTTCATAATTTTTCGAATCAATATGTGAGCGTGGCAAAGGAAAACGCGTTTGACCAGTTTCAGTTGATTTTAATCGACTGGAAATTGGCCATTTTTCAAACGGTCTCAGAATTCGACGAAACATGTTTTGTTAGGACCGTATCGTCAATACGAAGCTAGAAAATATCTTTCTGGAATTTTTCTAGTTAGTATGTGGCCCCGGTAATTTGAAATGTACGTTTAAAATTCAATATAATGATTTAAAAGAAAATTCAAAAGGAAACTGGCTGTAACGATCAAACCAGCTTGCGATACATATCCCATTGTGTTCGGAATGGGGGTAAAACGCTATGGACGACAGGCGGTGGGCCTCGTTTCGAGGTCATATGTAAAAGTCAACCTATTTGCGAAATTAAATAATTAAATAAAAAAATATATATTTTAATCCCCCCCTTCCCTCCTTATCTCCTGCGAAGGCCCCCCCCCCCCCGATTCACAATCCAGAAAAAAAAAAAAAAAAAAAAAAAAAAACCTAAACAGGCGATCGAACCCCCACAGTCGCCGCCGCCTTTTCTCCATCGAAGCCGCTCCCCCCCCCTCCGACGATCGAAGACGTCGAAGCCCCCCCCCCCAAATCGCGCTAGCTCCGACTGACCCCCCCCCCCCCCCCCCCGTCTCGACGGCTGCGAAGATCCCCGCCCTTTTAAAAGGAATTATAAACTAAAAGGAGAAACTGATTTTTATTATTTATTTTTTTCAAGTTAAAACAGATTTTTTGTAAAAGAAATCAAAACTGATTTTTTGTTTTTAATAAAAAGAAAACTGAATAAAAAAAAAATGTTAAACTGTTTTAAAGAAAGTTTTAAAAACTGATTTTACAATTCTTAAAAACTGAATTTTTATAATGATTTAAAAACTGATTTTAAAATGAATTATAAACTAAAAGGAGATTAGGAATTTAAAAAGCAAAAGGAAAAATCATATTTTTATATGTTGAAAGCAAAAGGAAAAATCATATTTTTATATGTTGAAAGCAAAAGAAAAAAATCATATTTTTATATGTTGAAAGCAAAAGGAAAAATCATATTTTTATATGTTGAAAGCAAAAGGAAAAATCATATTTTTATATGTTGAAAGCAAAAGGAAAAATCATATTTTTATATGTTGAAAGTCGAAGTAAAAATCATATTTTTATATATAGAATAGCGTAGTAAAAAAAAAAAAAAAATTCGATTTTTTTTTTTACATGTGTAGAGAATACGGGCGAAAGCGACAAAAAGGCGAAGATTTCTATAAAGGAAGTATCGTGCAGTTGGATAGCTATTGGTGAGATTTCTGATTTAAAAATTATAAATATATATGTGTGAAAATAAAAGTGAATTGCTATATATATAAATATATATATATATATACGCCCCTCGTCCACAAACCATGGACGATATTTATTGGTTGAAATTGTTGTGAAAATTGAATGATTGTTTGGGATTGTTTGTGATTGATATTGGTTGATTGAGGTTGAAAAATACCCATTTGTGGTTGTGAAATATTTGGTTGAAACCACTTAGGATTAGTTTGTGGAAATGAAAAAAATATATACATGCCGCCTGCGTGCGAACTAGATGCATGAACCCCATTGTCAAAAACCGCGAGGTTTTAAGGTAGAGCGAGGAGCCGTACTAGGGACGGTGCCGGTGTAACTACCCTGCCGTTATGCTGCCGAAATTTTGAATAATATTTGTGTGTTTGAATTATTTTCATATGCTTAAACTATATTTATTCATTGTATTGAAAACATTCATGTGTTGAATTGATATTCATTCGTTGTTTAGAAATTCATGTGTTGAATGGAATTCATATTTTGAAATAAATTGTTCGATAATAAAAATCACATTTTTATCTATATATAGAAACTATTGAAAACATTCATGTGTTGAATTGATATTCATTCGTTGTTTAGCAATTCATGTGTTGAATGGAATTCATATTTTGAAATAAATTGTTCGATAATAAAAATCACATTTTTATCTATATATAAAAACTATTGAAAACATTCATGTGTTGAATTGATATTCATTCGTTGTTTAGAAATTCATGTGTTGAATGGTATTCATATTTTGAAATAAATTGTTTTATGATAAAAATTCTATTTTATCACCTACATGAACTATATAGAAAAAAAAAATAGTGTTTTGAAATGAATCGTTTTACAATAAAAATCACATTTTTATTGTATGAATAAATCATTAAAATGTGAAGTGTTAAAAATAGCCACTTGTTCAAAATAAACATATATGAGTTGAAATATTCATTAATTAGCTAATGAAATGATTTGCACCTATTTATGTAACATTAGAATGAATGGTGTTTTTAAACCAAATAGAAATCAAATATGAAGTCGAATAGAAATTGAAAAATGATATAGACTGTATATATATGTACATGCATATTCATTGAACAGGTTATAGCAAAGGGGCTAGAGAAGAGGAATAAAATTTTGTGCCCGACAAATAGGTACACATTTACTGATTTGTTTGGGTGATGATTTTGAGCCTGTTGGCTAGCCGCTTGGCTTTTTATTTTTCTTTTTGAGATTAGAAGGACCGGGACGCTATTTGCGATTTCCCGACGCTCCCGGTACAGGGGAGGTTATGGCGAAATTTTTCCAAAATTTAAGGAGTTAGAAAAATATTTGAAGTGAAAACGATATAGAAATCATTGAATGAACTATATTTATATAACTATATAAATATAAATAAAATTAAAACGAAACGAGGCCGTGCAGTTCGTATTTCGAAACCGTGATTTCAAACGACTAGTACGGGAAATCCGACCATTGGATTTTCCCGAAACCTCAACCGTCGGGTTCGCCTTGGAATAATCTTTCCAACGGCACCAACCTTGTAAAAATCCAACGGTTGGATTGTCTGGAATGTTTAATTCAAATCTGAAGAAAAACAGCGCCAGAAACGATTATATTTATTTATATATATAAATAAAATTATATTTAATCGAATAACGACGCTGCAGTTCGTATTTTGAAATCGAAAATTCAAACAATTGTACCGGGAGATCCGACCGTCGGAATTTCCCAAAACTGGAACCGTTGGATTCGTTTTGAAAAGACCTTTCTAATGATGTAAATTTTGTGAAGATCCAACGGTTAGATTTTCAGATATGTGTAAATCAAATCTGAAGAAAAACAGCGCCACGGCCGCCTTATGGCCCGAAGCGTCGTTTTGAATAAAATGGCTATTTTAAAATAAATAAAAATAGCGATAAATCGTTATAAAATATTGGAAACGATATGGAATGGAAATAAACTGAATTTGCTTGATTTGTGTGGCTTTTGATGGTTGAATGTGTTTGGTGTGAAAATTACATTAAGGAACACAATTGGTGTTGTCGAATAATTTAACCATTGAAATAAATTGATTTGAAATTCTAAAAATACGTGAATTATTTGAAAAGGCCGAGTTAATTCTCATTTCGAATAACTGACCGACGATTGAAAGTCGAAGATGAAGACGACGGTCGAAGACCGGAGATCTTCACCTCGTTTGGATGGTAACCGAGGTCCTGATTGGGAGGCATCCCGAAATATGGATAATGAGTGGTGATCGTTCAGACGTACGTGTTGATCGAAGGGTTTGCGAGGTATTTAGTGCCTCCGGTTTCGTTCAGACCCAGAACGGACTTGTAAATGGACTGTGTGTCCGACATTGGAATTTGTTCCGTGTGATTGATAGCCATCAGTGCACGGTATGAATTGCCTGTGTGGCATGCTAAGATGCAGTGATCAGGGCTTCTGTTGAAAAGCAAAGTCTTGTGGTGATGATCAAAGCATCGCCTGTGTGGCGTAGCTTTGTGTATAACGTAGATTCGCGAGCCTCACACCTCGGTATGAACCTAAAACGGGAGAAGGACCTCAGGGAGGGCATGCGTTTCCTTCTAGCTAGGGTGGTGTCAGTGACCTACCAGCCCTGACATTTATATACTTTTCACCTATGTGGTTGTTGCTGTTGCGAGGCGCCTCGGTTTGATCGGACGATCCGGGTCCGATGGAGTCATTCGTTGGCTCGTTTACGCCCCAAAGGGCGGGGAAACGTATTGTTCAGGCATTATAATCCACATCGGTGGACCGGCCCTGTCGCTCCAAAGGCTTGACTGAGTACTTGCCTGGGACATGGGCTAGATTGTCTCGAATTCGGTAAGGACTATCTTTTGCCTTGGTTCATGACGGAAATCCAATTTCCAAATACGTGACGATGCGGTTTTGATTGTATACCTATATATGGCGACATAGTGGTATGGGGCATTAATGCCGTCTATGATTGATAGTTATGATTTGAAATTGTTTTCAAAAACGTATAAACACTAGCAATAATATCAATTGCCTTTGTTTTATTCGTATCAATCATATTTTGGCTGTTATAAGGTAAAAACTCTATCCTCCGGTTTGCGTTGCATTGTGTGATGGGAACTGAGTCTTATAACGGCTTCATTTTTATAAAAAGCATAGCGATGTTTAAAATAAAGATTTGTTGTAAAGCACTGGCAATCCAATGGAGTAAACCCGTTCCACGAAAGTGGCGTGGTCCTGTGATTAGCCAATTATATATGTGTTGAGTGGATTTCTCATACCAGCCCCATGACTGACTCGTAGTTTGTTTCACTCTCAAACTCGGGTGCCCCTTTTTCTACACGGGCAGCCTTGTATTCAGGTTTAGCTGGTTCTTTCTGGATAGCTGGAGCTGAAGATGGATTCTATCATTTATTTCTTTTTATGCTGTTCAGCTCCTATTGTACATATTTTGTTTATTTCCGCTGTAGACATTTATGTATAGCTGAACTGTGTTACAAAATATACTGGATAAAACTAATCATCAGAGTTACACAGTATACAGGATCTTACTTAGTACAAATACAGTTCAGCTATACATAAATGTCTACAGCGGAAATAAACAAAATATGTACGATAGGAGCTGAACAGCATAAAAAGAAGTAAATGATAGAATCCATCTTCAGCTCCAGCTATCCAGAAAGAACCAGCTAAACCTGAATACAAGGCTGCCCGTGTAGAAAAAGGGGCACCCGAGTTTGAGAGTGAAACAAACTACGAGTCAGTCATGGGACTGGTATGAGAAATCTACTCAACACATATATAATTTGGCTAATCACAGGACCACGCCACTTTCGTGGAACGGGTTTACTCCATTGGATTGCCAGTGCTTTAAAACAAATCTTTCTTTTAAACATCGCTATGCTTTTTATAAAAATGAAGCCGTTATAAGACTCAGTTCCCATCACACAATGCAACGCAAACCGGAGGATAGAGTTTTTACCTTATAACGGCCAAGATATGCTTGATACGAATAAAACAAAGGCATTTGGTATTATTGCTAGTGTTTATATGTTTTGAAAACAATTTTAAATCATAACTATCAATCATAGACGGCATTAATGCCCCATACCACTATGTCGCCATATATAGGTATACAATCAAAACCGCACGATCACGTACTTGGAAATTGGATTTCCGTCATGAACCAAGGCAAAAGATAGTCCTTACCGAATTCGAGACGCTCTAGCCCGCCCCTCAGGATCAGAGCTCGAGTGACCCTTGGATCGTCAGGGCCGGTCCACCGATGTGGATTAAAATTCCTGAACACTGCGTTTCCCCACCCTTTGGGATGTAAACGAGCCAACGAATGACTCCATCGGACCCGGATCGTCCGATCAAACCGAGGCGCCTCGCAACAGCAACAACCACATAGGTGAAAAGTATATAAATGTCAGGGCTGGTAGGTCACTGACACCACCCTAGCTAGAAAGAAACGCAGGCCCTCCCTGATGTCCTCTCCCGTTTTAGGTTCATACCGGGGTGTGAGGCTCGCGAATTTACGTTATATACAAAGCTACGCCACACAGGCGATGCTTTGATCATCACCACAAGACTTTGCTTTTCAACAGAAGCCCTGATCACTGCATCTTAGCATGCCACACAGGCAATTTATACCGTGCAACTGATGGCTATCAATCACACAGAACAAATTCCAATGTCGGACACACAGTCCATTTACAAGTCCGTTCTGGGTCTGAACGAAACCGGAGGCACTAAATACCTCGCAAACCCTTCGATCAACACGTACGTCTGGACGATCACCACTCATTATCCATATTTCGGGATGCCTCCCAATCAGGACCTCGGTTACCATCCAAACGAGGTGAAGATCTCCGGTCTTCGACCACCGTCTTCATCTTCGAATTTCAATCGTCGGTCAATTATTCGAAATGAGAATTAACTCGGCCTTTTCAAATAATTTACGTATATTTAGAATTTCAATTCGATTTATTTCAATGGTTAAATTATTCGACAACACCAATTTTATTCTTTAATGTAATTTTCACACCAAACACATTCAACCATCAAGTATCACATAAATCAAGCAAATTCAGTTTATTTCCATTCCATATCGCTTATGATATTTTATAACTATTTATCGCTATTTTTATTTATTTTAAAATAGCCATTTTATTCAAAACGACGCTTCGGGCCATAAGGCGGCCGTGGCGCTGTTTTTCTTCAGATTTGATTTACACATATCTGAAAATCTAACCGTTGGATCTTCACAAAATTTACATCATTAGAAAGGTCTTTTCAAAACGAATCCAACGGTTCCAGTTTCGGGAAAATCCGACGGTCGGATCTCCCGGTACAATCGTTTGAATTTTCGATTCCAAAATACGAACTGCAGCGTCGTTATTCGATTAAATATATAATTATATTTATATGTATATAAATATAATCGCTTCTGGCGCTGTTTTTCTTCAGATTTGAATTAAACATTCCAGACAATCCAACCGTTGGATTTTCACAAGGTTGGTGCCGTTGGAAAGATTATTCCAAGGCGAACCCGACGGTTGAGGTTTCGGGAAAATCCAATGGTCGGATTTCCCGTACTAGTCATTTGAAATCACGGTTTCGAAATACGAACTGCACGGCTTCGTTTCGTTTTAATTTTATTTATATTTATATAGTTATATAAATATAGTTCATTCGATGATTTCTATATCGTTTTCACTTCAAATATTTTTCTAACACCTTAAATTTTTGAAAAATTTCGCCATAACCTCCCCTGCACCGGGAGCGTTGGGAAATCGCAAATAGCGTCCCGGTCCTTCTAATCTCAAAAAGAAAAAGGAAAAGCCAAGCGGCTAGCCAACAGGCTCAAAATCATCACCCAAACAAATCAGTAAATGTGTACCTATTTGTCGGGCACAAAATTTTATTCCTCTTCTCTAGCCCCTTTGCTATAACCTGTTCAAAGAATATTGCATGTACATATATATACAGTTCATATCATTTTTCATTTTCTATTCAACTTCATACTTGATTTCTATTTGGTTTAAAAACTCCATTCATTCTAACGTTACATAATTAGGCGCAATTCATTTCATTAGCTAATTAATGAATATTTCAACTCATATATGTTTATTTTGAACAAGTGGCTATTTTTAACACTTCCCATTTCAACGATTTCTTACATACAATAAAAATGTGATTTTTATTGTAAAACAATTCTTTTCAAAACACTATTTTTCTATATAGTTCAAGTTGGTGATAAAAATGGGATTTTTATCATAAAACAATTTATTTCAAAATATGAATACCATTCAACACATGAATTTCTAAACAACGAATGAATATCAATTCAACACATGAATGTTTTCAATAGTTTTTATATATAGATAAAAATGTGATTTTTATTATTAAACGATTCATTTCAAAATATGAATACCATTCAACACATGAATTTCTAAACAACGAATGAATATCAATTCAACACATGAATGTTTTCAATAGTTTTTATATATAGATAAAAATGTGATTTTTATTATTAAACGATTCATTTCAAAATATGAATACCATTCTCAACACATGAATTTCTAAACAACGAATGAATATCAATTCAACACATGAATGTTTTCAATAGTTTTTATATATAGATAAAAATGTGATTTTTTTATTATCGAACAATTTATTTCAAAATATGAATACCATTCAACACATGAATTTCTAAACAACGAATGAATATCAATTCAACACATGAATGTTTTCTATATAGTTTAAGCATATGAAAATAATTCAAACACACAAATATTATTCAAAATTTCGGCAGCATAACGGCAGGGTAGTTACACCGGCACCGTCCCTAGTACGGCTCCTCGCTCTACCTTAAAACCTCGCGGTTTTTGACAATGGGAAAACATGCATCTAGTTCGCACGCAGGCGGCATGTATATATTTTTTTCATTTCCACAAACTAATCCTAAGTGGTTTCAACCAAATATTTCACAACCACAAATGGGTATTTTTCAACCACAATCAACCAATATCAATCACAAACAATCCCAAACAATCATTCGCTATCAATCAAATTTCCACAACAATTTCAACCAATAAATATCGTCCATGGTTTGTGGACGAGGGGCGTATATATATATATATATATATATATATATATATTTATATATAGCAATTCACTTTACTTCACACATATATATATAAATTTTTAAATCAGAAATCTCACCAATAGCTATCCAACTGCACGACTCTTCCTAATAGAAATCTTCGCCTTTTGTTGCTTTCGCCCGTATTCTCTGCGTATGTAAAAATAGAATTTTTACTATGCTATTCAATATATAAAAATCGAATTTCGACTTCGCTATTCAATATATAAAAATATGATTTTTACTTTTGCTTTCAACATATAAAAATATGATTTTTCAACATATAAAAATATGATTTTTATTTTTGCTTTTCAACATATAAAAATATGTTTTTTTTTTCCAACATATAAAAATATGATTTTTATTTTTGCCTTTCAACATATAAAAATATGTTTTTTTATTTCGACTTTCAACATAAAAAATATGATTTTTACTTTTGCTTTCAACATATAAAAATATGATTTTTCAACATATAAAAATATGATTTTTATTTTTGCCTTTCAACATATAAAAATATGTTTTTTTTATTTCGACTTTCAACATAAAAAATATGATTTTTACTTTTGCAAGTTCCAATCTTTTTCTACTAAAAGATTAAACCTTTTTCCTATTTTAAAGTTCAAAATAAAATCAGTTTTTCTCTTTTATAAAAAGGCAGTTTTTATCTTCATAGAAAATGCAGTTTTTATTTTTATAAAATGCAGTTTTTATTCTTTATTTCAAAAACAGTTTTATTTCTTTCTTTGTTGGTTCCAAGATTTACAACTTATCGCCAAATCTGTTTTAGAAAGTTAAAAACTATTATTTTATTTTTATTTTATGTAAACGTGATTAAAAACTGAATTTTTTTCAAGTTAAAACAGATTTTTTGTAAAAGAAATCAAAACTGATTTTTTGTTTTTAATAAAAAGAAAACTGAATAAAAAAAAATGTTAAACTGTTTTAAAGAAAGTTTTAAAAACTGATTTTACAATTCTTAAAAACTGAATTTTTATAATGATTTAAAAACTGATTTTAAAATGAATTATAAACTAAAAGGAGATTAGGAATTTAAAAAGCAAAAGGAAAAATCATATTTTTATATGTTGAAAGCAAAAGGAAAAATCATATTTTTATATGTTGAAAGCAAAAGAAAAAAATCATATTTTTATATGTTGAAAGCAAAAGGAAAAATCATATTTTTATATGTTGAAAGCAAAAGGAAAAATCATATTTTTATATGTTGAAAGCAAAAGGAAAAATCATATTTTTATATGTTGAAAGTCGAAGTAAAAATCATATTTTTATATATAGAATAGCGTAGTAAAAAAAAAAAAAATTCGATTTTTTTTTACATGTGTAGAGAATACGGGCGAAAGCGACAAAAAGGCGAAGATTTCTATAAAGGAAGTATCGTGCAGTTGGATAACTATTGGTGAGATTTCTGATTTAAAAATTATAAATATATATGTGTGAAAATAAAAGTGAATTGCTATATATAAATATATATATATATATATATATATATACGCCCCTCGTCCACAAACCATGGACGATATTTATTGGTTGAAATTGTTGTGAAAATTGAATGATTGTTTGGGATTGTTTGTGATTGATATTGGTTGATTGAGGTTGAAAAATACCCATTTGTGGTTGTGAAATATTTGGTTGAAACCACTTAGGATTAGTTTGTGGAAATGAAAAAAAATATATACATGCCGCCTGCGTGCGAACTAGATGCATGAACCCCATTGTCAAAAACCGCGAGGTTTTAAGGTAGAGCGAGGAGCCGTACTAGGGACGTTGCCGGTGTAACTACCCTGCCGTTATGCTGCCGAAATTTTGAATAATATTTGTGTGTTTGAACTATTTTCATATGCTTAAACTATATTTATTCATTGTATTGAAAACATTCATGTGTTGAATTGATATTCATTCGTTGTTTAGAAATTCATGTGTTGAATGGAATTCATATTTTGAAATAAATTGTTCGATAATAAAAATCACATTTTTATCTATATATAGAAACTATAGAAAACATTCATGTGTTGAATTGATATTCATTCGTTGTTTAGCAATTCATGTGTTGAATGGAATTCATATTTTGAAATAAATTGTTCGATAATAAAAATCACATTTTTATCTATATATAAAAACTATTGAAAACATTCATGTGTTGAATTGATATTCATTCGTTGTTTAGAAATTCATGTGTTGAATGGTATTCATATTTTGAAATAAATTGTTTTATGATAAAAATTCTATTTTATCACCTACATGAACTATATAGAAAAAAAAAATAGTGTTTTGAAATGAATCGTTTTGCAATAAAAATCACATTTTTATTGTATGCATAAATCATTAAAATGTGAAGTGTTAAAAATAGCCACTTGTTCAAAATAAACATATATGAGTTGAAATATTCATTAATTAGCTAATGAAATGATTTGCACCTATTTATGTAACATTAGAATGAATGGTGTTTTTAAACCAAATAGAAATCAAATATGAAGTCGAATAGAAATTGAAAAATGATATAGACTGTATATATATGTACATGCATATTCATTGAACAGGTTATAGCAAAGGGGCTAGAGAAGAGGAATAAAATTTTGTGCCCGATAAATAGGTACACATTTACTGATTTGTTTGGGTGATGATTTTGAGCCTGTTGGCTAGCCGCTTGGCTTTTTCTTTTTCTTTTTGAGATTAGAAGGACCGGGACGCTATTTGCGATTTCCCGACGCTCCCGGTACAGGGGAGGTTATGGCGAAATTTTTCCAAAATTTAAGGAGTTAGAAAAATATTTGAAGTGAAAACGATATAGAAATCATTGAATGAACTATATTTATATAACTATATAAATATAAATAAAATTAAAACGAAACGAGGCCGTGCAGTTCGTATTTCGAAACCGTGATTTCAAACGACTAGTACGGGAAATCCGACCATTGGATTTTCCCGAAACCTCAACCGTCGGGTTCGCCTTGGAATAATCTTTCCAACGGCACCAACCTTGTAAAAATCCAACGGTTGGATTGTCTGGAATGTTTAATTCAAATCTGAAGAAAAACAGCGCCAGAAACGATTATATTTATTTATATATATAAATAAAATTATATTTAATCGAATAACGACGCTGCAGTTCGTATTTTGAAATCGAAAATTCAAACAATTGTACCGGGAGATCCGACCGTCGGAATTTCCCGAAACTGGAACCGTTGGATTCGTTTTGAAAAGACCTTTCTAATGATGTAAATTTTGTGAAGATCCAACGGTTAGATTTTCAGATATGTGTAAATCAAATCTAAAGAAAAACAGCGCCACGGCCGCCTTATGGCCCGAAGCGTCGTTTTGAATAAAATGGCTATTTTAAAATAAATAAAAATAGCGATAAATCGTTATAAAATATTGGAAACGATATGGAATGGAAATAAACTGAATTTGCTTGATTTGTGTGGCTTTTGATGGTTGAATGTGTTTGGTGTGAAAATTACATTAAGGAACACAATTGGTGTTGTCGAATAATTTAACCATTGAAATAAATTGATTTGAAATTCTAAAAATACGTGAATTATTTGAAAAGGCCGAGTTAATTCTCATTTCGAATAACTGACCGACGATTGAAAGTCGAAGATGAAGACGACGGTCGAAGACCGGAGATCTTCACCTCGTTTGGATGGTAACCGAGGTCCTGATTGGGAGGCATCCCGAAATATGGATAATGAGTGGTGATCGTTCAGACGTACGTGTTGATCGAAGGGTTTGCGAGGTATTTAGTGCCTCCGGTTTCGTTCAGACCCAGAACGGACTTGTAAATGGACTGTGTGTCCGACATTGGAATTTGTTCCGTGTGATTGATAGCCATCATTGCACGGTATGAATTGCCTGTGTGGCATGCTAAGATGCAGTGATCAGGGCTTCTATTGAAAAGCAAAGTCTTGTGGTGATGATCAAAGCATCGCCTGTGTGGCGTAGCTTTGTGTATAACGTAGATTCGCGAGCCTCACACCTCGGTATGAACCTAAAACGGGAGAAGGACCTCAGGGAGGGCATGCGTTTCCTTCTAGCTAGGGTGGTGTCAGTGACCTACCAGCCCTGACATTTATATACTTTTCACCTATGTGGTTGTTGCTGTTGCGAGGCGCCTCGGTTTGATCGGACGATCCGGGTCCGATGGAGTCATTCGTTGGCTCGTTTACGCCCCAAAGGGCGGGGAAACGTATTGTTCAGGCATTTTAATCCACATCGGTGGACCGGCCCTGTCGCTCCAAAGGCTTGACTGAGTACTTGCCTGGGACATGGGCTAGATTGTCTCGAATTCGGTAAGGACTATCTTTTGCCTTGGTTCATGACGGAAATCCAATTTCCAAATACGTGACGATGCGGTTTTGATTGTATACCTATATATGGCGACATAGTGGTATGGGGCATTAATGCCGTCTATGATTGATAGTTATGATTTGAAATTGTTTTCAAAAACGTATAAACACTAGCAATAATATCAATTGCCTTTGTTTTATTCGTATCAATCATATTTTGGCTGTTATAAGGTAAAAACTCTATCCTCCGGTTTGCGTTGCATTGTGTGATGGGAACTGAGTCTTATAACGGCTTCATTTTTATAAAAAGCATAGCGATGTTTAAAATAAAGATTTGTTGTAAAGCACTGGCAATCCAATGGAGTAAACCCGTTCCACGAAAGTGGCGTGGTCCTGTGATTAGCCAATTATATATGTGTTGAGTGGATTTCTCATACCAGTCCCATGACTGACTCGTAGTTTGTTTCACTCTCAAACTCGGGTGCCCCTTTTTCTACACGGGCAGCCTTGTATTCAGGTTTAGCTGGTTCTTTCTGGATAGCTGGAGCTGAAGATGGATTCTATCATTTATTTCTTTTTATGCTGTTCAGCTCCTATTGTACATATTTTGTTTATTTCCGCTGTAGACGTTTATGTATAGCTGAACTGTGTTTGTACTAAGTAAGATCCTGTATACTGTGTAACTCTGATGATTACTTTTATCCAGTATATTTTGTTGTTCATTCTGGTGTATTTATTTAATTCTGTTCTGCTATTGTATGTTTCTGTGTTATATTCCAAAGATAACCTTGTTTCCGTGAGAACGGGAAATCGGGTCGTCTCATTTTATTTTAAAACTTTAAATAGGAAAAAGGTTTAAACTCTAAAAAGAAAAGATTAAAACTTTAAAAAAGAAAAGATTAAAACTTTAAAAAGAAAAGATTAGAACTTTAAAAAGAAAAGATTTGAACTTTAAAATAGAAAAAGATTTGATCTTTAAAATAGAAAAGACGGAATTTTATTAAGTAGAAAAAGTAAGTTATGATTTTTATATTTTTAAAGGAATAAAAATATAATTTTTACATCATAGGAATATTAAAAATATAATCTTTATTTTTAAAATATGATCTTTATATATTGAATAGCGAAGTCAAAATTCGATTTTTATATATTGAATAACATAGTAAAAATTCGATTTTTACATATGTAGAGAATACGGGCAACGAAGCGACAAAAGGCGAGATTGGCGAAGATTTCTATAAAGGAAGAGTCGTGGTATTGGATAGCTATTGGTGAGAATTTCTCACTCTTCAATTTCTTTTTCTATATATATATATATGTGTGTGAAATAAAAGTGAATTGCTATATAATATATATATATATATATATATATATATATATATCTACGCCCCTCTTCCACAAACCATGGACGATATTTATTGATTGAAATTGTTGTGAAAATTGATTGATAGCGAATGATTGTTTGGGATTGTTTGTGGTTGATATTGGTTGATTGTGGTTGAAAAATACCCGTTTGTGGTTGAGAAATATTTGGTTGAAACCACATAGGATTAGTTTGTGGAAATGAAATAAATATATACATGCCGCCTGCGTGCGAACTAGATGCATGATCCCCATTGTCAAAAACCGCGAGGTTTTAAGGTAGAGCGAGGAGCCGTACTAGGGACGGTCCTGGTTTAACTACCCTGCCGTTATGCTGCCGAAATTTTGAATAATATTTGTGTGTTTGAATTATTTTCATCTGCTTAAACTATATTTATTCATTGAATAGAAAACATTCGTGTGTTGAATTGATATTCATTCGTTGATTAGAAATTCATGTGTTGAATGGTATTCATATTTTGAAATAAATTGTTTGATAATAAAAATCACCTTTTTTCTATATATAAAAACTATAGAAAACATTCATGTGTTGAATTGATATTCATTCGTTGATTAGAAATTCATGTGTTGAATGGTATTCATATTTTGAAATAAATTGTTAGATAATAAAAATCACCTTTTATCGACTATATGAACTGTGTAAAATAATCTCGTTTTAAAAGAAATTGTTTTATGATAAAAATCCTATTTTTATCACCTATATGAACTATATAGAAAAATAGTGTTTTGAAATGAATTGTTTTACAATAAAAATCACATTTTTATTGTATGCATAAATCGTTGAAATGTGAAGTGTTAAAAATAGCTACTTGTTCAAAATAAACATATGTGAGTTGAAATATCCATTAATTAGCTAATGAAATGATTTGCACCTATGTATGTAACATTAGAATGAACGGTGTTTTTTAAACCAAATAGAAATCAAATATGAAGTTGAATAGAAAATGATAAATGATAAGAATTGTATATATATGTACATGCATATTCATTGAACAGGTTATAGCAAAGGGGCTAGAGAAGAGGAATAAAATTTTGTGCCCGACAAATAGGTACACATTTACTGTTTTGTTTGGGTGATGATTTTATGAGCCTGTTGGCTAGCCGCTTGGCTTTTTCTTTTTCTTTTTGAGATTAGAAGGACCGGGAAAGCTATTTGCAATTTCCCGATGCTCCCGGTGCAGGGGAGGTTATGGCGAAATTTTCCAAAATTTTAAGGTGTTAGAAAAATATTTGAAGTGAAAACGATATGGAAATCATTGAATGAACTATATTTATATAAATATAAATAAAATTAAAACGAAACGAAGCCGTGCAGTTCGTATTTTCAAACCATGATTTCAAACGACTAGTGTGGGAAATCCGACCATTGGATTTTCCCGAAACTTCAACCGTCGGGTTCGCCTTGGAAATATCTTCCCAACAGCACCAACCTTGTAAAAATCCAACGGTTGGATTGTCTGGAATGTTTAATTCAAATCTGAAGAAAAACACCGCCAGAAGCGATTATATTTATATATATATAAATATAATTATATATTTAATCGAATAACGACGCTGCAGTTCGTATTTTGAAATCGAAAATTCAAACGATTGTACCGGGAGATCCGACCGTCGGATTTTCCCGAAACTAGAACCGTTGGATTCGTTTTGAAAAGACCTTTCTAATGACGTAAATTTTGTGAAGATCCAACGGTTAGATTTTCAGATATTTGTAAATCAAATCTGAAGAAAAACAGCGCCACAGCCGCTTTATGGCCCGAAGCGTCGTTTTGAATAAATTAGCTATTTTAAAATAAATAAAAATAGCGATAAATCGTTATAAAATATCATAAGCGATATGGAATGGAAATAAGCTGAATTTGCTTGACTTATGTGGCATTTGATGGTTGAATGTGTTTGGTTTGAAAATTACACTAAAGAACACAATTGGTGTTGTCGAATAATTTAACCATTGAAATAAATTGATTTGAAATTCTAAATATACGTGAATCATTTGAAAAGGCCGAGTTAATTCTCATTTCAAATAATTGACCGACGATTGAAATTCGAAGATGAAGACGACGGTCGAAGACCGGAGATCTTCACCTCGTTTGGATGGTAACCGAGGTGCTGATTGGGAGGCATCCCGAAATATGGATAATGAGTGGTGATCGTCCAGACGTACGTGGTGATCGATGGGTTTGCGAGGTATTTAGTGCCTCCGGTTTCGTTCAGACCCAGAACGGACTTGTAAATGGACTGTGTGTCTGACATTGGAGTTTATTCTGTGTTGATTGATTTCTGTTAAATATACATCTGTTTGACGGCGGAGAATTTATTCTTTTGCTTAACGCCCTTCTCTGAGACGCACGAGCTCAGAGGTTGTATATCGATGGACATCAGTCGCATGGCATGAATTGCCTGTGTGGTATGCTAAGATGCAGTGATCAGGGCTTCTGTTGAAAAGCAAAGTCTTGTGGTGATGATCAAAGCACCGCCTGTGGGGCGTAGCTTTGTGTATAACGTGAATTCGCGAGCCTCACACCCCGGTATGAACCAGAAACGGGAGAAGGACCTCAGGGAGGGCATGCGTTTCTTTCTAGCTAGGGTGGTGTCAGTGACCTACCAGCCCTGACATTTATATACTTTTCACCTATGTGGTTGTTTCTGTTGCGAGGCGCCTCGGTTTGATCGGACGATCCGGGTCCGATGGAGTCATTCGTTGGCTCATTTACGCCCCAAAGGGCGGGGAAACGTATTGTTCAGGCACTATAATCCACATCGGTGGACCGGCCCAGTCGCTCCAAGGGGCAGTTGCGGCTGTTCCGGTGGCTCGGGCTAGAGAGTCACGAATTCGGTAAGGACTATCTTTTGCCTTGGTTCATGACGGAATCCAATTTCCAAATACGACATCGTGAGGTTTTGATTGTATATATATACGGCGACATGATATATGGTACCCATGCCGTCTATGATTGATAGTTATGATTGAAATTGTTTTTGAAACATATAAACACTAGTCATAATATCAAATGCTTTTGTTTTATTCGTATCAATCATATTTTGGCCGTTATAAGGTAAAAACTCTATCCTCCGGTTTCCGTTGCATTGTGTGATGGGAACTGAGTCTTATAACGGCTTCATTTTTATAAAAAGCATAGCGATGTTTAAAAGAAAGATTTGTTTTAAAGCACTGGCAATCCAATGGAGTAAACCCGTTCCACGAAAGTGGCGTGGTCCTGTGATTAGCCAAATTATATGTGTGTTGAGTAGATTTCTCATACCAGTCCCATGACTGACTCGTAGTTTGTTTCACTCTCAAACTCGGGTGCCCCTTTTTCTACACGGGCAGCCTTGTATTCAGGTTTAGCTGGTTCTTTCTGGATAGCTGGAGCTGAAGATGGATTCTATCATTTATTTCTTTTTATGTTGTTCAGCTCCTATTGTACATATTTTGTTTATTTCCGCTGTAGACATTTATGTATAGCTGAACTGTATTTGTTCTAAGTAAGATCCTGTATACTGTGTAACTCTGATGATTACTTTTATCCAGTATATTCTATTGTTCATTATCTGGTGTATTTATTTAATTCTGTCCTGCTATTATCTGTTTTTGTGTTATATTCCAAAGATAACCCGTGTTTCCGTCAGAACGGGATTTCGGGTCGTCCCAAGAACTCTAAAAATCTTAATTAAATGATTTATTCTTACATGTGGGTTTTAAGAACAGTGTAATTTAAGACACTATCCACGACAACACAAAATCCAATTCTTTTATTTAATTCCAACTAAATATTAATTAATTAGAAGACATCATTAAATCTTAATTTAAAAGGTTTATCCTATTTAATAACTAGTTCATTTCTGTAAAAATATTTTTTTTCTTTGGTGTCCATCCGGAAACGGACATAGAAATCATCATTTTATTCTTCGTTGAATACTATTTAAATATATTCGTTATTTAAAAATATTCTTTATATAAAAAAATTCTTTATGTGAAGATATTCTTTATATGACCATATTCTTTCAAAATATTCTTTATTAAAGAATAATCTTTATTTTAAAATATTCTTTATTTAAAAGATATTCTGAATCGGAATGCGTCTCAATCAATTACCATATAATTTCGGTTATAAGGATTTCATACATCGCATGTATATGACAACAAATGATAAATAATCATCAAACCATCCATTCAACATCCAGAGTGAATTTTACAACTGTGTGAGCATTAAATTGAAATAATAACGCTCATCGCAGCCTGTCGATCTATCGATCGACATACAACTAAATATTGGGACTAGTATATATCAATTATTATCCCAATACCCGTGTGTGGTTTTCACCCAACACCAGTTCGTATAAATAAATAATTGGTTAATGAATTTAACCAATTTCTAATCCTGCTAACATGAAAATGTTTTATTTTAAATTGCATACAAAATTTAATGTATACATTAACACATTAAAATGTCACTTTTACTTACATACCAATTCTAAGGTGTATTGTGACAATACAAATGATTCTTTATTTCATATACAAACTTTAATGTATGTTTTGCAAATAAAGATGATTCTTATATTTGCATATAAATCCTAATGTATATTATGCAAATAAGGGTGATTATTATATTTGCATATAAATTCTATTTCAACAAAATGTATAAAAAGTGATACGTCCATTTTGCTTACAATTCTATTTTATCAAAATGAATATTTCTGTTGTAACACAAACCTATTTCACAAAAATGCTATTTGTGTTTAACTCTTTTATTTATCAAAAAATGTGAATTTTGTTTTATTCCAAATCTAAATAACAAAATGTGATTTTTGTTTTCAACAATAATACTTTACGAAATGTAATTTTTGTTTCAACTATTATATTTTGACAAAAATAAATATTTTGGTTCAACTAATCTATTTGGCCTAAAATGTTCATTTTGACCAAAAATGTGTATTTTGATTCAGTTCATCTAATTTGACAGAAGTGTATATTTTGACAAAAATATATGGTTTGCTTGACTAATCTATTTTGGAAAAAATGAATATTTTGACAAAATGTATATTTTGATTCAGCTAACCTATTTCAATAAAACAATAAGGATAATGACTTTGTTTTGTTGACAAATTTCAACAAAACAATAAGAATGATAACTTTGTTTTGTCGACAATTCTAATTCAACAAAACAAATGAAAGTGACATGTTTGTTTTGTCGACAATTCTAATTCAACAAAACAAATGAAAGTAACATATTTGTTCTATCAAATCTAATGTGACAAAAATGATAATGTTTGTTTTAACCATTATAGTCTGACAAAAGTGACCAATTTTTTTTAACTATGATAATTTGACAAAAGCGACAAATTGGATTTTAACTTTGAAAATTTTACAAAAGTGACAATTTGGTTTCTACTTTTATAATTTGATAAAAGCGACAATTTTAGCTCTAACTGTTATAATTTGATAAAAGTGTATATTTTGTTTCAACTAATATAAATTGACAAGATGAATGTTTTTATTTAACTACAATATATTGAAAAAAATGAATATTTTTGTTTAACTACACCATATTCTCAAAAATGAATATTTTTGTTTAACTATTATATAGTGACAAAAATGAGTATTTTTATTTAAATCCCTTTTAATGAACCAAAAATGTATTCACTCTTTCTAATGAAACAAAATGCATTGAAAATGTATTTTTTTTAATGTTCACTCTTTTTATTGAAACCAATAACAATAAAAACATGATTTTTAATTCTACTTTTTTATTATTGTAACTAAAATGACAATAAAAATGTTATTTTTAAAACCATTCTTTCTAATGAAAAACATATTACACAAAAAGGTAATCTTTTAATCCTATTCTTTTTAATGAAAGCATATTACATAAAAGTAATCTTTTAATCCTATTCTTTTTAATGAAAGCATATTACATAATAAGTATTCTTTTAATCCTATTCTTTTTAATGAAAGCGTATTACATAAAAAGTAATCTTTTAATCCTATTCTTTTTAGTGAAAACATATTACATAAAAAGTAATCTTTTAATCTTATTCTTTTTAGTGAAAACATATTACATAAACTGTAATCTTTTAATCTTATTCTTTTTAGTGAAAACATATTACATAAAAAATAACCTTTTAATCTTATTCTTTTTAATGAAAACATATTCAATAAAAGGTAATCTTTTAATCCTATTCTTTTTAATGAAAACATATTACATAAAAAAGTAGTCTTTTAAATTTTAATCTTTTGATTGGAACAGATTATCAATAAAAATGTAATCTTTAATGTTTGATCTTTTCGTTGAAAACTAACTACATTAAAGATATAATCTTTTACTTCAACTCTTTTTGTTGTAACAAATTTATAATAAAAATACAATCTTTTATTTCATGTGACATGTTTTGCCAAAAATGTTATTTTTATTTCAATTGACATTTTTTGACAAAATCTATATTTTTATTTCAATAATCATGTTTTATTTACATAACATGATTTTAAAATAAATGACAATTCTATTTAACAAAGTATGTTTTCTAACATAAATGACAAATTCATTTATAAAATATGTTTTCGACATAAGTGACATATTTATTAATAAACAACATGATCTAATAAAGTGAAATTTTATTTTAATATATCATTTTCTAACATGGACGATATTTTAATGTTAATATAACATGATCAAAATAAGAACGATATTTCAATGTTGATATAACATGATCAAATAAGAACGATATCTTATTGTCAATATAACATGATCTAACAAGAACGATTTTAAATTTTAGATCAGAACCTAACAACATGAGCGTCGAAATCAATCACAAACAACAAACAAATTTCAATCTACAACACAGATCTGATTTCATTACATACATACATCGATTTTAAATAGTAAGAAAATAATTAAATTTTAATTAATTATTAAAAAAGAAATCTCACATCGATTTGTCTGAATTTTCAAAGTGCTCTGTTTCAAATCTGGTTTGTTTCATAGTGTAGATCTCGATCTTACGGTTTCAACGGATCCTCGTTTGTAGAATTCTGTGTTGGTATGTAAAAGTTACAGCCGCTTAAACTTTAAACAAACTCATAAATAATTAACCATTAACTAATTAATTTAATTATACATTAACCTTTCTTAATACGGCCAAAACGCGCTCCTCATCTCCTTCTTTGTTTCTCACGCGTCAACTACAGGAAGATGGAACCAATACTTTGATGCTTCTCTCTCATCCGTGCGCCTAACATCGATGCCGTGACCACCATCAGACCGCATCACTTGATAGCCGCTCGCCACCCCTCCCCGCGCCGAGAGTTGGGTGCAACTTAGTGAGCCCCTCAGCCCCGGAACCACGCTCGAAGTTGCTGACTTTGGACCCCAATATCACACCAATTTGACGACGATAAATAATCATCCCCATATGAAAACGAAGATCGGAAGAAACTCAACAAATTTCACTTAAGAATAATGAATTAACTTGGAGTGATTTGCGAATTATTGAGGATTGAAATTGGGATGAAACCGGCCATTGATTTCATAGCAGGCGGCGGCCTGATGTAGATTAGAATTAGGGTTAAGATAATTTTTTCATTATATTTATAATATTTAATACTTTGTTTTGCAAATAAACACGTTAAGTTTCAGGATCTCCAAATACAGTCCAACGAGAGTTGTTCCCAGGAAAATACCCCCGTGCCAGACCCAATGGACTAGGTCCCGATAGCCCGTTTGATCGTCTTAGCCTACTTTACTTTAAACTAAAATATAAATCATTTAATTATTAAATTTGATTGCACATTTAAATTTATCGGGGCCACATATTGACTCTAAAAATCCTAGAAAAATTATTTCTAGTTATGTTTTGATGCGGCCCTAAAAGACTAATTTCGTCGAATTCCGAGACTATTTGAAAAATGGTCATTTTCTAGTCGTTTAAATTCGACTGAAATTGACAAAATACATTTTCTTTTGCCATACTCACATTTTAATTCTAAACATTATGAAAATTGAAACCTAGAAATAATTTGACATTCCGGTTCCAACAAAAGTGGTTTCGTCGAAAACGGGGGTCGTTTGCAAAATGGGTATTTTTAATATTAATATATATATATAAACTCCACAGCGACTATTCTGAATTTTAAACTAGACATAACTTTTGATTTCCGCAATGAAATTTCAAATTTTCCGATTTGATGGAAAGATATTTTTAAATAGATTCTAGTATTTTTGGTTTCACTAAAATCTAATTTATTTTGCATTCTGTACAGTTAGTCAAAGTTCAAATTCAAATTTCCAAACTACCGCGCTATTTCTAACTCCTTTTATAATTAAATAAAATTTATTCGTTTTAACTTCGATTAAATAAATTTTTAGCCGTTATTATTTAAAATAAATTATTTTAACTATTAAAATCCCATTAGAATTTCTAAAATAATTTTTTTAAATTGGTTCATAATTTGCGGGTTGTTACAAAGTCCTTTGAGTAGGGGAGAATGTAACACGCTGAAATTTTAACGACACTAAAGATGTTGAATTAAAGAATAATTAAATTAAAATACATTATTAACAATGAATTAAGGAAAACTTAATTAAATATGCAGAATAAAGTAAAACAAACTGCGCCTGTCTTGGAATTCTGATCAAGATAGACACCAAGTTTGCGTAAAACGGACTTCGTATGAAGAAGTTATTAAGGTTTGAAGTTTGTATGCATGTAAGGAAAATATATATATATATATATATATATATATAACCAGAATTCAAAAATTAAAAACCAGAAAATTCGGCGTGCCAACAGGGAAAGGGTCGACCGTTTGGGGTCGACCTGAGACCCTGTTGGGTCGACCCCGGGGTCGACCCAGGGGCCGACACCCATGAAGGGTGGGTCAACCCCCCCTCAAATCTGGGCTGAATTCATTATTTGAATGTGGACTTGTTCATGGCTTGGTTCGTTGCTTGAAGGCTATAAAAAGGACCCTAAACCTAGATTTTATTCATCTAAAAAAATTGGTGGCGATGTCGGAGCTTTGCTGCAATATAAATTGAATGACCTTTTCCTCTCCAAATCCAATTCAGCAAAGATTATACAAATTAAACAATTGCTACAACAACAAATCCGATGTGTTCTTTGCAGCAATTTGGATCCATTTCCTTAGATCTATTCACTTTGAGTTCATGTTATTTTTAGATCTAAATCTTTAATTGATAAGCATAAAATGAATATAGAAATTGGATATTGGATCTAAGCGTAAATAAGTTCAATTATGACATAATTATCAGATCTGCCTTTATATGTTCATACCACCACCATGTTAAATCTTATCATAATATATCTATTCATTTTTATGCCTATTTTTGTTAGTTTATTATTGATTCTTCCTTATGCCAATTTTGATTCTCTTCATTCCCTCTTTTTCCTTGTATTTTTATGCCCAATTTTATATTGGGCATAAGACTAGAGCTAAAACCAATAGACCATTCACCCTTCACTATCGGCGTACGGTGGTTGAGGGAAGACGCCAAATGGATGTTTAGATTGTTTTCTTTAGGGTCAGTCGTTTAGCTCTTGTATTCTTTACTAGTTTAGGAAGGGGCCGAGCTGGGGCCATAGTCACCGTGAAACAGACCCTAGGAATATTTGTAGAGGCTCTTAAAGACGGGCCTGTACAGATATGGAAAAGCTCCCGACCGGGTTTCGTGTTTCTTGTATCGCCCTACCACGGAACTCAATGGACATTAGAGGACGTGCAATTGAGGCATCGATCTACAGTTACAGTACATACATGGGACAGTCCAGATACATGCATGACTATTCTGGGTGATGTATCGTAGACTTGAGGGCAATACTCCGGAATGAAATCTGTTTCGATCGATGGTGGCAGTCCGTATGTTTACGTAGCATAGTAATGACAGATATATGCGGAACGTAACATTGTTATATAGAGAAGTATACGTCGCTCGGGAGAAGGATGTGGGACTGCAAACTTTTTTGTCGTATTATGAGGAAGATCGTGCGAGTGGTATATCATGGGGTGTACCTCAGTATTGAGAGGATGCTACATATATACCGTATTAGGTTAACCCACTAGGAAGTAAATGGGTACGACATGGAATCCTATTTGTAATGGAACCGTATTTGTAGGGATCATTCTGTTTCAGAGATACTAGTATTGGTGCGGTGCAAAGAAACATATTTAAGAAGCGTAGTATATTCTGTTCAAACGTATCTTGCTCAGTTCACACTTGTCCTTGTTATTGTTATCTTGTTTTTCCATTTTTTATATACCTTCCATGATACTTTTATTTATTTATATTTAAAAGTAACTAGACTCACCAGACTTTATGTTTGACCCTTTTTGGTTCCTCTTCTCTCTTTTCCGTTCCACCCCAGGTTCTCAGGGTAGAAGTGCTTAGAGTTGAATTTGGATTCTTTCAGCTTAGCTTGGATTTTGGATTTTGATTTACTGCTTTGAATTCTTCTCAACTTTCTTAAGGCTTCGCAAGGGAAATATGGTTTTATGCTTTTGTACTATGATATTTTTTGGCAAGACAGATTATTAATCTAATTGGTTATTTCAAACTTATGATGTAAACTCAGTATTTGGGACTATGATGTTTTGATTTAAATAAAATTCTTGATTCTGCTGCTATTTTACATGTCTGTCTTGTGAGATTATGTTCTTATTTGCCTATAACACTTCACAAAACCTAACGCGTTCTATATGGAGTGACATTAACGGATGTGGGGTGTCACTTTTGTTATTAGAGCATATGGTTATGAGATCGGATTAAAATATTTTGAAAATGGTTATCAAAAAGGTCTCAAAAACAAAGTATTTTAAAATGTAAAGTCTGTTTTTGAAAAGCATATTTCCCAAAGCCATAAATATCTTTCCGATTCTTAGCTTGATTCCTTTTCCTTTTTGTTCCGGGAACCGTTTCTTCCCGAAAGTGTATCCCCATTTTGGCATGGTTCCGTAGGCATGTTAAAACTATGATACATTTCGAAGGGCAAAGAAGTGCCCAACCTCCATCTGTAGCCGTTGTAATTTCACCTACGGCTTATTTTATCTCAAGCCTTGTAAGGATTTCCATGCGATGGAGGAAACTTTCAAGTGACTTGTTAGCATGTTGCACAAAGATGGTAAAAAGGAGAATAAGGGAGTTGGGGCTAAGGAGCACAACCCGAAGATGAAAGAAGAAAAGAGGAAATACCATAATTACGGAATAGCGGGTCATTTGAAAAAGGATTGTAGGTAGAGGAAAGACGTTTATTAACACTTTGGTAAGACGGGACACCTTATTAAGGAGTGCCCAAAGAGACAAGGACAAGGCCAGAGGGCAGGAACTTCTAGATGGCAAGCTAATGTTCTCATAGTTGGAGGACAAGACAAGGGTAGAAAAGTTTCACTCGATGGTTTGATTTCTATATCTGATCATTCTATTGGGATTCTTTTTCTGGCCCTTCACATTCTTTTATATGTGATCCTTTAGTTGAGTCTCTGCACCTAGATACTAGTATGGTTTTGGATCTTGTTATTATCTCAAACTCCATTGGAGGTACGGCTCATTTATTGATGATTTGTCGGGGTTTGAGAATCACTGTGTTAGGCATCGAGTTTGATTGCGATGCATATGTCCTTGATTTCATAAGATACGGTTTGATTCTAAGGATGGATTGGTTAACCATATATGGAGCCATTCTAGATTGTGAGACGAGGGTCATTATACTTCCGACTTTCCATGGAAAGACTCTCGAGGTTTCTTATGACCTTGAAAGGGTCTGGCATGCTTAGTCTCCTAGAACCTCTTTATATATCTATTGAAGATTTTCGATCTATACCAATAGTTGTGAGTATCATGATTTTTGATGAGGTTCGGGGTTTACCCCTGAGGCACGAGATTGGTTTCCGCATATACTTGGTGGACAATCCAAAGCCAATTGCATTGCCTGTGTGACATGTGACTCCTAAAAGAAAAGAGGGAACTTTGTAAGCAAGTAGGGGAGCTACTTGAGAAGAGGTGTAATAGGTGAATCACATCGGGATGGGAAACCTATTGAAGACAGTTCTTCAGGAAGCCCATCATTCTAAGATGACTATTCATTCAAGAGGCAATAAATTGTATAGAGTTCGAGGTAATGGATCCAAACTTGCGAGAGGAAGTGAAAGTATAGAAGGAAGCACTGATTGGACGAGTTTCGACTTGCGTACTTGGATTGAAGGTTAAGAAATTGTGCAACAAAGAAGTGAAGCTAGTAAGAGTGCAATGGGGAAAGGGCCGCGAGAACGCTACTTGGGAGGCTGAAGACAAGATTCGTGCTTCAAATCCTTTCCTTTTCGAGAATATGTTCTTAACTTCTTTTTCCAAGCTTTGAATTAATACTTGTATCAATCGTTTGAATATCTCCTATCGATCGAGTGTTTAGGTAGAAAACTAATGTATGTAAACGTGTTTGAGACATATACACACACTATTGCATATGTTCATAAAAGCATTAGAAATTCCTTTAGGACAATGAATGCCTATGATTGCAAGATGAATGTATGATTGTTGGATGTTAGGATATCATTCTTCTTAACTTAGAGATTTCGGGGACGAAGTCATTTGAGTAGGGGAGAATGTAACACCATGAAATTTTAACGACACTTAAGATGTTGAATTAAAGAATAATTAATGTAAAATAAACTGTTAACAATGAATTAAGGAAAACTTAATTAAATATTTAGAATTAAGTAAACAAACTACGCCATTGCGTCTATCTTGGAATTCTGGTCAAGATAGATAACAGGTTTGCGTAAAACCGTCTTCGTATGAAGAAGTTATTAAGGTTTGAAGTTTGTATGCATGATAAGCATAAAATATACATAGAAATTGGATATTAGATCTATGCCTAAACAAGTTCTATTATGACATAATTATCAGATCTGCCTTCATATGTTCATACCGCAACCATGTTAAATCATGTCATAATATATCTATTCATTTTTATGCCTATTTTACTCAGTTTATTAATGATTAGTCATTATGCCAGTTTTGATTCTCTTCTTTCCCTCTTTTCCCTTTTATTTTTGTGTAGCCAGGCTACCTTCGAGCCTAGGTCTAATGCTGAAATATGCAAACGTGAGAAATTGGGAACGATTGGGAAAGACATAATTTGGAGCATAATTGGTATTGGAAAATATGAATATAAAATTGGGCATAAAATTTGGAAATATACGAATATGGATTTGGTAATATATATCGTGTTGGATAAAGTGAATATGAATTTGGCATACATTGGAAAATATGATTTGGCATATAATTTGGGCGTAAATTGGAACATATGTAAAATATGATTTGGCATGTGATTTGGGCGTAAGTTGGAACATATATAAAATATGATTTGGCATGTGATTTGGGCATAAATTGGAATATATGTGAATATGAATTTGGGCATAACTTGTGCTGAAATATGAGAATATGAACTAGGAACATAAAATAGCAAATATGTGAATACAGATTTAGGCATAATATTGATACCTTGATTTATGACTTGGGAAAAAGGGAATATTGTGCATAATGAAATGTGAATTAAAAAGGGGCACGAAAATCTGTATTTGGAATAGGAAAATTTATTAATATGATTATGCCTAAAATAATGGAACCGCAGTAACGCTTAGACACGAGCTTAGATTGCACTTGTGGTATAAGTCCACCCGGACCTGCCCGACATATCCAACGACCACAAGTGGTTAATCTAATGTGAGGGGTCTAATGCATAATAGCACCATGACACGAGGTTAAGTCTAAACTTGTGGTTTAACTCTGCCCGGAGCCGCCTGGCATATCCAGCATCCACAAGTGGTTGACTTAATGTGAGAGGTCTGGGGCATTAACATGTATGAGCAGAAAAGATTAGATGTTTAGGCTTGTCCTAGGGACAAGTGGAAATTATAACTTTGGTTATAATAAATTAAAAAGGGAATAAACTAACTTATGTAAGGGGATAAGGTGTACTTAATTTTAAATTATGTTAATTACAAGAACAAGATTCTGAAATCTACGGATGAGGACAACATAAGTTTGATTTATGGAAAGGAAACTTATTAGTAAACCTTAGTTAAGAGGACTACTAATTTAATAAGTAGATAATGATAAGATGGAATTATCATTAAATGAGAAAGAATGAGGAAAACTTGTAAAATGAAATAAGTTGTATTTAATCATAAATGGAAAGTGACATGTTAATCAGGAAACATATGAATTGAGATATACTTAATAACATATTAAGCAGAACATGTTATTGTAATGATGTTGCCAAGCAAGAATACTAAAGAGATTGTGAATTATAGACCTTGGTCACAATCTAGAGAATAACATGTTGTGGGCTTACTAATGAGCTTAAATGGGTTAAGTTTTATAACCAAAATTCATAAGCAAAAGGAACTTGGTAACTTGATTTAGAATTCAATATGAATGAGAATAACCAAGTTAAATGAAAACCTGATGAGGTAAGGCAAGCGCGTAAAAGAATGTTTAGACATAGGGCCTAATAACATATTAAAGTGAGGCCCTTGGACCAATCCACACATTTAAGGGTGAATAACCCAACGGGGTTGATCATCGTGGTGTTATAAGGCACGAGGGGGAGCGCACATTCATCTGATTGTCCTGACGGCTCCGAAGGATTGGAAGGTGAAGCACACGACTTCCTGAAGTACATAAGGTGTTCCTAGTAGTCCTCTATGTGGTGGCAGATGTTTTAGGCTATGCTCGCAGAGGTTGGGCCTGCGCGTAACTACTAGGTGGGTAGGCCTTGACTATAGAAGTAGCTATGCAGTCAAAATGCTGTGACGCGGTGACATCATGGTGATTCGGCAGTTGCCTCAACGAGGAGGCGAAGGGTCGCAACCAACAAGGATAGTAGATCGTCTGATACTCGTCATCGGTAGCCAGTTATGTAATCTCAGTTTTTCACATTCATTAGAAAGATATAATTAAACAGATTCAAATGTTTCTGATTTTGCCGAAACCCGGTTTATTTTGAATCTTGTACATTCAATTGAAATTTGAAATCGAATTTTTAAACTGCTGCGCCATTTCGAATTCGTTTTATAATTAAAATAAAATTATATGTTCTAACTTCGATTAAAATAAATTTTTAGTCGTTATTATTTAAAATAAATCATTTTAAATATTCAAAATTCATTAAACTAACCAAAATAAAAATTTTAAATTGGTCCGGGCTGTTACAATCTCCCCCAATTAAAATCATTTCGTCCTCGAAATGGAATGGAGCTGAAATTTGTTTTACTAATCAACTCAACTTTCATTCTTCAACTTTTCAGTTTCTAAGAATTTTCAAATTCTTCAAAAATTGACCAACACCCTAAATTTTCAAAAAAATTCGCCATTACCTCCTTTGTATGGGGAGACCTTTAAAACCGCAACTTGGCTCACAGGGCCCTTACCAATTCAAAAGAAAAAAGAAAAAGGCAAGCGGTTAACCATCGACTCATAAAATCATCAAAACCCAATAAATTAGTAAATATGTACCTATTTGTCCGGCATATAATTTTATCCCTCTTTTCTAGCCTCCTTGCTATGACCTGTTCAATGCATATACTTGTATATGCATGCAACTCCAACAAATTTTCAATTCAGTTCAGTATTAGATTTGGCTAAATTTACCTTCCATTGTCATATTGGTTTCAATAATCTTATTAGTTAAACTAATAATCAAACAACACAACTAGCAATCAATTAGTTGATTAGCTTTTCAAACATATACTTTTATATATATTCAAAAATCATATTTTTGATGCTAATACACAACAATATATCCTATCTAGTTTTGGTTCTCAAACTAGTCAATTGGAAATATATAGATATCCCACTTTCGAAACTCGAACATAAAGGCTGATTATAATCGATTAATCACCAGGATCATATCTGAGCGACTAGAGTGTGATTCTATATCTACCCAATATATATAAGACTTTGAATGCACGCTAGCTAGGCATATATGCAAAATCTTCATATATTCGATTGTCCAAATTCAATATAAAATAAATTTTCAAATACGAATAATAAGATTTAATTTTCAAAACAAAATTTGTTTTCATTTTTATTTTGAAAATAACACTCTTTGAAACTCCTTCTAGGATGCTACTGATCCAATCTCTAATGAGTCATTTTATTGGATATTAATAATCCAATCTTTGATGAATTCTTTCGTTCGGTTCTAATGTGCCTTGTTCTCGAGCTCTGTAAACCAAAGATTTGATACCATGAAGAAACGGCCCAAACTTGCCCTTACGGGAAAGCCCAGATTGAGTTGAGAACATGACAAATTAGAACACAAACAATAGAACATTTCATTGCTTATCACAACAATTACATCAGAGTACAAAATTATAACAGAGTATGAATAAATAATATACATCAGAAAAATATCAAAGATTTGAAATTACAATGCAACAGAAAATCAATACACCACACAACTGCAAGAAATACACAGATACAGAGCGTTCCGAATATAGCTCCAGCTGCAGATCCAGGATCCGGTGAAAATAATATCTACAAAAACCCAACTACTAGCTACCAGTGTGGAAAATAGGGGCACCCAAAGTTTAGGTTAAACCAATAAACTCCAGATCAGTCATGTGACTGGTGTGAGAACTAAAACAGTTATTAAATCTTTACTTTAAAAATGAAGTAAATCAAGGGACCACGCCATATAACACGGAACGAGTTTTCTTCCAAGAATACCAGTGCATAAAACAGTTTATAAACAGCGCAATGCTTTTCGAAAAATGAAGCTATTAGAAGACTCAGGTCCCATCACACAATGCAACACATGCCGAAGGATAGAGTTTTCCCTTATAATAGCCAAACATGCTTGGTACGTTTAAAACAAATCATTTGATACTATTATAAGTGCATATATTTTCCAAACACAATTTCAATCATAATATATCGATCATAGATGACATGAGCGTCCCATGCCACTATGCCGCCATATATAGGTTTATAATCAAAACCGCACAATGTCATATTGGAAGTTGGATCTCCATCATGAACCAAGGCAAGGGGTCGTCCTTACCTAATTCGAGACGCTCTAGCCCGTGTCTCAGGATCAGAACGCATGGACCCTTAGAAGTTCCATGGCCGATATATCCAAGGTACCTCGCTTTACATCATCCACATAAGTAAAAATGTCTGGGCTCCATAACATGACACCACTTCTAGCTAGAAGGAAACACATGTCCTTCCTGGGGCGCTTCTCCCGTTTCTGGTTCACACCGGGGTGTAAGGCTCGCGAATTAATGCTATACACAAAGGTATGCTATTTAAAGCTATGCTTTGATCACAACCTCAAGACTCTGCTTTTCACAGAAGCCTTGATCCTTCGCATCTCAGCATGCCATACTAACAATTCACGCCATGCGACTGATGTCTATCGATATATAACCTCTGAGCTCGTACGTCTCAGAGAAGGGTGTTAAGCAAGAGAATAAATTCTCCACCACCAAACAAATATATATTTAATAGAAATCAATCAACAAAGTTCTGGGTCTGAACGAAACCAGAGGCACCATATTCCTCGTCCCATGTATACAATATAGGAGAGAGGACCTCGCATATTCGGTCGATCTCCAAGTATGACTGGACGATCACCACTTATTACCTTGTCTTGGATATACAACCCAATCAAGACATCAATAATCATCCAAACGATGTGAAGACCTCTGGTCTTCAACCATCGTCTTCCTCGTACACGTATCGTCGAATCAATTATCCATAATGGGCCTAAACCCATCCTTTCCGAATAACTCGCGTATTTTATAAATTAGTGCTACACAAACACAACATACGCTTCATTCCAATCCATAATATTCTTTTATTTAAATATTCAAATCTTTAGGGAAAGGTTCCCATTAATTTTATCAAAGTTAAATTCTTTTAAGTTTATTCTTTAATCTTCCTTGGGATATCCATTTCAAAAGATTTTATATCTTTTCAATTCTAAACCAAATTAAGGTTTTCCAAACTAGTCGGGATTAGCAAACCCTACCGAAGTAATCATTTGTTTATTAATCCCAACCTATTCATCCCATGGAGCAAAACTGGTAGTACTCCATTCTCGATCATTTCATGAATTCGATAAATTAAATTATCACATTCACATTTCAATCTAATTAAAGATTCATTAAAACTCCACTTTGTTTTAATCCTCCCAAAAATCAATATAAATGATTATTTAACTTTGGGAAATCAAACATGCCACATTGACAATCTACACCGTACCATTGATTTCTGCCGATATGTAACCTCTAAGCTCGTACGTCTAAGAGAAGGGTGTTAAGAAAGAGAATAAATATTTCGAAGATTATTTCTATTCCAGTCCATTCCAATTTATTTATTGGAAAATTCTGGTTATTTTTCAAATCATTTCAAATCCAATTTATTTCTTTAAAAAAATATTGGATTATATTTTTAGTGAATAACTATTTCATTTTGATAAAAATTTATTTTTATCTTTACAAACGGAGAATTTTTCACCCTAATTCTTTCCAAATCATTTATTATGATTTTACACAAATTATTAATATTTTTAATAATTTTATTAAGGCCAATTCAGTCGATTTCCATAAATCATCGAATTGCAAATACATCGACATTTTCCAAATTTGATTTGGACATAATTCCTAATCAAATCGTTAGATTTCTAATATTCTATATTCGTTGGAAAGATCTTCTCGATGCGAACCCAACGCTTCCGGTTTTAGGAGAATCCGACGGCCGGATCTTCTGTAATGTCATTCGAAGTCAATGGTCGAAATTCGCGAACGGTCGCTACGCGGCGCATTCTTTTCATGCCATTAAATATATATAATATATATTATATGTAATTCGTCGATTTTGAAATATTTATATCTAAATGATAATATTTTCAAAATATCTGATTTTGAAATAATTTCTGTAGTGACCCGGATTTTCGGCGACTTTGGTTATCGACGTAAGCTCGACGTCGATAACCAAAACATCGAAAAATCCCGGTAATTAATGAAAGAAATTAGAAGGTGAGAATAGATAAGATAGAACTTATATAATAGAAGAAGAAGAAGAACACAACATCAGAGTAAACACGAGTCTCACAGCGGAACGAATAAAATATAACATAACATATCTTTGAAATAACATCAGTATATGTATACAATAACACTTATCAGAGTACAATACTTACAACAACAGCGGAAATAATAATAGCTATAGAATCCTGAAGCCTCCTGCTCCAAGCTCTCCAAGTGTATCTGTAAAATCCCGACTACTTGACTGCCCGTACAAATTTAGGCACCCAAGAGTTTAGGGAAAACAACAAAATAAACTCCGGGTCAGTCATGGGACTGGTGTGAATAAACTCAAATCATTTAAACAGGTATATGATATCTCATAAGACCACGCCGTGAATACGGAACGGGTTTTTCCCTTATGAGAATCCAAATAACTTTTCAAAGCAATATCATTCTGATATTATAATAATGTCTAAGTATAAATAAATATCAATCTAGCAGAAACGCTTGCATCTCACGTTACTACATATATAGTATACAATCAAAATCGCAAGCACGTATTGGATTATTGGATTTCCAACTATGACAAGGTATGGAACCACCTTCCGGTCAGTGTACTCTAGGAACGATACACTGGAGTTCAACAAGAACATCTTGCAACTCAGCCACACATGACCGACCACTCATTTCGCTTGAGTGTATCGAATGTACATCACCAACGGTTGGGATCAGCAACCGTTCCCATATATATATGGGACAGCATTGATAGATTTAAGAAACAAATGAATATTCTCTAGATAGGTGATTATACACCCTACTTCGGTGCGACCGACTTAGCCATGCTGCCTGCCCGATTTCTGTCATTTACCGGTTGATGAGGCTAGAAGCTACGCTTTTTCATTACATCAGATTCAATTCGAATGCTACATTGTCAAATCCATCGAAATCACTAATTGACGTTTACAACAGTACATTACGTGTTAGCTAAAGAAGTTTCCTTCTCCGCTTCCACTCTTGGTACGGTTGAAGAAATCAATGTACGTAATCGTCTGGAAATACTCTGTCAAACATCCATCTTCATTCACTTAGAATGTCACATCGTCATACCCGCCAAATCACAAATTTACCTATCCAAAAATAACACGGGTATACAGCTAAGAGAAACGAATTCCTCCGCCACCAAACATGAATACGTTTGAACAGATCAACTTACGCGATACATTGGATATACTCTGTCAGACCTTCGTCCGTACAAATTGTCTTGGGATTGGACAAACCGAAGGCACTATTCTGTAAACAGGATAGCCCTTGCATTTTACTCCGTCTTCAATTATCTTTGGCAAATAAGATTCGCGACGCTTATGCCAATACAGAGTGGTTCTATGGATAATAATCCAACCGGTCTCTCCATTTTAACAACGTTAAAATGGTCAAAACTTCGATAGTCTGTGAGTTAACTATCAAAGAAAAACAAGTGTGCAAACAACGATATTATTTCCAGATGGAAATTATATCGAACAAACATCATTTAACATTAATCTCTTTAGTTCATTTATTTACTTATCTCCTGTTTCCCTATATTCTAAATTCTTATTTTCTTTTATCAGATTACATTTATGATTCTCGTTTGGAAAACATTTCCAAAACTCCTTTACGATCAAACCTTACCATTTCTTAGTTAAGAAGGAAGACACCCAAGTTGGGGTATAATTACCTCTCAGACCTTAACTGAACAACGTTATAACTTCGAAATTGTCAAAGTTTATCTTTAAATCTTTAACAACTTCTTTATGCCTTTCTCGGATCCAATTTTACTAGTCCACTTCTATATTTAAAACATTGGTTATAACGATAACGTTATAATCCCTACTTTCGAATTATCTAACTTTAATTATAACTTCTATTCTTATTAGTGAATAATTAACCTAACACTTATTTATTTATAAATAAATAAATCTCTATTTAAACACTGGAAAGTATAAGTACTTTCCCGAATTCGATATAATCGAATTTGCCGATTAACTCTCTTCGAGAAATCTCTATTTGATTAACTCTTCTTCGAATAACCTATATTCGATTATCTCCTTCTCGAATAAACGATATTCGATAGTCTCTCTTCGAATAACTAATATTCGATAACCCTCCCTTTTCAAATATCTCATATTTGAAAATCTCACTTCGATTAAACTATAATCGATAACTCCCTTCGATGAACTAACATCGATAACTCCTTTCGATGAATCTAACATCGATAACTCCTTTCGATGAAACTAACATCGATAACTCCTTTCGATGAAACTAACATCGATAACTTTAACTCGACTTACTTGGTTCGACCAATTCGATTCGATTAACTAGGCTCGACTAACTCTATTGGTTTAACTCTAATCGATTAGTTCTATGGTTTAACCCTAATCGGTAAATTCTATTTGACTAACCCTATTCGGCTAACTCGACTAACTTGGTTCGACCGACCAGGTTTGACTAACCTGACCCATTTGGTTTGACTGACCAGGTTTGGCTAACCTGGCCCATTTGGTTTGACTGACCATGTTTGGCTAACCTGACCCATTTGGTTTGACTGACCATGTTTGGCTAACCAGACCCATTTGGTTTGACCACTGGGCTTGACTACTTGGTTTGACCATTTGGTTCGAATACCATATTCGACTAACTCCTCTCGATTCATTAAAACCGATTAACTCATCTCGATTGACTAAATCAATTAACTCCTATCGATTAACTAAATCGATAAACTCCTTTCGATTAACTAAGTTTGATTTACTCGACTCGACTGACCAGGTTCGACTAACTTGACCAGCTTGACTCGATTGGTTCGACTCGACCAGCTCGACTCGGTTGGTTTGACTCGACCATCTTGACTCGATTGGTTTGACTCGACCATTTGGCTCGATTTGGTTCGACTAGCTTGGTTTGACCACTTAACTAACTTGATTCGAATATTTATATCCGACTAACTAACTTTCTTTTATTTCTATTTATTCTAACTTCTATTTATTTCCTGAATAGATTTCCTTTTGTATAATCTATTTATTTTCCTAAATAGATTTTCCTTTATAACTCTAATTATTTAATCCCTAATTAAATATCCTTTATTCTGTTTATTTAATCTAAATAAACATTCCATTATTTTATTTATTTATATCTAAATAAATATCCTTTTATAAAATCCTTCGATTTTATAAATAGATTCATTTTCAATATAAATATTGAAAATCCCCTTTTCTACATTTTCAGTGTTTTTTTATTGTTTTTAAACAACCAACTGTCAATGATCAATATCATCCAAACATATACAATCAACAACAGGTTATATATCACAGTATATATCACAATATACAAATAACAGTAAAATAAATGTTGAGGAATCCAGTCGGATTCCTCCAACCTGTTTCCCTGCATCCACCGATGTTAAACAACGTATATAACATCACTTGCATTTCTAATGAAATACACTGATAACAAAATCACCGTTTAATAACGATATATATATATATATATATATATATATATATGTAGATATATATATATATCCATACTGTTTTCAATCAATTATTTAACAGTCCAATCTACAGTCCAATTTAACAATACAACTTAACAGTCCAAATTAACAGTACATAACTAGCAGTCAAATACGGAAATAAAAATACAATTTATATTAAAATATAAATTGAGGAGAGTTAGTGAGTTTTTACTCACATTTGCGCGTTAGCCGTTAAATAACGGTTTGCGTTTATTTGACTGCGACGGACAATTTATTTCGCCATAAATTGTAACGAGCTCCGATGGACTTCCAGTCAGCTTCATTGTGAAGCTCTCGTCCATACGGTCCCAACGTGACTAACGGTTCGCCAATCTGATATCGTATGACCGAGATATTTGATTTACAAGTAAGTATACTATTTTGAATTAAACTTGAACTTTAAACCATAAAATAATAATGGGCTTTACCCCCATTTTCTTCGGCCCAATGCCACGTCATAAGCCCAGACCCGTTTGCCTGGTATTCCATCTTCCACGATGACTTCCCAACAGCACTCCGAACTCCAGTAAAATGATTCGATTCTTTGCTCCGTTCACAAACTTCCATCACTCCACCGAAATCCAAAACAAAACCCATCCTAACTTCCCACTTCGCGAGCTCATCACCTCCCTCCCTACCTCAGGCATCTCGGCCTCCCATTCAGAAATGTGTCAGAAGGTTTTTTTTTCCCCGTCGTCAGTACAAACAGCGACGACTTTCATCACAGATCCTCACGAAATGATCACACCCGACGCGGTTTTCCACTCTCAATCCAATTATAAACTCGATTCTGCAAACAAAAGGCTACAGTTCCCAGGAAATCGAACCCTAATTCTCACTGTACAAAACTGTCTAGCACCAAACGTTGACCGAACTACTTAAAAGGAACTCCAGATCGAAGAGCAAGTTGATGTGAACCCGAATATATGTATTAGAGGATTTTAGGATTTTATTTCCATTTGATTTCGATTTTTTCTTTGCTCGTGAGATTTTCTATGAAGATGGAAAAATGCGGCGGGTTTATTTGTGTTGACCTGAGCAAGTGAGAATTAGGTTTAGAAGGAGATGGGGATTATATAGGACATTTTAAATATTTTTATTATATTTATTATTATATTAAAATATAATCCATCGCTATTTGTATTGTCCTTTAAAAATTCCTGTGATCACATACGATACCCAAAAATCACAAAAATTGACAAGTAGCTAGAGTTCGACATTACGGTCCAAACGAAACTGGTTTCGTCGAATTCCGACTCCGTATGCTCACACAGCGTATTTTTAACCGTCGAAATACTGACTATTTTTCACTCTAAAAATCCATACGGTCGCACAGTGACTCTAAAAATCACGAAACTGGAAATCTAACAACTATTTGACATTGCGGATCCAACAAAATTAGTTTCGTTGAATTCCGACTTCGTTTGAAAAACCGGCTATTTTTAAAGCTCTGAATGACCTATTTAAATATATAAATAATTTTAAATATAATTAAATTAAATATTAATAAATTTATATTATCGTATATCTTCACATATGATATTATACAGCTCCAGCATATCATATCAGAATTTACAGCTTGATATTTTCAGATTCCAGATTATCCCGGTATTCAGTTTATACTGAAAATCTCTTTTATAACGTATATAAAGCGTCGCAAATTATAAAGGAATTCTACAGCGACTTTTCTGAAATTTGATTTGGACGTACATCATAATCTACACGACGAAATCCCGATTTTTCTCTTCCACTAGAAAGATATACTCCACCAGCTCCACACGTTTCTTGTTTCACAGAAATCCGGCTTAAAACGAATCCTGTACATTCAGTTGAAATTCAAATTGCCAAATAGCGAACTGCCGCGTCGTTACGCACTCTATTTTAATTATGTTATAATTATACGTTCAACTGTCGTCGATTGAATATATTCGTCAATATAATTCAATATAACTGAATTATATATTTTCAACTGTCCAGTTTACACAATATTGTCAATTCCACTATTTCTGACTAATTCAGAAATAAATATATTTTATCCTATTATTTAAATTAATTAAATAATCATTTTTATTTAATTCAGGTCGTCGATATCGCCAAAACGATATTTAAATAATTAAATAATTTAATTATTCGGCAGCTAAAAATGCGGGTTACTACAATCCTCCCCCCTTAATAAAATTTCGTCCTCGAAATTGCTAAGCTAGGGGATGACCCTATCTTCTGGGTAAAAATTTATCTGTTTACCTCTTGTCTCCGGTTTCAACTGAACCAATTAATACCGACTAAAATATTAATTTATTCCGACTAACTAAATTTTCAAAAAAATTCTGAAAATTTTCTAACACCTTAACTTTTCGAAAATTTTTGTCAGCACCTCCTTTGTACTGGTCGATATCTCAAATTCCAACTCGCCTCTCTGGGCCTTCTTTAACCCAAAAGAAAATCAAACAGCCAAGCGGCTTGCCAATTCGGCTCATAAATCTCATATCCATATATAATATAAACTGGTACCTTTTTGTCGGGAATATCAACTCTATCACTTCCATATGCTATCAACTCAGCATATACCAGTGTTATCTCGATCAAATTTCAAATCAGTTCATATCCTCAAAACCAAATCGAATTTCATTCGAACCCCAATATCAAATTCCAAATTATTGACTCATCAACCCAATTCCATAACAGATTATTCTCTAATCCAATTCAATTCTATTTAACTATGTTCAAGTTAAATTTCAATTTATTTCTACTATCTTATTCTATTTAACTTCATAAGTTAAAATTAAATTCCGAAACTTAATTTCCTGGGTCTATTTCAAATCAATTTGAAATTACAATGCCAATTCAAAACCTTTGAATTTCTAAACAACTTGTTTTCTCAAAACAATTCAAAAACAAAACCTTTGGTAGTAGTCCGTCACTTAGAACTCGAAAATGAACACTGATGATGTCGCGATTCATCATCAGAATCTATTTTCCAGCTATCGAAGTGAGTTCAATACTATATCACCTTCAGTTTGAAAAACGTTTTCAAAATCTCCCAGGAACTTAAAATTTCCTTATTTTAATTCCAATCTGATTTAAATTCAGATTTTTCTTCATTTTATTTCATATACTTTACTTATATGAATTCTGATTAGTCATTTATAACCATTTTTCCTTTTTATAATCTTACTCGATTATAATAACAACCAACACAACCAATATACTATATCAAATATATTCGGGTAAAATTATTCCATTTACCCTCTTTCAAAACATACCATGACGGTTCATCGTATTCGAGTGTTTAGTAACCCCCATCAATACAATGGATCAAACCGATCGACCAGAATTCACAAACAACTCAACCAATAAAACTCCACAATATAAAATCATTTTATATTAACTAACAAATACGTTCACTCGTATATATACACTCAAACTCAGTCTAGGATATTACTAATCCCATCTCTACTGAATCACGCCACAGAGCCAAGCTAATAACTAAACCAATGCTCTGATACCAACTGTAGTGACCCGGATTTTCGGCGACTTTGGTTATCGACGTAAGCTCGACGTCGATAACCAAAACATCGAAAAATCCCGGTAATTAATGAAAGAAATTAGAAGGTGAGAATAGATAAGATAGAACTTATATAATAGAAGAAGAAGAAGAACACAACATCAGAGTAAACACGAGTCTCACAGCGGAACGAATAAAATATAACATAACATATCTTTGAAATAACATCAGTGTATGTATACAATAACACTTATCAGAGTACAATACTTACAACAACAGCGGAAATAATAATAGCTATAGAATCCTGAAGCCTCCTGCTCCAAGCTCTCCAAGTGTATCTGTAAAATCCCGACTACTTGACTGCCCGTACAAATTTAGGCACCCAAGAGTTTAGGGAAAACAACAAAATAAACTCCGGGTCAGTCATGGGACTGGTGTGAATAAACTCAAATCATTTAAATAGGTATATGATATCTCATAAGACCACGCCGTGAATACGGAACGGGTTTTTCCCTTATGAGAATCCAAATAACTTTTCAAAGCAATATCATTCTGATATTATAATAATGTCTAAGTACAAATAAATATCAATCTAGCAGAAACGCTTGCATCTCACGTTACTACATATATAGTATACAATCAAAATCGCAAGCACGTATTGGATTATTGGATTTCCAACTATGACAAGGTATGGAACCACCTTCCGATCAGTGTACTCTAGGAACAATACACTGGAGTTCAACAAGAACATCTTGCAACTCAGCCACACATGACCGACCACTCATTTCGCTTGAGTGTATCGAATGTACATCACCAACGGTTGGGATCAACAACCGTTCCCGTATATATGTGGGACAGCATTGATAGATTTAAGAAACAAATGAATATTCTCTAGATAGGTGATTATACACCGTACTTCGGTGCGACCGACTTAGCCATGCTGCCTGCCCGATTTCTGTCATTTACCGGTTGATGAGGCTAGAAGCTACGCTTTTTCATTACATCAGATTCAATTCGAATGCTACATTGTCAAATCCATCGAAATCACTAATTGACGTTTACAACAGTACATTACGTATTAGCTAAAGAAGTTTCCTTCTCCGCGTCCACTCTTGGTACGGTTGAAGAAATCAATGTACGTAATCGTCTGGAAATACTCTGTCAAACATCCATCTTCATTCACTTAGAATGTCACGTCGTCATACCCGCCAAGTCACAAATTTACCTATCCAAAAATAACACGGGTATACAGCTAAGAGAAACGAATTCCTCCGCCACCAAACGTGAATACGTTTGAACAGATCAACTTACGCTATCCATTGGATATACTCTATCAGACCTTCGTCCATACAAGTTGTCCTGGGACTGGACAAATCGAAGGCACTATTCTGTAAACAAGATAGCCCTTGCATTTTACTCCGTCTTCAATTATCTTTGGCAAATATGATTCGCGACGCTTATGCCAATACAGAGTGGTTCTATGGATAATAATCCAACCGGTCTCTCCATATTAACAACGTTAAAATGGTCAAAACTTCGATAGTCTGTGAGTTAACTATCAAAGAAAAACAAGTGTGCAAACAACGTTATTATTTCCAGATGGAAATTATATCGAACAAACATCATTTAACATTAATCTCTTTAGTTCATTTATTTACTTATCTCCTGTTTCCCTATATTCTAAATTCTTATTTTCTTTTATTAGAAAACATTTCTGATTCTCGTTTGGAAAACATTTCCAAAACTCCTTTACGATCAAACCTTACCATTTCTTAGTTAAGAAGGAAGTCACCCAAGTTGGGGTATAATTACCTCTCAGACCTTAACTGAACAACGTTATAACTTCGAAATGGTCAAAGTTTATCTTTAAATCTTTAACAACTTCTTTATGCCTTTCTCGGATCCAATTTTACTAGTCCACTTCTATTTTTAAAACATTGGTTATAACGATAATGTTATAATCCCTACTTTTGAATTATCTAACTTTAATTATAACTTCTATTCTTATTAGTGAATAATTAACATAACACTTATTTATTTATAAATAAATAAATCTCTATTTAAACACTGGAAAGTATAAGTACTTTCCCGAATTCAATATAATCGAATTTGCCGATTAACTCTCTTCGAGAAATCTCTATTTGATTAACTCTTCTTCGAATAACCTATATTCGATTATCTCCTTCTCGAATAAACGATATTCGATAGTCTCTCTTCGAATAACTAATATTCGATAACCCTCTCTTTTCAAATATCTCATATTTGAAAATCTCACTTCGATTAAACTATAATAGATAACTCCCTTCGATGAACTAACATCGATAACTCCTTTCGATGAATCTAACATCGATAACTCCTTTCGATGAAACTAACATCGATAACTCCTTTCGATGAAACTAACATCGATAACTTTGACTCGACTTACTTGGTTCGACCAATTCGATTCGATTAACTAGGCTCGACTAACTCTATTGGTTTAACTCTAATCGATTAGTTCTATGGTTTAACCCTAATCGATAAATTCTATTTGACTAACCCTATTCGGCTAACTCGACTAACTTGGTTCGACCGACCAGGTTTGACTAACCTGACCCATTTGGTTTGACTGACCAGGTTTGGCTAACCTGACCCATTTGGTTTGACTGACCATGTTTGGCTAACCTGACCCATTTGGTTTGACTAACCATGTTTGGCTAACCTGACCCATTTGGTTTGACTGACCATGTTTGGCTAACCTGACCCATTTGGTTTGACCACTGGGCTTGACTACTTGGTTTGACCATTTGGTTCGAATACCATATTCGACTAACTCCTCTCGATTCATTAAAACCGATTAACTCATCTCGATTGACTAAATCAATTAACTCCTATCGATTAACTAAATTGATAAACTCCTTTCGATTAACTAAGTTTGATTTACTCGACTCGACTGACCAGGTTCGACTAACTTGACCAGCTTGACTCGATTGGTTCGACTCGACCAGCTCGACTCGGTTGGTTTGACTTGACCATCTTGACTCGATTGGTTCGACTCGACCATTTGGCTCGATTTGGTTCGACTAGCTTGGTTTGACCACTTAACTAACTTGATTCGAATATTTATATCCGACTAACTAACTTTTCTTTTATTTCTATTTATTCTAACTTCAATTTATTTCCTGAATAGATTTCCTTTTGTATAATCTATTTATTTTCCTAAATAGATTTTCCTTTATAACTCTAATTATTTAATCCCTAATTAAATATCCTTTATTCTATTTATTTAATCTAAATAAACATTCCTTTATTTTATTTATTTATATCTAAATAAATATCCTTTTATAAAATCCTTCGATTTTATAAATAGATTCATTTTCAATATAAATATTGAAAATCCCCTTTTCTACATTTTCAGTGTTTTTTTATTGTTTTTAAACAATCAACTGTCAATGATCAATATCATCCAAACATATACAATCAACAACAGGTTATATATCACAGTATATATCACAATATACAAATAACAGTAAAATAAATGTTGAGTAATCCAGTCGGATTCCTCCAACCTGTTTCCCTGCATCCACCGATGTTAAACAACGTATATAACATCACTTGCATTTCTAATGAAATACACTGATAACAAAATCACCGTTTAATAACGATATATATATATATATGTGTGTAGATATATATATATATATCCATACTGTTTTCAATCAATTATTTAACAGTCCAATCTACAGTCCAATTTAACAATACAACTTAACAGTCCGAATTAACAGTACATAACTAGCAGTCAAATACGGAAATAAAAATACAATTTATATTAAAATATAAATTGAGGAGAGTTAGTGAGTTTTTACTCACATTTGCGCGTTAGCCGTTAAATAACGGTTTGCGTTTATTTGACTGCGACGGACAATTTATTTCGCCATAAATTGTAACGAGCTCCGATGGACTTCCAGTCAGCTTCATTGTGAAGCACTCGTCCATACGGTCCCAACGTGACTGACGGTTCGCCAATCTGATATCGTATGACCGAGATATTTGATTTATAAGTTAGTATAATATTTTGAATTGAACTTGAACTTTAAACCATAAAATAATAATGGGCTTTACCCCCATTTTCTTCGGCCCAATGCCACGTCATAAGCCCAGACCCATTTGCCTGGTATTCCATCTTCCACGATGACTTCCCAACAGCACTCCGAACTCCAGTAAAATGATTCGATTCTTTGCTCCGTTCACAAACTTCCATCACTCCACCGAAATCCAAAACAAAACCCATCCTAACTTCCCACTTCGCGAGCTCATCACCTCCCTCCCTACCTCAGGCATCTCGGCCTCCCGTTCAGAAATGCGTCAGAAGGGTTTTTTTTCCCCGTCGTCAGTACAAACAGCGACGACTTTCATCACAGATCCTCACGAAATGATCACACCCGACGCGGTTTTCCACTCTCAATCCAAGTATAAACTCGATTCTGCAAACAAAAGACTACAGTTCCCAGGAAATCGAACCCTAATTCTCACTGTACAAAACTGTCTAGCACCAAACGTTGACCGAACTACTTAAAAGGAACTCCAGATCGAAGAGCAAGTTGATTTGAACCCGAATATATGTATTAGAGGATTTTAGGATTTTATTTCCATTTGATTTCGATTTTTTCTTTGCTCGTGAGATTTTCTATGAAGATGGAAAAATGCAGCGGGTTTATTTGTGTTGACCTGAGCAAGTGAGAATTAGGTTTAGAAGGAGATGGGGATTATATAGGACATTTTAAATATTTTTATTATATTTATTATTATATTAAAATATAAGCCATCGCTATTTGTATTGTCCTTTAAAAATTCCTGTGATCACATACGATACCCAAAAATCACGAAAATTGACAAGTAGCTAGAGTTCGACATTACGGTCCCAACGAAACTGGTTTCGTCGAATTCCGACTCCGTATGCTCACACAGCGTATTTTTAACCGTCGAAATACTGACTGTTTTTCACTCTAAAAATCCGTACGGTCGCACAGTGACTCTAAAAATCACGAAACTGGAAATCTAACAACTATTTGACATTGCGGATCCAACAAAATTAGTTTCGTTGAATTCCGACTTCGTTTGAAAAACCAGCTATTTTTAAAGCTCTGAATGACCCATTTAAATATATAAATAATTTTAAATATAATTAAATTAAATATTAATAAATTTATATTATCGTATATCTTCACATATGATATTATACAGCTCCAGCATATCATATCAGAATTTACAGCTTGATATTTTCAGATTCCAGATTATCCCGGTATTCAGTTTATACTGAAAATCTCTTTTATAACGTATATAAAGCGTCGCAAATTATAAAGGAATTCTACAGCGACTTTTCTGAAATTTGATTTGGACGTACATCAAAATCTACACGACGAAATCCCGATTTTTCTCTTCCACTAGAAAGATATACTCCACCAACTCCACACGTTTCTTGTTTCACAGAAATCCGGCTTAAAACGAATCCTGTACATTCTGTTGAAGTTCAAATTGCCAAATAGCGAACTGCCGCGTCGTTACGCACTCTATTTTAATTATATTATAATTATACGTTCAACTGTCGTCGATTGAATATATTCGTCAATATAATTCAATATAACTGAATTATATATTTTCAACTGTCCAGTTTACACAATATTGTCAATTCCACTATTTCTGACTAATTCAGAAATAAATATATTTTATCCTATTATTTAAATTAATTAAATAATCATTTTTATTTAATTCAGGTCGTCGATATCGCCAAAACGATATTTAAATAATTAAATAATTTAATTATTCGGCAGTTAAAAATGCGGGTTACTACAATTTCCTTTTCGATATTCACTATAAAACTGAATAAAACCGTTATAAATATCGTTCGCATCAAATTGGCACAAATCTAATCAACACGGCTTCATATATTTCAATATTTTCGTGTCCATCCAAAATCGAACATCAAAATCAGATTTTAATCCTTTACTGAATATTATTTTAAAATATTTGTTTATCTTAATTGGAATCAAACACAGTCAATTACCATATAATGTTATTTATATGGATTTCAAACACACATGTTCACAACAATGATTATACACAGTCAACCATCATCCAATGTGCCTTACACAACTGTATAAGCATTAAATATAAATAATTAACGCTTACAATAGTCTGTCAACCTATGGATTGACATACAACTAAACAATTGGGATTAGTGTATGCCAAATATCATCCAAATACCCGTATGGGGTTTCAACCAACGAATACTGAAGATTATTTGTGTAGTTGGAAGATGTATAAAATTTATCGACCCAATCGATATCACAAAAATAGGCGAGCATAAACAAGTCGTTCGACTTGTAAATGTATGTGTATTTTTTTTATTATTCAATAATTATTTTATGTATCGCCATTATAAGATAAAATTAATATTTTCAACTTACTAAATTTTTCTAACACTTTTTTGAAAATTTCGGTTGCATAACGACACGATATTAGAACCGGAATAAGGTCTAGCCTTATCCCTCACCTAATACTGGCTCGCGTTATACACAAGCCAATTCAAATCAATTCACAATTAATCCACAGCCAATGTTACAGTCTTAATCAAATCAAGCAGAACATCCAAATAAATAAATACTCAACTACCTCAATGCCTTTTACGGCGCCGTAAGTGGCTATTCGCGGAGTATGGAATCTGTGTGTCGGTAGTATCCAGACATCGCCTTCAATTTATGTGATTGTGAGAATTCGGGTGTTGAACTCCATGCAATTCAAATCAAACAATACAGTTTGTACAATAAATAGTGTCGGGGCCTTCTAAGCCCTGTCTGCATCCTAGTATATATTTTACTGTATACTATATTAAGTGAGAAGAAGTTCTCACCTTTGGTTTCCACTCCGCATTTCTTTGATTGTCAATTTTATATATTTCCAGAAATCCAGCATGTCTATTTTATAAAAAACAAACGTACGTTAAAAATCATATTTTTAACTAACAAACAATTTTCCTTTGTATGACCATTTTATAAATAGTATATAGGCTAAAAATCATTTTTTTACCTTTCTAAAAATATCTTTATGTCATACACTATTAAAATCAAATTTTTAACATACTAGAAATATTTCCTTGATACGATAAAAATCATATTTTTATGTCACTAAAAATTATGTTTTTAAATCACTAAAATTATATTTTTAATTCAAAACCATATGTGTAAAAATCATAATTTTATAATGCTATGATATTTAAAAAAATCACATTTTTATACCGCTACTACATATATAAAAATTATATTTTTATACCACTACTAAATATATAAAAATCATATTCTTACAATTAGATTTCTAAATAAAAATCATATTTTTATTCAATTAAAAATTATTTCATAGCATGACTATTTTATTCATGACATTCATACGATAAAAACCATATTTTTATCTACTAAAAATTATATTTTTTCATAACCATAAATCAAAACTTTATGTACTCAAAAATAATAACTTTATATAAACAAAAATTATAGCTTTTTTCATAACTCAAAATCTTCAATCAAAGAATTAAAAACAAAAAACTGACAATTTCACTTGCAAAAATTGAATCTTCGATGTTGGAGGGCCCACAGCTGGAGGAAGGTGGGGGATGGACGGCGCTAGGGCTGTAGGCGACGGGGTTTGGCACGCATCATCGACGGTGGGTCCTACTAGGGCTGGAGGCTGCGGTTTGTGCTGATGGGCTTTGGGGAAATCGATTGGAGAGAGGAGGGAGGAGATAGGTGGAAGGAAGGGAGGGGGTATTGGACGCGATTTTTTTCCGTTTACTGATTGACGGGTTGGGAGTGAAAGAGGAAGTGGTTTTATAAAAATATATTTTTTATTTTAATTTTTCTCCAAAAAGTTAATTTTTCCTTCAATCTCCAAATCAAATCCAACGACTGTCGTTTTAGATAATTACCTCTATTCCGAATGCAATGGGTTATGTCCCGTAAGCCAACTCGACTGTTACGGTCAGTTTTCATCAAAATTAAAATATAAATCAATATATATTTAATTTGAACACACATTTTAATATACCGGCGCCACATACTGACTCCAAAATTACAAAAAAATATTTCTAGCTTTGTATTGACGATACGGTCCTAACAAAACTAATTTCGTCGAATTTAGAGACCGTTTGAAAAACGGTCATTTTCCAGTCGATTAAATGCAAACTGAAATTACCAAATACGGTTAAATTCACCACACTCACATATTAATTTCAAAAGTTATGAAAATTGGAATCTAGCAATAATTTGACATTCCGGATCCAACTAAAGTGGTTTCATCGAAAACGGAGGTCGTTTGCAAACTGGTTATTTTTAAGGGCAATATATTAAATTCCATAGCGACTAATCCAAATTTTAAACTGGATATAAATTTTTATTCCCACTATGAAATCTCAGTTTTTCACATTCGTTTGAAGGATATAATTAAAGAGATTCAAATATTTCTGATTTTACTGAAATCCGGTTAATTTTGAATCATGCACATTCAACTGAAATTTGAAATCGAATTTTCAAACTGCCGCGGCATTTCGAATTCATTTTATAACTAAAATAAAATTATACATTCTAACTTTGATTAAAATAATTTTTTAGTCATTATTATTTAAAATAAATCATTTTAAATATTCAAAATTCATTAAAATAACCAAAATAAAAAAAATTAATTGGTTTTGAAAATCCGGGTTGTTATAATCTCCCCCACTTAAAATCTTTTCGTCCTCGAAAAGGAACGGAGCTGAAAGTTGTTTAACTAATCAACTCAACTTTCATTCTGGCTTTCATTCTTCAACTTTTCAGTTTCTAAGAATTTTCAAATTCTTCAAAAATTTGGTTAACACCCTAAATTTTTGAAAAATTTCGCCATGACTTCCTTTGTATGAGGAGAACTTTAAAACCGCAACTTGCCTCACAAGGACTTCAACAATCCAAAAGAAAAAAGAAAAAGCCGTGCGATTGGCCAGTCAACTAATAAAATCAACAAAACCCAATAAATTAGTAAACATGTACATATTTGTCAGGCATAAAATTTAATTCCTCTTCTCTAGCCTCCTTTCTATGAACTATTCAATGTATATGTATATGCATGCAATTTCAATCAATTTCCAAGTCAGTTCAATATTTTATTCAATTTGGCATAATGGTTCAAAATTTTAATTAATCAAACAACACAATCAGCAACCAATTAATTGATTATCGTTTCAAACACATAACTTTAATACATAGTCAAAAATCACATTTTTGGTGCCAAATCACAACAAAAATTCTAACTATGTTTTGGTTCTCACACCAGTCAATTGGAAATATATAGATTTCCAACTTTCGAAACTCGAAAATAAACTACTGATGCCATATGTCATCAGTAGAACCTTCTTCGGGCGACTAGACTGCGATTCGATATCTATCCAATATATTTGAGACTTCGTATACACGCTAGCTAGGCTTATATGCAAAATCTTGATATACTCGATTGTCCATGTTCAAAATAAGATTAAATAATCAAATACATATAATAAGGTTTAAATTTTCAAAAAAAAGTTTGTTTTCATTTTTATTTTAAAAATAACACTCTTCACACTCGTTCTAGGATACTACTGATCCCATCTCTAACGAGTCATTCTCATTGGATATTACTAATCCAATCTCTGATGAATTCTTTCGTTTGGTTCTAATATGCCTTGTTATCCGAGCTCTGTAAACCAAATCTCTGATACCACGTGTAACGACCCAAACTTCCCTTGTCTCTAAGAGAAGAGAAAGAACAGGTTCTTTGAGAACACGAAAAATCAGAACACAACCGGAAGAACATTTCATTCCTTATTACAACAGTTACATCAGAGTACAAGAATATATCAGAGTTTGAATAAACATTATACATTCGATAACATTAGATATTTAAAATTTACAATGCAGCGGATAAATAATACATAACACAACTGAAACAAATACACGGATACAAAGCTTTCCGAATATATCTGCGGTTGTAAACCAGGATCCTATAAGAATAAATATGCAAACACAAAACTACTAGCTGCCAGTGTGGAAAATAGGGGCACCCAGAGTATAGGTTAAAATAATAAACTCCAGGTCAGTCATGTGACTGGTGTGAGAACTAAAACAGTTATTAAATCTTTACTTTACAAATAAAGTAAATCATGTTACCATGCCGTATAACACTGAACGGGTTTCGTCCCAAGAATACCAGTGCATAAAACAAATAGTGCAATGCTTTTTGAAAAAATGAAGCCATTATAAAACCCAGGTCCCATCACACAATGCAACACAAGCCGGAGGATAGAGTTTTACCTTATAATAGCCAAATATGCTTGGTATATTTAAAACAAATCATTTTGATATATTATAAGTGCATATATGTGTCAAAAACAATTTCAATCATAATGTATCAATAATAGGAGACATAAGCGTTCCATGCCACTATGCCACCACATATAGGTTTACAATCAAAATCGCACGATGTCGTATTGGAAGTTGGATTTCCGTCTGCGAACCAAGGCAAGGGATCATCCTTACCGCTTAGAGACAATCTAGGACCATGTCTCAGGGCCCAGAAACAGGTGGGCCCTTGGATTGTTAGGGCCGGTCCACACGGAGTGAATTAAATTGCCTGAACAATACGTTTACCCGCCCTATGGGGCGTAAAACTTGTCAGTTTGTCGACCAAATCATACATCGTCCCCGTAGTGATCAATATAATCGAGGCACCTCGCTGTCCATCATCTACATAAGTAAAATGTCTGACCTCCATACCATGACAGCACTCCTAGCTAAAATGAAACGCATGTCCTCCCCGAAGTCCTCTCCCGTTTCTGTTTCACCCCGGGGTGTGAGGCTCGCAAATCAATGCTATACACAAAGCCATGCTATATTAAAGTCGTGCTTTGATCATCAACCACAAGACTCTGCTTTACAACAGAAGCCTTGATCATTTGCACCTTAGCATGCCACCAAGGCAATTCACGCCATGCGATTGATGTCAATCGATAAATAACCTTTAAGCTCGTATGTCTCAGAGAAAGGCGTTAAGAAAGAGAATAAATTCTCCGCCGCCGAACAGATATATATTTAATAGAAATCAATCAACACAAAATAAAATCCATTGTCAGACACACATCCATTTACAAGTTCGTTCTGGGTCTGAACGAAACTGGAGGAACCCTATTCCTCGTCCCGTATGTCCAATATAGGAGAGAGGTCCTCGCATATCAGGTCGATCTCCAAGTACGTCTGGACAATCCCCAATTATTACCTTGTCTTAAGTGTACAACCCAATCAAGACATCAGTAATCATCCACACGATGTGAAGTCCTCCGATCTTCTACCGCCGTCTTCATCGTTGACATATCGTCGAATTATTTATTCAGAATGGGATAAACCCGGTCTTTTGAATAACTTGCGTATCTTATAAACAATGCTATAAAAACACAACATACGCCTCATTCCAATTCTGAATATTCTTTTATTAAAATATTCATACACCTTTGGGAAAGGTCCCATTAATTTTATCAAAGATAAATCCTTTAAGATTTATTCTTTAATCTTCCATTGGATATCACTTCGAACCAAATTAAGGTTTATCCAAACTAGTCGGGATTAGCGAACCTTACCGAAGTAATCATTTATTATATTTCCCAATCCCAACATATTCATCCCATGAAGCAAAACTGGTAATACTCCATTTCTAACAACACGGTGTTATCGGTAAAATTTATTACCATTTCACGTTCAAATTTAATTAAAGGTTTAACTATCGCTTGGTGCAATAATGGTGATACTCCATTCTCGATCATCTCATGAATTCAAAAAATTTAATTATCCCATTCACATTCAAATCTAATTAAAGATTCTTTAAAACTCTAATTCAGTTTTAATCTCAAAAATCATTTCTTAATGATTATTCAAAGTTAAGAAATTAATCTTATCTTTAACTTGGTTAAAGAGCTAATGTCATTTAAAACTCCGTTCACAACAAACCCAAAATCCCATTTGATATTAAATACATGGCTCTGAATAGAAAATACATCAGCTTATATTCAATATCAAATTCTACAACCAACAAATATTGTATTGGAAATAACGATTTAAATATATCTTTCAAATTTCCATAACAATATCTGTATAATCACGAAATCCAACATCGAAATATTCCGAAGATAATGTCGATTCAAATCCATTCCAATTCATATATTGAAAATTCTGGTTATTTTTAAAACCATTTCAAATCCAATTTATTTATTTAAAAATATTGGATTATAATTCTAGTTCATAACTAGTTCATTTTGATAAAAATATAATTTCATCTTTACAAACGTGGAATTTTTCATCCAAATTCTTTCCAAATAATTTATTTTGATTTTACACAAATTATTGGCATTTTTTTATTAATTTTATTAAGGCCGCTACAGTCGATTTCCATCAACGGTCATCGAACTACACTTACAGCAATCTTTTCCAAATTTTATTTGGGCATAGTTCCAAATCCGACCATTAGATTTCAAATCTCTTATATTCATCGGAATGCTCTTTTCGATACGAACCCAACGGTTCTGATTTTTGGAGAAATCGACGGTCGAATCTTCCGTAATATCAATTCGAAGTCAACGGTCAAAATTCATCAACTGCTGTGGTGTGGTGCGTTCTATTCAGGCCATTAAATATATATATATATATAATATTATATATTTCGTCGATTTCCATTTAAAACATATTTTCTAAATTCATTTTAAAACGATTCTAACTTCACTTTCAATTTTAAATCAAAATTGAATTTTCCATATCATTATAATATATAAATGAAAACATTTTCAAAATATCAGATTTTGAAATCATTTTCTTTCCGATATCCATTATAAAAATGAATAAAATCGATATAAATATCATTCACGTCAAATTGGCGTTAATCCAGTCAACACGGCTTCATATATTTCAATATTTTCGTGTTAGTCCCAAATTGGACATCAAAATCATATTTTGATCCATTACTGAATATTATTTTAAAATATTAGTTATTTTAAAATATTCTTTATTCGTCATTTTAAAATATTCATTAATTTAAAATATTCGTTCTTTCCGAGTTGGAATCAGACACAGTCAATTACCATATAATTTTATTTATATGGATTTCATACACACATGGACACAACAATAATTAAACACAGTCAACCATCATCCAGAGTGCATCGCACAACAACAAAACCGTTAAATATAAATAATTAATGCTTACGACAGTCTGTCAACCCATCGATTGACATACAACTAAACAATTGAGATTAGTGTACGTCAATACCATCCCAATATGCGTGTGGGGTTTCAATCTACACACAAATATTTTATTTGTGCCATTGGGCAATGTGTAAAATTTATCGTCCCAATAAATATCAATTAAATGGATGTATACAAACAAATCTTCCGATTTGTAAATGAATATTTATTTTCAACACATGACCATTGTATATGGTTTGTATATTCAATAAAAATTATATTTTTATTGTTCAAATATGTAATAACCCGGAAAATGTGAACCAGTTTAAATTTTTTAAATAAGGTTATTAACAAGAAATTTGAATGATTGAAATGGCATATTTCAATGAAATATAGAATTTGGTATGGTATGGCCGTTTGAAATTTTGAATATAAACTTTATCTGACTGTACCGGGTGGAAAATATAACGGATTTTGACGAAACTGAAAATATTTAAATCTGTTTATCAATACCTTTCTAACGAATCTGAAAAATCGAAATTTCATAGTAGAAATCAAAAGTTATGGCCAAACGAATTTTCAGAAAGGTCGCTATATAGTATATATAGCCCTTGAAAATTGAGATTTTGCATACGACCTCGGAATTCGACGAAACCACTTTTGTAATTTTTGAAGCTAGTATGTGAGCGGGGCAAAAGATAACGTGTTTGGTCAAGTTCTGTTAAAATGGGTCGACCTGAAAATGGCCGTTTTTCAAACGAGCTCAGAATTCGACTAAACTGGTTTTGTTAGGACCGTATCGTCAAAACAAAGCTAGATTTATTTTTCTGGAATTTTTCGATTCAGTTTGTGGCCCTGCCAAATTGAAATGTACGTTTAAATTAAATATCGAATGTTTTATATTTTAATTTGAAAAATAACTGACTGTAACAGTCGAAATGGCCAACGAAACATATCCCATTGTGTCCGGAATGGGGGTATTTAGCTAGGGGCGACAGTCGTTGGGTTTAAAAAGGAGTCCGTTTGCAAAAACACTATTTAAATTTTTTTCTATAAATTCTGGCCAATAGGAAATTTTCTTTAAAAAAAATAAAAATAAATAAACCCTAAAAACCCTAGCCGCCAGGACGAAACGGACGATCCCCGTTGCTCCACGCTTCCCCTCCCTTTTCCGATCGCCACAGGCGACGCTAGGCCGCGCCACCACCACCAGTCGACAGCCCTACGCCTCCTCTCCACATCCGACCCAACGCCGTCCCCTCTCGTCAGCCCCTTCGCCTGAACGACGTCGAGGAAGTCGTCGTCTTCCTGGAGCCGCCGCCGCCTCGATTCGCCATCGCACCACCTCAGACTACCAGCGCCGGAAAGCTCTTCCCTCCCTCGACGACGTCCAACAGTCCGATCATCCTATAGAGCTACGAATCAGGAGAAAAATCCGAACCTAGAATTGAGCAGGTTTGAAAACTAACGGCTTAAATAATTTTAAACTGTTTTAACACTATAAAGCGTTGCAAAACTTTGAAAAATAATATCTTTTTCGTTCTTTAACGAAATTCGATGAAACAGGAGACACCGTGACCGCAAGGAGGCTCTCTACATTCTAGAAGAAGCCGCGGATTTTTCTGACCTTCCAACGATTTTTAGCACCGCAATAACCAATGTGAGGAATCTAAACTATTTGTGTGAATGAAATCGCGTCGTATAAATTATATAAGCGAAGTGTAAATTATATACGCATTGTATACCTCATGTACATGTGTTGTATAAGTTATATTAGCGATGTATAAATTATACAAGCGTTGTTTGAAACATATATGCTTTGAATTGTGATGAAATGCAAGTGAATTATTATATTACATATATATATATATATATATATACTCCCCTCGTCCACAAACCATGGACGATATTTATTGCTTGTGATTGACGTGATATTATATGATATGACGAATGGTTGGAAATAATTGTTTGTGGTTGATATTATGGTTGAAAAATACCTTTGTGGTTGAAAAATACCTTTGTGGTTGAAAAACACCCTCTCGTGGTTGAAACAAAATAGAATAGGATTGTGGAATTGAAAATAAAACATGCCGCCTGCGTGCGAACTAGATGCATGATCCCCATTGTCAAAAACCGCGAGGTTTTAAGGTAGAGCGAGGAGCCGTACTAGGGACAGTCCCGGTTTTAACTACCCTGCCGTTATGCTGCCGAAATTTTCTGAAATATTTATGTGTTAGAATAATTTTCATTCATTGAAATTATTTACATATGCTATATCGAATATTCATGTGTTGAGTTGCAATTCATTCGTTGGGTTGAAATTCATGTGTTGAATATTATTCGAATTTAAACAAATGGCTTTAGCGATAAAAATCACATTTTTATATATATACAAACTATATCGAATATTCATGTGTTGAGTTGCAATTCATTCGTTGAGTTGAAATTCATGTGTTGAATATTATTCGAATTTAAACAAATGGCTTTAGCAATAAAAATCACATTTTTATATATATATACAAACTATATCGAATATTCATGTGTTGAGATTGCAATTCATTCGTTGAGTTGAAATTCATGTGTTGAATATTATTCGAATTTAAACAAATGGCTTTAGCAATAAAAATCACATTTTTATATATATACAAACTATATCGAATATTCATGTGTTGAGTGGCAATTCATTCGTTGAATTGAAGTTCATGTGTTGAATGTTATCATCTTTTAAAAATAAAATGAATCGACATTGAAAACTATATTTTTATAGTAAATATGAAGTGTTAAAAATACACACGTGTCGAATAAATATTTTTGATGATAAAAATATTCCTTGTATCATGAATATGAAGTGTTAAAAATACACACGTGTCGAATAAATATTTTTGATGATAAAAATATTCCTTTTATCATGAATATGAAGTGTTAAAAATACACACGTGTCGAATAAATATTTTTGATGATAAAAATATTCCTTTTATCATGTATACGCTTAGTTAAAAATACACACGTGTTGAAATAAACAATAGTTTGCTAGAAATATTATTATTAGCTTTGTTCTGCGTATATATACATGTGTTGAATAGGAAAAATGGATTAGCTGTAGAGTAAAGAAATTATTTGCGTGCCCGACAAATAGGTAAACCTTGATGAGTTGGTTGCGCAATTTTATTTATATATCAACTCCTGTGAATGCCATTGGATGCGGAGTGCTGGTTTTTCTGTGTGAAATAATAAACAATGCCATAGGATAGTAACAATTAATTTTGAACTACACTACATGGCATACTTCTTGACGATAGGCATACTTCATCATATTCCACATAAGCAATTGGAGCTTGTGTGACGAGGTGGAAGATTTACCATACAAGCAAGAGGCTTGTATGGCGATGACTATGTACTACAGGTTGAACTGATGACTGATATGGACTATATAAATTGTAACGATAAACTTCCAGATTAATAAAAACCCCACACGGGTCTGGAGTTGACAATAATCACGTCGCTCTAGTTATTAGATACGGCACATGGACTATTTATTTCCACACGGAAACGGGGTGACGGGAATTTATTCTCTGGAGTGATTATCAGTACATGCTCCCCCATAAACACCAAAATATATCACTATAAATATGTGAATGCTCTTTAGGATTTATTGGGTACCTAATACGGCCCAATAAATTTCCAAACCCCTCCCCGTACAAAGGAGGTTATGGCGAAATTTTTCGAAATATTAAGGCGTTAGTGAAATATTTGAAGTGAAAACGAAGTTGAAATTATAAAATGAACTATAGTTGAAATAGTGGAATGAACTATATTTATATGTATAAATATAAATATAATTAAAAGGAATAGAGGCCGTGCAGTTCGCGTTTCGGAATCGTAATTTGAAACGATTAGTACGAGAAATCCGACCATCGGATTTTCCCGAAACCCCAACCGCTGGGTTCGCCTTGGAAATATCTTTCCAACGGCATCAACCTTGTAAAAATCCAACGGTTGGATTGTCCGGAATGTTTAATTCAAATCTGAAGAAAAACAGCGCCAAAATCGTTTATATTTATATATAAATATAAATATAATTAAAATAGAATCGAATAACGACGCTGCAGTTCGAATTTTGAAACCGTAACTTCAAACGATTAGTGTGGAAGATCCGACCGTCGGATTCTCACGAAACTGGAACCGTTGGGTTCGCTTTGGGAATATCTTCCCACTGATATAGACTTTGTCGAAATCTAATGGTTAGATTTTCCGATATGTGTAAAACAAATTAAGGTAAAAACAACGCCAGTGCCACGGCACGACCTGAAACGTCGTTTAATTAAATATGGCCATTTTTAAATAAATAAAAATGGCGAAAAATCGTTATAAAATATCTTAAGCAACATAGGTTGCAAATAAACCAATTGGGCTTGAATTGTTTGATATTTGATGGTTGTATGTGTATGACATGAAAATAACACTAAATAACTGAAAGATGGATGTCGAATAACATAACCATAAAATGAATCGATTTAAATTCTAATGACGTGAATTATTTGAAAAGGCCGAGCTAACCCTCATTTCAAATAATTTATCGAGCGATTCGAATTGGAAAATGCAAAGACGATTCAAGACCGACGATCTTCGTATCGGTTGGATGGGCGCTACTGAGGTTCCTAACCGGAGTAGCTACCGGAAAGGGACGGAAGTAGTAGCCGTCTGAACGTATGTGTTGATTGGACGGATATACGAGGGATTTGACGCCTCCAGTTTCGTTCAGACCCAGGACGGACTTGTAAATGGACTGTGTGTCTGACATTGGATTTTGTTCTATACTGATTGATCTCTGTTAAATATATATCTGTTTGGCGGCGGAGAATTTATTCTTTTGCTTAACGCCCTTCTCTGAGACATATGAGCTTAGAGGTTATATATCGATGGAAATCAATCGTATGGAGTGGACTGCCTATGTGGCATGCCAAGATGTTGTGATCAAGGGTTCTGTTGCAAAGCAAAGTCTTGTGGATGATGATCAAAGCAAGGTCTACGTGGCCTAGCTTTGTGTATTTCGTAGATTCGCGAACCTCACACCCCAGTATGAGTTAAAAACGGGATACGGACCGCTGGGAGAGCACGACGTTTCTTTCTAGCTATGGTGGTGTCAGTGACTTACCAGCCCTGACATATATATCTACTTTTCACCTTTGTCATTGTTGGAATGCGAGGCGCCTCGATTATAGGTCTGTAAGGACCGGGAAACGTGTGTTCAGGCATAATTAATCCTCTAACGTAAGTGAGGACCGGCCCAGCCGCATCCAGGGGTTACCCAGAGTGTGTAGTCCCGAGGCATTTGCTAGAGTGTCTCGAAGCGGAGAGGAGCTTGCCCCTTGCCTCGACTCATGACGGAAATCCAATTCCCAATACGAAATAACGGGCTTGATTGTAGAACTAGTATGGTGACATAGTATATGGTAGCTATGCCGTCTAAGATTGATATTTATGATGCTATTCGTTTTGAAACATATATGCACTAGTAATAATATCAAAAGATTTTGCTTTATACGTATCAAGCATATTTGGCCCTTATAAGGTAAAACTCTATCCTCCGGCTTGCGTTGCATTGTATGATGGGACCTGAGTCTTATACTGGCTTCATTCTTTCTAAAAGCGTTGCGATTGTTTTAAAAGAATTTACTTTATTTTAAATGCACTAGCAATCACTGGAGTAAACCCGTTCCGCGAAAGTGGCGTGGTCCTACGATTTGCTATTACTGTTAAATAGATTCCTCATACCAGTCCCCATGACTGACTCGTTGTTTGTTTCACTTTGCAAACGCGGGTGCCCTTATTTTCACACGGGCAGCCTAGTACACAGGTGACAGGTGGTTTTTGGTTCTGCACTGCTGCATAGAGTGCATTTTTGGCTCATGGCGAGGCTGACTTCACAGAGATGACTTTGACATTTTCCGCCATTCCTATACTTACATTATGATTCCGCCACTGGCGATGCAGACTGATTTACTTTCCGTATTTCTTATTAGATGTATATGTATCCCGCCTTCGGCGATGTTGACAGATACTCTTATTATGTCTCACTGCATGTATGTATTCCGCCTCTGGCGATGATGACTGATCACTTTCCTTTTTATTTACTAAGTATACCCCACGTTATGCTATTCTGATATTCCTACATGTTGTGATTCCGCTGTCATATCCATGTAAAATTATTTTATTTATTGTTTCTGCTATTATCTGTACTCTGCTATGATGATTAATGTGTTATTTCCCAATGATTATCCTTAATACCGCCCCTCGGATTTTGGGATCGTCACAAAATATTTTTTTCCATACATGAATATTTTATATATTTTATTCATTCAATAAAAATGATACTTTTATTGTTCAAATATTTTATTCCATAAATGATTATTTTTTTCAGTTCATATATACAATAAAAATAACACATTCAATTCAATCCAAACAAACAATCATGTTTTGTACAATCAAGGGTGTCGGGTGCTGCTAAGCACCTTCTGCATCCTAGTATATATTTTACTGGAAAATAAATAGAGTGAGAAGGAGTTCTCACCTTTGGTTTCCACTCCGTCAATCTTTATGGGACAGTTTGGATTCTGTTCACTTCCAATTGGCTCCATCGCAATATGTTTCACACGATTTTTATATCAAAAATCACATTTTTATTTTAACGCTCTATAGATAAATCATATTTTTATTATTATTCTATCTGAATAAAAATCACATTTTTATAAATCAGTTTTCTATATAAAAATCATATTTTTAACATGCTATATTTATTTTAAAACTAAAAAGAAACAATGCTATTTTTATTTTTAAAGCTAAAAAGAAACAATGCCATTTTTATTTTTAAAACTAAAAAGAAACAATTCCATTTTTAGTTTTAAAACTAATGTCCTTTTATATTTAAAACTAATGTTATTTTTATATTTTAAACTAGTGCTATTTTTATATTTACAAAACAATGTATATTTTTATATTTAAAAGACAATGTATATTTTTATATTTACAAAACAATGTATATTTTTATATTGGTAAGCATTAGTTTGCACCCCAAAAATGGAGCACCCCAAATGCCCCCTGATTTCCACCACCCGTTTATATTAAAGAATGTGAGTGGGAAGTGAGAGAGTGAGTGGAAGGAGAGTGGAGATTGAGGGGCCTTTCGGGTGCTGCACTGTTTAGGGTGCTCTCGAACCTGCCTCTTTTAGATTTACAAAATAATGCTTTCTATATTTACAAAATAATGCTTTTTTATATTTACAAAATAATGATTTTTCATTTTAAAGCTTAACTAAATAATTAACCAAAATAATTACACATTGATAACATTTACTAAAAACGTTGCCCTTCCTTTTGTCTTCTTTCTTATCATTGCCTATACGAAACTGAAACCAACATCGACATCTAGGGTTCTTCCGCGCCACCCCATCTCGCAGTCGGACCACCATTGCCTCCCCCCACGACCTCCGCCGTGCCACCTCCCTGCTGCGCCCCCAACGACCACCAACTCGAAGCTCCACAGGACTAGCAAAAGTATTTCGAACGTCAGCACTTTGTGGTGCAAAATTGGACACCTCGCACGACGACAATCGATCATACCTGTACCAGATTAATGCCCTCTCTTCCTTCTTTAATTTCTGTTTTGCAATGAGATTGTAATTCGAATTGGATTGAAAAATATTGTGTGATTTTATTTGGAAGAAATTAGCTGTCAATTTGGAAAGGAGGCGGTGGCTATTTTTGATGCTAGGGTTTGAAAACAAAGAGTTATTTATATAAGAAATTTAATTATATTTTAATATTTAATTTGCAAATTACCCATTCAATGTCACGAACTCCAAATCAAACCTAAGGATTGTTGTCCCTAGCCAAATACCCCCATTCCGAAAAACAATGAGATATGTTTCGCAAGCTAATTCGACTGTTTCGATTAGTTTTCATCAAAAATTCCAGAAATTTTAATTTACCAGAGTCACATACTGACTCCAAAAATTTCAGAAAAATAAATCTAGCTATGTTTTGACGATACGGTCCTAACAAAACTAATTTTGTTGGATTTAGAGACCATTTAAAAAACGGTCATTTTCGGGTCAATCTAATTCAAATTTAAATTACCAAACATATTTAAACTCACTACGCTCACATATTAATTCAAAAAAATTTGAAAATTGTGATTTATAAATAATTTGACATTCCGGATCCAAAAAAAGTGGTCTCGTCGAAAACGGAGGTCGTTTGTAAAATCGCTATTTTTAACGGTTATATATTATATAAATTCGATAGCAACTATTCTGAATTTTCAGCTGGAAATAACTTTTAATTCCCGTTATGAAATCTAGAATTTTCACATTCTTTGGAAAGATAATATCAAATAGATTCAAATATTTCTGCTTTTACTGAAATCCGATTTATTTTGAATCCTATACAATCATTTGAAATTTGAAATCGAATTTTCAAACTACCGTGCAATTTCAGGCTGTTATATAATTAAAATAAAATTATTCGTTCTAACTTTGATTTAAATAAATTTTTAGTCATTATTTATTAAAATAAATCATTTTAAATATTCAAAATCCATTAAAATTGCTAAAATAAAAATTTTAAATTGGTTCTGATTTTTCGAGTTGTGATAATCTCCCCACTTAAAATCTTTTCGTCCTCGAAAATGAACGGAGCTGAAAGTTGTGTAACTAACCAACTCAACTTTCATTCTGGCTTTCATTCTTTAACTTTTCAATTTCTAATAATTTCCAAATTTGGCTAACACCCTAAATTTTTGAAATTTTTTCCATAACCTCCTTTGTACGGGGAGACATTTAAAACCACAACTAGCCACGTAGGGCCCTCACCAATCCCAAAGAAAAAGAAAAAGCCAAGCGGTTTGCCAATCGGCTCATAAAATCATCCAAATCCAATAAATTAGTAAACATGTACCTATATGCCGGGCATACAATTTTATTCCTCTTCTCTAGCCTCCTTGCTATGACCTGTTCAATGTGTATACATGTATATGCATGCAGTTTCAATAAATTTCCAAGTCAGTTCAATATTAGATTTAATTTGGCTTAATGGTCCGAAATTTTAATTAATCAAACCAATAATCAAACAACACAATAAGCAATCAATTAGTTGATTATCGTTTCAAACACATAACTTTAATACATAGTCAAAAATCACATTTTTGGTGCCAAATTACAACAATAAATTCTAACTATGTTTTGGTTCTCACACCAGTCAATTGGAAATATATAGATGTCCTACTATTGAAACTCGAAAATAAACTATTGATGCTGTACGTCACCAATAGAATCATTTTCGGACGACTGGAGTGCGATTCTATATTTATCCAGTATATCTGAGACTTCATATACACGCTAGCTAGGCATATATGCAAAATCTTGGTATACTCGATTGTCCAAGTTCAAAATAAGATAAAATAATCAAATACGTATAATAAGGTTTAAATTTTCAAAATATAGATTGTTTTCACTTTTGTTTTAAAAATAACATTATTCACACTAGTTCTAGGATACTACTGATCCCATCTCTAACGAGTCATTCTCATTGGATATTACTAATCTAATATCTGATGAATTCTTTCATTTGGTTCTAATGTGCCTTGTTCTCCAAGCTCTGATACCAAGTGTAACAACCCAAACTTCCCCGGTCTCCGAAGGGAAGAGAAAGAATGGATTGTCTGAGAACACAACAAATCAGAACACAAACAGAAGAACATTTCATTGCTTATTACAACAATTACATCGGAGTACAAGAATAAATTAGAGTTTGAATAAATATTATACATTCGATAACATCATAGATTTACAAATTACAATGCAGCGGAAAAATAATACATAACACAACTGAAACAAATACATGGATACAGAGCTTTTCGAATATATCTTCAGTTGTAAACTAGGATCCTATAAGAATAAATCTGCAAACCCAAAACTACTAGCTGTCGGTGTAGAAAATAGGGGCACATAGAGTTTAGGTTAAAACATTAAACTCCAGATCAGTCATGTGACTGGTGTGAGAACTAAAGCAGTTATTAAAACTTTACTTTAAAAATAAAGTAAAGCAAGGGACCATGCCATATAACACGGAACGTGTTTCCTCTCGAGAATACCGGTGCATAAAACAAACAGCTGAATGCTTTTTTGGAAAAATGAAGCTATTATAAGACCTAGGTACCATCACATAGTGCAACGCAAGCCGAAGGATAGAGTTTTACCTTATAATAGCCAAATATGCTTGGTACATTTAAAACAAATCATTTTAATACTATTATAATTGCATATATGCTTCAAAAACAATTTCAATCATAGGCGACATGAGCGTACCATGCCACTATGCCACCACATATAGGTTTACAATCAAAACCGCACGATGTCATATTGGAAGTTGGATTTCCTTCTATGAACCACGGCGAGGGATCGTCCTTACCGCTTCGAGACTAACTAGCACCATGTCTCAGGACCCAGACACAAGTGAGCCCTTGGATTGTTAGGGCCAGTCCACACGGACTGGATTAAAATGCCTGAAAAAAACGTTTCCCCCTATGGGGCATGAAACTGGTCAGTATGCCGACCAAACCATCCATCGGCCTCGTAATGACCGATATAACCGAGGCGTCTCATTATCCATCATCCAAAGAAGTAAAATGCCTGGTTTCCATACCATGTCCTCCCCGAAGTCCTCTGCTGTTTCTAGTTCACACCGGGGTGTGAGGCTCACGAATTAACGCCATACATAAATCTACGCGATATTAAAGCCGTGCTTTGATCATCGATCACAAGACTCTACTTTTCAACAGAAGCCTTGATCATTTGCACCTCAGCATGCCAAACATGCAAATCACGCCATGCGACTAATGTCTATCGATATATAACCTCTGAGCTCGTACATTTCAGAGAAGGGCGTTAAGCAAGAGAATAAATTCTCCACCACCAAAGAGATATATATTTAATTGAAATCAATCAACACAGAAGAGAGGTCCCCGCATATCCGGTCGATCTCTAAGTACGTCTGGACGATCACCACTTATTACCTTGTCTTGGGTGTACAACTCAATCAAGACATCAGTAATCATCTAAACGATGTGAAGACCTTCGGTCTTCTACCACAGTCTTCATCGTCGACATATCATCGAATCAGTTATTCAGAATGGGATAAACTCGGTCTTTCTGAATAACTCGCGTATCTTATAAACAAGTGCTATAAAAACACAACATATGCCTCATTTCAATTCTGAATATTCTTTTATTTAAATATTCATACCCCTTTGGGAAAGGTTCCGATTAATTTTATCAAAGATAAATCCTTTGGATTTATTCTTTAATCTTCCATTAGATATCAATTCATACCAAATTAAGGCTTATCCAAACTAATCGGGATTAGCGAACCTTAGTGAAGTAATCATTTATTATATTTCCCAATCCCAACCTATTCATCCCATGAAGCAAAACTTCTAATACTCCATATCTAACACCACAGTGTTATCGGTAAAATTAATTACCATTTCACGTTCAAATCAAATTCAAGATTTAACTATCACTTGGAGCAAAACTGGTGATACTCCATTCTCGATCATCTCATGAATTCAATAAATTTAATTATGCCATTCACATTCCAATCTAATTAAACATTCATTAAAACTCTAATTCAGCTTTATTCTCAAAAATCATTTCTTAATGATTATTCAAAGTTAAGAAATTAATCTTATCCTTAACTGGGTTAAAGAACTAATGTCATTTAAAACACCAGTCACGACCAACCCAAAATCCCATTTGATATTAAATACAAGTGTAACGACTCGGAAATCCGAGCCAATTTAAAAATTTTATTTGGCAATTTTAATGAATTTTGAATATTTAAAATGAATATTTTAAATAAAAACGACCAGAAGTTTATTTTGAATAGAATTCGAATGTATATATTTATATCGATGGTCGTTAGAATATAAATATTTTATTTTAATTATAAAAGGAATTGAAAATGGCGTGGTAGTTCGATAAATCGATTTCAAACTTCAAATGAATGTACAGGATTCAAAATAAACCGGATTTTAGCGAAACCAAAAATAATAGAATCTAATTGAGAATATCTTTCCAACGAATCCGAAAAATAAAATTTCATAGCGGGAATCAAAAGATATGCCCACTTGAAAACTCAGAAAAGTCGCTATGAAATTCTGGCCCTTAAAAATGAAAATTTTGCAAACGACCTCGGATTTCGACGAAACCACTTTTGTTGGATCTGTGATGTCAAATTATTGCTAGATTCCAATTTTCATAATTTTCCGAATCAATATGTGAGCGTGGCATAGTTAAACGCGTTTGACCAATTTCAGTTGAATTTAATCGACTGGAAAATGGCCAATTTTAAAATGGTCTCAGAATTCGACGAAATTAGTTTGTTAGGACCGTATCCTCAATAAGAAGTTAGAAATATTTTTTTTGGAATTTTTAGAGTTCGTATGTGGCCCCGATAAATTGAAATGCGCGTTCAAATTCAATATATAGAGTTATATTTCGAATTTGACGAAAACTGATTGAAACTGCCAAACTGGCTTACGGAGCATATCCCATTGTGTTCAGAATGGGGGTAAATAGTTGGGGATGACAGTCGGTGGGTTCGATTTTGAGTTCGAAACAAAAAGTTACTTTATGCAGAATTAAAATCAAATAATTAAATAAATTAAATAACTGAGTCAACCCTCCTCCCTTTACTCTCTCTCTCTCTCTTCCCTTCCTTTCTCACGTTCATTTCAGAAAGCAAAAAAAAAAAGAAACGGATCCAAGAAACCCGTCGCACCCTCCCACCCAGCGCCACCCACGTCTATCCGCCTCCCCCACCCTCTAGCGTTGGTCGCGGCCTCGCCCCCTCCTCTCCTCCCTCCTCCGTTCGTGCATCCTAAGCCTTAGCCCCCTTTCATCCAAAAATGAAACCCTCCGGCCATCTGGGACCCGTCGCCATCACCTGGCATCTCCGCCTGCACCCCCTGGCCCACCAGCACGCGCGAAACCCCCCCAATGCGCTGTGAGTTTTTTTATTATTGATCTCTTCTTTGAATTTGTTTTTCTTTTGTTTATTAACATATGGTTCTAACGCGATAGAAACACGATTTATGACAATGGAAAGTTATGATTTTCATGAGAATAAAAATGGAATTTTTATAGCGTGTTCATGAAGTAAAGGTTTGATTTTTATAATAAGTAAAGATACGATTTTTGTGATGGAAAAGAAAATATGATTTTGTTGATAGGAAAAAATAGATTTCTTTGTCGATAGAAAATATGAATTTTGTTTATGAAAAAGTTCATATTATTAACAATGAAAAGTTTATATTTTTAACGATGAAAAGGAATGATTTTTAACATTAGAAAGAATTGATTTTTATCATCGAAAAGAATAGATTTTTATCTATGTTGTGGCGAAACAGAAATTCGATTTTTATATATTGAATAGCGAAGTAAAAATTCGATTTTTATATATTGAATAGCGAAGTAAAAATTCGATTTTTATATATTTAATAGTGAAGTAAAAAATTCGACTTTTATATATTAAATAGCGAAGTAAAAATTCGATTTTTATATATTGAATAGCAAAGAAAGACAAATCGATTTTTTATTTACGTATATGAAGTAGCGATGTAAAAGTTAGATTTTAATATATGAAGTGTTATAATAAAAATGAAATTTTTATTATAAATTTAGCATTATTAAAAATGTGGTTTTTAATATAAATTGCGTGAAACAGACTGCGTTGGAGACACGATGAAGATTTCCTACATACGAAGAGTCGCTGCGTTGGTTGAGCTTGGGTGAGAACTCCTCACTTTTAAATTTATTTCTAGTTAAAATATATACTAGGATGCAGATGGTGTTTAGTAGCACCCGACACCCGTCGTCCACATACCATGGAAGGTTTGTATGCTTGTTTGTTTGATTTTGATGTGTAGTTGATTGTGATGTGAAATGAAATAAAATATTTCATAGTTAAAAATATAATTTTTAACGTGTATATGAAATGAATATTTATAAACAAATCGACGATTTGTTTATATACAATGATTTGACTGATATTGATTGGGACGATAAATTTTACACATCGCCCAACTTCACAAATAAAATCCATGTTTGAATGTTTGAAACCCCACATGGGTATTGGGATGATATTTGACGTACACTAATCCCGATTGTTTAGTTGTATGTCGATCGATTGATTGACAGACTATTATAAGTGTTGAATATTTATATTTGATGCTTATACAGTGTAGAATGCACTTTGGATGATGGTTGATTATTTGTCATTGTTAAGATATACATATGTTGTAGAAAACCCATATAATTAACACTATATGGTAATGGATTGGGCCTCATTTTAATTTGGAAAATACGAAAATAATTTCATGTGTTGAATAAAAGCCGTGTTGATTAGATTGACGCCATTTCGACGTGAACGATATTTATATCGATTTTATTCATTTTATAATGAATATCGAAAGTGATTTCAAAATCTGTTAAATTGAAATGAATTGAAGTTCGAATTAAATTGTAATGAATTGAAATTCGAATTAAATTGAAATGAATTGAAATTCGAATTAAATTGAAAAGAGTTGAAATTCAAATCTGATTGAAATAGAATTGAAACTGTTTTGAATTGAATTTATAACGTATTGAAATCGAACTGAAATCGATCTGAATTGAAACCAATTCGAATTAAATTGAAATCGATTTGAAATGAAATTAAAATGAATTTATAGTTAAAAATTCGATTTTGATTTGAATTTGAAAATGAAGTTGAAATCGTTTTGAAAACGAATTTAAAACGATTTATAAAATGCGTTTTAAAAGGAAATCGACAAAGTATATATTATGTATATTATATATATAATATAATGGCCTGAATAGAACGCGCCGCGCTGCGGTAGTTCATGAATTTCGACCATTGACTTCGAATGGATATTGCGGGAGATCCGACCGTCGGATTCTCCTAAAACCAGAAACATTGGGTTCGTATCGAAAAGGGCTTTCTAATGAATATTAGAAATTTCAAATCTAACGGCTAGATTTGGAATTATGTCCAAATCAAATTTGGAAAAGGTCGCTGTAAGTGCAGTTCGATGGCCGTTGATGGAAATCGACTGCACGGGCCTTGATAAAATTATTAAAAATAGTAATAATTTGTGTAAAATCATAAGAAATGATTTGGGAAGAATTGGGATGAAAAACTCCATACTTAAAAAGATAAAAGTAGATTTTTATCGAAATGAACTAGTTTTGAACTAGAATTATAATTCTATTTATTTTTAAATAAATAAATTGAATTTGAAAAGGGTTTTAAAAGTAACCAGAATTTCCAATAATTGAATTGGAATGGATTTGAATCGAAATTGTCTTTGGAATATTTTGATGTTGGATTTCATGATGATACAGGTATTGTTATGGGAATTTGAAAGATATATTTATATCGTTATTTCCAATACGATATTTGTTGGTTGTAGAATTTGATATTGAATATAAGCCGATATATTTTCTATTCAGAGCCTTGTATTTAATATCAAATGTGATTTGGGTTTGTCGTGAATGGTGTCTTCATTAACACTGTTCTTAAGCCCAGTTGAGAAAAAGATTAAATCTTTTTTATTTAGATTTAATGAAGTGTACCAATTAAATAATATTTAATTGGAATTGAATTGGTATTGATTTTTGGGTTTTTCGCGAACAGTGTTTTAAATAACACTTGTTCTTTAACCTGATAATTAATGGAATGTGATTTTGGGTTTATCGTGAACCGTGTTTTAAATGAAACTGATTTTTTAACCCAGTTAAAGATTAAAACTAAGTGGAGTTTTAATGAATCTTTAATTAGATTGAAAGGATCGAGAATGGAGTATCACCAGTTTTACTCCAGGCGATAGTTAAATCTTTAATTAGATTTGAACGTGAAATGGTAATTGAATTTACCGATAACACCGTGGTATTAGATATGAAGTATTACCAGATTTACTTCATGGGTTGAGTAGGTTGGGATTGGGAAATAAATGATTACTTCGGTGTGGTTCACTAATCCCGTCTAGTCTGAATTGATATTCAAAGAAGATTAAAGAATAAATTTAAAGAATTTATCTTTGATAAAATTAATGTGAACCTTTCCCAAAGTATAAGAATATTTGAATAAAAGAATATTCTAAATTGGAATGAGGCGTATGTTGTGTTTGTGTGACACTTGTTTATTATATACGCGAGTTATTCAGAAAGACTGGGTATATCCCATTCTGAATAACTGATTCGACGTGGTGTCGACGATGAAGACGGTGGTCGAAGATCGGAGGACTTCACGTCGTTTGGGTTATTACTGATGATCTTGATTGGGTCGTACACCCAAGAGGAGGGAATCAATTAGTGATCGTCCAGACGTACTTGGAGACTGATGGATATGCGGGGTACAAGGTGCCTCCGGTTTCGTTCAGACCCAGAACGAACTTGTAAATGGATTGTGTGTCTGACATTGGATTTTATTCTATGTGATTGATTTCTATTAAATATATATCTATTTAGCGGTGGAGAATTTATTCTCTTGCTTAACGCCCTTCTCTGAGACGTACGAGCTTAGAGGTTATATATTGATGGATATCAAATGCATGGAGTGAATTGCATGTGTGGCATGCCTAAGTGGCAATTGATCGAGGCTTCTGTTGAAAAGCAAAGTCTTGTGGTTGATGATAAAAGCACCGCCTGTGTGGCATAGCTTTGTGTAACGTGAATTCGCGAGCCTCACACCCCGGTTGTGAACCATAAACGGGAGAGAACGTCAGGGAGGGCATGCCTTTCCTTCTAGTTAGAAGTGGCATCAGTGGTTTTACACGCCCTGACGAGTTTGACTTATGTGGTTGTTGTTGTTGCGAGGCGCCTCGGTTAGATCGGACGATCCGGGTCCGATGGAGTCATTCATTGGCTCATTTACGCCCCAAAGGGCGGGGAAACGTAGTGTTCAAGCATAATAATCCACATCGGTGGACCGGCCCTGACGATCCAAAGGTCACTCGAGCTCTGACCTGAGAAACGGACTAGAGCGTCTTGAATCGGTAGAGGACTATCTTTTGCCTCGGTTCACAGATGGAAATCCTATTTCCAAATACGTGACATTTGCGGTTTTATTTGTAGAGCCTAATATGGCGACATAGTGGGATGGGGCGCTTATGTCGTCTATGATTGATACTTATGATTTGAAGTTGTTTTTTACACTATGCACTTATAATAGTATCAAATGATTTGTTTTAAACGTATCCATCATTCTTGGCTATTATAAGGTAAAAACCTATCCTCCGGCTTGCGTTGCATTATGTGATGGGACCTGGGTCTTATAATAGTTTCATTGTTCTTTATTTAGCATTGCGCTGTTGTTTTATGCACTGGTATTCTTGGGAGGAAACCCATTCCATGTTATACGGTGTTGTCCCTTGATTTACCTATCTTTAAAAATAAAGATTAATAACTGTTTTAGTTCTTACACCAGTCCCATGACTGACCTGGAGTTTATTGTTAACCTAAACTCCGGGTGCCCTTATTTTGACACGGGCAGCTAGTAGTTTTGGTTTTTGCAGATTTATATTCACAGGATCCTGATTTACGGCTGGAACGATACTCGGAAAGCTCTGTATCCATGTATTACTTCTAGTTGTGTATTGTATTATTTTTCCCCTGCGATGTATTTAAATGTAGTTTAAATCTCTGATACTTTCTATGTAATATTTATTCATACTCTGTATATTCTTGTATTCTGATGGAATTGTTGTAATATACAATGAAATGTTCTTCTGTCTGCATTCTGATTCGTCTTGTCCCCAAAGTAATTCGTTCTTTCTCTTCTCTTCGGAGACCGGGGAAGTTCGGGTTGCTTCATTTGGTATCAGAGCTTTGGTTTACAAAGCTCAGAGAACAAGACACGTTAGAACCGAATGAAAGAATTCATCAGAAATTGGATTAGTAATATCCAATGACAATGACTCGTTAGAGATAGGATCAGTAGTATCCTAGAACGAGTGTGAAGAGTATGTTTTTAAAATGAAAACAAATTTTGTTTTGAAAATTTAAGTCAATTATACGTATTTGATTATTTATTTTTATTGATTTGGACAATCAAGTATATAGAGATTTTAATATACTTCTGATCCACATGTATTGAAGCCTCAAATATATTTGATAGATATAGAATTACACTCTAGTCACCCGGAGATGATTCTGATTATGGTGCGGCATCATCAGTATTTATATTCGAGTGTCGAAAGTGGGATCTCTATATATTTCCAATTGACTAGTGTGAGAACCAAAACTAGATAGGGCTTATTGTTGTGATTTGGCACCAAAAATGTGATTTTTTACTATATATCAAAATTATGAATTTGAAACGTTAATCAACTAATTGATTGATGGTTGTGCTGTATGATTATTCCTTTAAACCATTATGAAATAACGGTGAATTTAGGCCAAATTGGACCAAATATTGAATTGTATTGAAAAATAGTCGCATTTGCATACATGTACATGTGCTTACATTGAACAAGTCATAGCAAGTAGGCTAGAGAAGAGAAATAAAATTGTTTGCCCGACAAATAGGTACACATAATTTACTATTTTGTTCGGGTGATGATGATTTTATGAGCCGATTGGGTAGCCGCTTGGCTTTTTCTTTTTCTTTTGGATTGAAAAAGGCCATGGGAGGCTATATGAAATATCCCGAAGTCCGCGGTGCAGGGGAGGTTATGGCAAAAAAATTCGAAAATTTATGGTGTTAGCCAAATTTTTGAAAACTTTGAAAAGTTCTTAGAGAGTGAAAAGTTGAAGAACTTAAGCCGTAAAGAAAATATTGAAAGCTGAGTTGGTTTGTTAAACAACTTTCGGCTTCGTTCCTTTTAGGGGACGAAAAGTTTTAAGTGGGGGAGATTGTAACGACTCGGAAATCCAAGCCAATTTAAAATTTTTATTTTGGCAATTTTAATGAATTTTGATTATTTAAAATGAATATTTTAAATAAAAACGACGAGAAATTTATTTTGAATAGAATTCGAACGTATATATTTATATCGATCGTCGTTAGAATATAAATATTTTATTTTAATTATAAAAGGAATTGAAAATGGCGGGCTAGTTCGATAATTCAATTTCAAACTTCAAATGAATGTACAGGATTCAAAATAAACCGGATTTTAGCGAAACCAAAAATAATAAAATCTTATTGAGAATATCTTTCCAACGAATACAAAAAATCAAAATTTCATAGCGGGAATCAATAGATATGCCCAGTCGAAAATTCAGAATAGTCGCTATGAAATTTTGGCCCTTAAAAATGGAAATTTTGCAAATGACCTCGGATTTCGACGAAACCACTTTTGTTGGATCCATGATGTCAAATTATTGCTAGATTCCAATTTGCATAATTTTCCGAATCAATATGTGAGCATGGGGTAGTTAAACGCGTTTGACCAATTTCAGTTGAATTTAATCGACTGGAAAATGGCCATTTTTCGAATGGTCTCAGAATTTGACGAAATTAGTTTTGTTAGGACCATATCGTCAATACAAAGTTAGAAATATTTTTTTTGGAATTTTTAGAGTTCGTATGTGGCCCCGATAAATTGAAATGCGCGTTCAAATTCAATATGTAGAGTTATATTTTGATTTTGATGAAAACTGGTCTAAACGACCAAACTGGCTTACGGAACATATCCCATTGTGTTCGGAATGGGGGTAAATAGCTAGGGACGACAGTCGGTGGGTTCGATTTTGAGTTCGAAACAAAAAGTTACTTTATGGAGACTTAAAATCAAATAATTAAATAAATTAAATAACTGAGTCAACCCTCCTCCCTTTACTCTCTCTCTCTCTCTTCCCTTCCTTTCTCACGTTCATTTCAGAAAGCAAAAAAAAAAAAAAGGATCCAGGAAACCCGTCGCACCCTCCCACCCGTCGCCACCCACGTCGATCTGCCTCCCCCACCGTCCATCTTTGGCCGCGGCCTCGCCCCCTCCTCTCCTCCCTCCTCCGTTCGTGCATCCTAAGCCCTAGCCCCCTTCCAGCCAAAAACCGAACCCCTCCGGCCATCTGGGACCCGCCGCCATCACCTGCCATCTCCGCCCGCACCCCCTGGCCCACTAGCACGCGCGAAACCTCCCCCTCCCCAATGCGCTATGAGTTTTTTTTATTATTGATCTCTTCTTTGAATTTGTTTTTCTTTTGTTTATTAACATATGGTTCTAACGCGATAAAAACACAATTTATGACAATGGAAAGTTATGACTTTCATGAGAATAAAATTGGAATTTTTATAGCGTGTTCATGAAGTAAAGATTTGATTTTTATGATAAGTAAAGATACGATTTTTGTGATGGAAAAGAAAATATGATTTTGTTGATAGGAAAAATTTGATTTCTTTGTCGATAGAAAATATGAACTTTGTTTATGAAAAAGTTCATATTATTAACAATGAAAAGTTTATATTTTTAACAATGAAAAGGAATGATTTTTAACATTAGAAAGAATTGATTTTTATCATCGAAAAGATTAGATTTTTATCTATGTTGTGGCAGAATAGAAATTCGATTTTTATATATTGAATAGAGAAATAAAAATTTGATTTTTATATATTGAATAGAGAAGTAAAAATTCGATTTTTATATATTGAATTGCGAAGTAAAAAAATTCGATTTTTATATATTGAATAGCGAAGTAAAAATTCGATTTTTATATATTGAATAGCAAAGTAAAAAAAATTGATTTTTTTTTACGTATATGAAGTAGCGATGTAAAAGTTAGATTTTAATATATGAAGTGTTATAATAAAAATGAATTTTTTATTATAAATTTAGCATTATTAAAAATGTGGTTTTTAATATAAATTGCGTGAAACAGACTGCGTTGGAGACATGATGAAGATTTCCTACATACGAAGAGTCGCTGCGTTGGTTTAGCTTGGGTGAGAACTCCTCACTTTTAAATTTATTTCTAGTTAAAATATATACTACGATGCAGACGGTGTTTAGTAGCACCCGACACCAGTCGTCCACAGACCATGGACGGTTTGTATGCTTGTTTGTTTGGTTTTGATGTGTAGTTGATTGTGATGTGAAATGAAATAAAATATTTTATAGTGGAAAATATTTTATAGTTAAAAATATAATTTTTAACGTGTATATGAAATGAATATTTATAAACAAATCGACGATTTGTTTATATACAATGATTTACTGATATTGATTGGGACGATAAATTTTACGCATCGCCCAACTTCACAAATAAAATCTGTGTTTGAATGTTTGAAACCCCACATGGGTATTGGGATGATATTTGACGTACACTAATCCCGATTGTTTAGTTGTATGTCGATCGATTGATTGATAGACTATTATAAGCATTGAATATTTATATTTGATGCTTATACAGTGTAGAATGCACTTTGGATGATGGTTGATTATTTGTCATTGTTAAGATATACATGTGTTGTAGAAATTCATATAATTAACACTATATGGTAATGGATTGGGCCTCATTTCAATTTGGAAAATAAGAAAATAATTTCATGTGTTGAATAAAAGCCGTGTTGATTAGATTGACGCCATTTCAACGTGAACGATATTTATATCGATTTTATTCATTTTATAATGAATATCGAAAGTGATTTCAAAATCTGTTAAATTGAAATGAATTGAAATTCGAATTAAATTGAAATGAATTGAAATTCGAATCAAATTGAAATTCGAATTAAATTGAAAAGAGTTGAAATTTGAATCTGATTGAAATAGAATTGAAATCGTTTTGAATTGAATTTAAAACGTACTGAAATTGAACTGAAATTAATCGGAATTGAAACTAATTCGAATTAAATTGAAATTGAATTGAAATCGATTTGAAATGAAATTAAAATGAATTTATAGTGAAAAATTCGATTTTGATTTGAATTTAAAAAGGAAGTTGAAATCGTTTTGAAAACGAATTTAAAACGACTTATAAAATGTGTTTTAAAAGGAAATCGATGAAGTATATATTATATATATCATATATATAATATAATGGCCTGAATAGAAAGCGCCGTGTAGCGGTAGTTTGTGAATTTCGACCATTGACTTCGAATGGATATTGCGGGAGATTCGGCCATCGGATTCTCCTAAAACCAGAACCGTTGGGTTCGTATTGAAAAGGGTTTCTAATGAATATTAGAAATTTGAAATCTAATGGTTGGATTTGGAATTATGTCCAAATCAAATTTGGAAAAGATCGTTGTAAGTGCAGTTCGATGGCCGTTGATGGAAATCGACTGTACGGGCCTTGATAAAATTATTAAAAATAGTAATAATTTGTGTAAAATCATAAGAAATGATTTGGGAAGAATTGAGATGAAAAACTCTGTAACACCCCGCATGTTGAATAACTTGTTATAATATAAAACAGGGCAGAACTAAATTTTAAAATCTGAATCAGGGGAACGGGCTATGCCATTGCGTTCGTCTCGGAAAAATACGCGAAATAGAGTCCGAGTTTTCGAATGTCGTAGTCCGTATGACCCAGATAATGCCCGAAGAAGTTTTCAGAAATTCAAAACAGATTTAAATATAAAAATTTAAACATTTCAAAAGAGGCGGGAAAATTCCCGCCAGGCAGGGGGAGTCGACCCTAGGGTCGACATGGGTGTCGACCCCCTCCCCAGGGGTCGACACAGGGGTCGACCCAGGGGTCAACACAGGGGTCGACCCCCCCTGTCGGTCTGTGTGACCTGGGTGCAGCCTGAAGAAGTTTGGGCTGTGTCTGGTGGCTTGTGACGAGATCTGACGGCTCTAACCTAATCTAGGGTTAATCTAAGGGGCTAAACTACATCCTAATTCTATAAATACACCCTAAGACTACCCTAATTCATACTAAAATTGGAGACAACGTCGTTATGCCGTCAAAATGCAGCTAGGAGGAGCCACAAACAAATTAAAGAGGAGGAAAGCTTCTCAAATCAACTTCTAATCAACTCTAGCAACTTAATCTTCTTCATTGATGTGCTAATCAACAAGTTGTGAGTTTCTATAGCCTTAATGACCAATTGTTGAAATGATTATGATAGGATATAATGAGGTTATGGCTATGAATGTGGATCAATGCAAGTTATGCAAGGTATATGCTATGTGTTAATGATGTTATGCATGTTATGCAAGTATATGCTATGTGTTAATGATGTTATGCAAGTTATAGGCTAAGTGTTCATGATGTTATGCAAGTTATGCAAGTCATATGCTATGTGATCATGATGTTATGCAAGTTATGCAAGTTATAGGCTAAGTGTTCATGATGTTATGCAAGTCATATGCTATGTGATCATGATGTTATGCAAGTTATGCAAGTTATAGGCTAAGTGTTCATGATGTTATGCAAGTTATGCAAGTCATATGCTATGTGATCATGATGTTATGCAAGTTATGCAAGTCATATGCTAAGTGTTCATGATGTTATGCAAGTTATGCAAGTCATATGCTAAGTGATCATGATGTTATGCAAGTTATGCAAGTTATATGCTATGTGTTCATGATGCTAGTTATGCAAATCACTATGATAAACATTGATCCATTATGACACCATGATTATGCAAGTTTGGTGTATGATTATATGCAAGTTCATATATGATATGTTATGCAAGTTTGGTGTTTGATTATATGCATGTTCATATATGACATGTTTTGCATGTTTGGTTTATGATTATATGCAAGTTCATATATGATATGTTATGCAAGTTTGGTGTTTGATTATATGCATGTTCATATATGACATGTTATGCAAGTTTGGTGTTTGATGATATGCAAGTAACATGTGCAAGTTTACACCTTAGTATGATATGCATACATATGCAAGTTAACCCCTTTATATGTCATACATACATATGCAAGTTTACCCCTTTGTATGACATAAATAACTTATGCGAGTTAACCTCCTTATGACATATGTGATTCATGCAAGATTGGGTTGATTATTAATGCTAGTTGGGTTGATGCTATATGCATGTTGACACCTTTAAACCCATGTTGATGCTAATGTTATGCAAATTGAACCCATTGTATTTGTGATGAATCTTCCCTTTTATGTCATGTTGGCGAATTACGTGGGGAACGATGGGGTTAATATACATGTTAATGAAATGGTGTGAAATTGGTATGATTATGCATACCATAAAGTGGATGGACATAATTGAGTCAATTATGTACATCGGTAAAATTGGAATTAATTAGGGAAAATTAATTCGAAATATGGGGGTGATTAATTAGGTGTAATTAATCGACTAAGACACGAGGTTGGACCCTTTTGTAGCATAAGATTGCCCGGAACAGACCGGCAAATCCAGCGGCTACAAATGATTAGTCTAATGTGAGAGGTCTTTACAACGGTTACGTTCTTAATCAATTAAGAAACACTTAACCATATTAGCATGTAGAGGGACATGAGGGGTTAAGTGGGTGCCTTGGGTGGCATGTGGAAATCTAGTGGGTTGCCTTGGGTGGCAATAGAAAATACGATTAGAATACTTAACCAAAGTGGAACATGTAATTAAACATGATCAAAGGGTTAAGTAAGTGCCTTGGGTGGCATGTGGAAATCAAGTAAGTGCCTTGGGTGGCATGGGGAAATCTAGTGGGTGCCTTAAGTGGAAATTGAAATATGATTAGATGACTTAACCAAACTTTAAACATGTAATTGGACATGGTTATTAAAAAGGGTTAAGTGGGATGCACTAGATAAAGAGACAAGCTTAGGTGGGTAGCTTGTGGGGGCCCATTTCAACCAGTAACCCATATGTATCTTATTGGGCTCGACCCATGTCGAGGACGGGACACGCGTACTGGGCTTGACTATAAGAGGCCAAAACGGGTTAGCGGTGGCAACGCAAGTCCAACGGGTTTCATATGCGTGTGTGGACCCGGGCTGGTAGGTAAGACGTTGTTGCATCGTGTAGGTATAAGCCGTGCACCATTGATTGTATCGGGTTGCCACTTTGGGGAGTGATACACCCCACTGTGGGGCCAGCACGGGTATCTACGTTAGGGAGCCGATCGAATGGGAGTAGTGGGTACACCTAGTGGAGATAGGGGCAGACGGCACCTATGTAGCCAGCTAGGGGTACACGAGACTACTATTAAAATTACCAAGTTGTGGGTACACCTAGTGGAGATAGGGGCAGACGGCACCTATGTAGTCAGCTAGGGGTACACGAAACTACTATTAAAATTACTAAGTACACTTAGTGGGATCAACCTTTAAGTAGGAATTACCCTTGGGTGGGTAGATCTGGTGTGGTGTAGTGTAGGAATTACCCTTGGGTGGGTAGATCTGGTGTGGTGCAGTGTAGTATTTATCCTTGGGTGGATAGGCGCGTCTTTACCGTTATCTTAGTTCATGCTAAGTCTAGTTGGCTGCTTAGTGTAGTCATTTATCCCCCGTCGTACCGTACCAGGTTTATATCATACCCTAATTACTTTAATGATTGTATTGTTAAAGTTATAGGGCTCACTCAGACTTATGTCTGACCCCGTTGTTTTTATCTTTTTCCCCAACCCTCAGGTTCTCAGAGTGGGCCTAGCACTAGTGGGCTTTGATCAGATTGCTTTATCTGTCTTTTGGAGCTTGGACCATTGATGTAAAGCTCAGTTTATCTTTTCTTTTATGGCTAATAGTTCATGTAGTGGGATTATGTACTTTTGTTTTATCAAGATGGATATTATGTACTTGACTCTTGTTTATGGTTTAGTGATGTAACCAAACATGTTTTACTTTCCGCTGCAATGAAATGATGTTTTAAATTCCCAAGTATTACTTATATCTGTCTTGTTGTAACTTTTCTGTTCTATATTCACTTAAGATACTCCACCGATGCTATGGCATTCCCTTAATGAGTGACCGTAGCGGGTGTGGGGTGTTACACGTGGTATCAGAGCTTAAGGTTACCAGAACAGATAAAACTTTTAGAAAAAAAATTATTTTTCTAAAACCATTTTTGGAAGAAGTATTTTCAAAAACATGTTTTTAAGAGAAAAGTTTTTGAAAGAAAAGAACATAATCCCCAAGAACCATATATCCTTCCTTCGATTCTCCGTTTTGAATCTCTTCCTCTTTCTCTTTTTGAATTTCCCCTCCGCGTATAGATGTCTTTTTAAGATAAATAAGGACTTCCGTATGAAGGACGAAAGAACCACTTCAAGGGACTAAGACGTTTGCCGGGCTAAGAAGTTAGTCCAAGGAGGTGGAGGGCTTATGGGTACCTTTAAGATGGACAAGAGAGGAAGGTTCAAATAGCTGTTAGGTAAATAAAGAACGAAACCTTATCGTGGTAAGAAGGCCACGAAAGGAGAATGTGAAGGGGAAGGCTAGTTGTTTTGGAGAAATAGGACACCTTATTAGGGTTGTCCAAAGAGGTAAGGGCGAAGTACAGGATCTTCTGGAGGGTAGATGTATTCCCTCACGACGGGTATACCTGATGGGGGTAGGACCGTCTAAGTTGAAATTTGGTTCTCTCGATCATCCTGTTCGAACTTTATTCGACTCTGGCGCATCACATTCGTTTATCTCATCATCATTATTTGAGTCACTGCACCTAGACACCAGTTTGGTTGATGATCCCGTGGTTGTTTCAAACCCAATTGGGGGGCTCCACTTATTTGTCCATGATATGTTTGGGTTTGAAGATTTCTATACTTAGCGTTGAGTTTAGGTGTGATGCATTTGTTTTGGGCTTCACGGGCTATGGGTTGATTTTGGGCATGGACTGGTTATCCAGTAATGGTGCCGTTCTTGATTGCGAAAGGAGAGTTGTTAGGCTCATGACCCGTTTGGGTAACACTCTCGAGATCTCTTGTAATCCCATAGATTCTGTTATGCTAAGCTATTTTGAATCACTTGACGCTTCGGTCGAGAGTTTGCGATCTGTTAGAGTGGTCCGGGAATACTCGGATGTGTTTGGGGAGGTGAAGGTCTTACCTCCGAAGCAGGAGATTGACTTTCGAATATATCTGGTAGACAATGCTAAACCTGTATCTTTACCAGTGCGCCACATGGTTCCTCGTGAGAGGAGGGAACTCCATAAGCAAGTAGGGGAGTTGCTTGAGAAGGGGTTCATAAGGCGGAGTATATCGGAGTGGGGTGCTCCAGTAGTTTTTACCACGAAGGAGGATGGGTCCCTCAGACTTTGTGTAGACTATAGAGAACTCAACAAGCTCACAAAGAAGAATAGACACCCATTGCCGAGGATTGATGATCTCTTTGATCAGTTGGTTGGCACCTCAGTGTTTCGCAGTTGGACTTAGCCACGGGGTTTCATCAGTTGGGAGTGGCTGAGGATAATATAGAGAAGACTGCCTTAGGACTTCGGATGGTTTCTATGAGTGGCTTGTGATGCCATTTGGTTGGACGAACGCCCCGGCATACTTTGTTGATTTGATGAGTAGGGTGTTCAGGGAGTACCTAAACAACTTCGTAGTGGCCTTTGTGGATGACATCTTGGTCTTTTCTAAGAACGAAATAAGTTTTCGTATGTGCTTAATAGGTTAAGCAAAGCCAGTTATTTGATCAATGGTGGTTTTGGAGTGAGACTGGCAAGGATATCCAGAGTTGGACAAGGGCTTAATTATTTAGCCGTTTTTACTAGTATCATCTCACGTAGGTCGTCTGAATTCGAAGGAGGTGTCCCTTGGGTGTTTGTCTGATATTGGTTTAGGCCTTTGGGGCTTGCACTTGGGGGATGTCGAGTTCGACTAGGACGGTCTGCGTGAGAGATGGATAGTTGTGACGATTTTGTATGGGAGAATATCCTGGTTTTCTCCAGAAGTGGAGAAAAGCATGCCCTACATCTTAGGGAAGTGTTAGAGACTCTTCGAGCGCATAGTCTTGAGACAGCAAAGGAGGATGGAGTTCTTAACATCCTATGATTTCGAGATAGCGTATACCCCTGGCAAGGGTAACGTGGTGGCGGACGCCTTGAGCGGAAAAAGGTTGTCCTTGAGTCCATTGTTCGTGGAACGACGAAACTTGGAATTTATCTCGATGTTTGATTTCAGACCTTCCGTTGACTATATACCCGGTTTGCTAGCATCCTTGGAGGTCAGACCTACTCTTTTGGGACGGATTGGCGAGGCACAGCGGGACGACCCACAGTTGGTTGAGTTAGTAGAGAGGCTCATAAGGGGGGGAGTCGTCCAACCATTTGAGTAGGTACACCCTAGACGATAGGGGGTGATTGCGTAGAGAAGGTAGACTTTGTGTACCGCAAGACGAGGGTTTGAGGAAGGCTATTATTGATGATGCACACCGTTCTAAGATGACCATTCATCCCGGTGGGGACAAGATGTACCAAGACATGAAGCGAGTTTTCTTTTGGGCTGGTATGAAGAAAGACGTGGCCGAGTATGTCGCTAGATGCTTGGTGTGCCAACAGGTGAAAGCGGAGCAAAAGAAACCTGGTGGGTTGCTTCACCCATTGGAAGTTCCGCAATGGAAGTGGGATGGCGTCTCGATGGATTTTATTGAAGGGTTACCTAGGTCGAAGAAGGGTAATACGGGAATTTGGGTTGTGGTAGACAGACTTACTAAGAGTACCCATTCCATACCCGTGAAAAGCAAGAGGACTGCTCCATGACTAACTTCGGTTTATCTTCAAGAGATAATTCAGTTGCATAAGGAACATGACGTATTCCATGTGTCACATTTGAGGAAGTGCCTACATGAGACCGCAGAGGTGGTAGAGCCGAGCTTGCTTAGAAAAGTGGAGGTAGAGCGTGATGCGACTATTCGACGAGCTCCTACCCGCATCCTTGGGTCAGAGATTAGGAAGTTGAGAAACAGAGAGGTTCGACTAGTCAAAGTGCAAAGGGGAGAAGATGAGAGAAATGCTACTGGGGAGACAGAAGCGAAGATGCGTTCATTGTACCCATTCCTTTTTGAGGGTATGTCTTTTAACTTCTCCTTTATCGTTTGTCTAGTACTTATCTTATCTTTAGTATGTCCTCTCATTAGAACCTTTGACCTTTAGATAGGGTAAACCTATGGTTGAAACATGTGTTTGAGACATGTTATGTTTGATGGATGCGTGTGGATGCAAGTGGTTGCTAGTGGTTGCTCGTGGATGCATATACACACACTTTAGGCACTAGATCGGCTCAGTCACTTCATATTGCATATTGCATATAATTGTGTGTAGGTAGCTATATTAATGGATGTATAATGATTGTGTTATCATATGGATGATGCATTTTGGTGTATGGTTGTGCACCCATGTAGAAATAGTATGTGTCGATAGGGATCTTTCGCATACTTATTGGATGCATGGCACTATCATGGTTTGCATTAAGGAGGTCAACTAAATAAGTAGACCGCCTGATTTTGCATTAGACAGGGAACATATACACACACTCTTTGCATATGTTCATACAGCATTAGAAACTCTAAGGACAATGGATGCCAGTGTTTGACGGTTTGAGTAGATGGTTGTTTGGATGGTAGGATACGTTCTTCTTGACTTAGAGATTTTGGGGACGAAATCCTTTAAGTAGGGGAGAATGTAACACCCCGCATGTTAAATAACTTGTTATAATATAAAATAGGGCAGAACTAAATTTTAAAATCTGAATCAGGGGAACGGGCTATGCCATTGCGTTCGTCTCGGAAAAATACGCGAAATAGAGTCCGAATTTTCGAAAATCGGAGTCCGTATGACCCAGATAAGGCCCAAAGAAGTTTTCAGAAATTCAAAACAGATTTAAATATAAAAATTTAAACATTTCAGAAGAGGCGGGAAAATTCCCGCCAGGCAGGGGGAGTCGACCCTAGGGTCGACATGGGTGTCGACCCCCTCCCTAGGGGTCGACACAGGGGTCGACCCAGGGGTCGACACAGGGATCGACCCCCCTGTCGATCTGTGTGACCTGGGTGTAGCCTAAAGAAGTTTGGGCTGTGTCTGGTGGCTTGTGACAAGATCTGACGGCTCTAACCTAATCTAGGGTTAATCTAAGGGCCTAAACTACATCCTAAATCTATAAATACACCCTAAGACTACCCTAATTCATACTAAAATTGGAGAAAACATCGTTATGCCGTCAAAATGCAACTAGGAGGAGCCACCAACAAATTAAAGAGGAGGAAAGCTTCTCAAGTCAACTTCTAATCAACTCTAGCAACTTAATCTTCTTCATTGAAGTGCTAATCAACAAGTTGTGAGTTTCTATAGCCTTAATGACCAATTGTTGAAATGATTATGATAGGATATAATGAGGTTATGGCTATGAATGTGGATCAATGCAAGTTATGCAAGTTATATGCTATGTGTTAATGATGTTATGCATGTTATGCAAGTTATATGCTATGTGTTAATGATGTTATGCAAGTTATAGGCTAACTGTTCATGATGTTATGCAAGTTATGCAAGTCATATGCTATGTGATCATGATGTTATGCAAGTTATGCAAGTTATAGGCTAAGTGTTCATGATGTTATGCAACTTATGCAAGTCATATGCTATGTGATCATGATGTTATGCAAGTTATGCAAGTTATAGGCTATGTGTTCATGATGTTATGCAAGTCATATGCTATGTGATCATGATGTTATGCAAGTTATGCAAGTCATATGCTAAGTGTTCATGATGTTATGCAAGTTATGCAAGTCATATGCTAAGTGATCATGATGTTATGCAAGTTATGCAAGTTATATGCTATGTGTTCATGATGCTAGTTATGCAAATCACTATGATAAACATTGATCCATTATGACACCATGATTATGCAAGTTTGGTGTATGATTATATGCAAGTTCATATATGATATGTTATGCAAGTTTGGTGTTTGATTATATGCATGTTCATATATGACATGTTATGCAAGTTTGGTGTATGATTATATGCAAGTTCATATATGATATGTTATGCAAGTTTGGTGTTGGATTATATCCATGTTCATATATGACATGTTATGCAAGTTTGGTGTTTGATGATATGCAAGTAACATGTGCAAGTTTACACCTTAGTATGATATGCATACATATGCAAGTTAACCCCTTTATATGTCATACATACATATGCAAGTTTACCCCTTTGTATGACATAAATAACTTATGCGAGTTAACCTCCTTATGACATATGTGATTCATGCAAAATTGGGTTGATTATTTATGCTAGTTGGGTTGATGCTATATGCATGTTGACACCTTTAAACCCATGTTGATGCTAATGTTATGCAAGTTGAACCCATTGTATTTGTGATGAATCTTCCCTTTTATGTCATGTTGGTGAATTACGTGGGGAACGATGGGGTTAATATACATGTTAATGAAATGGTCTGAAATTGGTATGATTATGCATACCATAAAGTGGATGGACATAATTGAGTCAATTATGTACATCGGTAAAATTGGAATTAATTTGGGAAAATTAATTCGAAATATGGGGGTGATTAATTAGGGGTAATTAATCGACTAAGACACGAGGTTGGACCCTTTTGTAGCATAAGACTGCCCGGAACCGACCGGCAAATCCAGCGGCTACAAATGATTAGTCTAATGTGAGAGGTCTTTACAACGGTTACGTTCTTAATCAATTAAGAAACACTTAACCATATTAGCATGTAGAGGGACATGAGGGGTTAAGTGGGTGCCTTGGGTGGCATGTGGAAATCTAGTGGGTTGCCTTAGGTGGCAATAGAAAATACGATTAGAATACTTAACCAAAGTGGAACATGTAATTAAACATGATTAAAGGGTTAAGTAAGTGCCTTGGGTGGCATGTGGAAATCAAGTAAGTGCCTTGGGTGGCATGGGGAAATCTAGTGGGTGCCTTAAGTGGCAATTGAAATATGATTAGATGACTTAACCAAACTTTAAACATGTAGGTGGACATGATTATTAAAAAGGGTTAAGTGGGATGCACTAGATAAAGAGACAAGCTTAGGTGGGTAGCTTGTGGGTGCCCATTTCAACCAGTAACCCATATGTATCTTATTGGGCTCGACCCATGTCGAGGACGGGACACGCGTACTGGGCTTGACTATAAGAGGCCAAAACGGGTTAGCGGTGGAAACGCAAGTCCAACGGGTTTCATATGCGTGTGTGGACCCGGGTTGGTAGGTAAGACGTTGTTGCATCGTGTAGGTATAAGCCGTGCACCATTGATTGTATCGGGTTGCCACTTTGGGGAGTGATACACCCCACTGTGGGGCCAGCACGGGTATATACGTTAGGGAGCCGATCGAATGGGAGTAGTGGGTACACCTAGTGGAGATAGGGGCAGACGGCACCTATGTAGCCAGCTAGGGGTACACGAGACTACTATTAAAATTACCAAGTTGTGGGTACACCTAGTGGAGATAGGGGCAGACGGCACCTATGTAGTCAGCTAGGGGTACACGAAACTACTATTAAAATTACTAAGTACACTTAGTGGGATCAACCTTTAAGTAGGAATTACCCTTGGGTGGGTAGATCTGGTGTGGTGTAGTGTAGGAATTAACCTTGGGTGGGTAGATCTGGTGTGGTGCAGTGTAGTATTTATCCTTGGGTGGATAGGCGCGTCTTTACCGTTATCTTAGTTCATCCTAAGTCTAGTTGGCTGCTTAGTGTAGTCATTTATCCCCAGTCGTACCGTACCAGGTTTATATCATACCCTAATTACTTTAATGATTGCATTGTTAAAGTTATAGGGCTCACTCAGACTTATGTCTGACCCCGTTGTTTTTATCCTTTTCCCCAACCCTCAGGTTCTCAGAGTGGGCCTAGCACTAGTGGGCTTTGATCAGATTGCTTTATCTGTCTTTTGGAGCTTGGACCATTGATGTAAAGCTCAGTTTATCTTTTCTTTTATGGCTAATAGGTCATGTAGTGGGATTATGTACTTTTGTTTTATCAAGATGGATATTATGTACTTGACTCTTGTTTATGGTTTAGTGATGTAACCAAACATGTTTTACTTTCCGCTGCAATGAAATGATGTTTTAAATTCCCAAGTATTACTTATATCTGTCTTGTTGTAACTTTTCTGTTCTATATTCACTTAAGATACTCCACCGATGCTATGGCATTCCCTTAGTGAGTGACCGTAGCGGGTGTGGGGTGTTACAAACTCCATACTTGAAAACATAAAAGTAGATTTTTATCGAAACGAACTAGTTTTAGACTAGAATTATAATTCTATTTATTTTTAATTAACTAAATTGAATTTGAAAAGGGTTTTAAAAGTAACCAGAATTTCCAATAATTGAATTGGAATGGATTTGAATCGAAATTGTCTTTAGAATATTTTGATGTTGGATTTCGTGATGATACAGGTATTGTTATGGGAATTTGAAAGATATATTTATATCGTTATTTCCAATACGATATTTGTTGGTCGTAGAATTTGATATTGAATATAAGCCGATGTATTTTCTATTCAGAGCCTTGTATTCAATATCAAATGTGATTTGGGTTTGTCGTGAATGGAGTCTTTATTAACACTGTTCTTAAGCCCAGTTGAGAAAAAGATAAAATCTTTTTTATTTAGATTTAATTAAGTGTACCAATTAAATAATATTTAATTGGAATTGAATTGGTATTGATTTTTGGGTTTATCATGAACAATGTTTTAAATAACACTTGTTCTTTAACCCGATAATTAATGGAATGTGATTTTGGGTTAATCGTGAACCATGTTATAAATGACACTGATTCTTTAACCCAGTTAAAGATTAAAACTAAGTGGAGTTTTAATGAATCTTTAATTAGATTGAAAGGATCGAGAATGGAGTATCACTAGTTTTACTGCAAGCGATAGTTAAATCTTTAATTAGATTTGAACGTGAAATGGTAATTGAATTTACCGATAACATCGTGGTATTAGATATGAAGTATTACCAGTTTTACTTCATGGGATGAATAGGCTGGGATTGGGAAATAAATGATTACTTCGGTGTGGTTCGCTAATCTCGTCTAGTTTGAATTGATATTCAAAGATGATTAAAGAATAAATTTAAAGAATTTATTTTTGATAAAATTAATGGGAACCTTTCCCAAAGTATAAGAATATTTGAATAAAAGAATATTCTGAATTGGAATGAGGCATATGTTATGTTTTGTAACACTTGTTTATTATATACGCGAGTTATTCAGAAAGACCGGGTCTATCCTATTCTGAATAACTGATTCGACGTGGTGTCGAGGATGAAGACGGTGGTCGAAGACCGGAGGTCTTCACGTCGTTTGGGTGATTACTGATGATCTTGATTGGGCCGTACACCCAAGAGGAGGGAATCAGTTAGTGATCGTCCAGACATACTTGGAGACCGATGGATATGCGGGGTACTAGGTGCCTCCGGTTTCGTTCAGACCTAGAATGAACTTGTAAATGGATTGTGTGTCTGACATAGGATTTTATTCTGTGTGATTGATTCCTATTAAATATATATCTGTTTGGCGGCGGATAATTTATTCTCTTGCTTAACGCCCTTCTATGAGACGTACGAGCTCAGAGGTTATATATTGATGGGTATCAAACGCATTGAGTGAATTGCCTGTGTGGCATGCCTAAGTGGCAATTGTTCAAGGCTTCTATTGAAAAGCAAAGTCTTATGGTTGATGATCAAAGCACCGCCTGTGTGGCATAGCTTTGTATAACAAAAATTCGCGAGCCTCACACCCCGGTTGTGAACCAGAAACGGGAGAGGACCTCCGGGATGGCATGCGTTTCCTTCTAGTTAGAAGTGGCGTCAGTGGTTTTACATGCCCTGACGAGTTTGACTTATGTGGTTGTTGCTGTTGCGAGGCGTCTCGTTTAGATCGGACGATCCGGGTACGATGGATTCATTCGTTGCCTCATTTACGCCCCAAAGGGCAGATAAACGTAGTGTTCAGGCAAAATAATCCACATCGGTGGACCGGCCCTGACGATCCAAAGGTCACTCGAGCTCTGACCTGAGACATGGACTAGAGCGTCTCGAATCGGTAGAGGACTATCTTTTGCCTTGGTTCACAGACGGAAATCCAATTTCCAAATACGTGAGATTTGCGGTTTTATTTGTCGAGCCTAGTATGGCGACATAGTGGGATGGGGCGCTTGTGCCATCTATGATTGATACTTATGATTTGAAGTTGTTTTATACACTATGCACTTATAATAGTATCAAATGATTTGTTTTAAACGTATCAAGCATTCTTGGCTATTATAAGGTAAAAACCCTATCCTCCGGCTTGCGTTGCATTATGTGATGGGACTTGGGTCTTATAATAGCTTCATTGTTCTTTATTTAGCATTGCGCTGTTGTTTTATGCACTGGTATTCTTGGGAGGAAACCCGTTCCGTGTTATAGGGCGTGGTCCCTTGATTTACCTTACTATACAAATAAAGATTAATAACTGTTTTAGTTCTCACACCAGTCCCATGACTGACTTGGAGTTTATTGTTTTAACCTAAACTCTGGGTGCCCTTATTTTGACACGGGCAGCTTGTAGTTTTGGTTTTTGCAGATTTATATTCACAGAATCCTGATTTACAGCTGGAACGATACTCGGAAAGCTTTGTATTCGTGTATTACTTCTAGTTGTGTATTGTATTATTTTTCCCCTGCGATGCATTTAAATGTAGTTTAAATCTCTGATACTTTCTGTGTAATATTTATTCATACTCTATATATTCTTGTATTCTGATGGAATTGTTCTAATATACAATGAAATTTTCTTCTGTCTGCGTTCTGATTTGTCTTGTCCCCAAAGTAATTCGTTCTTTCTCTTCCCTTCGGGGATCGGGGAAGTTCAGGTCGCTTCAACAAGGCTCTGAATAGAAAATATACCGGCTTATACTCAATATCAAATTCTACAATTAACAAATATCTTATTGGAAATAAGGATATAAATATATCTTTCAGATTTTCGTAACAATATCTGTATAATCACGAAATCTAACATCGAAATATTCCGAAGATAATTTAGAATCAAATCCATTCTAATTCATATATTGGAAATTCCGGTTATTTTTAAAACCATTTCAAATTCAATTTATTTATTTAAAAATATTGGATTATAATTCTAGTTCGTAACTAGTTCATTTTGATAAAAATATATTTTTATCTTTTCAAAAGTCGAATTTATCATCCAAATTCTTTACAAATCATTTATTATGATTTTACACAATTATTGATATTTTTAATTGTTTTATCAAGGCCGTACATTCGATTTCCATCAACGGTCATCGAACTGCACTTACAACGACCTTTTTCAAATTTGATTTGGACATAATTCCAAATCCAACTGTTAGATTTCAAATCTCTTATACTCTTGGAAAGCTCTTTTCAATACGAATCCAATGGTTTTGGTTTCAGGAGAATCCGATGGTCGGATCTCCAGTAATATCAATCCGAAGTCAATGGTCGACATTTGCGAACTGCCGCAGCGCGGCGCGTTCTATTCAGCCATTAAATATATATATATATATATTTATTATATATTATATATATTTCATTAATTTCCATTTAAAACATATTTTATAAATTCGTTTTAAAATGATTCTAACTTCATTTTCAATTTTTGGACAAAATTGAATTTTCCTTATCATTATAATATATAAATGTTAATATTGTCAAAATATCATATTTTGAAATCATTTTCTTTTCGACATCCATTATAAAATGAATAAAATCGATATAAATATCATTCACGTCAAAACGATGTTATTCTAATCAACACGGCTTCATATATTTCAATATTTTCGTGTCCGTCCTAAATTAGACATCTGTAATGACCCGCATACGCAGAGGGTATTATAATTAATTTATTTAATTATATAAATAGTGATATAGTGAAGTAAATGGTGGTTTAATTAAATAATGGTGAATATTTAATTCAAAATAATAAATTAAATAATATATTTAATTCTGAAATAATCAAAATTGGATGAAATTGCGATTTGGTGTGAACTGGATCATCTGTGAAATTTAATTCAGTTTAGAATTGAGTTAAAATAACGAATATATTATATAAACGACAATTTGAACGTATAATTATATTATAATTAAAAACGGGCTCGAAATAGCGCTGTAGTTCGTAAATTGGCGATTCGAACTTCCACTGAATGTACAGGATTCGTTTTACGCCGGATTTCTGTGAAACAAGAAACATGTGGAGCTGGTGGAGTATATCCATCTAGTGGAAGAGAAAAATCGGGATTTCGTCGGATAGATTTTGACTTACGTCCAAATCAAATTTCAGAAAAAGTCGCTGTGGAATTCCTTTATAATTTATAAAGGAATTATTTATATTTTAAATAAGGAATTTCAATATAAATCAAATATCGGGTTGACCCAGATTTGAAATATCAAGTTAGAAATTCATATAGGAATATTCTAGAGCTGTATGGTATTCCACTGTGAATATAGACGATAATATTTATTTTTAAATAATTAATTTAATTATATTTAAATATATTTATATATTTAAATGGGTCATTCAAAGCTTTAAAAATAGCCGTTTTTGCAAATGACCTCAGAATTCGACGAAACCAATTTTGTTGGATCCGCAATGTCCAATAGTTGTTAGATTTTCAGTTTCGCGATTTTTACAGTCACTGTGTGATCGTACGGATTTTTAGAGTGGAAAACAGTCAGTATTTTGATAGTTAAAAATACGCTGTGTGAGCATACGAAGTCGTAATTCGACGAAACCAGTTTCATTGGGATCGTAATGTCGAACTCTAGCTAAATGTCTAATTTCGTTATTTTTGGGTATTGGGTGTAATGATAGGAATTTTTAAAGTAATTAATTAAGTAATAATTTACTAAAATAATATTAAATCCTACTATAAATAACCCCAACTTTTTCCTTAAACCTAATTCTATTCATCCTCTAGTCAACTATATTTCTGCACCGTTACTCCTGTGAAAAACAGTGAGAAAGAAATCAAAAAGGAAAATAAAAAACAAATCCTTAAATCCTAAAACTCATGTATATAGTATCCTCATAAGTTCTGCTTCATTTTAATATCAGTTTTATATGACTCGACTATGTTTTTGTCGAGGTCGGTTCTTACAGTGTGGGTTTGGGGCAACTAGGGTTGGGTAATTTGTGCATCAAACTATAATTCGAAATTTGGGAGTTATATTTGAGTTGGTGAGTTCTTTTGGCATCTTACATCCAAAAACTGGGAAAATCCGTCGCGAGTTGATTCGGTGATTGTGTAGGATTGAACATGAAACCATGGAAGTCGCGGTTTAGAAGGGGATACGAAACTGGTGGAAATCGGTATGGAAATGGAGAGGGTTGGAAGAGGAGAACATTGGTGATTTTTGGGGATTTAATCGTGAAGAGGAGAAGGAGTTGTGATGGAAGATACAATCGAAAATGGTAGTGTAATTTAATACAGGAGCTCGCGTTCGTTTTTGGGGAAGACGAGATAAATGGGTGCTGTTTTAACTTGATGGGCCGGAAAGGAAGGATACCAAGGTTATGGCCCAACTTCATTTTAGAAATTCAAGTTTTGTCTATTTAAATATGTGTTACTTGTAAAACCAATAACTATTACATACTTTATCAGAATTTCGAACCGTAAGTTGCATTGGGATCGTATGGACTGTGGCTACGCACTGGGACTGATTGGAAGTGGATCGATGCTCGTTTGAATTTACGGCGAAATAAATTGTTTGATTCAAATCAAATAAACAGTTTGTCGTTCTTTAACGATGAACTGCCAAAGTGAGTAAAACTCACCAACTCTGAACAGTTATATTTCTATAACATATTGTTAGAACTGATAATTATCTGTTGATTGGTGTGTTGATTTGGTTGATTGAACTGCTAGTCAGTTAGTTGAATTTCTATATTGATTCTGTTTATCAGAATAGTTCATATCGAACAGAAATCGACATGAACAAGTCGTCCGACTTGTCAATGGATGTGTAATTTTTTTTTTTATTATTCAATAATTATTTTATTTATCGCTGTTATAAACTAAAAATAATATTTTCAACTTACTAAATTTTTCTAACACTTTTTAGAAAATTTTGGTAGCATAACGACACGATATTAGAACCGGAATAAGGTCTAGCCTTATCCCTCGCCTAATATTGGCTCGCGTTATACACAAGCCAATTCAAATAAATTCATAATTAATCCACAACCAATAGTACAGTCATAATCAAATCACATAGAACATCCAAATAAATAAATACTCAACTACCCCAATGCCTTTTACGGCGCTGTAAGTCGCTATTCGCGGAGTATGGAAACCAGGTGTTGGTAATATCCATACATCGCCTTCAATTTATGTGATTGTGCCAATTCGAGTGTTGAACTCCTTGCAATTTAAATTAAACAATACGGTTTGTACGATAAATTGTGTCGGGGGCTTCTAAGCCCTGTCTGCATCCTAGTATATATTTTACTGTATAATATATTAAGTGAGAAAGAGTCCTCACAATTTCCCTTGCAAAAAATTGAGTCTTCGATGTTGAAGGGCCCACAACCGAAGGAGGGCAGGGGATGGATGGCGCTGGGGCTGCAGGCCGCGGGGGTTGGCACGCATCATTGGCAGCGGATCCGACTTGGGCTGGAGGCTGCGATTTCGGCGGATGGGCTTTGGGGGAATCGAATGGAGAGAGGAGGGAGGAAAGAGAAGGAAGGAGGGGCGGGGGTCCGGCGGTGGAGCGGCCCAAGCGATTTTTTTTTCGTTTACTGATCGACGGGTTGGGAGCGAAAGAAGGGGGTTATATAAAAATATAAATTTTATTTTAGTTTTTCTCCAAAAAGTTATTTTTTCCTTCAATCTCCAAACCGAATCCAATGACTATCGCCCCTAGCTAATTACCCCCATTTCAAATGAAATGGGTTATGTCTTGTAAGGGAATTCAACTGTTACGATCAGTTTTCATCAAAATTAAAATAAAAATCAATATATATTTTATTTGAATGCACATTTTAATTTACTGGGGCCACATACTAACTCCAAAAATTATAGAAAAATTATTTTAGCTTTGTATTGATGATACGACCCTAACAAAACTATTTTAGTCGAATTTGGAGACCGTTTTAATAACAGTCATTTTCCAGTCGATTAAATTCAAATTGAAATTACCAAACACGTTTAAATTCACCAAACTCACATATTAATTTCAAAAAAAATATGAAAATTGGAATCTAGCACTAATTTGACATTCTGGATCAAACAATGGAGGTTTCATCAAAAACGGAGGTCGTTTGGAAAATGGTTGTGTTAAGGGCATATATTATATTAAATTCCATAGCGACTAATTCAAATTTTAAACTAGACATAACTTTTTATTCCCGTTATGTAATCTCAATTTTTCACATTCGTTAGAAATATATAATTAAACAGATTAAAATATTTCTGATTTTACTGAAATCCGATTTATTTTGAATCCTATACATTCAATTCGAATTTGAAATCGAATTTTCAAACTGCCACACCATTCCGAATTCGTTTTATAATTAAAATAAAATTTACATTCTAACTTCAATTAAAATAAATTTTTGTTTGTGATTGCTTAAAATAAATCATTTTAAATATTCAAAATTCATTAAAATAGCCAAAATAAAAATTTTAAATTGGTTCTGAAAATCTGGGTTGTTATAGTGGGACAATGTAGATGCATGCATGATTACTCTAGGTGATGTATCATAAATTTGAGGGCATTACTCCAGAATGAAATCTGATTTGATCGATGGTGGCAGGCCGTACGTTTACGTAGACAGATATATGCGGAACATAACATTGTTATTTAGAGATTCGTACATCACTTCAGCGTAGGATGAGGGATGCGTACTTTTCTGTGGTATTACGAGGGAGACTGTGGGATACCATGGGGTTTACCTTAGTATTGAGAGGTAGCTACATATATACCATATTAGGTTAATCCACTAGGTAGTAAATGGGTACGGCGTATGTACAAGCGTTGAGTGCCATAAACCCAAGTAACCTAAAAATCAAGAAAATGTAATGGAACAATATATGTAGGGATCATTCGGTTTCAGAGACACTAGTATTGGTGTGGTGTAGATAATTTTTTTAAGAAGCGCAGTATATTCTGTTCAAACTTATCTTGCTTAGTTCACACTTGTCCTTGTTATTGTTATCTTGTTCTTCCAGTTTTTATACAACTGCCATGATACTTTTATTTATTTATATTTAAAAGTAACCGGACTCGCCAGATTTTTGGTTTCCTCTTCTCTCTCTTCCGTTCCCCCCAAGGTTCTCCGGGTGGAAGTGCTTAGAGTTGATTTGGATTCTTTTAGCTTAGCTTGGATTTTGGATATTGATTTACCGCTTTGACATCTTGTCAACTGTCTTATGGCTTCGCAAGGAAAATATGGTTTTATGCTTTTGTGCTTTGATATTTTTGACAAGACAGATTATTAATGAAATTGGTTATTTCAAACTTATGATGTAAACTTAGTATTTGGGACCATGATGTTTTGATTTAAATATTTTTTTTAATTCCGCTGATATTTTACATGTTTGCCTTATGATATTATGTTCTTATTTACCTATGAGGCTTCAAGAAACTTAATACATTCTAAATAGAGTGACTTAACGGACGTGGGGTTTTAAAAGCTTTCCAAATCTTCATGGTAGGCGAGCCTAGCTGAGCGAATCGTCGGACAGTATTTCAACACAATGTCTTCTTTACCGATATATATAATATAATATACACTGATCTCTCTCTCTTTATGTTATAAAAGGAGGAGGAGGAGGATGAAGACGAACTCTGGCACGGTGGTGGTGGAAAAGATGAAGACTTATGCCATGGAAATAAGCTTAAAAAGAAGAAGGAAGGTAGGAAAATGAAAATGGATGATAAAAAGAAGAAGTAAAGAGCTCCTTTTATAGGAAAGGAGGAGTAAGGAGGTAAAGACACATAAGGGGACAATTGCAAACCATGCATGAAAGTTTACATGCAAAATTACAAGTGTCCGTACACTTGTCTTAAGAAGAGAAGGTGAACTTTTGCTAGCATTTTCCCTTAAACGCTATGAAAACTAAGGGCTACTCTTAATTTTAATGCTACTAATTCATGTTATGGTTTGACAAATCCGATCGAACGACAAATAGTATAAATAAATCCAGACTTATTAATAATCGTACTCATTCATAATTCGAATAAAATCTATCATCTAACTTATTGAAATTATTAACCATATATAGTTATGTAAAATTCAAATTTAAATTCAAATTAAGTAGTTAAAAATTCTGGATCGTTACAGATAGTGACTGCAGGGAGTGCATGCATTTCTTTCTAGCTAGAAGTTGTGTCATGGTATGGAGCCCAGACATCTTTACTTATGTGGTTGTTGGATTGTGAGGCGCCTCAAATATAGAGCCGACTAAAAGGCTCGAGTGATAGGTCCGACAGGACCGAGAAACGTATAGTTCAGGAATAACTAATCCTCAAAAGTAAGAGAGGACCGACCCTGAAAATCCATAGGTTGCCTATAGGTGTGATCCTGAGACATGTGCTAGAGCGTCTCGAATTGGTGAGAAACTATCCCTTGCCTCAACTCATAGATGTCAACCCAAATTACAATACACGACTTTTCGGTTTTAGTTGTAAACCTATATAGCAACATAGTAGGATAAGGTACTATGTCGTCTATGATTGATACATTTATATTTGAAATTGTTGTTGACACTATGCACTTATAATAATAGCAGAATGATTTGTTTAAAAGCGTACAAAGCATGTTTTGTATTATAAGGTAAAACTCAATCCTCTGCTTTGTGTTTTCATTGTGTGATGGGACCTAAGTCTTATAATGCCATCATTTTTTCCAAAAAGCATTGCATTGTTTACAAATTTTTTATTTTACGGTATTCGTGGAAGTGAACCAGTTCCGTGACATATGGCGTGATCCCGAGATTTACCATATTTTGAAGTAAAGATTAAATAACTGTTTTAACTCTCACACCAGTCCCAAGACTGAACTGGAGTTTATTATTTTGACCTGAATTCTGGGTGTCCATATTTTCCACATGGGCAGCTAGTAGTTTTGGTTTTGCAGATTCTTTATTTTCGCAGGATCCTGGATTATGGCTGGAGCTATAATCGGAAAGCTTTGTATCCGTGTATTTCTTTCAGCTATGGTAGTTGATGTATTTCCGCTGTGCATTATATTTATACATTTTAAATTTCCACTACTATGTAAATTAATAATCTATGATATTATGTTTCCATCGTGTAATGTTAATTTGAACTATGATATTCTTGTAATCTGATGTAAATTGTTGTAATAAGCAATGAAATGTTATCATGTTTGGATTCTGATGTGTTATGTTCTCATACAATCCGCGTTCCAGTTCGGTCTAGGCCGGCCGGGGATTTCGAGTCGTGTCAGGCATGGGGTCAGAGCTTTGGCTTACAGTTCTCTAGAACAAGACACATTATAATCGAATGAAAGATTTCATCAGAGATAGAATTACTAACATTCTATTAAAGAATACTCATTAAAGATAGGATCAGTAGTATCCTTGTAATAACCCGGAAATACGAGCGAATTTAAAATTTTTATTTTGGCAATTTTAGTGAAATTTGATTTTTTAAAATGAATTATTTTAAATAATAACGACAAGAAATTTATTTTGAATAGAATTAGAACGTATATATTTATTTGAATCGTCGTTAGAATATAAATATTTATTTTTATTTATAAAAGGAATTGAAAATGACGCGGTAGTTTGAAAATTCGATTTCAAAGTTCAAATTAATGTACAGGTGTGACGACCCCAAATCACGTACTGACGGTGACAAGGGTAATCTTTGGAATATAACACATAAACAAATAATAGCAGAACAGAAATAAATAAATACATCAGATAATGAACAATAGATTACATTGGATAAACGTAATCATCAGAGTTACACAGTATACAGGATCATACTTAGTACAAATACAGTTCAGCTATACATATATGTCTACAGCGGAAAACAAACATAATGTACAATAGGAGCTGAACATCATAAAAAGAGATAAATAATAGAATCCATCTTCAGCTCCAGCTATCCAGAAAGAGCCAGCTAAACCTGAATACAAGGCTGCCCGTGTAGAAAAAGGGGCACCCGAGTTTGAAAGTGAAACAAACTACGAGTCAGTCATGGGACTGGTATGAGAAATCTACTCAATACATTAATAATATGCCTAATCACAGGACCACGCCACTTTCGTGGAACGGGTTTACTCCATTGGATTGCCAGTGCTTTAAAAACAGATCTTTCTTGTAAATATCGCAATGCTTTTTATAAAAATGAAGCCATTATAAGACTCAATTCCCACCACACAATGCAACGCAAACCAGAGGATAGAGTTTTTACCTTATAATGGCAAAGATATGCTTGATACGAATAAAACAAAAGCACTTGATAGTAGTATTTAAATGTTTCAAAAACAATTTCAAATCATAAGTATCAATCATAGACGGCATTAATGCCCCATACCACTATGTCGCCATATATAGGTATACAATCAAAACCGCACTGTCACGTATTTGGAAATTGGATTTCTGTCATGAACCAAGGAAAAAGATAGTCCTTACCGACTTTGAGACTCTCTAGCTCGAGCCTCAGGCAAGTACTCAGTCAAGCCTTTGGAGCGACAGGGCCGGTCCACCGATGTGGATTAAAATTCCTGAACAATGCATTTCCCCGCCCTATGGGGTGTAAGTGAGCCAACGAATGACTCCATCGGACCCGGATCGTTCGATCAAACCGAGGACCTCGCAACAGTAACAACCACATAAGTCAAACTCGTCAGGGCGTGTAAAACCACTGACGCCACTTCTAGCTAGAAAGAAACGCATGTCCTCCCTGAGGTCCTCTCCCGTTTCTGGTTCATACCGGGGTGCGAGGCTCGCGATTTCACGTTATACACAAAGCTACTCCACATAGGCGGTGCTTTGATCATCACCACAAGACTTTGCTTTTCAACAGAAGCCCTGATCACTGCATCTTAGCATGCCACACAAGCAATTCACACCGTGCAACTGATAGCTATCAATCACACAGAATAAATTCCAATGTCAGACACACCGTCCATTTGCAAGTCCGTTCTGGGTCTGAACGAAACCGGAGGCACTATATACCTCGCAAACCCATCGATCACCACGTACATCTGGACGATCACCACTCATTATCCATATTACGGGATGCCTCCCAATCAGGACCTCGGTTACCCTCCAAACGAGGTGAAGATCTCTAGTCTTCGACCACCGTCTTCATCTTCGATTTCTTATCGTTGATTCAATTATTCAGAATGGGATAAACCCGGTCTTTCTGAGAAACTCGTGTATATGATAAACAAGTGCAACACAAACACTACTACACATCATTTCAATTCATTAGTCGCTAACCGTCAATCAGTAAGAGAATGATTTCACAAGTATTAACCCCGATGGCCGAAACCAACATCAGATCAATACCCAGGAAACCATTCGACTTAGCCAACCTTCAGTTAGTTTCTAAATTTCACATCCATATCGTTTATAATATTTTATAATGATTTATCGCTATTTTTATTTATTTTAAAATGGCCAATTTATTCAAAACGACGTTTAGGGCCATAACGCGACCGTGGCGCTGTTTTTCTTCAGATTTGATTTACACATATCAAAAAATCTAACCGTTGGATCTTCACAAAATTTAAATCATTACAAAGATCTTTTCAAAAGGAATCCAACGGTTCCAGTTTCGGGAAAATCCGACGGTCGGATCTCCCGGTATATTCGTTTGAAGTTTCGATTTCAAAATACGAACCGCACCGTCGTTATTCGATAAAATATAATTATAATTATATATATATATATAATCGATTCTGGCGCTGTTTTTCTTCAGATTTGAATTAAACATTCCAGACAATCCAATCGTTGGATTTTTACAAAGTTGGTGCCGTTGGAAAGATATTTCCAAAGCGAACCCAACGGTTGCGATTTCGGGAAAATCCGATGGTCGGATCTCCCGCACTAATCGTTTGAAATCACGGTTTCAAAATACGAACTGCAGCTTCGTTATTCGATATATTTTAATTCTATTTATATATATATATATTCATCGATTTCAAAGCTATATTCTTTTCATACATTTGATAAAAATTATATTTTTATCTAACTGTCTTTTATTTCAACACTTCACTATTTTTAACAATTCATGTATATTATAAAAATGTGATTTTTAATGTAAAACAATTTATTTCAAAACACGATTATTTTATATATTTCATATAGGTGATAAAAATAGGATTTTTATTATAAAACAATTTATTTCAAAAGAAGGTTATTTTATATAGTTCATATCGATGATAAAAATTGGATTTTTATTATAAAACACTTTCTTTCACAATATAGATACCATTCAACACATGAATTTCAATTCAACGAATGAATTTCGATTCAACACATGAAGGTTTTCTATAGTTTATATATATCTATAAAAAGGTGATTTTTATATTTGAAAACACGAATACCATTCAACACATGAATTCTATTCAACGAATGAATTTCAATTCAACACATGAAGGTTTTCTATAGTTTGTATATATAGATAAAAAGGTGATTTTTATATTTGAAAACACGAATACCATTCAACACATAATTCTATTCAACGAATGAATTTCAATTCAACCCATGAAGGTTTTCTATAGTTTGTATATATAGGTGAAAAGGTGATTTTTATATTTAAAAACCACGAATACCATTCAACACATGAATTCTATTCAATGAATGAATTTCAATTCAACACATGAAGGTTTTCTATACAACGAATAAATATAGTTTCAACAAATGAAAATAATTCTAACACATGAATATTATTCAAAATTTCGGCAGCATAACGGCAGGTTAGTTAAAACCGGGACTGTCCCTAGTACGGCTCCTCGCTCTACCTTAAAGTCTCGCAGCTTTTGACAATGGGGAATCATGCATCTAGTTCGCATGCAGGCGGCATGTATATTTATTTCATTTCCCCAAACTAATCCTATGTGGTTTCAACCAAATATTACTCAACCACAAACGAGTATTTTTCAACCACAATCAATCAATATCAACCACAAACAATTCCAACCAACCATTCGCTATCAATCAATTTTCACACCAATCACAACCAATAAATATCGTCCATGGTTTGTAGACGAGGGGTGTGTGTGTGTATATATATATATATATTTATATATAACATTTCTCTTCTATTTCAACACATATATAATTTTTACAATGCATATATAACATATACATCGAACGTACAACTTATACAACGCTTATACAAGAGGTGTACAATGCTTATATAACTCATACATCGACTATATAATTTATACATCGTCGTTTTCCATATCGTTTATAAATTAGAAATCTCACCTTGGGTTCCACTCCATCAAAAATAGCAGAAGGTTCAGAAAAATATGCGGTCTCTTCTATAATGCAGAAGACGTCCACACGAGTCCACTATCTCTTGTTTCACTGAATTTCGACAAGGAACGAAAAAGATATGATTTTTACAAGTTTTCAACACTTTTAAACGTGAAAATCAGTTCAAAATAATCAAAGCTATTTACCTCTCTATTTTGTTCAAACCTAGGTTTGAAATTTTCGCTCGATCCGTGAAGTGTTGTCTCGATCAGGTGCTGCAGCATCGAAGAGCTTGGAAGGGACTTCTCGCGCGTGGTGGTTGGAGGCGATTCGGTGGTCGGAGGTGGGAGCTGGACGGCGGTGAGGTCATCGACTTCCCGGGGTTCGTACGCGGTGATGGAGAGGAGAGAGAAGGCGGTAGGGGGTCGGATTTGAAGAGGAGGGTCGGCGCTGTCGAGGTGGGGTGGTGGCAGGCGGTGGTTCGACGTGGCGCGGCCGGGAAAGAGGAGAGAAGGAAAGAAAGGATAGCCGCCGATCGATTTGAGCTGTCGGGGAGAGAGAAAAAAATATGGGCCAATGAGGTTTTTTTTTAATTTATATATTTTTAAAATTTCAAAAATACCCCTTTCACACACGAACCCCGATCCAACCCAACGACTGTCGTCCCTAGTGTTTTACCCCCATTCCGAGCACAATGGGATATGTTTTGAAGGCTCATTCGACTGTTTCAGTCAGTTTTCCTTCATTTTAAAATATTAGACATTCAATATTTAATTTGAACGTACATTTCAATTTCCCAGGGCCACAAACTGATTCGAAAAATTCCAGAAAAATAAATCTGGCTATGTTTTGATGATACGGTCCCAACAAAACTAGTTTCATCGAATTCTAAGAGTCGAATTCTGAGACCGTTTGCAAAAAAGCCCATTTCTGGTCGATCTAATTTAACTGTAGTTGACCAAAACACATTTTCTTTTGCCACGCTCACATACTAGCTTCAAAAATTATGAAATTTGAAACCCAGCAATAACTTCACATCCCAGATCCAACAAAAGTGGTTCGTAGAATTCCGAGGTCGTTTGCAAAATGGCCATTTTCATGGGCTGTGTAAATTCCATAGGGACCTTTCTGAAAATTCGTTTGGCCATAACTTTTGCTTCCCGCTATGAAACTTCGATTTTTTTAGATTCGTTAGAAAGGTATTCACTAACAGATTTAAATATTTTTGGTTTCACTCAAATCTGTTTTGTTTTGCACCGGGTACAGTCAGTCGAAGTTTGAATTCAAATTTTGAAACTACTATGCCATTTCAGGCCTTGTTTATAATTAAAATTAATTTTATTCCTTTTCAATTGTTGATTCAAACTCAGTTTTCATCTTTCTTATTTAAAATATTTATTTTATTTAAAATCCACTATTTTAACCAATTTGAAAATTTTAAATTGGTTCAGATTTTCCTGGTCGTTACAATCTCCCCCACTTAAAACTTTTCATCCCCGAAAAGGAACAAAGTCAAAAGTGGTTTGATTAATCAACTCTACGTTCAATCTGGCTTCCATTCTCCAACTTTTCAGTTTCTGCGAATTTTCAAATTCTTCAAAAATTTGGCTAACACCCAGAATTTTCGAAAAATTTCGCCATAACCTCCTTTGTACGGGGAGAGGTTTGGAAATTTATTGGGCCGTATTAGGTACCCAATAAATCCTAATAAGCATACACATATTTATAGTGATATATTCTGGTGTTTACAGGGGAGCGTGTATTGATAATAACTCTAGAGAATAAATTCTCGTCACCCTGTCAAAGCCTGAGGGAGTGTGTATTTTTAATTGCTCCAAAGAATAAATCCTCGTCACCTCATCCCGTGTGGGAAATAAATAGTCCATGTGCCGTATCTAATGACTAGAGAGACGTGATTATTGTCAACTCCAGACCCGTGGGGGGATTTTATTAATCTGGCCATTTTATCGTTACAATTTAAATAGTCCATATCAGTCATCAGTTCAACCTGTAAAATATAGTCATCGCTATACAAGCCTCTCGCTCGTATGGTAAATCTTCCACCTCGTCACACAAACTCCAAATGCTTATGTTGTATATGATAAAGTATGCCTATCTCCAGAAGTATGCCATGTAATGTAGTTCAAAATTAATTGTTACTATCATAGGGCGACGTTTATTATTACACACAGAATAACCAGCACTCTGCATCCAATGGCATTCACAGGAGTTGATATAATAATATTTCGTATCCAACTCATTAAGGTTTACCTATTTGTCGGGCATGCAAATAATTTCTTTACTCAACAGCTATCCATTTACCTGTTCAAACATATATATGCACAAGTATATATTTCTATCTATTTTCTAATTAGTTCAATGTGTGATTTAATCGAATAAGTTCTACTATTCATTCCATTATTGATTAAATTAACTATCGTTTTAATAATTTTAATTAATCAAATCTACTATCACACAACACAAACAACAATCAAATTGTTTTTAACTTTTCAAAAATACTAATCAATTTCTATACTCTTTTAAAATCATTCAGACTATAGAATTAAAAGTGCACATCCATGGAAAGAAAATAACAACTGAGTAGAGAACTAATTGTTAATGCAAAGTATGGTAAATGTACCTTGCACCGGAGTCAATCAGATATATCCACTCAGCACATAGGATAAGCTTTCTGAATGCTCTCCTCAGTTTCCCTAGTACAATCTCGCGGATCCCCACTCCATTGCACTTCAACTAAGCAAACTTTCTTGTTCCTCAGCTCTTTGGTTTCTTTGCCGATGATCTTGAGCGGCTCTCTTCTCACAGCTAATTCTGGAGTAATTTCAATATCCTGTTGAGCTGCTTCTTCCACGATCAAGTCTGGATCATGAACGTGCTTTCGAAGTTGAGATATGCGAAATACATCATGAACTCCAGGCAACCACTCAGGCAATTTAACCCTATGACCGAGAGTTCCAATCCGTTCAAGAATAGGAAATAGACCAATGAATTTGGGCGACAATTTCCCAGTTTTACCGAACTGGATAACTCCTCCCATCGGCGATACTTTCAAATATACATAGTCGCCAACAGCAAATGATATATCTCTTCTTCTCCTATCGGCATAGCTCTTTTGTCGGTTTTGAGCGGCGAGTAATCGCTTCTTAATAAAGTCGACTTTGTCGGCAGCTTCTCAGATCATATCTGGCCCCAACACAAGTCTATTACCGGGTTCGACCCAACAAGCAGCAGACCGGCACGGTCTACCATACAATGCTTCGAATGGTGACATTGTCAGGCTCGCCTGGTAGCTGTTATTATATGAGAATTCATCCAAATGCAGATGGTATTCCCATGATCCACCGAAATCTAGAACACAAGCCCGCAATAGATCTTCTATTATACAATTCACCCTCTCAGTTTGACCATCTGTCTGAGGATGATAGGCGGTGCTTAGGTTTAGCTTTGTTCCCAGCTCTACTTGAAATGCCTCCCAGAATTTACTAGTAAGTATTGTATCTCTATCACTGACTATACTGAGCGGCACTCCATGTAGTCTAACTATTTCCTTTAAATATATCTGCACCAGACTCTGAGCAGTTCTGTTTGATCTGACAGGTATGAAATGGGCGGTCTTCGTGAAGCGATCTACGATCACCCAAATATTGTCATTTCCTTTTCTGGTTCTGGGCAAACCATCAATGAAGTCCATGGAAATATGTTCCCATTTCCAACCTGGGACGTCTGGTGGTTGTAACAATCCAGCCAGTTTCTGTTGGTCGCTCTTGACTAGCTGGCAAGTAGGGCATCGGCTAACATATATTGAAACGTCTCTTTTCATAGCCTTCCACCAGAATGTTCGCTTGAGATCGTTATACATTTTGGCCACACCAGGATGGATACTCAGCTTGGACTTGTGACAGTCGTCTAACACTTCCCTTTTTTACTCTGGGATGTCGGGAACACAAATCCTTCCTTTCAATTTCAGGATTCCATCGTTATCTACTTGAAAACACGAGGGTTCTCCTTTCTGAATCCTTTTTATCATATCCTTAATAAAGTTATCCTCCTTCTGAAGAATAGATATTTTTTCAATCAAGGATGTCATAATAATAAAGCTGCCGATCATTACATTCTTTCGGCTCAGCGCATCGGCCACGACATTGGCTTTCCCTAGAGTGTATAGAATCTCAAAATCATATGATGCAAGGAACTCCAGCAAACGTTGCTGCCTCAGATTCAGGTCTTTCTGGGTGAATAGATACTTTAACGACTGATGGTCAGTATACAGTTCGAATTTCACACCCAGAAGATAGTGTCTCCAGATTTTCAAGGCGAATACGATAGCCAATAACTCAAGATCATGAGTTACATAGTTTTCTCGTGTGGCTTCAGCTGATGGCTAGCATAAGCAATCACTTGACCTCTTTGCATTAACACTGCGCCAAGGCCTTCTCTAGAAGCGTCAGTCCAGACTTTCAAATCCTCATTGCCATCTATTATTGTTAACACTGGAGCATTTGTCAGTTTCAGCTTTAGCTCTTGGAAAGCTTCCTCACATACCGGAGTCCAATTGAATCTCGAATGCTTCTTCATCAGTTTCTTTAAGGAACTAGATGTCTTCGTGAAATCCTTAATGAATTTCCGATAATAACTGGCTAACCCGAGAAAACTTTTAACTTCTGTTGGCGTATGAGGCTGTTTCCAATTCTGAATTGCAGTGATTTTACTGGGATCCACTGAAATTCCTTGCTTTGACACTACATGGCCAAGAAATTTGACTTCTTCTTGCCAGAATATACATTTGGAAAACTTTTCTTTCAACACATTCTTTCTGAGAATTTCTAACACTTATTCCAAATGTTTTTCGTGCTCGCTTTCTGACTTAGAGAAGATAAGGATAACATCATTGAAAACCAGAACAAATTTATTCAATACTCCTCTGAATACTCTGTTCATTAGATCGACGAAATAGGCTGGAGCGTTACATAAGCCGAAGGGCATTACTAACCACTCATAGAATAAGTCTGGACCACTGAATGCTGTCAAAGGAACACACTCCTCGGCGATACGAAGCTGATGGAAACCTGTAGCTAGGTCCATTCGTGAAAATACTTGTGCTCCATTTAATCGATCCAACAAATCATCAATCCGCGGCAATGGATATTTATTATTTATTATCTGTTTGTTCAGATCATGATAATCCACACATAGACGTAGAGTACCGTCAGATTTTGGGACAAACACCACTGTTGTACCCCAATCAGAGAAACTAGGCCTGATTAGACCCTTCCATAATAGCTGTCGTGTTTGATTGTCAGGTTCTTCTTTCTCCTTTAAGGACATTCTTCGAATAGTGTGAACTACCGGCCTTGCATTCGGAATCAAAGCAATCTTGAAATCTATTTCTCTCTGCGGAGGTAAGCGAACAACTTCTTCGAACACATCCGCATAGTTCTTGACGACAGGAATATCTTTCACTAGGTCGGGAATATTCTCTATGACTTCAGGGATATTTTCTATTTTGGCTGGAGAAACATTTAGAGCCGACCAAAAGTCCTTTCTATTAGAATTCGGGCCTTCACATGGTATGGTTATATAATTCCCTGATTGGGCCTTTACCTTAACAACTCTCTCACCACACCTAACCTCAGCTTCATATTTGGTTAGCCAATCCAATCCCAGAATAAGATCAAATTCAGTAAAATTCATGACGATAGAAATAATAGGGAATTTATAACAGGAAAAAGAGACAGGCACCCCACAAACCGAACTGAGATCGATGGAACCCCCAACCGGATTTTGGACAGTCATTGGTTCTTTGAGCTTCTTCAAATTCAAATCCAACTTCTTAGCTGCATTTTTGGCAATGAAGCTTCGTGACACGCCTGTATCAAACAACACTTTAACAGGAATGTTTTTGACATTAAGTGTGCCTTTCAAAATGTCAGCCCTTTCTTGACTGGCTGAGGGCTCAGAAGCTTCTGCTACTTCATTTATATGTACTGTTTCGGATTTCTTTGAGAGTTGGCACTCCTGTGCAATATGACCTGCTTGGCGGCACTTGTGGCATCTCCATTCCCCATGTGGGTTCTTTTGTTTCTTAGTGGGCTTAGATCCACTCTTGATTCGTTTCTTTAAAGATCTGCAACTTATCGAGAGATGTCCTCGCCTATTGCAGTTATTGCATACAACTGTCGTTACGGGTTCGTTCCCAGATTCAGCCCTTTTTCTCTTGGCACTGGGCTTCTTACTGAATTTAGACCTCGTACTGGCTTCAGGAATATCCGTTTCCGACTCTTCTTTGTTACTAGAACGGACTTCCTCTTTGTCGCGCAACATACCTTTCTTATGGAGATCTTCATACTGATAAGCCATATAAATCATTTCTGAAAAAGGAAGCTTCACATTCCTCATCACACTATTCTGATATTTTCTTTGCGGGCCATGAATAAATCTCAGATTCTTCCTCTTTGGATCTTGAATCAGATGAGGAGAAAAGTGAGAAAGTTCGTTGAATTTCTTATGATATTCTGGAATGGTCATATCTCCTTGTATCAAATAAGAGAATTCATCACATAATCGTTCAGTCACTTCAGGAGGAGTAAATCTTCCTAGGAAAATCACTTTGAATCTATCCCAGGTGATATCACCTTCTAGATTATCTTTGATGATTGTTTCGCAGCAGATTAAAGCTTCTTCCTTGAGCACCCAAGATGCTACTAACCTTTTCTGGTCATCTCTCAGTTGGAAACGCTCAAATATTCTTTCTGCAGAGCTCACCCAAGCTTGAGTTTGAATAATAGATTCATTGCCCGAGAATTGTGCTCCACCCAGATTTCGATATCTCTTAAATAGAGCCTCTAGATCTGGTTCTGCATTCCTTCTGTTTCTGACACTCATTTTTCTAGTACGTCTGCAGTTAGCAGACAAAGTGTCAGGTCAACAGAAAAGATATTTCAAAGTACATAGACAAATACTTGTTTGTAAATGTGTCTACTGGGGTGTATTTCATTCTGCTTTACTTATACTAGGATATTACTAATCCTATCTGTATAGAGTTACCCGTCCTAGAACACTAGTGGTTCTATTTCTGACGAGTTCGTTCATATGTTATATTCCGGAACTAAGCTTAACCAAAGCTCTGATACCCCGATGTGACAACCCCAAATCCCCTACTGATGGTGACAAGGGTAATCTTTGGAATATAAGACATAAACAGATAATAGCAGAACAGAAATAAATAAATACACCAGTTAATGAACAATAGATTACACTGGATAAACGTAATCATCAGAGTTACACAGTATACAGGATCATACTTAGTACAAATACAGTTCAGCTATACATATATATCTACAGCGGAAAACAAACATAATGTACAATAGGAGTTGAACAACATAAAAAGAGATAAATAATAAAATCCATCTTCAGCTCCAGCTATCCAGAAAGAGCCAGCTAAACCTGAATACAAGGCTTCCCGTGTAGAAAAAGGGGCACCCGAGTTTGAAAGTGAAACAAACTACGAGTCAGTCATGGGACTGGTATGAGAAATTTACTCAACACATTAATAATATGGCTAATCACAGGACCACCCAACTTTCGTGGAACGGGTTTAATCCATTGGATTGCCAGTGCTTTAAAAACGAATCTTTCTTATAAACATTGCAATTCTTTTTATAAAAATGAAGCCATTATAAGACTCAGTTCCCATCACACAATGCAACGTAAACCAGAGGATAGAGTTTTTACCTTATAATGGCCAAGATATGCCTGATACGAATAAAACAAAAGAACTTGATATTACTACTAGTGTTTAAATGTTTCAAAAACAATTTCAAATCATAAGTATCAATCATAGACGACATTAATGCCCCATACCACTATGTCGCCATATATAGGTATACAATCAAAACCGCATAGTCACGTATTTGGAAATTGGATTTCCGTCATGAACCAAGGAAAAAGATAGTCCTTACTGACTTCGAGACTCTCTAGCCCGAGCCTCATGCAAGTACTCAGTCAAGCCTTTGGAGCAACAGGGCCGGTCCACCGATGTGGATTAAAATTCCTGAACAATGCGTTTCCCCGCCCTATGGGGCGTAAGTGAGCCAACAAATGACTCCAACGGTCCCGGATTGTCCGATCAAACCGAGGCGCGTCACAACAGTAACAACCACATAAGTCAAACTTGTCAGGGCGTGTAAAACCACTGACGCCACTTCTAGCTAGAAAGAAACGCATGTCCTCCCTGAGGTCCTCTCCCGTTTCTGGTTCATACCGGCGTGTGAGGCTCGCGATTTCACGTTATACACAAAGCTACGCCACACATGCGGTGCTTTGATCATAACCACAAGACTTTGCTTTTCAACAGATGTCCTGATCACTGCATCTTGGCATGCCTTTTCACACCGTGCAACTGATATCTATCAATCACATAGAATAAATTCCAATGTAAGACAAACTGTCCATTTGCAAGTCCATTCTGGGTCTGAAAGAAACCGGAGGCACTATATACCTCGCAAACCAATCGATCACCACGTACGTCTGGACGATCACCACTCATTATCAATATTTCGGGCTGCCTCCCAATCAGGACCTCGGTTACCCTCCAAACGAGGTGAAGATCTCCGGTCTTCGACCACCATCTTCATCTTCGATTTCTTATCGTCGATTCAGTTATTCAGAATGGGATAAACCCGGTCTTTCTGAGCAACTCGCGTATATGATAAACAAGTGCAACACAAACACTACTACGCATCATTTCAATTCATTAGTCGCTAACCGTCAATCAGTAAGAGAACGATTTCCCAAGTATTAACCCTGAAGACCGAAACCAACATCAGATCAATACCTAGGAAACCATTCGACTTTGCCAACCTTCAGTTAGTTTCTAAATTTCACATCCATATCGTTTATAATATTTTATAACGATTTATCGCTATTTTTATTTATTTTAAAATGGCCAATTTATTCAAAACAACGCTTCGGGCCATAATGCGGCCGTGGCGCTATTTTTCTTCAGATTTGATTTACACATATCTGAAAATCTAACCTTTGGATCTTCACAAAATTTACGTCATTAGAAAGATCTTTTCAAAACGAATCCAACGGTTCCAGTTTCAGGAAAATCCGACGGTCGGATCTCCCGGTATAATCGTTTGAAGTTTCGATTTCAAAATACGAACTGCAGCGTCATTATTTGATTAAATATAATTATATTTATATATATATATATATAAAAATATAATCGATTCGGGCGTTATTTTTCTTCAGATTTGAATTAAACATTCCAGACAATCCAACCGTTGGATTTTTACAAAGTTGGTGCAGTTGGAAAGATATTTCCAAAGCGAACCCAACGGTTGCGTTTTCGGGAAAATCCGATGGTCGGATCTCCCGCACTAATCGTTTGAAATCACGGTTTCAAAATACGAACTGCCGCTTCGTTATTCGATATATTTTAATTCTGTTTATATATATATATATATATATATATCGATTCTTCGATTTCAAAGCTATAATCTTTTCATACATTTGATAAAAATATATTTTTATCTAACTGTCTTCTGTTTCAACACTTCACTATTTTAAACAATTCATGTATATTATAAAAATGTGATTTTTAATGTAAAACAATTTATTTCAAAACACGATTATTTTATATATTTCATATAGGTGATAAAAATAGGATTTTTATTATAAAACAATTTATTTCAAAACAAGGTTATTTTATAAAGTTCATATCGATGATAAAAATTGGATTTTTATTGTAAAACTCTTTCTTTCAAAATATGAATACCATTCAACACATGAATTTCAATTTAACGAATGAATTTCGATTCAACACATGAAGGTTTTCTATAGTTTATATATATCGATAAAAAGGTGATTTTTATATTTGAAAACACGAATACCATTCAACACATGTATTCTATTCAACACATGAAGGTTTTCTATAGTTTGTATATATAGATAAAAAGGTGATTTTTATATTTGAAAACACGAATACCATTCAACACATGAATTCTATTCAACGAATGAATTTCAATTCAACCCATGAAGGTTTTCTATAGTTTGTATATATAGGTAAAAAGGTGATTTTTATATTTAAAAACCACGAATACCATTCAACACATGAATTCTATTCAACGAATGAATTTCAATTCAACACATGAAGGTTTTCTATACAACGAATAAATATAGTTTCAACAAATGAAAATAATTCTAACACATGAATATTATTCAAAATTTCGGCAGCATAACGGCAGGGTAGTTAAAACTGGGACCGTCCCTAGTACGGCTCCTCGCTCTACCTTAAAGCCTCGCAGCTTTTGACAATGGGGAATCATGCATCTAGTTCGCACGCAGGCAGCATGTATATTTATTTCATTTCCACAAACTAATCCTATGTGGTTTCAACCAAATATTACTCAACCACAAACGGGTATTTTTCAACCACAATCAATCAATATCAACCACAAACAATTCCAATCAACCATTCTCTATCAATCAATTTTCACATCAATCACAACCAATAAATATCGTCCATGGTTTGTGGACAAGGGTCGTGTGTATATATATATATAGCATTTCACTTCTATTTCAACACATATATAATTTGTACAACGCATATATAACTTATACATCGAACGTACAACTTATACAACGCTTATACAAGAGGTGTACAACGCTTATATAACTCATACATCGACTATATAATTTATACATCGTCGTTTTCCATATCGTTTATAAATTAGAAATCTCACCTTGGGTTCCACTCCAACAAATATAGCAGAAGGCTCAGAAAAGTATGCGGTCTCTTCTAGAATGTAGAAGACGTCCACACGAGTCCACTGTCTCTTGTTTCACTGAATTTCGACAAGGAATGAAAAAGATATGATTTTTACAAGTTTGCAACACTTTTAAATGTGAAAATCAGTTCAAAATAATCAAAGCCGTATACCTCTCTATTTTGTTGAAACCTAGGTTTTAAATTTTCGCTCGATCCGTGAAGTGTTGTCTCGATCAGGTGCTGCAGCATCGAAGAGCCTGGAAGGGGCTCCTCGCGCATGGTGGTTGGAGGCGATTAGGTGGTCGGAGGTGGGAGCTGGACGGCAGTGAAGTCGTCGACTTCCCGGGGTTCGTACGCGGTGACGGAGAGGATAGAGAAGGCGGCGGGGGGTCGGATTTGAAGAGGAGGGTCGGCGCTTTCGAGGTGGGGTGGTGGCAGGCGGTGGTTCGACGTGGCGCGGCCGAAATAGAGAGAGAAAGGAAGAAGGGGTAGCCGCTGATCGATTTGAGCTGTCGGGGAGAGAGAAAAAAATATGGGCCAATGAGGTTTTTTTTAATTTACATATTTTTAAAATTTCAAAAATACCCCTTTCACACACGAACCCCGATCCAAACCCAACGACTATCGTCCCCAACGTTTTACCCCCATTCCGAGAACAATGGGATATGTTTCGAAGGCCCATTCGACTGTTTCAGTCAGTTTTCCTTCATTTTAAAATATAAAACATTCAATATTTAATTTGAACGTACATTTCAATTTGCCAGGGCTACAAACTGATTCGAAAAATTCAAAAAAAATAAATCTGGCTATGTTTTGACGATACGGTCCCAACAAAACTGGTTTCGTGGAACTCTGCGACCGTTTGCAAAAAAGCCCATTTCTGGTCGATCCAATTTAACTATAGTTGACCAAAACACATTTTCTTTTACCACGCTCACATACTAGCTTCAAAAATTATGAAATTTGTAACCTAGCAATAACTTCACATCCCAGATCCAACAAAAGTTGTTTCGTCGAATTCCGAGGTCGTTTGCAAAATGGCCATTTTCACGGGCTATATAAATTCCACAGCGACCTTTCTGAAAATTCATTTGGCCATAACTTTGGCTTCCTACTATGAAAGGTATTCACTAATAGATTTAAATATTTTTGGCTTCACTCAAATCCGTTTTGGTTTGCACCCGATACAGTCAGTCAAAGTTTGAACTCAAATTTTGAAACTACCGCGCCACTTCAGGCCTTGTTTATAATTAGAATTAATTATATTCCTTTTCAATTGTCGATTCAAACTCAATTTTTATATTTCTTATTTAAAATATTTATTTTAAATATTTAAAATTCACTATTTTAGCCAATTTAAAAATTTTAAATTGGTTCAGATTTTCCGGGTCGTTACAACAGGATTCAAAATAAACCGGATTTTAACGAAACCGAAAATATTAGAATAGAGAATATCTTTCCAACGAATCCGAAAAATTGAAATCTCATAGCGGGAATCAAAAGATACGCCCAGTTGAAGATTCAGAGTAGTCGCTATGGAATTCTGGCCCTTAAAAATGGAGATTTTGCAAAACGGCCTCGGTTTTCGACGAAACCACTTTTGTTGGATCCGCGATATCAAGTTATTGGTAGATTTGAAAATTTCTAATTTTCTGAATCAATATGTGAGCGTGGCAAAGGAAAACGTGTTTGACCAGTTTTAGTTGATTTTAATCGACTGGAAAATGGCCATTTTTCAAACGACCTCGGAATTTGACAAAATTAGTTTTATTAGGACCGTATCGTCAATACAAAGCTAAGAAATATTTTTTCGGGAATTTTTAGAATCCATATGTGGCCCCGGTAAATTGAAATGTACGTTCAAATTCAATATATAGATTTATATTTTGATTTTGACAAAAACTGATCGAAACGATCAAATCGGCCGACGATACATATCTCATTTGGTTCGGAATGGGGGTAATTAGTTAGGGACGATAGGCGATGGGCCTCGTTAAGAGGTCGAATAAAAAAGTTAACTTTTTGAAATTAAATAATTAAATAAATATATAATATAACTCAACCCCCTATCTCTCTCCTCATTCCCCCAAAACCCGATTCAGTATAAGAAAGGGGGAAACGATGGAGGGGGGAGCCACTGCCGCTCCTAGCGCTGGCCGCCGGCCATCTCCACCGCCCTCCGATCAATCCGCGTACCACCCCCTTGCACGCAACCCAGCGGACCCCCCTTCACCTCCTTCTCCGTTCAAGCTTCAAAACTGCAACTGCCTACTCCTCTTCCTTTTCCACCTCCGCGTGCCACCACTGCCCTTACGCTGGCGAGATACTCCACCCCATTCGCTGTAAGCCCTTCTTTTTTCATTTTTACTTTTTTTGTTTTGTTATAATTTATTTTAAATATTTAGCTTAGTTTAATCGATTTAAAATCTGATTTATATATAGATAGATTAGTGTTGGAAATACGATTTTTACTTGTAAAAATATTATTTTATACTATGAAAGAAAGGATTTTTGTTTATAAAAAGTTTGATTTTTAGTTATACAAAGATCTGATTTTTGAAAATGGGAAGTTCGTATTTTTATAAAGTAAAAAGGCGAGATTTTTATCGATACAAAGTTTAGATCTTTATTCATATGAAGTTAAGATTTTTAACACTTTAAAGGTATGATTTTTAACGAAGTAAAAATACGATTTTTATATCATAGGAAGAATAAAAATATGATTTTTATTTATGTAGAGTAATAAAAATATAATTTTTATTATATTACTAGCGGCATAAAAATAGAATTCTTATCAATATAGTAGCGGTATAAAAATAGAATTTTTATCTATATTGTAGCCGTATAAAAATGTGATTTTTATCCATATGGAGTGATTATAAAAATGTGATTTTTATATATGTAGTGGCTACGGACAATGAAATTGACAAAAGGCGAACACGACGAAGAATTCTACATATGAAGAGTCATGGTATTGAATTAGCTAGTCGGTGAGAACTCCTCACTTTTAATTTATTTTCTAGTTGAAATATATGCTAGGATGCAGACAGTGTTTAGTAGCACCCGACACCCGTCGTCCATAGACCATGGATGACTTGTTTGTTTGATTGCTGTGTTGTGAAACTTGATTGTGTGATGTGGAATGAAATAAAATATTTTATTATGGAAAATATTTTATAGTTAAAAATATGATTCTTAACGTGTATATAAAATAAATAGTAATAAACAAATCGGATGATTTGTTTATATACACTGATTTGACTGATATTGATTGGGACGATAAATTTTACACATCGCCCAACTGCACAAATAAAATATGTGTTTGTTGATTTGAAACCCCACACGGGTATTGGGATGATATTTGACATACACTAATCCCGATTATTTAGTTGCATGTCAATCGATGGGTTGACAGATTGTGTAAGCGTTAATTATTTATATTTAATGCTTATGCAGTTGTGTGGTGCACTCTGCATGGTGGTTGATTTTTTATCGTTGCTATTATATACTTGTGTTGTAGAAAATCCATATAATTAACATTATATGGAAATTGATTGAGCCTCATTCCAATTTAGAAAATAAATTCATGTGTTGAATTGAAAATAAATTCATGTGTTGAGTAGAAAATAAATTCATATGTTGAATTGAAAATAAATTCATGTGTTGAATTGAAAATAAATTCATGCGTTGAATAGAAAGAAAATTCATGTGTTGAATAGAATAAACATTCATGTGTTGAATAAAAGCCGTGTTGGCTAGATGTACGCCATTTTGACGTGAACTATATTTATATCGATTTTATTCGTTTTTATAATGAGTATAGAAAAGGAAATGATTTCAAAATATAACATTTTGAAAATATTATCATTTATTGATTAATGATATGGAATATTCAATTTTGATTAGAAAGTGAAAATGAAGTTGAAATCGTTTTGAAAACGAATTTAAAATGATTTATAAAATACGTTTTGAAGGAAATCGACGAAATATATATAATATATATATTATATATATAATGGCCTGAATAGAACGTGCCGCACTGCGATAGTTCGCGAATTTCGACCATTGACTTCGAGTGGACGTTACGGGAGATCCGATTGTCGGATTCTCCTAAAACCGGAACCGTTGGGTTCGTATCGAAAAGAGATTTCTAACGAATATTAGAGATTTGAAATATAACGGTTGGATTTAGAATTATGTCCAAATCAAATTTGGAAAAGGTCGCTGTAAGTGCAGTTCGATGGCCTTTGATTGAAATCGACTGTACGGGCCTTGATAAAATTATTAAAAATAGTAATAATTTGTGTAAAATCATAAGAAATGATTTTGAAGAATTAGGATGAAAAACTCCATATTTGGAAAGATAAAAATAGATTTTTATCGAAATGAACTACTTTTGAACTAGAATTAAAATCAATTTATTTTTGAAATAAATAAATTGAATTTGAAAAGGTTTTAAAAGTAACCAGAATTTCCAATAATTGAATTGGAATGGATTTGAATCGAAATTTTCTTTGGAATATATCGATGTTGGATTTCGTGATTATACAGATATTGTTATGGAAATTTGAAAGATATATTTATATCGTTATTTCCAATACGATATTTGTTGGTCGTAGAATTTGATATTGAATATAAGCCGATATATTTTCAATTCAGAGCCTTGTATTTAATATCAAATTGGATCTGGGTTTGTCGTGAATGGTGTCTTCTTTAACACTGTTCTTAAGCCCAGTTGAGAAAAAGATTAAATCTTTTTATTTAGATTTAAATTTGAATTGATTTTTGGGTTTATCGTGAATGGTGTTTTAAATAACACTGGTTCTTTAACCCGATAATTAATGGAATGTGATTTTGGGTTTATAGTGAACTGTGTTTTAAACGACATTGGTTCTTTAACCCGGTTAAAGAGAGGATATGATTTCCCAAGTTAAATAATCGATTGTTGGGAAGATTAAAACTAAGTGGAGTTTTGATGATTATTTAATTGGATTGAATTGATCGAGAATGGAGTATCACCAGTTTTGCTCCAGGCGATAGTTAAATCTTTCATTTGATTTGAACGTGAAATTGTAATTGAATTTACCGATGACACCGTGGTGTTAGATATGAAGTATGACCAGTTTTACTTTATGGGATGAATAGTTTGGGATTTGGAAATAAAATAAATGATTACTTCAGTGTGGTTCGCTGATCCCGACTAGTTTGAATTGATAAGAAGATTAAAGAATAAATTTAAAGGATTTATTTTTGATAAAATTAATCGGAACCTTTCCTAAAGTGTAAGATTATTTGAATAAAAGAATATTCTGAATTGGAATGAGGCGTATGTTGTGTTTGTGTAACACTTGTTTATTATATACGCGAGTTATTCAGAAAGACCAAGTTTATCCCATTCTGAATAACTGATTCGACGTGGTGTCGAGGATGAAGACGGTGTTTGAAGACCAGAGGTCTTCAATGTCGTTTAGGTGATTACTGATGATCTTTATTGGGCCGTACACCCAAGAGGAGGGAATCAGTTGGTGATCGTCCAGAAGTACTTGGAGATCGATGGATATGCGAGGTACTACGAGCCTTCGGTTTCATTCAGACCCTGAACGAACTTGTAAATGGATTGTGTGACTGACATTGGATTTTATTCTGTGTGATTGATTTCTATTAAATATATATCTGTTTGGTGGCGGAGAATTTATTCTCTTGCTTAACTCCCTTCTCTGAGACGTATGAGCTTAGGGGTTATATATTGACGGATATCAATCGCATGGAGTGAACTGCCTATGCCGCAAGCCTAAGTGGCAAATGATAATGGCTTCTGTTGAAAAGAAGAGTCTTGGGGTGGATGATCAAAGCACGGCCTGTGTGGCATAACCTTGTGTAGCATTGATTCGCGAGCCTCACACCCCGGTTGTGTACCAGAAACGGGAGAGGACCTCAGGAAGCACATGCGTTTCTTTCTAGTTAGAAGTGGCGCCAGTGGTTTGACACGCCCTGACGAGTTTGACTTATGCGGTTGTTGCTGTTGTGAGGCGACTTGGATATATCGGTGACTGTGCGGAGCCGATGCAGTCATATGGCTCATTTACGCCCCAAAGGATGGGAAAACGCAGTGTTTAGGCATTTTAATCCACATCGATGAACCGGCCCTGACGATCCAAGGGCCACTCGAGCTCTGATCCTGAGGCTCGGGCTAGAGTGTCTCGAATCAGTGAGGACTATCTTTTACCTCGGTTCACAGATGGAAATCCAACTTCCAATACGTGACTTAGAAATCCAACTTCCAATACGTGACTTTGCGGTTTTGATTGTATACCTATATATGGTGACATAGAGGTATTGGGCACTTATGCTATCTATGATTGATACTTATAATTGAAATTGTTTTTAAACTATACACTTATAGTAATATCAAAATAATCTGTTTTTAAACGTATCAAGCATTCTTTGGCTATTATAAGAAAAAAAACCCTATCCTCCGGCTTGCGTTGCATTATATGGTGGGACCTGGGTCTTATAATAGCTTCATTTTTCTTTATTTAGCATTGCGCTGTTTGTTTTATGCACTGGTATTCTTGGGAGGAAACCCGTTCCGTGTTATATGGCATGGTCCCTTGATTTACCTAACTTTAAAATAAAAATTATGTAACAACCCAGAAAATCTGAACTAGTTTAATTTTTTTATTTGGCTAATTTATTGGATTTTAAATATTTAAAATAAATTATTTTAAATAATAACGACGAAAAGTGTGTTTGAATCGATGTTTGAAAATAAATATAGTTATTTTAAATTATAAACAAGGCCTGAAATGGCGTGTCAGTTTCAAAATTTCAATTCAAACTTTGGCTGACTGTACCGGGTGCAAAATAAAACGGATTTTAGTGAAACCAAAAATATTTAAATCTGTTAGTGAATATCTTTCTAACAAATCTGAAAAATCGAATTTTCGTAGCGGAATTAAAAGTTATGGCCAAATGAATTTTCAGAAAGGTCGCTATAGAGAATATATTGCCCTTGAAAATAGACATTTTGCAAACGGCCTCGGAATTCGCCGAAACAACTTTTTTTGGACCCGGGATGTGAAGTTATTGCTTGGTATCAAATTTCATAATTTTTGAAGTTAATGTGTGAGAGTGGCGAAGAAAAATGTGTTTGTTGAATTTCTGTTAAATTGGATCGACCCGAAAAGGGCCATTTTTCAAACGGTCTCAGAATTCGATGAAACTAGTTTTGTTGGGACCGTATCGTCAAAACATAGCTGGATTTATTTTTCTGGAATTTTTAGAATCAGTATGTGGCCCAGGAAAATTGAAATGTATGTTCAAATCAAAAAATTGAATGTTTTATATTTTAATGTGAAGGAAAACTGACTGAAACAGTCGAATGGGCCTACGAAACATATCCCATTATGTTCGGAATGGGGTTATTTAGCTAGGGACGACAGTCGTTGGGTTTGAATTGGAGTTCGTAGTGGAAAACCCCTTTTTAAAATTCTATATAATTGTCGGCCAATTAGAAAATTTATATAAAAAAAAGAAGAGAAAAGGCGGATTCTCACTTCCCGACGTCGAATGAAGGCGGAAAGGCTTTCTCCCCTTCCCATCCATTTTCCGGCCGATCCATCGCGAATTTCCTCCTGACCTAGTTAAGATTTTTGTAGATCTTCCCGAGCTCTTCAAATCCATTTAAGCCACGCCCCTCCTCGTCGCTCCTACCTCGAGAATCGTGCCTCCAAAATCCGCCACTTCCAGCCGCCGCCGCCGCTTCCTGGCTAGATCGAACTGGACCTTACCACCCTGCGCCTGAAGCCCACTCCTCGCTCTACCTCGTGGCGAAGTCCGATCGTGCAACCACTACACGGTTTGATCAGAAAATCGAAACCTAGTTTTGAGTAATACAGTGAATGTAACAGCCTATATTTTATTTTATAGTTTATAGCACTTTAAAGCGCTACGGTTTTTGATTTCACTGTAAAAATCATATCTTTCTCATTTGTTGACGAAATTCAGTGAAACAAAGACAGTGGACTCGTGTGGACGTCTTCTACATTCTAAAAGAGACCACATATTTTTCTGAGCCTTCTGCTATTTTTTGTGGAGTGGAACCCAATGTGAGATTTCTAAATTATAAACGATATGGAAAACAATGATGTATAAATAATATAGTCGATGTATGAGTTATATAAGCGTTGTACACCTCATGTATAAGCATTGTATAAGTTGTATGTTCGATGTATAAGTTATATATGCGTTGTAAATTGATATATGTGTTGAAATAAATTGAAATGATATTGAAGTGAAATCAAAATATATATATATATATATATTCCCCTCGTCCACAGACCATGGACGATATATATTGGTTGTGATATTGTTCGGATTGGTTGATGTGAAATTTGGTGAATACCATGAATGGTTGATTGGAAATGATTGATTGTGTTTGAAATCCCAATAGGATTAGTATATGGGAAAATTCGCCTGCGTGCGAACTAGATATTGAAAATCCCCATTGTCAAAAACCGCGATGCTTTAAGGTAGAGCGAGGAGCCGTACTAAGGACGGTTCCGGTTTTAACTACCCTGCCGTTATGCTACCGAAATTTTCAATAATATTCTTGTGTTGGAATTATTTTCATGTGTTGAAACTATATTCGTGTGTTGAATAGAAATTCATGTATTGAATAGAAATTCATGTGTTGAATGAGTTCGTGTTTTGAAATAAATTATTTTAAAATAAAAATCACATTTTTATTACATATATATAGCCTATATAAAATATTAATATTGTAAATAAATTGTTTTAACACCAAAAATAACATTTTTACCTTATGTATAGACTATATAAAATAATCGTGTTTTGAAATAAATTGTTTTACAATAAAAATCACATTTTTATTATATATATAAACTATAGAAAATATTCATGTGTTGAATAAAGGATAGAACGATAAAAATCATATTTTATCATATGTGTGAAGTCGAAAACATTCATGTGTTGAATATATAGACTGAACAATAAAATCTACATTTTTATTGTGAATATGAAGTGTTAAAAAGGGTGATGTGTGGAATAAATATTTTTGATGATAAAAATATCATTTTTATCAAATATATAAAGTGGATATAGTTTTGAAATTGAAGAAAGGATTATATTTATATATATATATATATATATATATAAATATAATTAAAATAAATCGAATAACGAAGCTGCAGTTTGTGTTTTGAAACTGTGATTTCAAACGACTAGTGTAGGAGATCAGACCATCGGATTTTCCCAAAAACGAAACGGTTGGGTTTGCTTTGGAAATATCTTTCCAACGACACCAACTTTGTGAATATCCAATTGTTGGATTGTCTGGAATGTTTAATTCAAATCTTAAGAAAAACAGTGCCAAAATCGATTATATTTATATATATATAAATATAAATATAATTAAATTAAATCGAATAACGACGCTGTAGTTCGTATTTTGAAATCGTAACTTCAAATGATTGTATGGGAGATCCGACCATCGGGTTTTCCCAAAACTGAAACCGTTGGGTTCGTTTTGACAAGATCTTTCTAATGATATAAAATTTGTGAAGATCCAACAGTTAGATTTTCAGATATGGGTAAATCAAATCTGAAGAAAAACAGCGCCACAGCCGCGTTATGGCCTGAAGCGTCGTTTGAATGAATTGGCTATTTTTAAATAAATAAAAATAGCGATAAATCATGAGAAAATATAATAAACGATATGGAATGGAAATAAACTGAATTTGCTCGGTTTATGTCATATTTGATGGTTGAATGTGTTTGGCATGAAAATTTCATTAAAGAACAAAATTAGTGATGTCGAATAATTTAACCATTGAAATGAATTGATTTTGAAATTCTAAATATACGTGAATTATTTGAAAAGGCCGAGTTAATTATCATTTCAAATAATTGATCGACGATTGAAACTTGAAGATATGAAGACGGTGCAAGACCGATGATCTTCACGTCGAATGAAGGGGTGCTACTGATGCTCATGACAGGAGTAGCTACCTTGACGGGGATGAAGTAGTAGCCGTCCGGAGTACTTGTGGATTGTACGAATGTGCGAGGTATTGAGTGCCTCCGGTTTCGTTTAGACCCAGAATGAACGTGTAAATGGACTGTGTGTCTGACATAGGATTTTGTTCTGTGTTGATTGATCTCTATTAAATATATATCTGTTTGGCAGCGGAGGATTTATTCTCTTGCTTAATGCCCTTCTCTGAGACGTACGAGCTCAACGGTTATATATCGATAGAAATCAGTCGCATAGAGTGAATTGCCAGTGTGGCATGACTAAGTGGTAGATGATCAAGGCTTTTGTTGAAAAGCAAAGTCTTGTGGTTGATGATCAAAGCATGTCCTGTGTGGCATAGCTTTGTGTAAAACGTGAATTCGTGAGCCTCACACCCCGGTATGGACCAGAAACGGGAAAAGGATCCAGGGACGAAATGCGTTTCTTTCTAGTTAAGGTGGTGTCAGTGACCTACCAGCCCTGACATTTATATTATTTTCACCTGTGTGGTTGGTACTGTTGCGAGGCGCCTTGGATATATCGTTCAATCCGGGACCGATGGAGTCATTGGGCTCTTTTACGCCCCAAAGGGCGGGGAAATGTAGTGTTCAGGCATTTTAATCCACATCGGTAGACCGGCCCTGTGGCTCCTAAGCCTTGACTGAGTACTTGCCTGAGACTCGGGCTAGACAGTCTCGAATTCGGTGAGGACTATCTTTTTCCTCGGTTCATGACGGAAATCCAATTTCCAAATACGACATCGTGCGGTTTTGATTTTATACCTATATATGGCGACATAGTGGTATGGGGCATTAATGTTGTCTATGATTGATACTTATGATTGAAATTGTTTTTAAAACATATAAACACTAGTAATAATATCAAATACTTTTGTTTTATTTGTATCAAGCATATTTTGGCCATTATAAGGTAAAAATCTATCCTCCGGTTTGTGTTGCATTGTGTGATGGGAACTGAGTCTTATAATGACTTCATTTTTATAAAAAGCATTGCGATGTTTAAAAGACGTACTTGTTTTAAGGCACTGGCAATCCAATGGAGTAAATCCGTTCCGCGAAAGTGGCGTGGTCCTGTGATTAGCCATTTTTGAAAATGTATGAAGTAGATTTCTCATACCAGTCCCATGGCCGACTCGTAGTTTGTTTCACATGCAAACTCGGTTGCCCCGTTTTCTACACGGGAAGCCTTGTATTCAGGTTTTAGCAGGCTCTTTCTGGATAACTGGAGCTGAAGATGGATTCTATCATTTATCTCGTTTTATGTTGTTCAGCTCTTGTTGTACATATTTTGTTTTCTTTTTCGCTGTAGACATTTATGTATAGCTGAACTGTAATTGTACTAAGTATGATCCTATATACTGTGTAACTCTGATGATTTTATTTATCCAGTGTATTCTATTGTACATTATCCGGTGTATTTATTTATTTATGTTCTACTATTATCTTTTTATGTGTTATATTCCAAAGATTACCCTTGCACCGTCTTATCGGGGTTTGGGGTCGTCGCAAACATGGTATCAGAGCTTTGGTTAAGCTTAGTTCTGGAATATAACACATTAATGAACTCGTCAGAAATAGAACCAGTAGTGTTCTAGGACGAGTAACTCATTGCAGATAGGGTCAGTAATATCCTAGTATGAGTACAGCAGAATGAAATACACCTCGATAGACACATTTACATTCAAGTATATGTCTCTATGTTTTAAAATTACCTTTTTTTGTTGACCTGACACTTTGTCTACTATTTGCTGACATAGAAAATTAATGGCAGAAGAAATAATCCTATGGTTCAACAAATTAATGAGCCAGTTGTACTCCTTAGCCAGGATCGGAAATAGAAGCTCTATTGAAAAGATATCAAAATCTGGGTGGAGTACCATTCTCGGGCAATGAATCTATTATTCAAACTCAAGCTTGGATGAGTTCTGCTGAAAGAATTTTTGAAAGTTTCCAGCTGAGAGATGACCAGAAAACATTAGTGGCATCTTGGGCTCTCAAAGAAAATCGTTAATCTGGTGGGAAACGGTTACTAAGGATAATCCAGAAGGTAATATTACCTGGGATAGAATTAAAGAAATTTTCAGAAAAAGATTTATTCCCCCAGAAGCAACTGAGCGGTTATGTGATGAATTCTACTATTTGATACAAGGAGATACGAATATCCCAGAATATCATAAGAAACTCAATGAACTTTCTCATTTTGCCCCTCATCTAATTCAAGATCCAAAGAAGAAGAATCTGAGGTTTATTAATGGTCTTCAAAGAAGATACCAGAATAGTGTAATGGGGGCATGTGAAGCTTCATTTTTCTGAAATGATATAGATGGCTTATCGGTATGAAGATCTTGAAAGGCGAGGCCTTTTTGTCGATGAATAGGAAGTGAGTTTTAGTAACAAAAGGAAATTAGAAACTTATAGCCCTGAGACAAGTGCACAGCCCGAGGCCAGTACGAAGCCTGAGTTCAGAAAGAAGCCTAGATTCAATCGGGAAAAGGTTAAGTCTGAGAAAGAACCAGTAATGACTGCCATATGCAATAACTGCAATAAGCAAGGGCATTTGACCAGAAATTGTAAACCCTTGAAAATGCAGAAGAAGAAGGGGTCTAAACCCAATGAGAAGCAAGAGAAGTCTCATGGTTCAAGGGTATGCCATAAGTGTCACTAGGCAGGTCATCTTGCTAAAAATTGCCTGCTATCGGGAAAATCTGATGTAGTTCAGGTAAATAAAGTAGCAGAAGTTCCTGGATCCTCATCTAATCAGGAAAGGCCAGATGTGTTAGAAGGCACGCTTACTGTCAAAAACATTCCAGTTAAAGTACTATTTGATACAGGCGCATCGCGAAGCTTTGTTGCAAAGAATGCGGTTAAGAAACTGGATTTGAATTTGAAGAAGCTCAAAGAACCCATCACTGTCCATAATCCGGTTGGGGGATCCCTCGATCTTAGTTGGGTTTGTGGTGTACCTGTTTCTTTTTCTCATTATCGGTTTCCATGTATCTCAGTCGTCATGAATTTTACCGAATTCGACCTTATTTTAGGATTGGATTGGTTAACCAAATACAAAGCGGAAGTTAAATGTGCAGAAAGTGTTGTCAAGGTTAAAACGAAGCTTGCCAATATTGTAATTCCCTGTGAAGGTCCGAATTCTGATAGAAAGGATTTCTAGGCAGCTTTAGATGTTTCTCCTGCTCAACTAGAACCAGTTCCTGTCGTTCCTGAGAATATTTCGGTCGACGTTGAAAATATCCCAGTTGTTAAGAACTATGCGGATGTGTTAGAAGAAGTTGTTAGACTACCACCACAGAGAGAAATTGATTTTAAAATATCATTATTTCTGAATACACGGCCAGTAGTTCACGCTATTCGGAGGATGACCTTGAAGGAAAAAGAAGAGTTAGATAATCAGACTCGACATCTTGTATGGAAAGGTCTGATCGGGCCTAGTTTCTCTAATTGGGGAGAAGCAGTGGTATTTGTCCTGAAGTCATAAGGTACTCTCTGGCTATGTGTAGATTATCGTGACTTGAATAAGCAGACGCTGAAGAACAAATACCAATTGCCGCGGATTGATGATTTGTTGTACCGATTGAACGGAGCACAAGTGTTGTCACTAATGGACCTAGCTATAGGTTTCCATTAGCTTTGTATTGCCGAAGAGTGTGTTCCTTTAACATCATTTAGAGGCCCAGACTTATTCTATGAGTGGTTAGTAATGTCGTTCGGCTTATGCAACGCTCCAGCATATTTTGTCGATTTGATGAACCGGGTATTCAGGGGAGTATTGAATAAATTCGTTTTTGTTTTCATTGATGATATACTGATCTTCTCTAAGTCAGAAAGCGAACATGAAAAGCATTTGGAACAAGTGTTAGAAATTCTGAGAAAGAATGTGTTGAAAGCAAAGTTTTCCAAATGTATATTCTGGCAAAAAGAAGTCAAAATTCTTGGCCACGTCGTGTCAAAACAAGGAATTTCAGTGGATCCCAGTAAAATCACTGCTATTCAAAATTGGAAACAGCCTTGTATGCCCACAGAAGTCAGAAGTTTTCTCGGGTTGGCCAGTTATTATCGGAAGTTCGTTAAGAATTTTCAGAAGATATCCAGTCACTTAACAAAGCTTACTAAGAATCATTCGAGATTCAACTGGACTCCCGAATGTGAGGCAGCTTTCCAGGAGCTGAACTTAAAATTGATGACTGCTCCACTACTCACAATTATTGACAGCAATCAAGATTTGAAAGTCTGGACTGATGCTTCTAAAGAAGGCCTGGGCGCAGTGTTAATGCAAAGCGGCCATGCAGTCGCTTATGCTAGCCGTCAATTGAAACCACATGAAAAGAATTATGTAACTCATGATCCTGAGTTGCTAGCTATTATGTTTGCTATGAAAATCTGGAGGCATTATCTATTGGGTGAGAAGTTTGAATTATACACTGATCATCAACCATTGAAGTATTTATTCACCTAGAAAGATCCATATATGAGGCATCAGCGTTAGTTAGATTTTCTCGTGGCATATGATCTTGATATTTTATACACTCTGGGAAAAGCCAATGTTGTAGCTGATGCGCTCAGCAGGAAGAATGTGATCATCGCCAGTATTGCCATTACACCATCGTTGATTGATGAAATAGCTATTCTTCAGAAAGACGATAGTTTTATTAAGGAGATGATCAGAAGAATTTAAAAGGCCGAAGTCTCCAGTTTCCAAGTGGATGGTGCAGGAGTTCTGAGGTTGAAAGGTAGAATTTGTGTTCCCGACAATCTTGATTTCAAAAGAGAAGTAATGGATGAGAGCCACAAGTCCAAACTGAGCATCCACCCAGGGGTTAGTAAAATGTACAATGGCCTCAAGCGAACTTTCTGGTGGAGGGCAATGAAAAGAGATTTCTCTATATATGTTAGCCGGTGTTCTACCTGTCAACAAGTCAAAAGCGATCAGTAGAAGCTCGCTGGATTGTTGCAACCTTTGGAAATTCCAGGTGAAAAGTGGGAACAGATTTCTATGGATTTCATAGATGTTTTGCCCAGAACCAAGAAAGGAAATGACAATATTTGGGTAATCATAGATCGTTTCACGAAGACCGCCCATTTCATACCTGTCAAATCGAATAGAACTGCTCAAAATCTGGCGCATATTTATTTCAAGGAAATAGTTAGGTTGCACGGAGTTCCCATGAGCATCGTTAGTGATCGTGAACCGATTTTTTCCAGTAAATTCTGGGAAGCATTCCAAGAAGAATTGGGAACGAAACTGAACTTGAGCACCACTTATCATCCTCAAACAGATGGTCAAACTGAGAGGGTGAATCGTATTCTTGAAGATCTATTGCAGGCTTGTATTATTGATTTTGGTGGATCATGGGAAGACCACTTACATTTGGTTGAATTCTCATATAATAATAGCTACCAGGCGAGCTTAAAAATGTCACCATTCGAAGTATTGTATGGTAGACCGTGCTGATCCCCTTCTTGTTGGGTTGAACCTGGTAACAGACTTGTATTGGGGCCTAATATGATTCGCGATGCTGCGGACAAAGTCGATTTCATTAAGAAACGATTACTAGTCGCCCAAAGCCGACAGAAAACTATGCAGATAAAAGAAGAAAAGATATATCATTTGTTGTTGGCGACTATGTGTATTTGAAGGTATTTCCGATGAGAGGAGTCATCCGATTCGGTAAAATGGGGAAATTGGCGCCCAAATTCATTGGTCCATTTCCTACTCTAGAACGGATTGGAACTCTCGCATATAGGGTTCAATTTCCTATTTGGTTGCCTGGAGTGCATGATGTATTTCATGTATCTCAACTACGAAAACATGTGCATGATCCAGATCTCGTTGTAGAAGAAGCCGCACAACAGGATTTGGAAATCACTCCAGAATTGGCAATTAGAAGAGAGCCATTAAAGATTATTGGCAAAGAAACAAAAGAGCTGAGTAACAAGAAGGTTCACTTAGTCAAAGTGCAATGGAGTCTAGATCCGCGAGATTGTACTTGGGAAACTGAGGAGAGCATTAAGAAAGCCTATCCTAAGTGCAGGGTGGATGTCTATGATTGACTCTGGTGCAATGTACATCTACCATATTTTGCATTTCCATTCTGTTCTTTACTTTGCTGTTGTTTTCTTTGCATTGATGTAAACCTTTTAATTATATAGTCTGATTAATTTAAAAGAGTATATGAATAAATTGGTATATTTTTGATAAGTTAAAAACAAATTGATTTTTGTTTGTGTTGGGTGATTGTGAATTTGATTAATTGAATTATTCGAATGATAGTTAATTTAATCAACGAAGGAATGGTAAATTTATGCAATTAAATCACACATTGAACTAGTTTAAAAAAAGATAGAACTACATACATGTGCACTATATATGTTTGAACAGGTAAATGGATTAGCTGTTGAGTAAAGAAATTATTTGCGTGCCCGACAAATAGGTAAACCTTAATGAGTTGGTTGCTCGATTTTGTTATTATATCAACTCCTGTGAATGCCATTGGATGCGGAGTGCTGGTTGTTCTGTGTGTAGTAGTAAACGTCACCATATGATAGTAACGATTAATTTTGAACTACACTACATGGCATACTTCTTGAGGATAGGCATACTTCATCATATACCACATAAGCATTTGGAGCTTGTGTGACGAGGTTGAAGATTTATCGTACGAGCGAGAGGTTTGTATGGAGATGACTATATTTTACAGGTTGAATTGATGACTGATATGGACCATATAAAATATAACGGTAAATTGACAGATTAATAAAAAACCCCACACGGGTCTGGAGATGACAATAAACACGTCTCTCTGGTCATTAAGGCACAAAAACCATTTATAGGGTGACGAGAATTTATTCTCTGGAGTTACGATCTATACACCCCCCTATGGACACCGGAATATATCACTATAAATATGCGCATGCCTATTAGGATTTATTAGGTACCTAATACGGCCCAATAAATTCCCAAACCCCTCCCCGTACAAAGGAGATTATGGCGAAATTTTTCGAAAATTTAGGGTGTTAGCCAAATTTTTGAAGAATTTGAAAATTCTTAGAAACTAAAAAGTTGGAGAATGGAAGCCAGATTGAAAGTAGAGTTAGTTAATCAAACCACTTTCGACTTTATTCCTTTTCAGGGAAGAAAAGTTTTAAGTAGGGGAGACTGTAACAACCCGGAAAATCTGAACCAGTTCAATTTTTTAATTTCGCTAATTTAGTGGATTTTAAATATTTAAAATAAATTATTTTAAATAATAATGACGAAAAGTATGTTTGAATCGACGTTTGAAAATAAATATAATTATTTTAAATTATAAACAAGGCCTGAAATGGCGCGGCAGTTACAAAATTTCAATTCAAACTTTGGCTGATTGTACCGGGTGCAAAATAAAACGGATTTTAGTGAAACCAAAAATATTTAAATCTTTTAGTGAATATGTTTCTAATAAATCTGAAAAATCGAAGTTTCGTAGCGGGAGTCAAAAGTTATGGCCAAATGAATTTTCAGAAAGGTCGCTATAGAGAATATATCGCCCTTGAAAATAGACATTTTGCAATCGACCTCGGAATTCGACAAAACTACTTTTGTTAGATCTGGGATGTGAAGTTATTGCTAGGTTTCAAATTTCATAATTTTTGAAGTTAATATGTGAGAGTGGCGAAGAAAAATGTTTTTGGTGAATTTTGTTAAATTGGATCGACCAGAAAAGGGCCATTTTTCAAACGGTCTCAGAATTCGATGAAACTAGTTTTATTGGGACCGTATCATCAAAACATAGCTGGATTTATTTTTCTGGAATTTTTAGAATCAGTATGTGGCCCCGGCAAATTGAAATGTACGTTCAAATCAAAAAATTGAATGTTTTATATTTTAATTTGAAGGAAAACTAACTGAAACAGTTGAATGGGCCAACATAACATATCCCATTGTGTAAGGAATAGGGGTATTTAGCTAGGGACGATAGTCGTTGGGTTTGGATTGAAGTTCGTATTAGAAAACCCCTTTTTAAAATACGATATATCTCTCGGCCAATCAGAAAATTTATATAAAAAAAACAAAGAAAAGGCGTATTCTCTCTCCCCGACGTCGACTGAAGGCGGAAAAGCATTCTCCCCTTCCCATCCATTTTCTAGCTGATCCATCGCGAATTACCACCTGACCTAGTTAAGCTTTTTGTAGATCTTCCCGAGCTCTTCAAATCCATCTATGCCACGCCCCTCCTCGTCGCTCCTACCTCGAGAATCGTGCCTCCAAAGTCCGCCACTTCCAACCGCCACCGCCGCTTCCTGGCCAGATCGAACTGGACCCCAACACCCTGCGCCTGAAGCCCTCTCCTCCCTCTGCGACGTGGCAAAGTCCGATCGTGCAACCGCTACACGGTTTGATCAGAAAATCGAAACCTAGTTTTGAACAAAACATTGAAGGTAAGGGCTATATTTTATTTTATAGTTTGTAGCACTTTAAAGCGCTACGGTTTTTTATTTCATTGCAAAAATCATATCTTTCTCGTGTGTTGACGAAATTCAGTGAAATAACAGACAATGGACTGGTGTGGACGTCTTCTACATTCTAGAAGAGACCGCATATTTTTTTTGAGCCTTCTGCTATTTTTGGTGGAGTGGAACCCAATGTGAGATTTCTAAATTATAAAGGGTATGGAAAAAAATGATGTATAAATTATATAGTCGATGTATGAGTTATATATAAGCATTGTACACCTCATGTATAAGCGTTGTATAAGTTGTATGTTCGATGTATAAGTTATATATGCATTGTAAAATTGATATATGTGTTGAAATAAATTGAAATGATATTGAAGTGAAATCAATATATATATATATATATATGTATATGAATATATATATATTCCCCTCGTCCACAGACCATGGACGATATATATTGGTTGTGATATTGTTTGGATTGGTTGATGTGAAATTTGGTGAATACCATGAATGGTTGATTGGAAGTGATTGATTGTGTTTGAAATCCCAATAGGATTAGTATATGGGAAAATTCGCCTGCATGTTAACTAGATATTGAAAATCCCCATTGTCAAAAGCCGCGAGGTTTTAAGGTAGAGCGAGGAGCCGTACTAGGGACGGTCCCGGTTATAACTACCCTGCCATTATGCTGCCGAAATTTAATCTTCATGTGCGAACTAGATATTGAAAATCCCCATTGAAAATAACATTTTTATTATATATATAGCCTATATAAAAAAATTTGTATTTTAAATGAACTGTTCTAACACAAAAAATAACATTTTTACCTTATGTATAGACTATATAAAATAATCGTGTTTTGAAATAAATTGTTTTACAATAAAAATCACATTTTTATTATATATATAAACTATAGAAAATATTCATGTGCTGAATAAAGGACTAGAACGATAAAATCATATTTTATCGTATGTGTGAAGTCAAAAACGTTCATGTGTTGAATATATAGATTAACAATAAAATCTACATTTTTATTGTGAATATGAAGTGTTAAAAATGGTGATGTGTGGAATAAATATTTTTGATGATAAACATATCATTTTTATCAAATATATAAAGTGGATATAGTTATGAAATCGAAGAAAGGATTATATATATAAATATATAATTAAAATAAATCGAATAACGAAGCTGCAGTTCGTGTTTTGAAACCGTGATTTCAAACGACTAGTGCGGGAGATTCGGCCATCGGATTTTCCCGAAACCGAAACCGTTGGGTTCGCTTTGGAAATATCTTTCCAGCATCACCGACTTTGTGAAGATCCAATGGTTGGATTGTCTGGAATGTTTAATTCAAATCTGAAGAAAAACAGCGCCAGAATCGATTATATATATATATATATATATAATTAAATTAAATTAAATCGAATAACGACGCTGCAGTTCGTATTTTTAAATCGTAACTTCAAACGTTTGTACTGGGAGATCCGACCGTCGGATTTTCCCAAAACTGAAACCGTTGGGTTCGTTTTGAAAAGATCTTTCTAACGATATAAAATTTGTGAAGATCCAACGGTTAGATTTTCAGATATGTGTAAATCAAATCTGAAGAAAAACAGCGCCACGGCCGCGTTATGGCCTGAAGCGTCGTTTGAATGAATTGGATATTTTTATATAAATAAAAATAGCGATAAATCGTGATAAAATATTATAAACGATATGGAATGGAAATAAACTAAATTTGCTTGGTTTATGTGATATTTGATGGTTCAATGTGTTTGGCATGAAAATTACACTAAAGAACAGAATTAGTGATGTCGAATAATTTAACCATTGAAATGAATTGATTTTGAAATTCTAAATATACGTGAATTATTTGAAAAGGCGGAGTTAATTCTCATTTCAAATAATTGAACGACGATTGAAAGTCGAAGATATGAAGACGGTGCAAGACAGATGATCTTCACGTCGAATGAAGGGGTGCTACTGATGCTCATGACCGGAGCAGCTACCTTGACGGGGCTAAAGTAGTAGCCGTCCGGACGTACTTGTGGATTGTACGGATGTGCGAGATATTGAGTGTCTCCAGTTTCGTTCAAATCCAGAACGAACGTGTAAATGGACTGTGTGTCTGACATTGGATTTTGTTCTGCGATGATTGATCTCTATTAAATATATATCTGTTTGGTGGCGGAGAATTTATTCTCTTGCTTAACGGCCTTCTCTGAGACGTACGAGCTCAGAGGTTATATATCAATTGACATCAGTCGCATAGAGTGAACTGCCTGTGTGGCATGCCTAAGTGGCAGATGATCAATGCTTCTGTTGAAAAGCAAAGTCCTGTGGCTGATGATCAAAGCACGGCCTGTGTGGCATAGTTTTGTGTATAACGTGAATTCGCGAGCCTCACACCTCAGTATGGACCAAAAACGGGAGAAGGATCCAGGGAGGACATGCGTTTCTTTCTTGCTAGGGTGGTGTCAGTGACCTAGCAGCCATGACATTTATATTATTTTCGCCTGTGTGGTTGTTGCTGTTGTAAGGCACCTCGGATATATCGGTCGATCCGGGACCGATGGAGTCATTGGGCTCATTTACGCCCCAAAGGGTGGGGAAACGCAGTGTTCAGGCATTTTAATCCACATCGGTGGACCGGCCCTGTGGCTCCTAAGCCTTGACTGAGTACTTGCTTGAGACTCGAGCTAGACAGTCTCGAATTCGGTAAGGACTATCTTTTGCCTCGGTTCATGAAGAAAATCCAATTTCCAAATACGACATCGTGCGGTTTTGATTGTATACCTATATGGCGACATAGTGGTATGGGGCATTAATGTCGTCTATGATTGATACTTATGATTGAATTTTTTTTTGAAACATATAAACACTAGTAAAAATATCAAATACTTTTGTTTTATTCATATCAAGCATATTTTGGCCATTATAAGGTAAAACTCTATCCTCCGGTTTGTGTTGCATTGTGTGATGGGAACTGAGTCTTATAATGGCTTCATTTTTATAAAAAGCATTGCGACATTTAGAAGATGTACTTGTTTTAATGCACTGGCAATCCAATGGAGTAAACCCGTTCCGTGAAAGTGGCGTGGTCCTGTGATTAGCCATATTTGAAAATGTGTGAAGTAGATTTATCATACCAGTCCCATGACTGACTCGTAGTTTGTTTCACTTGCATACTCGGGTGCCCCTTTTTCTACACGAGCAACCTTGTATTCAGGTTTTAGCAGGCTCTTTCTGGATAGATGGAGCTGAAGATGGATTCTATCATTTATCTCTTCTTATGCTGTTCAGCTCCTGTTGTACATATTTTGTTTTCTTTTCCACTAGTGTAGACATTTATGTATAGCTGAACTATATTTGTACTAAGTTTGATCCTATATACTATGTAACTCTGATGATTTTTTTATCTAGTGTATTCTATTGTACATTATCTGGTGTATTTATTTATTTCTGTTCTACTGTTATCTGTTTATGTGTTATATTCCAAAGATTACCCTTGCACCGTCTTATCGGAGTTTGGGGTCGTCACAGATTAATAACTATTTTAGTTCTCATACTAGTCACATGACTGACCTGGAGTTTATTGTTTTAACCTAAACTCTGGGTGCCCTTATTTTGAGAGGAGCAGCTAGTAGTTTTGGTTTTGCAGTTTTATATTCATAGGAACCTGGTTTACAGCTGGAATGATATCCGGAAAGCTTTATATCCGTATATCTCATTCAGTTGTGCTTTGCATTATTTTCCGCTGCTATATAATGTATTGTAATCTCTGATATTTTTCTGATGTATATTATTTGTTTGTACTCTGTATATTCTTGTAATCTGATGAATTGTTGTAATTAACAATGAAATGTTTTTCTGTTTTGCGTTCCAATGCGTCGTGTTCTCAAAACAATCAGGCGTTTCGAACGGTCTTGGTCAGTTCAGTGATCGATTTGGATCGAGTGAAATTCCTTTTCGTTAAAGTTGGTATTAGAGCTCTGGGTTACAGAGCTCGGAGAACAAGTCACGTTAGAACCGAACGAAAGAATTCATTAATGATTGGGTTAGTAATACCCAATGAGAATTACTCGTTAGAGATAGGATCAGTAGTATCCTAGAATGAGTGTGAAGAGTATATTTTAAAAATGAAAACAATTTTGTTTTGAAAATTTAAACTTTATTCAACGTATTTGAATATTTATTTTAAATTAATTTGAACAATCCAATATATAAAGATTTTGCATATACGCCTTGCAAACGTGTATTCGATGTTTTAATATACTGGATAGATATAGAATCACACTCTAGTCGCCCGGAGTTGACACTGATGATAGCAGCTGCATCATTAGTGGATATATGTTCGAGTGACGAAAGTGGGATTTCTATATATTTCCAATTGACTGGTGTGAGAACCAAAATTGGATAGGGCCTATTATTGTGATTTGGCACAAAAAATGTGATTTTTGACTATATATCAAAGTTATGTGATTGAAAAGATAATCAACTAATTGATTGCGGATTGCGTTGTTTGATTAGTGGTCGATTAATTAAAATTTGAACCTTTAACCAAATCGAACCAAATATTGAATTGTATTGAAAATTTGTCACATATGCATGCATATACATGTACTTACATTGAACAGGTCATAGCAAGGAGGCTAGAGAAGAGGAACAAAATTGTTTGCCCGACAAATAGGTACATGTTTATTGTATTTCTTGTGTTTGGATGATTTTATGAGCCGATTGGCTGTTTCTTTTTTTGGGATTGATGAGGGCCATGGGAGGCTATTTGAAACATCCCGAAGTGCCCGGTGCAGGGGAGGTTATGGTGAAATTTTTCGAAAATTTAGGGTGTTAGACAAATTTTTGAAAAATTTGGAAAGTTCTAAAAACTAAAAAGTTGAAGAACTTAAGCCGTAATGAAAATAATGAAAGTTGAGTTGATTAGTTAAACAACTTTCGGCTTTGTTCCTTTTCGTGGACGAAATGTTTTAAGTAGGGGAGATTGTAATAACCCGGAAATCTGAGCCAATTTAAATTTTCTATTTTGGCAATTTTAGCAAATTTTGATTATTTAAAATGAATTATTTTAAATAATAACGACGAGAAATTTATTTTGAATAGAATTAGAACGTATATATTTATTTGAATCGTCGTTAGAATATAAATATTTATTTTTATTTATAAAAGGAATTGAAAATGGCGCGGTAGTTTGAAAATTCAATTTCAAAGTTCAAATGAATGTACTGGATTCAAAATAAACAGGATTTTAGCGAAACCAAAAATATTAGAATCTAATAGAGAATATCTTTCCAACGAATCTGAAAAATCGAAATCTCATTGTGGGAATCAAAAGATACATCCAGTTGAAGATTCAGAATAGTCGTTGTGGAGTTCTGGTCCTTTAAAATGGAAATTTTGCAAACGACCACGGTTTTCGACGAAGCCACTTTTGTTGGATCCGTGATGTCAAGTTATTGCTAGGTTTAAAAATTCGTGATTTTCTGAATCAATATGTGAGCGTGGCAAAGGAAAACACGTTTGACCAGTTTCACTTGATTTTAATCGACTGGAAAATGGCCATTTTTCAAACGACCTCAGAATTTGACGAAATTAGTTTTTTAGGACCGTATCGTCAATACGAAGCTAGGAAATATTTTTCGGGAATTTTTAGAATCCATATGTGGCCCCGGTAAATTGAAATGTGCGTTCAAATTCAATATATAGATTTATATTTTGAATTTGACGAAAACTAATCGATACGATCGAATCAGCCTACGATACATATTTCATTGGGTTCGGAATGGGGATAATTAGCTAGGGACGACAGGCGGTGGGCCTCTAAGAGGTCGAATAAAAAAGTCAACTTTTTGAAATTAAATAATTAAATAAATATGTAATATAACTCAACCCCCCTATCTCTCTCCTCATTCCCCCAAAACCCGATTTAGTATAAAAAAAGGAAAAAGGGGGAAACGACGGAGGGGGGAGCCACCGCCGCTCCTGTCACTGGCCGCCGGCCATCTCCGCCGCCCTCCGATCAATCTGAGAACCACCTCCTTGCACGCAACCCAGCGCGACCCCTTCTCCTCCTCACCCATTCAAGCTTCAAAACCGCAACCGCCTGCTCCTCTTCCACCTTCGCGTGCCACCACTGCCCTGACGCCGGCGAGATATTCCCCCCATTTGCTGTAAGCCCTTCTTTTATTTTTATTTTTACATTTTTTGTTTTGTTTTAATTTATTTTAAATATTTAGCTTAGTTTAATCAATTTAAAATCTGATTTGTATATCGATAGATTAGTGTTAGAAATACTATTTTTACTTGTAAAAATATGATTTTATACTATGAAAGAAATAATTTTTGTTAATAAAAAGTTTGACTTTTAGTTATACAAAGATTTGATTTTTGAAAACGGGAAGTTCAGATTTTTATAAAGTAAAAAGGCGAAATTTTTATCGATATAAAGTTTAGATCTTTATTCATATGAAGTTAAGATTTTTAACACTTTAAAAGTATGATTTTTAACGAAGTAAAAATACGATTTTTTATATCATAGGAAGAATAAAAATATGATTTTTATTATTGTAGAGTAATAAAAATATAATTTTTATTATATTACTAGAAGTATAAAAATAGAATTTTTATCTATATAGTAGCAGTATAAAAATAGAATTTTTATCTATATTGTACCGGTATAAAAATGTGATTTTTATCCATATAGATTGATTATAAAAATGTGATTTTTATATATGTAGTGGCTACGGACAATGAAATTGACAAAAGGCGAACACGACGAAGAATTCTACATATGAAGAGTCGTGGTATTGGAATAGCTAGCCAGTGAGAACTCCTCACTTTTAATTTATTTTCTAGTTGAAATATAAGCTAAGATGCAGACGGTGTTTAGTAGCACCCGACACCCGTCGTCCACAGACCATGGATGACTTTTTTGTTTGATTGCTGTGTTGTGAAACTTGATTGTGTAATGTGGAATGAAATAAAATATTTTATAGTGGAAAATATTTTATAGTTAAAAATATGATTCTTAACGTGTATATAAAATAAATAGTAATAAACAAATTGGACAATTTGTTTATATACACTGATTTGACTGATATTGATTAGGATGATAAATTTTACACATCGCCCAACTGCACAAATAAAATATGTGTTTGTTGATTTGAAACCCCACACATGTATTGGGATGATATTTGACGTACACTAATCCCGATTGTTTAGTTGCATGTCAATCGATGGGTTGACAGACTGTGTAAGCGATAATTATTTATATTTAATGCTTATGCAGTTGTGTGGTGCACTCTGGATGGTGGTTGATTATTTATCGTTGCTATTATATACATGTGTTGTAGAAAATCAATATAATTAACATTATATGGTAATTGATTGGGCCTCATTCCAATTTAGAAAATAAATTCATGTATTGAATTGAAAATAAATTCATGTGTTGAGTAGAGAATAAATTCATGTGTTGAATTGAAAATAAATTCATGTGTTGAGTAGAAAATAAATTCATGTGTTGAATTGAATAGAAAGAAAATTCATGTGTTGAATAGAATAAACATTCATGAGTTGAATAAAAGCCATGTTGGTTAGATGTGCGCCATTTTGACGTGAACGATATTTATATCGATTTTATTCGTTTTAATAATGAATATAGAAAAGGAGGTGATTTCAAAATATAACATTTTGAAAATAGTATCATTTATAGATTAATGATATGGAATATTCAATTTTGATTAGAAATTGAATATGAAGTTGAAATCGTTTTGAAAATGAATTTAAAACGATTTATAAAATACGTTTTGAAAGGAAATCAACGAAATATAAATTATATATATATATTATATATATATATAATCGCCTGAATAGAACGTGCCGCGCTGCGGTAGTTCGCGAATTTCGACCATTGACTTCGAGTGGACGTTACGGGAGATCCGACTGTCGGATTCTCCTAAATCCGGAACCGTTGGGTTCGTATCGAAAAGAGCATTCTAACGAATATTAGAGTTTTGAAATCTAACTTTTGGATTTGGAATTATGTCCAAATCAAATTTGAAAAAGGTCGCTGTAAGTGCAGTTCGATGGCCATTGATGGAAATCGACTGTTCGGGCCTTGATAAAATTATTAAAAATAGTAATAATTTGTGTTAAATCATAAGAAATGATTTGTGAAGAATTGGGATGAAAAACTCCATATTTGAAAAGAAAAAAATAGATTTTTATCGAAATGAACTAGTTTTGAACTAGAATTAAAATCAATTTATTTTTGAAATAAATAAATTGAATATGAAAAGGGTTTTAAAAGTAACCAGAATTTCCAGTAATTGAACTAGAATGGATTTGAATCGAAATTGTCTTTGGAATATTTCGATGTTGGATTTCGTGATTATACAAATATTGTTATTGAAATTTGAAAGATATATTTATATCGTTATTTCCAATACAATATTTGTTGGTCGTAGAATTTGATATTGAATATAAGCCGATTTATTTTCTATTCAGAGCCTTGTATTTAATATCAAATGTGAATTGGGTTTGCCGTGAATGGTGTCTTCATTAACACTGTTCTTAAGCCCAGTTGAGAAAAAGATTAAATCTTTTTATTTAGATTTAATGAAGTGTACCAATTAAATGGCATTTAATTGGAATTGAATTTGAATTGATTTTTGGGTTTATCGTGAATGGTGTTTTAAATAACACTTGTTCTTTAACCCGATAATTAATGGAATGTGATTTTGGGTTTACAGTGATCCGTGTTTTAAACGACATTGGTTCTTTAACCCAGTTAAAGACAGGATATGATTTCCCAAGTTAAATAATCATTAATAATGATTATTGGGAAGATTAAAACTAAGTGGAGTTTTAATGAATCTTTAATTAGATTGAAGTGATCGAGAATGGAGTATCACCAGTTTTGCTCCAGGCGATAGTTAAATCTTTCATTAGATTTGAACGTGAAATGATAATTGAATTTATTGATGACACCTTGGTGTTAGATATGAAGTATGACCAGTTTTTCTTCATGGGATGAATAGGTTGGGATTGGGAAATAAAATAAATGATTACTTCGGTGTGGTTCGCTGATCCCGACTAGTTTGAATTGATATTCAAAGAAGATTAAAGAATAAATTTAAAGAATTTATTTTTGATAAAATTAATGGGAACCTTTCCCAAAGTGTAAGAATATTTGAATAAAAGAATATTATGAATTGGAATGAGGCGTATGTTGTGTTTGTGTAACACTTGTTTATTATATACGCGAGTTATCAAAAAGACCGGGTTTATCCCATTCTGAATAACTAATTCGACGTGGTGTCGAGGATGAAAATGGTGGTTGAAGACCGGAGGTCTTCAACGTTGTTTGGGTGGTTACTGATGATCTTGATCGGGCCGCACACCCAAGAGGAGGGAATCAGTTGGTGATCGTCAAGACGTACTTGGAGATCGATGGATATGCGAGGTATTATGTGCCTCTGGCTTTGTTCAGACCCAGAACGAACTTGTAAATGGACTGTATGTCTGACATTGGATTTTATTCTGTGTGATTGATTTCTATTAAATATATATCTGTTTGGCGGCGGAGAATTTATTCTCTTGCTTAACGCCCATCTCTGAGAAGTACGAGCTTAGGGGTTATATATTGATGGATATCAATCGCATGGAGTGAATTGCCTGTGTGGCATGCCTAAGTGACAAATGATCAAGGCTTCTGTTGAAAAGCAGAGTTTTGGGGTGGATGATCAAAGCACGGCCTGTGTGGCATAGCTTTGTGTAGCGTTGATTTGCGAGCCTCACACCTCGGTTGTGAACCACAAACGGGAGAGGACCTCAGAGATGACATGCGTTTCTTTCTAGTTAGAAGTGGCGTCAGCGGTTTGACACACCCTAACGAGTTTGACTTATGTGGTTGTTGCTGTTGTGAGGTGCCTCGGATATATCGGTGACTGTGTGGAGCCGATGGAGTCATATTGCTCATTTACGCCCCAAAGGGTGGGGAAACACAGTGTTCATGCATTTTAATCCACATCGATGTACCGGCCCTGACGATCCAAGGGTCACTCGATCTCTGATCCTGAGGCTCGGGCTAGAGAGTCTCGAATCGGTGAGGACTATCTTTTGCCTCGTTTCACAGATGGAAATCCAACTTCCAGTACGTGACTTTGCGGTTTTGATTGTATACCTATATATGGCGACATAGTGGTATGGGGCACTTATGCCGTCTATGATTGATACTTATGATTGAAATTGTTTAGAAACTATACACTTATAGTAATATCAAAATAATCTATTTTTAAACGTATCAAGCATTCTTTGGCTATTATAAGGAAAAACCCTATCCTCCGGCTTGTGTTGCATTGTGTGATGGGACCTAGGTCTTATAATAGCTTCGTTTTTCTTTCTTTAGCATTGCTTTGTTTGTTTTATGCACTGATATTCTTGGGAGGAAACCCATTCCGTGTTATACGGCGTGGTCCTTTGATTTACCTAACTTTAAAATAAAGATTAATAACTGTTTTAGTTCTCACAACAGTCACATGACTGACCTGGAGTTTATTGTTTTAACCTAAACTCTGAGTGCCCTTATTTTGACACGGGCATCTAGTAGTTTTGGTTTTGCAGACTTATATTCACAGGAACCTGGTTTACAGCTGGAATGATATCCGAAAAGCTCTGTATCCGTATATCTCCTTCAGTTTTGTTTTGTATTATGTTCCGCTGCTATGTAATGTGTTGTAATCACTGAAATTTATCTAATGTATATTATTTATTTATACTCTGTATATTCTTGTAATCAGATGAATTGTTGTAACTAACAAAGAAATGTTCTTCTGTTTTGCGTTTCAATGTGTCGTGTTCTCAAAACCATCAGGCGTTGCGATCGATTTGGATCGAGTGAAATTCCTTTTCGTTACAATCCTAGAATGAGAAACTCCTTTGAGATAGGGTTAGTAATGCCCTAGAATGAGTTGAGAGTGACACATTTATAAGTAACGTATTTGTGATTATAATATAATCCGATCTTCGAAAATATATTTTGGAATATATATAAAAAATTATATGTTTAGAAATAAAAATAATCAATTACTTATTTATGTGATTGTTTGATTTCTTGTTTGATCATTTACGACGTCTGATTTATATAAATTAGGCGAAACCTTCGGCTATTTGGGACATTGAATTTAAGAAAACACTTTTTATTTGAGTTAAGTTAAACTGAATTACAAATTTAGATAAAATTGGATATACATACATACATACATATATATATATATGTTGAGCAGATTAATGGCTTAGCATTAAGTAGAGAAATAAACTGTGTTCCCGACAAGCATGTGCACCTCAATGAGTTGGTTGTGCAATTTTATTATTATATAACTACGGTGAGTGATTTGGATGCGTTGTGATGGTTGTACTGTGTGAATTTAAAATATACGCCATAGGATAGTAACAAGTAAATTATGAACTACACCGCATAACATACCACTGAACACAACAAAGCATATCATATTACACGTAAGCATTTGGCGCTTATATGACGAGGTTTAGATTACCATATGAGTAAGATGCTTGTATGGCAAGGACTGAATTATAGGTTGAGCCAAAGACGGATAATGGACTTAATAATTTATAACGGTAAATTGCAGGATTTAATAACAAACCCTACATGGGTCAAGAGATGACAAAAATGTACATGTCACTCTTGTTTTAGTTACGGCACATGAATTATGATTAATTCCCATCACCGGGTCAAGGGATGATTTTTTACACATCTCCCTTGAGCATAGATAACTCACGTTTTGTTTTGTATGTGATATATTGATTTACTGGATGCCTTATAAAACCCAATAAATTTTTCTAGACTATCCCGTACAAAGGAGGTAATGGCGAAATTTCTTAGAAATTTAGATTGTTAGCTGAATTTCAGAGAAATTTGAAAGTTCCTAGAAACTGAAAAGTTAAAGAACTAAAGCCAGAATGAAAGTAGAACTAGTTAGTTAAACAACATTCAGCTCCGTTCTTTTTCGAGGACGAAAATGCTTTAGGTGGGGGAGGTTGTAACAACTCGTATTTTTGGAACCAATTTAAAATTTATTTTTAATCGATTTTCATAGAAATTAAATATTTTATACGATTTATTTTGAGAACAAATGACTTAAAATTTATTTTAAACAAAGTTTGAGCGTATAAATTTATTTTAATTATAAAACGAGCTTGAAATGGCATGGAAGTTTGAAATTTTAATTTTAAATTTCAAATGAATGTACAAAATTCAATATAACTCAGAATTTGATGAAACAAGAAATGTTGAAATATTTTAACTGTAATTTTCTAACAAATGTAAGAAAATGAGATTTCACTTTAAAAATTATAAGTTATGTCCAGTTTAAATTTCAAAATAGCTGCTATAGAACTTATATATATTTTAATAATATACATAGCCCTTAAAAATAGGCATTTTGCAAAAGATCTCCATTTTTGAAAAAAACCACTTTTGTTGAATCCGGAATGCCAAATTATTGTCAAGTTTAAATTTTCAAGTCATTTGGATTAAGTATGTGAGCGCAGTAAATTTAAACGCGTTTTCAATTTCAGTTTGAATTTACTAAGCCAGTTAAAAAGGCCATTTTTCAAACGGACTCCAAATTCAATAAAATTAATTTTGTTAGGACCGTATTGTCAAAACATAGCTTGGTATCAATTTTCATAATTTTTGGAGTTAGTTTGTAGCCCTGTTAAATTAAAATGTATGTTCAAATTTAATATTGACCGTTATATTAATTTATACTTTAATTTTGATAAAAACTGATCAAAAAGGTCGAATTGGCTTTCAAAACATGTCCTATTGTGTTCAGAATGGGGGTATATGGTTAGGAACGACAGTCGTTGGGTTTGATTTGGAGTTCGGAATAATATCGAGATAATTTGTGAATTAAATAATTATATATATATATATATGTGTGTGGGTGTGTGTGTGTGTGTGTGTGTGCGTGCATGTGTGTGTGTTCATTAACTCTCCCTCATTAAACCCAAATTCTCCTTCGTTAATTATCCGCCGCCGTCACTCATCAATGGACGCACCAAATTGTCCCAATTTCTAACCCAAAATTCCCCCAATCCGCGAAGAATTAATCAAAATTTAATACGCGAAACTTATTGAGAATTTCACCAGCTTGAATTTGATACGGGTTTAATTGGAAATGGTGTAGTGAGTAGCTCAATTTTCGAGCTCAAAGGGGCAGCGTCACACGCCATATGAGGCGCAATGGCCACATCGAGTTAGCTACGATCGAGGGAGGTGGCGGAGCTCATGGCGGCGCGTGATGGGGAGGGTCTGATTAGGGTCCAGCAGTCTCTGGTGGCAGCGAGCTGATGCCCTAGTTCATGAAGTGTGGTGTAACACCCCATATTTCCTGTGGATATTAAAGTAATGAATACTTAATTTTAAAAGTGGGAATTAAGGGAAACGAGTTACGCCATTGTGTTCATCTCGGAATTCTTCTTGGGATAGAGTCCATTTTGCGTAAATCGGACTCCGTATGAAGAAGTTATAAGCCTTAGAATTTTTTATACGCCCAAGGAAGCATATATATATATATATATACAATAATTCCAGAAGTCAAAACAGCGTTCAAATCTCGAATTTGGGTCAAAGCAGGCTGAGCGGGAAATTTCCCGCTCAGGGGTGTCGACCCCTCAGTGGGGGTCGACATAGGTGTCGACCCCCTATAGGGACCACCTATAGGGGAGTCGACCCCTGTCGGCCCAGATCTGGCCGATGATGTGTTTCGCCACGTGTCGCTTTCTGATTTGCTGTGTGACATGGTACTCTGCTCTGGACGATTCTGATGACTTCAAGACTGATCTGAAGGCTCTAAATCTCCCTTTACACCTATAAAAGGACCCCCAAAACCTATTGTTTTCTCCAACGAATTCATAGGCATCTATATACTGCTAAAACCTAAAGTGACCTAGCCTCCACATTAATCAATCAAATTAGATTTTCAAGTTTATAATCAAAGTGTACATAAAAGGAATAGCTAATCAAATTCAGAAATCAGATCCCAGAATTCAAGACCATTCTATAATGATTGAGTTCATGTTACTTTCAGAAATAAAATTTAATCGTGATTCTGACATTGTAATAAATCTGAATCTGAGATTATGCCTATTTCTATCTGTCTTTTTATATCCATTGGATCCATCTCATTGATATTATTATGTCCATTCTTTTTCTCTTCTTTCCTTCTTCCCTTTTTTTTATAACTAGGCTACTGCGAGCATGAGCCAAATCTCATAAGAGTTGAACGTACGTTGGGAAAAATTGGGCATAATATATGATTTGGACATGGCCAGCGCTAAAATTGGGAAAAGTATTAAATTATGTATAATTGGGCATAACTGATTTGTAACGGAATTGAGGACATGGCACATGTTGTATTTAAAACATAAAGTGTATCGAACCTATGACTGGAGATTTGAGGCATAAAGTATATTGGACATATGACTTGGGGTTTGGGGCGTAAATTGAATAGTAAACATGTAAGGCATAGTACATGTTGTGGTTTAAGACCTAAAATTGGGGCATATTATATATGATAGTTTATGACTTGGAAGAAGGAGATTATTGTGTATAGTGATATATGGCTTAGGCATGAAAATCTATAGTAAGATAGGGATAACTGTTAAATGTGAACATGCCTAAATTGGGATTTTGGGAAATTGGCATGCACTATAATTAAAGGCTATAATTTTGCATAGTTTGTACTGTGAATCATGATTGGGGGTTTTTGGAGAACATTTTGTACGGTGCAATATGACTAAACTTTAGGGCATGTGTTATATCGTGAATTATGACCATGATTTTGGGCATGTAAATTTACAGGCTTAATTTATGATTAGGTGAGATATGTTAATGGGATTTTAAGTGATGCTTAATTGTTAAACTGACTAATATGCGAAATTCTGTTGAAAGTGATTACTGTAATTGGAAAGCCTACGATGTAGATGAATAAATTGACATAACTAGCCTAAAGCTGGAATAATCTATAAATGAACCAATTGGCTAAGATAAACATGCCCAGACACGAGGTTTGACTCCATTTGCGGTAGAAACCTGCAAAGAACTAACCGGCCTAACCAGTAACCACAAACGGTCAGTCTAATGTGACAGGTTGTAGGCATAACTAAGAAATGCTTAGATACGAAGTTAGGTCTAGCTTGTGTCAGAAGTCTAGCCGGAGCCGCCCGACACATCCGGCAGCCGCAAGCTATCGACCTAATGTGAGAGGTCTGTGCATCAATAATTAATTAATGCTGATAAAAGATGAATATGGTACCTAAAACGTGTTAGGTGAGTAGGGTTAAGTTAACCTGAGTAAGATGACTATTCAACCAACATTAGATGAACAAGTGGAGAGGGATAAGTTAATGAGAAACACTTAAACAGTATGACATGATGAATGAGTAGGGTTAAGTTAATAAAAAACACTTAACCAATATGATATGATGAATGTGTAGGGTTAACTTAATAAGGAAACACTTAACCACTATGTGAATGAGTAGGGTTAGGTTAAAGGGAAACACATAACCAATATAACAAGATGAACGAGTGGGGTTAAGTTAATAAGAAACACTTAACCAATATAACATGATGAATGAACAGGGTTAAGTTAATAGGAAACACTTAACCAATACAACATGATGTGTGGGTGGGTTAAGTTAACATGAATGGACAATACTTAACCAATATCACATGAACGAAGCGGATAGGGTTAAGGCAAGCTTAAATAATAATACGTATTGACTTGATCAGTAGGAGGGTTAAGTACTTCTCCTGTAGGTTGGTAATATTAGTATATATAGGCCCACAAACTTAACCGTTAAATAAACATGCTTGAATCGGTAGGAGGGTTAAGTACTTCTCGTGTAGGTCGGTAATATTAGTGTATATAGGCCCACAAATTTAACCGTTAAATAAACAAGCTTGAATCGGTGGGAGGGTTATGTACATCTCGTGTAGATGGGTAATATTTGTATATATAGGCCCACAAACTTAACCAGTAGGAAACCCTAGTAACGGTGACCCATTTCGGCAGTAAGCCACATAGATGTATCATAGTACCCTGAACTAGACAGGGTGGGGCACGATTACTAGGCTGATTATAAGCCGTCAAAATAGCGGCAGGGGGTACGTCCGAGTAGGTTCCGACGGATTACGGGCGTGCACGTACTCCGGAGTGGAAAAAGAAGGCACTGGGTACCAGTAGTTATACACTATGCTTCTTGAATCGTGTCGGGGTTGCTATCATAGGGACTGATACACCTTATGGTGGGACCAACACAAGGTATCTACATGCAAGAGAGGGCCGATCGACATAGACACAGGGAAAATTAAAACGATTAGGGAGCTGATCGATAGGGTAGTATGGGTACATCTGACATATTCATGGCAATTACGCAGATTGAGGTGGAATCCTCACAATAGATGTACACCTGAAGGCTACCACAATTGCGGGGATTGGGATAACATTATTATATGATCATCTTATATAGATTACTGGTCGGGACACTAGTTAGGTGGTGTAGAGATATAGAAATCAAAATAACAAGGTAGTAGCGAAGTAGAGGAAGAGTAGAAATGCATTCAGTTTGTCTTGCCTTATCATATCTATGCTAATAGTAGGTTATTTTGTTATCCTTGTTATCATGGTATTGTCTTATATTCAGTTTATTCATGTCATCATGCTTTTGCCTATTTACATGCTGAAAGTCACTAGACTTACCAGACTTATGTCTGACCTAGTTTGTTTCGCCTTTTTCTTTCGTTCCCCCCTCCAGTTTCACAGGGAGGAAATGTTACCACTTAGCTCAGTTTTCTTTCCAAGCTCGAAGATAGTCGATGTATTGCTTTGGACTATCTCTTCCACTGCTATGGCTGGCTCATGCTTTATTTGGGGAATATCATTGTTATATTTATGCTACTTTTGTACATGGAAGTTTTTGAATCAAGACAGAAGTTCTATGTATTACTTTTAAGATAATAGTTGTAAAAGCTTGACTGAACCACATTGTTTATAAAATGGTTTTATTTTCCACTACTTGTTTGTCTGTCTTCTAATTTATCTGCATCTTTTACCTAAAACGCTCAACCGAAGTTAAGGCATTCCCTTTGTTAGTGAACTTAACGGAGGTGGGGTGTAACACGTGGTATCATAGCTGAAGGTTACCGGATCAGATAAAAGAATTGAAAAATTATTTTCAAGACGGTTTTACAAGAAGCATTTTCTAACGAAAAGTTTTGGCATATTCCCCAATGCCCTATGCGTTATCTTTTGATTCTCTGTTTGAATCCTTGTTTTCCTTCTTTACTAAGTCTTCGGGGCTCCTGGCTTTCTGGTAGGTAACCTCATCGCAGCATGGTTCTGTAGGCTTGATGAGACTACGACACCTGTCAATGGGCGAAGAAATGCCCAACTTCCATCTATAGCCACAGTTGTTTCACCTACGGCTAATTTTCTTTCAAGCTTTGTAGCGTTTTCCGTTCGATGGAGGCAGCTTTCAAGAGACTTGTCAACAAATTACACAAGGATGGCAAAGATGAGAATGAGGGAGTTTGGCTAAGGAGCACAACCCATGGATGAGGAAATCATGGATATAGACTTGGTTCACAAAGGAGGTAAAAAGAAAATGGTGTAAGTGGAAGAATCACAAGACAAGATGGGAAGAAAGAATAGGAAAACCTAAGACAAGAGGAAGTGTCTTTATAACGAGTCATATAATTGAGGATAAGGGCAAGAACTAAGGACAGTATTTTCAGGAGGGCAAGCGCATGCTCTCACCGCCAGCATACCTGAGAGAGAGGTAGTAAAGTTTCTGTTTAAAAAGTCTAGTTTTTCTTTTTGATCATCCTGTAAGTACTCTTTTTGATTTTAGCGCTTCACATTCATTTATATCTGCTTCCATAGTTGAGTCTCTACACCTTAGTACTCGTGTAGTAGAAGATCCCATTATTGTCTTAAATCCAATTTGTGGTTCGGCTCATTTATCTTTGGTTTGTAAGGATTTGAGAATAGCTATATTAAGAATTGATTTTAAGTGTAATGCTTATGTTTATGGTATCTTGGGCTATGGGTTGATTCTAGGCATGGATTGGTTAGCTAGTTATTGTGAAAGGAGGGTTGTTAGACTTTTGAGTTTCCTCGGGAATACCCTCGAGATTTCGTGCGATCTTACGGGATCAATTAGGCTTATCTACCTAGAATCAATTGATGCATCTATCGACGATTTGCGATCCGTTAGAGTAGTCCATTGGTACATTGATGGTTTTGATTAGGTTAGGGGTTTGTCCCCTAAAATGCGAGATAGACTTCCGCATATATCTAGTTGGCAATGCAAAGCCAGTTGCATTACCTGTACGACACATGACTCCATGGGAAAGGAAGGGCTCGGTAAACAAGTAAAAGAGTTACCTGAAAAAGGGTTCATAAGGTGAAGTATTTCTGAATAGGGTGCTCCAGTCGTTTTCGTTGTAAGGCGGCTGGTTCACTTCGCTTATGCATACATGATATTTTGGTTTCCTCTAAGAATGAGGAAGAACATGCTTTGCATCTAAGGGAAGTCTCGGATACCCTCCAAGCGCATCAACTCAAAGCTAAGTTTTCCAAATGTCATTTTTGGATGAAAGAGGTGAGGTTCTTAAGACACGTGGTCTATAAGGAAGAGATAGCAGTGGATCCTGAAAAGCTGGTGGCAATCCTAGATTGGAAGATTCCTAAGAATGCAACGGAAGTAAGAAGTTTTCTTAGACTAGCAGGCTAATATAGGAAGTTCATTGAGGACTTTGCTAATGTATTAGCCACACTTACAAGATTGTCGAAGAAGAATCTAACCTTTGCTCGGGATATTGGTTATGATGTCGCTTTCCAACAATCGAAGAGGGCTCTTACAACGACCCCAGTTTTGACTTTTACCTTACGGTAGTAAAAGGTTTACGGTATACACGGATGCATGCAGCACAGGGCTAGGCGCCATTTTGATATAAAAAGGAAAAGATCAGAATACATATCAAACTTTGATTTTAAAACCTTCGGCTAAGTTAGTAGTTGGCATCACTAAGAGTAAGACCTACGCTTTTGAATTAAATAGGGACTTCACGAAGAAAAGACTCTCAAATAGTTGACACAATGGATAAGTTAAGACAATCAGAGCACAATGGAGTGAAGCTCAAGATGATGCGACTTAGAAAACTGAAGACTAGAGACGCGCATCATACCCTTTTTGAGGGTATATCCTTGATTCCTCTTTTTTTGTAAAGTTTATTTGCATGCTAATCTTTATCTTTTAAGTGTATCCTCTCGTTCCTATCCTCGATCCTTAGGTAGAAGCCAATGGATATAAACATGTGATTGAGACATGTTATGTTTGGTAGATGCAAGTGGATGCAAGTGTTTGCTAATGGTTGCTCGTGGATGCATATACATACGTTAGGCACTAGATCGGCTCAGTCACTTCAATATTGCATATGCATGAGTGAAGTTTTATATATATGGATTGAAACTTGATGTGTTATCATATTGAGACGACCCCAAATCCCGTTCTGACGGAGACAAGGGTAATCTTTGGAATATAACACAGAAACAGATAATAGCAGAACAGAAATAAATAAATACACCAGATAATGCACACTAGAATATACTGGACAAAAGTAATCATCAGAGTTACACAGTATACAGGATCTTACTTAGTACAAATACAGTTCAGCTATACATAGATGTCTACAGCGGAAAAAAACAAAATATGTACAATAGGAGCTGAACAGCATAAAAAGAGATAAATAATAGAATCCATCTTCAGCTCCAGCTATCCAGAAAGAACCTGCTAAACCTGAATACAAGGCTACCCGTGTAGAAAAAGGGGCACCCGAGTTTGAAAGTGAAACAAACTACGAGTCAGTCATGGGACTGGTATGAGAAATCTATTCAACACATATATAATATGGCTAATCACAGGACCACGCCACTTTCGTGGACCGGGTTTACTCCATTGGACTGTCAGTGCTTTAAAACAAATCATTCTTTTAAATAACGCAATGCTTTTTATAAAAATGAAGCCATTATAAGACTCAGTTCCCATCACACAATGCAACGCAAACCGAAGGATAGAGTTTTTACCTTATAACGGCCAAAATATGCTTGATACGAATAAAACAAAGGCATTTGATATTATTGCTAGTGTTTATATGTTTCAAAAACAATTTGAATCATAATTATCAATCATAGGCGGCATAGGTACCATATATCATGTCGCCATATATATATACAATCAAAACCACACAGTCACGTATTTGGAAATTGGATTTCCATCATGAACCAAGGCAAAAGATAGTCCTTACCGAATTCGTGACTCTCCAGCCCGAGGCACAGGCAAGTACTCAGTCAAGCCTTTGGATCGTCATGGCCGGTCCACCGATGTGGATTAAAATGCCTGAACAATACGTTTCCCCGCCCTTTGGGGCATAAACGAGCAAACGAATGACTCCATCAGACCCGGATCGTCCGATCTAACTGAGGTGCCTCGCAACAGCAACAACCACACAGGTGAAATGTATATAAATGTCAGGGCTGGTAGGTCACTGACACCACCCTAGCTAGAAAGAAACGCATGCCCTCCCTGAGGTCCTTCTCCTGTTTCTGGTTCATACCGGTGTGCGAGGCTCGCGAATTCATGTTATACACAAAGCTACACCACATAGGCGGTGCTTTGATCATCACCACAAGACTTTGCTTTTCAACAGAAGCCCTGATCACTGCATCTTAGCATGCCACACAGGCAATTCATGCCATGCGACTGATGTCTATCGATATACAACCTCTGAGCTCGTGCGTTTCAGAGAAGGGCGTTAAGCAAAAGAATAAATTCTCCGCCGCCAAACAGATGTATATTTAATAGAGATTAATCAACACGGAATAAAATATAATGTTAGACACACAGTCCATTTACAAGTCCGTTCTGGGTCTGAACGAAACCGGAGGCACTAAATACCTCGCAAACCCATCGATTATCACGTACGTCTAGACGATCACCACTCATTATCCATATTTCGGGATGCCTCCCAATCAGGACCTCTGTTACCATCCAAACGAGGTGAAGATCAGCGGTTTTCGACCACCGTCTTCATCTTCGAATTTCAATTGTCAGTCATTATTTGAAATGAGATTTAACTCGGCCTTTTCAAATAAGTCACGTATATTTAGAATTTCAAATTAATTTATTTCAATGGTTAAATCATTCGACAACACCAATTTTGTTCTTTAATGTAATTTTCCCACCAAACACATCCAACCATCAATTACCACATAAATCGAGCAAATTCAGTTTATTTCCATTCCATATCGTTTATGATATTTTATAACGATTTATTGCTATTTCTATTTATTTAAAATAGCCAATTTATTCGAAACGACGCTTTGGGCCATAACGAGGCCGTGGCGCTGTTTTTCTTCAGATTTGATTTACACATATCTGAAAATCTAACTGTTGGATCTTCACACAATTTACAACATTAGAAAGGTCTTTTCAAAATGAATCCAACGGTTCCAGTTTCGGGAAAATCCGACGGTCGGATCTCCCGGTACAATCGTTTGAAGTTTCGATTTCAAAATACGAACTGCAGCGTCGTTATTCGATTAAATATAATTATATATATATATATAATCGATTCTGGCGCTGTTTTTCTTCAGATTTGAATCAAACATTCCAGACAATCCAACCGTTGGATTTTTACAAAGTTGGTGCCATTGGAAAGATTTTTCCAAAGCGGACCCAGCGGTTGCGATTTTAGGAAAATCCGATGGTCGGATCTCCCGGTATAATCGTTTGAAATCACGGTTTCAAAACACGAACTGCACGGCCACATTTCGTTTTAATTTTATATATATATATATATATATATATATATTTATAAATATAGTTCATTCAAAAATTCCTACATTGATTCCACTTCAAATATTTCACTAACGCCTTTAAATTTTGGAAAATTTCGCCATAACCTCCTTTATACGGGAGGGGCTGGGGAAATTCCCAAATAGCCACACGGGCGTCTCATGTCAAAAAGAAAAAGAAAAAGCCAAGCGGCTAGCCAACAGGCTCATAAAATCATCACCCAAACAAAATAGTAAATGTGTACCTATTTGTCGGGCACAAAATTTTATTCCTCTTCTCTAGCCCCTTTTGCTATAACCTGTTCAATAAATATGCATGTACATATATACAGTTCTTATCACTTATCATTTTCTATTCAACTTCATATTTGATTCCATTTGGTTTAAAAACACCATTCATTCTAATGTTGCATGCATAGGCAAAAATCATATCATTAGCTAATTAATGAATATTTCAACTCATGCATATTTATTTGAACGAGTGGCTATTTTTAACACTTCACATTTCAACGATTCATGTATATAATAAAAATGTGATTTTAATTTTAAAAACAATTCATTTCAAAACACTATTATTTTAAATAGTTTATATTGATGTTAAAATTGGAATTTTTATTATAAAACAATTTATTTCAAAATATGAATACCATTCAACACATGAATTTCTAATCAACGAATGAATATCGATTCAACACATGAAGGTTTCCTATAGTTTACATATATAGATAAAAATGTGATTTTTATATTTAAAACACGAAGACCATTCAACACATGAATTTTTATTCAACGAATGAATATTGGTTCAACACATGAAGGTTTTCTATAGTTTACATATATAGATAAAAATGTGATTTTTATATTTAAAACACGAAGACCATTCAACACATGAATTTTAATTCAACGAATGAATATCGATTCAACACATGAAGATTTTCTATTCAACGAATAAATATAGCTTCAGCAAATGAAAATAATTCAAACACATGAATATTATTCAAAATTTCGGCAGCATAACGGCAGGGTAGTTAAAACCGGGACCGTCCCTAGTACGGCTCCTCGCTCTACCTTAAAACCTCGCGGTTTTTGACAATGGGGATCATGCATCTAGTTCGCACGCAGGTGGCATGTATATATTTATTTCATTTCCACAAACTAATCCTATGTGGTTTCAACCAAATATTTCTCAACCACAAATGGGTATTTTTCAACCATAATCAATCAATATCAACCACAAACAATCCCAAACAACCATTTGCTATCAATCAATTTTCACACCAATCACAACCAATAAATATCGTCCATGGTTTGTGGACGAGGGGCGTATATATATATATATATATATATATATATATATATATATATATATATATATATATATAGAAATTCACTTCTATTTCAACACATATATAATTTTTACAACGCATATATATCTTATACACCGAACATACAACTTATACAATGCTTATACAAGAGGTGTACAACGCTTATATAACTCATACATCGACTATATAATTTATACATCGTCGTTTTCCATATCATTTATAAATTAGAAATCTCACATTGGGTTCCACTCCACCAAAAATAACAGAAGGCTCAGAAAAATATGCGGTCTCTTCTAAAATGTAGAAGGCATCCACACGGGTCCACTGTCTCTTGTTTCACTGAATTTTGTCAACATAGCAAAAAGATATGTAATTTCAAACATCAAACAATTTATAAACGTAATTAATTGAATTTATAGCGTAAAAAAAGGCTACCTTTTCCCCTAATTAAAATCCACTGCCGATGTCGATTTCCCCCTTTTCAAAACTAGGGTTTTGCCTTTCATCGCCGGAGGACCACCGTACGTCGATCAACCTCCGCCATCTTGTTCCCCTTCGCGTCGCCTACACGCACACCCCCATGACGTTGAACTCGAGCTCCCCACGGCGGTGCAAAACAGGTCCAAGCGTCGGCCCTTCCAACTCCAATTCCACGCAGCACACTCAGCTAGAAACCAACACCCCCGTTCAGATTATAGAGGGCGTTTAGCTCTTCGATTTGGTAGTTTGGATTTTGATTTTCATAAAGTAGAGAGGGAGATCGGTGCAGCTTGATTCGGAGCGATTCCTGTCATTGGTTTTGACAGAGAGCGGCAGCTAGGGTTTTTGAGGGAGGATGGGGTTTATTTAATATTTATTTAAATATTTTAATATTATTTAATGCTAACATACTTGTTTATTGATACTAACCCCAAATCAAACCCAACGAACGTCGTCCCTAGCGTTTTACCCCCATTCCAAACACAATGGGATATGTTTCGAAGGACCATTCGACTGTTTCAGTCAGTTTTCCTTCAGATTAAAGTATAAAACATTCAATATTTAATTTGAACATACATTTCAATTTGCCAGGGCCACAAACTGATTCGAAAAATTCCAGAAAAATAAATCTAGCTATGTTTTGACGATACGGTCCCAACAAAACTAGTTTCATTGAATTCTGAGACCGTTTGCAAAAAGGCCCATTTCTGGTCGATCCAATTTAACTCTAATTGACCAAAACACATTTTCCTTTGCCACGCTCACATACTAGCTTCAAAAATTATGAAATTTGAAACCTAGCAATAACTTCACATCCCGGATCCAACAAAAGTGGTTTCGTTTAATTCCGAGGTCGTATGCAAAATGGCCAATTTCACGGGCTATATAAATTCCATAGCGACCTTTCTGAAAATTCATTCGGCCATAACTTTTGCTTTCCACTATGAAAATTCGATTTTTCAGATTTGTTAGAAAGGTATTCACTAACAGATTTAAATATTTTTGGTTTCACTAAAATCCGTTTTGTTTTTCACCCGGTACAGTCCGACAAAGTTTGAATTCAATTTTTGAAACTGCAGCGCCATTTCAGGCCTTGTTTATAATTATAATTAATTGTATTCGTTTTCAATTGTCGATTCAACTCACTTTTCATCTCTATTATTTAAAATATTTATTTTAAATATTTAAAATCCATTATTTTAGCCAATTTAAAAAAAATTAAATTGGTTCAGATTTTCTGGGTCGTTACACATATGGATGTTGCATTTTTATGAATGATTGAGCACTCATGTCGAAGTTATAAAGTACGATTAGGAATAATTGCATACATAATGGACTCATGGCACTAACATAAATTCACATTAAGGAGGTCAACAGAATCGGTAGACCGCCAGATTTTGCATTAGATAAGGACATGTACACACACTATGCATATGATCATGAAAGCATTAGAAATCTTTTTAAGGACAAAGGACGTCAGTGATTGAATGGTTGAGTAGATGGATGTTGGATGTTAGGATACATTCTCCTTGGTTTGGAGATTTCGGGGACGAAATCCTTTAAAGGAGGGGATAATGTAACACCCCATATTTCCTGTAGATATTAAAGTAACGAATTAAAGAATACTTAATTTTAAAAGTGGGAATTAAGGGAAACGGGTTACGTCATTACATTCATCTCGGAATTTGGCTTGGGATAGACTCTGAGTTTGTGTAAATCGGACATTGTATGAAGAAGTTATAAGCCTTAGAACTTTGTATATGCCCAAGGAAGTTTATATATATATATACATATAAAATAATTCCAGAAGTAAAAATAGGGTTCAAATCTTGAATTTGGGTCAAAGCTGGCTGAATGGGAAATTTCACGCTTAGGGTTGTCGACCCTCCCAAGGGGAATTTACATAGGTGTCGACACCCCTATAGGGGTGTTGACATAGGTGTCGACCCCTCTATAGTGTAGTCGACCCCTGTCGGACCAGATCTGGCCAATGACATGTTTTGCCACGTGTCGCTTTCTGATTCACAGTGTGACATGGTACTCTGCTCTGGACGATTCTGATGACTTCTAGACTGATCTGAAGGCTCTTAATATCCCTTTACACCTATAAAAAGACCCCTAAAACCTATTGTTTTCTCCACATGAATTCATAGGCATCTAGATGCTGCTAAAACCTGAAGTGATCTAGCCTCCACTTTAATTAATCAAATTAGAGTTTTCAAGTTAACAATCAAAGTCTACATCAAAGGAACATCTAATCAAATTCAGAAATCAGATCCCAGAATACAAGATTGTTCTGTAATTTGTGAGTTCATGTTTCTTTCAGAAATAGAATTTAATTATGATTCTGACATTGTAATAAATCTGAATCTGAGATTATGCCTATTTCTATCTGTCTTTCTATATCTATTGGATCTATCTCATTGATATTATTATGTCCAATCTTTGTCTCTCCTTTCCTTCTTCCCTTTTTTTTATAGCCAGGCTACTGTGAGCCTGAGCCAAATCTCATAAGAGATGAACGTATGTTTGGAAAAATTGGGCATAATATATGATTTGGACATGGCCAGCGCTAAAATTAGGAAAAGTATTAAATTATGTATAATTGGGCATAACTGATTTGTAACAGATTTGAGGACATAACACATGTTGTATTTAAAACATAAAGTGTATTGAACATACGACTTGAGATTTGAGGCATAAAGTATATTGGACATATGACTTGGGATTTGGGGCATGAATTGAACTGTAAACAGGTAAGGCATAGTACATGTTGTGGTTTAAGACCTAAAATTTGGGCATATTATATATGATAGTTTTTTACTTGGAAGAAGGAGATTATTATGTATAGGGATAAATGGCTTAGGCATGAAACCTATAGTAAGATAGGGATAACTGTTAAATGTGAACACGCCTAAATTGGGATTTTGGGAAATTGGCATGCAGTGTAATTAAAGGCTATAGTTTGGCATAATTTATACTGTGAATCACGATTGGGGGTTTTTGGAGAATATTTTGTACGGTGCAATTTGACTAAACTTTAGGTCATGTGTTATATTGTGAATTATGACCATGATTTTGGGCATTTAAGTTTAAAGGCTTAATTTATGATTAGGCGAGATATGTTAATGAGACTTTAAGTGATGTTTAATTTGTTAAACTGATTAATATGCTGAAATCTGTTGAATGTGAATACTGTAATTGGAAAGCCTACGAAGTAGATGAATAAATTGACATAACTAGCCTGAAGCTGGAATAATTTGTAAATGAACGAATTGGCTAAGGTAAACATGCCAAGACATGAGGTTAGACTCCATATGTGGTAGAAACCTGCCCGGAACCAACCGGCCTAACCGGTGACCGCAAACGGTCAGTCTAATGTGACAGGTCATAGGAATAACTAAGAAATGCTTAGACACGAGGTTAGGTTTGGCTTGTGTCAGAAGTCTGCCCGGAACTGCCCAGCACATCCAGCGGCCGCAAGCTATCGACCTATTGCGAGAGGTCTGTGCATTAATAATTAATTAATGCGGATCAAAGATGAATATGATACCTAAAACGTGTTAGGTGGGTAGGGTTAAGTTAACCTGAGTAAGATGACAGCACAACCAATATTACATTGACAAGTGGATAGGGTTAAGTTAATGAGAAACAGTTAACCAATATGACATGATGAATGAGTAGGGTTAAGTTAAGCAGAAACACTTAACCAATATGATATGATGAATGAGCAGGGTTAAGTTAATAAGTAAACACTTAACCAATATGTGAATGAGTAGGGTTAAGTTAAGGGGAAACACTTAACCAATATCACAAGATGAACGAGTGGAGTTAAGTTAATAAGAAACACTTAACCAATATAACATGATGAATGAACATGGTTAAGTTAATAGGAAACAATTAACAAATACAACTTGATGTGTGGGTGGGTTAAGTTAACATGACTGGACAACACTTAACCAATATTACATGAACGAAGCGGATAGGGTTAAGTCAAGCTTAACCAATAATACGTATTGACTTGATCAGTGGGAGGGTTAAGTACTTCTCGTGTAGGTCGGTAATATTAGTATATATTGGCCCACAAACTTAACCGTTAAATAAACATGCTTAAATCGGTAGGGGGGTTAAGTACTTCTCGTGTAGGTGGGTAATATCAGTATATATAGGCCCAAAAACTTAACCGTTAAATAAACATGCTTGAATCGGTGGGAGGGTTAAGTATATCTCGTGTATGTGGGTAATATTTGTATACATAAACTTAACCAATAGGAAACCATAGTAACGGGGACCCATTTCAGTGGTAACCCACATAGATGTATCATGGTACCCTGAACTAGGCAGGGTGGGGCACGATTACTGGGCTGATTATAAGCGGTCAAAATAGCAGCAGGGGGTACGTCAGTGCAGGTTCCGACGGATTACGGGTGTGCACGTACTCCGGAGTGGAAAAAGCAGGCACTGGGTACCAGTAGTTATACATAGTGCATCTTGAATCGTGTCGGGGTTGCTATCATAGGGACTAATACACCTTATGGTGGGACAAGCATAGGGTATCTACAAGCAAGAGAGGGCCGATTGACACAGACACAGGGAAAATTAATACGAGTAAGGAGCCGATCGATACGGTAGTTAGGGTACATCTGACATATTCATGTCAATTAGGCAGATTGAGGTGGAATCCTCACAATAGATGCACACCTGAAGGCTACCACAATTGCGGGGATTGGGATCACATTATCATATGATCATTTTATAAAGATTACTGGTTGAGACACTGGATAGGTGGTGCAGAGATATAAAAATCAGAATAAAAGGGTAGTAGCAAAGCAGAAAAAGAGTAGAAGCGCATTCAGTTTATCTTTCCTTATCATATCTATGCTAATAGTAGGTTATCTTGTTATCCTTGTTATCAAGGCTTGTCTTATATTCAGTTTATTCACATCATCATGCTTTTGCCTATTTACATGTTGAAAGTCACTGGACTTACCAGACTTATGTCTGACCTAGTTAGTTTCGCCTCTTTTCTTCCGTTCCCCCCTTCCAGGTTCACAGGGAGAAAATGTTACCACTTAGCTCAGTTTTCTTTCCAAGCTCGTAGATAGTCGATGTATTACTTTGGACTCTCTCTTCCACTGTTATGGCTACCTCATGCTTTATTCGGGGAATATCATTGTTATTTTTAAGCTTCTTTTATACTTGGAAGTTTTTGAATCAAGACAGAAATTCTATGTATTACTTTTAAGACCATTGTTGTAAAAGCTTGACTAAACCACATTATTTATAAAATAATTTTATTTTCCGCTGCTTTATTTGTCTGTCTTGTAATTTATCTGCAACTTTTACCTAAAACACTCCACCAAAGTTAAGGCATTCACTTTGTGAGTGATGTTAACGGAGGTGGGGTGTAACATGTGGGTTCTTTTTTCGCCTGGAACGATAACGAAGGGAGAAGAAGTGATTAAGGTAAAGTAATTAAAATTTAATTATTATTTAATTATTTATTTATGAGTCAATGTATAAATTATCATATCTTTTTCATACAAGATCGAAATACGACAATTTTAGTTGCGTTGCGCTCGTACTAACGAACTCTACAACATGGAACCAACAAGAATGGAAACGGAGCAAGTTGAATTTTTGAGCTAAATTAAATGCTTATTTAATTTAGTTTAAAAATAAAATCTTTATATGAAGACTGACAGAGTGGAATTCAAAGTGAGAACTCTCTCGCCAAAATATTTGTATAATTATTTATTTTATAACTTATATATAGATTGCCAATATTTATTTCTATCTATTTTAATTATCATAAATGTTGTGCGATGCCTGTTAGCTTACCTCACTGTTGTTTGAAAACCCATGGATGATCCGATTGACTATACTATTATTTTTTTGTGATTTTGAAATATTTAACATATAAAAAAAATATTGTTAATATTATTGTGGTAGTTGAAATTGGATATAAAACTCCATTTATAAACATGAACAATGAAAATTGGCTAATTAGAAAAATAACTTGAATCTAATTCGTATTGGTTAAATTTATTAACCAGTGATTAATTTGAATTCATTGTTTTTGTTTGGAAACCACACACGGGTTTGGGAATGATAATTAATTCACATCTCCCTTGGATTTAATTGTATGTCAACCGATTGATTGACAGACTGCTATAAGCGTTATTTAATTATTTAATGCCTATACAGTTGTAAATTGCACTCTGGATGTGAATTGAATGTTTAATAGCTATCTATCACTATTTTGGAGTACATGCGATGTATGGAATCCATATAAATAAAATTATATGGTGATTGATTGAGTCTGATTCCAATTCAGAAATAACGAATATTTTTAAATAATATTCTATGAAGGATCAAAATATGATTTGATGTCTGATTTTGGATGGCCATGAGAATATATAAAAATATGAAGCTGAGTTGAGTATATGAACGTGAATTCTTTTATCGATTTTATTCATTTTTATAATGAATATCAAGATGACTGAATTTAAAAATCTGATATTTTGAAAATATTATCATTTTGAGATTATAATAAAATGGGACGTTCAATTTTGGTTTAAAATTGAAATGGAACTTAAAATCATTTTTAAACGAATTTAAAACATTTTATAAAATATGTTTGAAATGGAAATCGATGATATATATATTTAGTGGCTTGAATAGAATGCGCCGCGCAGCAACCGTTAGCGAATTTCAACCATTAACTTCAAATGGACGTAATGGGAGATTCGACCGTCGGATTCTCCTAAAACCGGAACTGTTGGATTCGTATTGAAAAGATCTTTCCAATGAAGCTTTAAATTTTAACACTTAGATTTTGAAATATGTCCAAATCAATTTTAGAAAAGGTCGTTATGAATGCAGTTTGGTGGCCGATATTGGAAATAGAATGTAAGGGCCTTAATAAAATTATTAAAAATATGGAGAAATTATGTAAAATCAAAATTAATGATTTGGAAAGAATTTGGGTTATAAATTCCAAGTTTTGAAAAGATAAAAGATATTTTTATTGTAATGAACTAGTTATTAACTAGAATAATAATCCAATGATTTTTATATTAATAAATTGGATTTGTAAATGGTTTTCAAATAACCAGAGTTTTCCAATTCATAAATTGGAATAGAAATTATCTTCGGATGTTTCTATATTGGATTCCGTAATTATATGGATATTGTTATGGGAATTTGGAAGATACTGATATTGTTATTCCAAAACGATATTTGTAAATTTCAGAATTTGGTACTGAATATAAGTTGACCTAATTTCCATTTGAGATCTTATGTTTAATATCAAGTCAGATTTTGGTTTGTCGCGAATGGTATCTTAAATAATACTATTGTTAAACCCAGTTGTGAAAAGAATAAATCTTTTAAGTAAGATTTAGTGAAGTTTTCCAATTTATATAGTTAAATTGGAATTGAATGGAATTCTATTAATAATAATTGCGATGAGCTTCTTTGAAGGAAGGCGTTTACTATTTATGGAATTCAAAAGGCTTTGTCGTTATTTCATTTATAGTATAAGTCTGATATGGAAATTCATATCGATTATAAATTATTCAAATTTCCTTGAAGATTCCATATTAATGGAAAATGATTTTTTGGCTTATCGTAAACTGTGTTTTAAATGACATTTGTTTTTGAACCCCAAATAAATACAAGATTAAATTTCCTATGTTGAAAAATCATTAAACAAGGATTTTCGTAGATTAAAACTGAACTGGAGTTAAATATGGATTTTTGGAGATTAAATTAGGTTTGAATGATAAATGGTAATTAAATTTACCAGTAACACAACCGGTGTTAAATATGGAGTATTACCAGTTTTACTCCAAGGGATGAATAGGTCGGGATTGGGAATAATAAAATAAAAGATTACTTCGATAAGGTTCGACTAATCCCGACTAGTTCCCTAAACATTAATCTGGTTTAAGTTGTGAAAAGAGATAATAAAATCTTTTGAAATGATACCCAAAGGAAGACTAAGGAATAAGTTTAAAAGAATTTATCTTGAATAAAATTAATGGCAATGTTTCCTCAAAAATGTGGATAATTGAATAAAAGAATATTCTGGATTGGAATGAGGTATGTGCTATTTTTGTGTATTTATCACATGATTATAAAGATATGCGAGTTATTCGGAAAAACCGGGTTTAACCCATTCGGAAAAATTGTTACGATGACTAAAAATCAATGATATGAAGATGGTGGTTGAAGACTGGAGATCTTTACATCGTTGGGGTGATTGCTGATGTCTAGATTGGGGTGTACATCCAAAGAAGAGGTTATTAGTGGTGATCGTCCAGACGTACTTGGAGATCGACCAGACATGCACAAACCTCTCTCCTGTAATAGACATACGGGACGAGGAATAAGGTGCCTCCTGTTTCGTTCAGACCTAGAGCAGACTTGTGAATGGATTATGTTTGACGTTCTATCTCGTTCTATATTGATTTATTTCTATTAAATATGTATCTGTTTGGTGGCGGAGAATTTATTATCATTCTTAACACCCTTCTTTGAGACGTACAAGCTTAGAGGTTATATATTTGTAGAAATCAGTTGTATGGAGTGAATGGACAATGTGGCATGCTAAGATGTAAATGATCAAGGCTTTTGTTGAAAAGTAGGGCCTTGTGGTTGATGATAAAAGCACAGCTTTAAGTAGCATGGCTTTGTGTATTGCGTTAATTCACGAGCTCACACCCAGTATGAGTCAAAAACGAGATAGTGACTGCAGGGAATGCATGCGTTTCTTTCTAGCTAGAAGTTGTGTCATGGTATGGAGACCAGACATATTTAATTATGTGGTTGTTGGATCGTGAGGCACCTCGGATATAGACCCGACTAAAAGGCTCGAGTGATAGGTCCGACAGGACCAAGAAACATATTGTTTAGGAATAACTAATCCTCAAAAGTAAGAGAGGACCGACCCTGAAGATCCAAAGGTTGCCCATAAATGTGATCCTGAGACATGTGCCAGAGTGTATCGAATCGGTGTGGACGATCCCTTGCCTTGACTCATAAATGGTAACAATGGAAACCCTATTTCCAATACGCGACATTTCAGTTTTAGTTGTAAACCTATATGGCGACATTGTAGGATGGGGTACTATGACATCTATGATTGATACATTTATAATTGAAGTTGTTGTTGGCACTGTGACTTATAGTAATATCAGAATGATTTGTTTTAAAGCATACCAAGCATGTATGGCTATTATAAGGTAAATCTCTATCCTCTGGTTTGTTTTTGCATTGTGTGATGGGACCTGAGTCTTATAATAGCATCATTTTTTCCAAAAAGAATTGCATTGTTTAAATTTTTATTTATTTTACGGTATTCGTAGGAGTGAACCCGTTCCATGACATACGGCATGGTCCCGTGATTTACCATATTTAAAGTAAGGATTAAATAACTTTTTTAGCTCTCACACCAGTCCTTTGACTGTCTCAGAGTTTCTTGTTTTCACCTAAACTCTGAGTGCCCATATTTTCCACATGGGCAGCTAGTAGTATTGGTTTTGTAGATTCTTTATTTCCACAGGATCCTGGATTACGGGTGGAGCTATATTTGGAAACCTTTGTATCCGTGTATTTCTTTCAGCTGCGGTAGTTGATGTATTTCTGCTGTGCGTTGTATTTCTACATTTTAAATTTTCGCTGCTATGTAAATTAATAATCTCTGATATTATTCTTATGCGGTGTAATATTTATTTGTACTTTGATATTCTTATAATCAGATGTAAATTGTTGTAATAAGCAATGAAATTTTCTCATGTTTGGTTCTGATGCATCGTGTTCTCATACAATCTGCGTTCCAGTTCGGTCCAGGCCGGACGGGGATTTCGGGTCGTTTCATCAAGACTCGGACTCAGGTGAGCCCTTGGATCTTCAGGGTTGGTCCACACCTAACGTTTGTGGAATATTTATTCCTGAACAATACATTTCCCGGTCCTATCGTATTTATCACTCGAGTCTTTTAGTCGGCTCTATATCCGAGATGCCTTGCAATCCATCATCCACATAAGTAAAAATGTCTGGCCTCTACAACATGACACACTTCTAGCAAGAAAGAAACGCGTGCGCTCCCGGCAATCACTATCCCGTTTTAGAGTCATATTGGGGTGTGAGGCTCGCGAATCAACGCTATACACAAAGATGTGCTAATTGAAGCCATGCTTTGATCATCATCCACAAGACTCTGCTTTTCAACAAAAGCCTTGATCATAACATCTCAGCATGCCACATTGTCAATCCATAACAAACCATTGATTTCCACTAATACATAGCCTCTAAACCTATACGTCTCAGAGAATGGTGTTAAGCAAGAGAATAAATTCTCCGCCACCAAACAGATATATATTTAGCAGAGATCAACGACACAATACAATGTCAGACATACAATCATTTTACACGTCCATTCTGGGTCTAAACGAAATAGGAGGCACCTTATTCCTCAACCCATATGTCTAATATAGGACAGAGTTCCTCGCAAATCCAGTCGATCTCCAAGTACCTCTAGACGATCACCACTTATTACCTCGTTTGTACAGCCCAATCAAGACATAAGTAATCATCCAAACGATGTGAAGATCTCTAGTCTTCAACCACCATTTTCAAATCTTCGACTTTTAGTCATTGTATCAGTTATTCAGAAAGGGTTAAACCCGATCTTTCGGAATAACTCGCGTATCTTATAATCAAATGTTGTAAAAACACATCATACGCCTCACTCCAATCCAGTATATTCTTTTATTCAAATATTCATTACATTGGGAATCATTCCTATAAATCTTATCAAAGATTTAGTTCATTTAAACCTCTTGTTTAAAACTTTCTTTGAAAACCATTGCAAAAGATTTTGTATTATCTTTTAACAATCTTAAACAAAATTAAGGTTTATCAAACTGTTGGGATTATCGACCCTTACCGAAGTAATCATTCATTTTATTATCCCAATCTTAACCTATTCATCCCATGGAGAAAAACTGGCAGTACTTCATATCTAACACTCTCTATGTTATCGGTAAAATTAATTACAATTTTACGTTTCAAATCTGTTTAAAGATTTAAAAATCGCATGGAGTAAAACTGGTGGTACTCCATTCTCGAACATTCCTTGAATTTGGTAAAATTAATTACATTATTCACCATTCAATCTAATTAAAGATTCATTAAAACTCCAACTTCGTTTTAATCTAAAAAAATCATTACTTAATGATTATTCAATATTAGGAAATTTATCTTTCCTTTAACTAGGTTGAAGGACCAATGTCATTTAAAACAAAGTTCACAATAAGCCCAAAATCATCTTCTATTAAAATGGAACTTCCACAGAAATTCGATCAATCGTAATAGATAAAAAATTTCATACCGGACTAATACTATAAATGGAATAATAGTAAGGCCTTTTAAATTTCATAAATAGTAACGGTCTTCCTTACCAGAAGCTCATCTCGATTATCACTAAACTGAATTCCACTCAATTTCAATTTGATGTATTAAATTGGAGAACTTTACTTCGTAAAATTTCTTTAAGTCTTAGTTTAAAGATTTATAAATTTCAAATCATATCTTCACTGTTAATTGGGTTTTAAGATCAAAAGCTATTTAAAACATCGTTCAAAATAAACCAAAAATCAACTTCCATTTATTCCAATTATATGTGTTAACTGGAAAACTTCATTAATCTTAGTTAAAGGTTTTATTCCCTTCTCAACTGGGTTTAAGAACATTGTTACTGAAGACACCATTCATGACAAGCCCAAAATTCAATTTGATATCTAATACAAGGCTCTGGATAGAAATCATAACGACTTATATTCAATATCAAACTCTAAAACCAATAGATATCATATTGGGAATAATGATATCTATATCTTCCAAATTCCTCAATAATATCCTTATAATCACGGAATCCAATATTGAAATATTCTGAAGATTACTTCCATTCAAATCCTTTCCAATTCATATGTAGGAAAAATTCTGGTTATTAAAACAATATCAGTTCTTTATTCTAGTTGTTAACCATTTCATTTAGATAAAAATATCTTTTATCTTTTCAAACTTGGAGTAATTTGACCAAAATTATTTCAATATTTTTGTGTCCATCCAAAATCGGACATCATAATCATATTTTGATTTTTCACTGAATATTATTTTAAAATAATCGTTATTTCTGAATTGGAATCAAACTCAATCAATTACCATATATTTTTATTTACATGGATTCCATACATCGCATGTATTAAAAAATAGTGATAAACAACTATTAAACATTCAATTCACATCTAGAGTGCAATTTGCAACTATATAAGCATTATATAATTAAATTACGCTTGTAACAGTTTGCCAATCAATTAGTTGACATATAATTAAATCCAAGGGAGATATGAATTAATTATCATCCCCAGACCCGTGTGTGGTTTTCAACCATCAAACAAATATTATTATTTGTATTGTAAAATAATCATCCCAACACCCATGCGGGGTTTACATCACAATCCTTGTGAAATTATCTAATCCAAATTAATTTAAAATATAAACATTTATTTTCACAGTTTAATAATGACAACATTTATAACTGTAAACATCCATTAATCGCCAAACAAATATTGAAATCACAGGCAATTAAAATATATCTAGTTATAAAAATGAATTATTGTACATAAGAATAAAGTGAGAGAGTTCTCACTATTGGTTCCTACTCTGCCTGTCTTTAATTTATGATTTTATAAAATGATTTCGTAAAATTGAGCTGCTAAAATCTGTGAATTAGAGAAACTAAAAAGAGATAAACAAAGGAGAAATGAGCGGAAACTCGGCCGGGAAAGAGCTGGTAACAACCTATACAGTAGACCGTGGTCTTCACCGGTCTATTATCAAAAACCGGTCTACCTTCAAAAAATAGCAGGACCAGTCGACTGGTCTATTTTTGACCAGTCGACTGGTCAACTTACCAGCAAACATCAATTTTTTTTTCTTGGGTATCTGGTACCAGTCGACTGGTCTTCTTTTCCCCAGTCAATTAGTGGTTGTCGAGTGGTGTAATTTGATTATTTTTTTAGCCAAACCATATATGAATCGTTTCCGGCGAGAGGCTATGAACTTGATCAAGATGATAATAATGACTTATAAGCTCGTCGAAACAACTTAAGAACACAAATAAACTTGCTTAGACTTATATACATGAGATAACAATGATTTTGATTATAAGCTCAAAAGTGAACCAAATTCCAGACCAACGCATGCAAAAGTGATTCAAGACAATTGCGAAGACTTTGGACTTCGCCGTGGCGACAACGGAGCTTCACAACATAGCATATGAATTAGATCGTGTGGACAATCCTCATCATAATTTTCAATTCAATTGAATATGAATACATGAAATCGACTATGTTTCACTTGCCTAGCCAATTCACTAGCATATTCCAACTCAAATGAATTCTAAACTACACTTTTACAAGCCTTTAGGCTTGTGGCAGAGATGTGAGTTCATAAAGATCTCACCTTTACTCGTTTAGAAACAAGGAATTGTTCAAAACTTTGTTAAATCGATCACTCTTCCAAACTAACTTGCTAATCTCCAACCCAAGCTCATATAAAAGGATTTCCAAGGAATTTGTTCAGGAAATCATGATAAATTGAAGAGGAAACAAGATGAAGAAGATAGAGAGGAGCTTACCTAAACTTTTCCTTGGATTTGCACTTGATTTCGACAAGAATTGGAGCTCTTAGGATTAACAAGGTTTAGGGAATTTTAATTTTCCATTCCCTATCCCCGTTTTCAATTTTTGATAAGTGTTTTGAGTGAATAAAGAGGAGATGGCGGATGGAGCTCTTAAGTGAGTGGGCTAGGTAACCTAGCCCCAACCAAGGTCCCAATTTTCACAAACTCGAAAATATCGATGCTTATAGTTTTCGAACATGCAAATGACATTTTGAACTCAATGGACGTGGTTTCGAGTCCTAATTCGTCTATATGCAAAAAGTGATATGTTGGTCATCCACCTAATGAAAATGACCAAATTCCACCAACTTTAAAGGCGATGTTTATAGGTTTAAAAGTCACAAACAACATTTTGAACTAAGTGGAAGTAGTTTCAAGTCCAACTTTTTCTGTATGCAAAATGGCTATTTTTAAGGGCTATATATAATATAAATATATACATGTATATATATATATAAAGTCCATAGGGACTATTCTAAATTTTAATTATGACATAACTTACAATTTATAAATGTGAAATCTCAACGCCTTACATTTGTTAAAAAATTACAATTCTAAATATTGCAACGTTTCTTGTTTTATCAAATTCTAATTTATATAGAATTCTATACATTCATTCAAAGTTTAAAATCAAAATTTCGAACTACCACGCTATTTCAAGCTCGTTTTAATTAAATTATAAATTTATACTTCTAACTTCGATTAAAATAAATTTTAAGTCATTTATTCTCAAAATAATTCATCTAAAATATTTAGTTGCTATTAATATTAATTAAAAATAAATTTTAAATCGGTTCCAAAAATACGGGTTGTTATAATTTGTCTTTCTTGATTGTGACATACCTTGTTGAGGGTCCAATTAGATTATACTTGCCTATAGCATCCTGTGTTCGGTCGCCAGAACTTAATACTGTGGGTGATTGCAATATCCATAGAAATTAGGGTCAAGCCTCAAGAAGAGGGAGTGTTATGGCATAAATACTATATACTTGGTAGTATGCATGGTTCGTCAAAACATAAATTTATCGAGTCATGGTTGCATGTTTGCATTATTGATTGTTGAACTTAATCGGACTAAATATTTAAGTCTAGAAATTCAATTACTTGGGGATATAGAATATTGATGATAGTAGAAGTTGTTTGTGACGATAATGGGCTAGGACAAGCTCTTTAGTAGTGAGCCGTCTTTGATTTGGCAATAGTGGGCTGAGACTTAGATCTTCATTAGCGATTCGCTTATGATCGGACGATAGAGGACTAAGAAAAATCTCTAGTAGCGAGTTGTTACTTGATCTTGTAGCTTGAGAGTATCTAGACACATTTGATAAGGTAACTAGACTGTCACCATGTTTGAGTCGAGTTCCGTATCGATCTAGTTATAATGTTTTTTGGGTTAGGAATCCCGAGGAGATTTTACCAATTGTGGGTAGAATGTTAGTGTATGCGGATTATAGCATCTCACAAGCTTCTTCAATCTTTCTTAGTTAATTGGGCCGTTCAGGACAACAAGTGAGTCAACATATTCCAAGGCCAGCTTGTTGGGCTTTCACTTTTCATTGAGAAAAGTGGAGTGCTTGGGTCACATTAGTCTCGAGTAGGATGTCACTATGAGTCCTATAGGAATTTGGATGGTTTGGAAGTTATAGAGTTGACCCATGATGGTACTGATTTCTCATTTCAAGCAGGAATGAGAGGTCGATAATACTCCCTTGATTATGTGGATGGTTTAAGTGAGGTTTGTTTCCAAATTGATGGTTATCGTGTTTTAGTCGTTAACCAAAACCACATGAGGAGTATTCGACTCCCAATTTGAAATCGAAGGCGATAGAGTTCATTTTTTTTGAGTTGGAGGCATTATTTATTAGCAAAGGGGCTAGAGTCATTGGTGATGTAACATCATTGGGAATTCTTTTGTGCCAAGAAGTACCTCAACCTTTGCTTGCAGAAACGACTAGAATTCTTGGCCACCTACAAGTATGAAGTTTCCTATAGGTACATATCGGAAATTTAGTTATTCGTGTATGTCAAGTTAGAGATGCGCCAATCCCAAAGCGGTATTCCTTCAATGAATGTTGGTTGTTTTATTACTGGTTATGACTCGACAAATTGAGGTGAGGTCGACCAATCTTTTTGCTAGGTTCAAACCCGTAATCAAACCGACTTAAACCGTTTATAAAGAAGGATGATTAGGGGTACTTGCACATCAAAACAGAACAAAAAATGCTTTTCATTATCAAACCTAATTAAACCGCTTTACAGCCACACTTTTGAGTCGCAACCAACCCTAACTAGGGATATGTAAGGGTAAGATTTCACTGCTCTCTACCAAACTCCCATGGCGAGAACCCCCTATCATATTGCATTCTATTACCAGGCATGAAAAATAAGGACTGGCGTGAAAACCAAAATAGTTTTATTTCAAAAATTACGGTAATTCATAAGACCACGCCGTATAAACATAGAACGAGTTTTTCTTTTACGAATACCAGTGCATAAAACCTCGTAATGCTTTTTGAAAATGAAGCTACCATAATGTCTCTCGGCACATACACCATGCAAATGCATACTTGGGAAAGGTTTCTCCTTATGGTAACCAAACATGATTGATACAAAAAAATTATTTGATATTATTATTTGTAACACCCCACCTCCGCTAGGGTCACTCACAAAGGGAATGCCCTAGTTTTGGAGGGGTATTATCTAGTAAATAGGCACAGAGATAACACAAGACAGAACATAGATAAAATAGAGTATATAAAGCAGCGGATATAAACTTTAAAACCAAATCTCATTACTGAAAAATAGAGTCAAAACCTCTTACATCAAAATGCCAAGTCATTATTTCATTACATCAAGTTCTAAAGAAGCAAAGTACTTAAAACAACATAAGTAAAATATTATTCCCCAAAAAGTGCATGAGTGCAGCAATAGCATAGCTCAAGACCAAACCGTACATGAGCTGTCAGAAAGCAAGCATAGTCCAAGCTAAGTGCTAGAGTTTCCTCCCTGAGAACCTGGGGGGGGGGCGGGGGGGAAAGAAAGACAAAGAGGCGAAAGAAAACGGGTCAGTCAAAAAGACTGGTAAGCCCTAGTGACTATCATCATAGAAACTAGTAAAGTTAACAAGACATGAATAAACTGGAATTAAACATAGGAATGATGATAAGTCTGACATGATAACTAAGTTAACAAGATAACTCAAGTCTAACATTGCGTATTCAAGGTTCGCCATACCAACTATACTGGTATACTAATCCCGTGTCAACTATAAATCAAGAAATAATCCCTTGGCCCAATATCGTGAAGTCACCCAATTCGGGGTCCAACGATGTGATCTAATTGATCGGCTCCCTACAAGTCTAGCTCGTCGTGTGTCTGTGTCATACGGCCCTATCACGAATGTAGTCACCTGTGCTAGGTCCACCATAGGGTGTATCAAGCCCTAGGGTGCCAACCACCGACACGAATCAAGAATGCACAGATAATCCTACTGATGCCCAATGCCTGCTTTTTCAACTCCGGAATAAGTGCACGACCCTAGTCCGCCTTATCTACAATGGCGCACCAACTCAGCCGTCGTTCTGGTCGCTTACAATCAGCCCAGCAATCGTGCCTCACCCTGCCTAGTCCCAGGGTACCGTGATACATCTAGTGGGTTACTGCTGAAAAGGACCGCGTAACTAGGGTTTCGTTCAGCAGGTTAAGTTGTCATTTAAAATCGAGACTTAACCCCATCTACGTGTCATGTCAAATTGACTAAGTGTGTCGTTCTAGTTCAAGACTTAGTCCTACGAATCATGTGTCAGGTTGGTTAAGTGTGTTCAAGCGGTTCATGACTTAACCCTATAAAATCAATGTGTCAAATTGGTTAAGTATATTCAATTGGTCCATGACTTAACCCTATCCAGTGGCATTAATTTACTTAATGCACCCCTAACCTCTCACATTAGACTTGGTTATGGTTACTGGATGTGCCGGGTGGGTCTGGGCAGTTTTACACCATAACCTAGTCTAACCTCGGGTTTCGAGTGCGATATGACCAACTACTCACATTGGGTCCTATTGTTTGCAGTTACTGGATTCGCCGGGCAGTTCCGGGCAGATTTATACTGCAAACTCAACCCAACCTCGAGTTGGCCACGTTCAAGTTATCTAAGTGTCATGTCCCAAATTCATATTTTCAAGTATAATTTCATGTCAAGTTCATGTTCCTATCCAAGCTCAAGTTATAACGATATTGATGTTTTCAAGTTCATACTAAATTCTGGTTTTCCTAAACTACCCAAATCGGATCCCCAACGCTCGTGAATTCGAATTAAGGCAATAGATGTAACTAGGGAGTAACATAACAAGGATGGGTATAAAGTGGAAAATGTGATTTCAAGGCAAGCACGGTGTAACTTGAGATATGATCGTAACATCACTGGCATATGAAATAGGGTGATAAACATAGCAATAAATGACATAAGATGATAATCCTAAATTTGTGACTAGCAAAAATTTCAACATCACAACATCACAGGCATGTTAAAATAATGATAGGGTTTAGGTTATGACATGAACAGGCCCCTAAATCAAGTTCTTATCAGTATTCCACAAATCAAGGTTCAATATGAATGGTACTAGGTTCAAGGTGAATAGATCTAGGGTGAACAAGAGTAGATCTAAAATAATAGATCAAAAAGGAATAGTCATAGATCAAAGATATACAAGAGTAGGTCTCAAGTAGTTATCATGTTTATGTTCAACTTCAATTTACACATGTCCATATTAAGTTTAGAGTTTAGATCTAAGAGTAACTGGGGCTTACATATCGTGGTTTTTGAGAACTAAGAACAGGAATTGTCGTAGGATCGTTGTTGAGATGTTGATCTATTCCCTCGAATTGTTGTAGAAACGTTGGTCTTCGATTTGGATCTAGTTTGAATGTTTAAGCTTCAAGTTGGAGGCGGCGGCCATGGTTCAAGAGGAGACTTAGCAGCATAATGGTGTTAGAAAGATTTGTTTTGGATTAGCCTAGGTCTTAGGGTGTTTTTATAGTTGCAACAACTAGTTTAGGCCATAGGATAAACCCTAGAATCGATCTGAACCGCCAAAAATCGTTACAGGCCCTCAAACAAGCCAACAGGGTCAAGCAGGAGCAACCAGGCCCAAACCAGGTTCGGGGACCATGTCGACACCCAAGTCGACTGCGCATTCGACCTAGTCCTGGGGGTGTCGACTGCCCAGTCGACTCCCTAGTCGACCTGGGGTGCTGGGCGGGAAATTTCCCGCCCAGTCTGTCTGGGTTTTGAAATACAAATTTGAACTCGAATTCGAACTGTTTTGCACTCTGAAAATTTCTGAAACTTTGGGGAGCCATAACTTTGTCATACGGACTCCGATTTTCGAAAACTCGGACTAGATTTCATGCAAAATTCCGAGACGAACGCAATGGCGCAACCAGTTTCCCTCGGTTCTTATTTTAAAATATATTTCTGCCTAGATTTATGGTTATAACACGTTATCAAAATACGGGTTGTTACCTTATTAGTGTCTAAAGGTGGAAAATAAACTTCACAAATAGATGTATCGATCCTAGGAAGCATTATGTTCCATATCATTATGTTGACATATAGGTTTACAACTAAAACCGTACAAACTCGTAGTGGAGAATGGATCTTCAACTAATAACTGGGCTAAGGATCTTCCTTATCCGAACAAATTTGAACACTATTTGAGATATGTCCGAGGATCAATAATGATGCTTCTTATGCAACACAAAGTCGGGTAATCCCATGATTGGATAACTTTGACCGATCTTAAGTATGCCATTTCACAATCGTAACCGACCATTCCGAGCATGCTCCAAACATCCACATAAAGTAGAGTTTTTCACATATGTAAATACATGGGCTCCATATCATGGTACTACTTTTTATCTAGAAGGAAACAGACATACCCTGGTGGTGCGACCACTAACCTTTCTAAATATAAACCTGTTTTGGCCATTTTTGATGTGTGAGGCTTGTCGAAGTCTTGTTACACAAAGCTACGCTCTCTAAGCCATTCTTTGATCTTCAATAGCACATCACTTAGTATGCTACACAGTTATTTCATAATACATGACTGATAGTTACTAACTATATCACCTTTGAGCTCGTACATCTCAAAGAAGGGTGTTAAGCTAAAAGAATAAATTTTCTGCCACCAACAAAATGTTTAGTAAAGATCCATCACATATTACAAAATATGCTATTGGACACACATATATACAAGTCCATTTTGCGTTTGAACAAAATCGAAGGAACTTATTCCTTGTCCAATAAAGGAGAGAGGCCCTTGCAAATATGAAATTCCTCTAAATATTTCTGTACCACTAACACCAATGCATCCATCTCAAGTAAGGAGCCACCAACGAGAGACATTCAGTGAACAGTCTATTCGATGTGAACTTTTCTGGTCTTAAATGCCATCTTGGTATCTTCAATTTTTCCATAATGTCATATTATTATTTGGAATGGTTTTGTCGGACCCAAATTTTGAATTCCATTCTTTTTAGATAACAATCTCCATTTTAGAACTACATCAAAATACAGGATCCATTAAGTCTCTCTTCCATTTCGGTTAGTTAGTTAAATCCTTATTATAGAAATTGTTCATTTCATAGATTCCATTTCAAGCATATCTTTTTAAATCTAAGTTAGTTAAAATCTTTAATTAAGATTCATTAGTTCTCCAATTCCTTTCCATTTCCAAAACAAGATCATTAAGCATTTCTCCATTAGATTTTTAAATGATCTTAATCTATTTCATAAACTTCTCTTTAAAGCTTATATTTTTAAATCAAATATAATTAAGCTTCAAAAATCTTAAAAATCATTCATTAACATGTTTGTCAAGATTCATTAACTCTTTATTCCTTTACTTTCCTTTTTAAACTCATCCCTAAATCAAAATAATTGAGTATTGTTTCAAATAGCCCTTACAAAATCTTTATCCTCTTTAGATTCCAAATCATAACTAAACTTGTAGGTAAAGAATGATGTTATTTAGGACACCATTCAAAACAAACTTAAAACCAATTGATATTAAATACAAAATTTAAATAGAAATCATATCAACTTATATTCGATACCAATTCTCGTAACCAACAAATACTATAAGTGGAATAAAGATATAATTATCTTCTAAATTCCTCAAATTGTATACATCTAAACAATGGAATTCAATACCAAATATCCAAGGATTATTTGCATCTAAATCCAATATATTTAAACTGGAAAATTTTACCTCAATCTAAATATTATTAAAACATATCATTTTTCCCTTAAAAATCATCTCTAAATCATGATCATTCATCTTCATTAGCCTCTTAAAGGATCTTAATCCATTTTCCAATTCCAAATCATACTCAACCCTAGGTTAAAGAATAATGTCATTTAAAACACCATACAACAAACCCAAACACCAATCTATATTGAATAAAATTTATATTAGCTTATATTAAATGCTAATCCTCAAAATCCACAAATACTATAAGTGGAATAACGGTATGAAATACCTTCCAAATTCCCTGAATAGTATAATTTGAGCTACGATTTCTAATATCGAATACATGAAAATTACTTCCATTTCTTTTTCCTAAAATCAAAAATCTAATTATTATTGAGTGTAAGAATTAAACAGAAATTGTATCAACTTATACTCTATTTTAATATCATGATTCGATACATACTATAGGTGAAATAATAGTATAATTACCTTTCAAATTCCACGAATAGTATATGTTTCATCTATGGAATTTAATACCATTTATACAGAGATTATCTCCATTTAACTCCAAATAAAATCTTTATTTGAAAACTCTTTAAATTTTTAAGTAACTTAATCTTCTCAAAACCTATTTTGTTTAAATGTCCACAATTTCCAAAAACATTTTATTTACATTATTGTTTATAAAATATATACTAACATCTTTGTCCATAATATATATATATATATATATATATATATGCAGAATAGTAGTAGGTAAATATTGAAGAATGTAAAGTATTAGAGATACAAGGAATTCAAGATCTCAAAGGAATTCAAGATATCAAGGAATTCAAGACTCATGGGTACCGAGAATCAAGATTTCAAAAGCTCAAGATTATCAATTAACAGAGTCTAGTTTATATGTAAAACTCTGGTTAGCACTTTCAAATGCTATTTTCAAACTCTGTTTTCAAATTGATGTCAAAAGAATTTCAAATTATTAATATTTTACTTATGATTTCAAATATATATAAGTTTATAATTTATAAAGTTTTATAATATATATGTTTTATAGTTTTATATTATATAATTTTATAAATATGCTTATATTATATATTACTATGTTTTTATATGTTTTTGCACTTTAGAAAATTCATTTTGAAACATTACTTTTGAATTAAGAATTTTCAAAATATATATATATATATATATATTGATTAAATTATTTGAAATATTTTTTAAAAAATCAAAATACTATGTATATGTCAACATACATAGTTGAACATGTCGACATATAATTGTCATATGTTCAATTTTCAAAGGAAGTGTCTTTTTGTATTTTGAAACAGTTCAGAAAACGTTGCAACCTTTCAAACGCTATAAATAAGTGTTAAATTCAAGTTTTATTTATCAATTCTTCTTCTCTGTCTTCATCCTATCTCTAACCACCATTATCATAACTTAATTTCTTGATTTCTACACTTATACTTTGCGGATTTCTACTCAAATTATATTAAACTTCTTCTTTTTTAATCTCTATCAAATACTCCATGATTGGAAGTGCTATTCCATAGTTCTAGGGAAGTTATAATCATCTGGGAATTTTTTTGGGAAAGGTTTTGCTACTTATAGCCCAGAAATCAAGGAAAAGGAGCGGTGTGAACCTTATAAGCATGAAATAAAGGGTGGTGGAATAAGTGTTAATTTGTATCCATGAAATCAAGGGTGTTGTGAGATTGATACTAATATTAATAAAACTCTGTGCAATACAGCATTGCATGGGACTGGGCATACAAGTAACCTAAACCAATATAAAATCCAGTGTGTTCTTTCCTTTTCTTCATTTTATATTTACTTATATATGTGTCTGTGAATGTTTCCGTGTTTGTGATCATTTCTGATGTCATAATTATTGTTTGATACGTATAGTGATACAAGTTATTTAAAGATTTATATAAATTTCTTATAATTCACCCCCATCTAGTGTTAATTCTGCCTTAAGATCATTAATCTGCATCCTTAAGAATTGGTAATAGAGCTAGTTAGAGAATGTGATAGAGGGTACTCGTTCGGATGTTTGGTGGCAGGTAGGAGACTCTTACTCCTACATGTCCCATTTGTGGGTTGGTTGAGTCGTGAGGCTAATCGTGAAACAGTTTTAAGATGCCATTGTTATGCCACAATGGCAGCTTAGGCTACTGGTTGTTGTTGACCCATAACAATTGGTATCAGAGCAAGGTTTTCAAAGTTATCATAATTTGAATTTTTGAAAAGTTTAAATGGTAAAATTTTAAAACTATTTTTAATATAAACATGTCACGGAATCATCATGATGTCATTATTTAAAATTACAATTAGTTATTTTGAAAACTCCTCTGAGTCTTTGAAAATTGTGTTGATTTATAGGTGAAGAGTTATGTTTGATGACTGCTAGCCAAAAGACACCAAAAATGATGTTCGTCCATCAAGAAGAAAATGATGGATATGAATTAATAGTCTACAACGAAATTAGTACCTGATCTATACAAAACTTATGATTTGCTTCTAAATCTTTATTTAGTACTTCTCTTCTCTTTATCTGCTTCACAATACCACTTGTTTCATGCGAATCCGTCAAGAAATGGCTAAGTTATGATCAAATGAATTTTTGGTGCACAAAGGGAAAAAGAAACCAAAACGGTCACCAGTATTTCTCATATTTTGCCCATATATTTGTAATATTTTATCCCAACTCCTTTTCTAAATTGTAGTTCTTGTTAACATGGTCATTTTGATGGATAGATTATCAAATTCCAATCAAAATTGAGTGAGATATGACAGTTGAAGTGGACTATCCAACACAGAAAATTGCATATGAGATTTTCTGTTTTCCTCTCACTGATTTGGCATACTGCACCATAATATCATTCAAATTATTCACCAAGCCATTATAGAATCATAGCCCTTGCCTTCCTCTTCAATTTGCCGCTGGTTTCATCCAATTCTGCTAAGAAATGAAAAAGTTATGCCTCTCACAAGGTTGATTGAAAGTGGAAAAAGTGGAAGAAGAAGAAGAGAAAAAATTGTGAAGAGACATGACTTTTCGGTCAATTTATAGCAGTTGAAGTGTCCATTCATTCCAATTCAAATTCAAATTTTTGGTGCCAAGTTGGTTAAACTACTAAATCATTAATATCTTTATCATACGATCTTCAAATTCAGCAAATGAATATACTATGCTGATCAGAAAAACGAGCCCATCACAATAGAGAAGATCTCATCATCAAATTGTAGAAGATATAAATGTGTGGTTCATGACAATAGAAGAACAACAAAAAGAAGGATTGTAAAAATAGGTATGCTTTACAATTATTTCATAATTATCGTTGAATTTAGGTATATACATCTATGCACATAGTTAGGTATAGAAATTAATGTCTTTTATAATTCTAGATATTTTGGTTCATAAGTCAATACACCATAGTATATATATAAATATGCCAATTTAATTAAAATCTCTTCTTATTTCAAAATGTCGCTACTCTTTGATTTAGTTTTGAAAGGACATCTTTTCAATATGAAAATGTCAGTTCAAACTCTAGTTATCAATTTTGTTCGTCTACTTATGTTTCATATATTTTGTATCAAAAATATATTGAAAGTATATAAATAAATAAAACTATAGTACATAGATATGTTTATTTTCAAACACTTGATATTTTTATAAAATATAAATATATATCTTTTATATGAAGTTTAAAGCATACACAGTTTAAACTATATATTTTTCATAACAATTTTGGGTTACATAATCTCAAATATTATTTGTAACTTAATACTAATTTTGATTTCTTTTTAAGATTGATTAAACTTAATATTTTGGTATAAAGAGTGTGTGTGTGTGTGTATAATTTTTATGTCTTAAATTAGTAGTTAAAATATAAGAAGTTATCGTTTTATAGTAATATTACCAGATTTCATCAAAAATAATTTTGTAATAGATTTCTTTTAAAGTTTTAACATATAAATGGTTCTTCAGAAAATTAATATGTTTTGATTTCTAAAAGTTTAAATTTAAAATTGATTTGTATCAAAAGATTGATGTATATCTCAAAATAAATTAAATTTTAAGTTCTATTAATTAGTTTTTATATATACAATTAAGAATATGTGTTTATATCAAAATAATTTACTTTAGATGATATGATTTTATATTCTTTTAAGAAGGTTCTTCAATTTTCTTACGAAGCACCCTACAAAGATGATTTAACTTCATATTTCTCGTAGAATTATTCTTAATATTTTACTACTTATCATGAATATATTTTTAATAGGGATTGTTAAAGGGACTCCACATTTGGTTAAGGGGGGATCAATTTTAATTTAGTGTATAATTGTTATGGGGGGTATAAAATAAATAAGCCTCCCCTTGAACATATTAATTAAAATTCCGCTATTAACCCCTGTAATCCTCATTAATAAAATCAAAAAACCTAAATATTAATTAATACTTATAATTTAACACTGCACGTAAAAATAAAAAATGAATATAATTAATGTAATGGAGACACAAGAAAATTTCATTGGAGATTAGAAGATATTAAATCAGGTAATTAATTGTAATTTCATATCAAAATTGATATGTTCAATTTAAATCAAATGAAAAAAAAAATTTGATCTAACATGATGCATATTTTATATTATTGTTTATTTTGTCAATATTTTTTTCTGCAATTGTTTTATTATTTTTGGAAGCACGCTTTTGTATTTTGCGTTGAATTTAGTATGGTAGGTATTAACATAAGTGACAAACCATGGGCATTTAGGTCTCTTTTTCCTTTCCTTTTAAAATAATCTAGACCCCCCCCCTTAACAATAAAAAGTTGAGCAGAAGGCCCCTTAAAATTATCCTCCCCTTAACCAGATGTGGATTCCCTTTAACAAACCCCTTTTTAATAACCATTAAACTCTTGTCTTTACTATTTTTTCAATCTCTTTCATTAGTATCATTAACCTAAGTTAATGTATATTATAGTTGTTTGATTGAAATAATTTATAGTTTATATGTATATGCATAATAGTCAGATATTTCTTTGAGTATCTTTTACTGAAATAGATATCATCACCAAATCATTTTGCATATTATCATTAGACATCTTATTTCATATCATACATCGTTATTATAAATTACAAGTGCATTTCAATTAAAATCATTCACATCATAAGTTTTGTTTCATTTAATATATCATTTCATATTGCTTTGCATATGACATACATTTCATACTACATTATAACCAACATATTGTACACACCACATAACATTTAGCTGTTAACTCCACACATAACAAGTATATTGTATGGGGAATTATTGTCTCGGAAATATATAGGATTATTAATTAAACACATAATGTAACGACCCGGATTTTTATCTGTTGAATTCTGAATATTTAAATTTATTTTAAATATATTATTTGAATCATATATAGTAATTTTTATGGAATTTATTAATTTAATTATAAATGAGCTCGAAACAGTCGCGGTAGTTCGTAATTTACGATTTGAACTTCAGATGAGAATACATAATCCAATATAAATCAGAAATCAATGAAATAAGAAACATCAGAATCTATTTGATTATATTTTTCTAATGGAAGTGAAAGATCGAGATTTCGTCTTATATATTGTGAATTACGTCCAAATCAAATTTTCAAAAAGCCACTGTGAAATCGTATATATGCCATAACGGTTATTTAAATATCGGTCTTGAATATGGACAAGATTCTTTTGAGGCGTAGTTATAATATAATTTATAGAATTTTACTGTAATTTTTAATTAATTAAATATGCAACTTTTTATTTGGAGTATTTTGCACCCTATATCAATATTTTGGGTTTTCATATTGTAAGTTAAACTACCGATAGTATTATATTTTTGACATCGAGATACATCACTCGATATGATCGCACTTTTATTTCTGTCCATAGCATCTCGACCGTGAATAAAATTTTATATAACATGGTACGTAAAACAAAAGTAAATCCCACTACATCATATTCAAATCTAGAAATAAATCATTCATTATACTTGCAAATCTAAACGTACATCTGTGAAAAACCTTATCCTTGAACAAAAGAATTCAATCAAACTTTGAGGTTAAAGAAAATCTCTGTGCAAAAATCTTTGGCAAATCTCTATCTATTATCTACTGAAATCTTATGCTTCCTTATCAAATCTCATCCAATCTGAATGAAATCTCAGCAAGATACAGAAAACAGTTTCTGTGAGTGACATTTCGGCTGGAGTCTCCATTTACTTTCACTGTTCAAAGAAAACGACATTTTGTTCTTTCCTTAATAGAAAACGCATATATACATCAAAGCTGACACTCACGTCTTCCCCAAAATCAAACAAAGACTTGGCTTAAATCGCTGAATCAGTTCACGATCCCAGACATAACCTCGATAAAATCTTTGCAAGATATTTTCATACTATGTCGAACCAAATATAGTGCAATTTGGACTTTAAACATTTATACACATGTTCTTCTGACAGGAGCCAAATACCCAGTTCAGCATGCATTAAAAAAGAAGTTTATTTTTTTGGGTAAGAATCCATGTGCCTGCAGTCAAGGATTTCAGCTAAAGTAAGAGAACAACAAATAAATATATCCGTTTGTCCGTCCTTCATCCAACATCCAAGCGATTGATAGAAAGTGATGTTTCACTTTATAAATAAACACTGTTGTTCACTGTAATAACCCGGAAAATGAGAGCCAATTTAAAAAATTTATTTTGGCAATTTTAATGAAGTTTGAACATTTAAAATGAATTATTTTAAATAATATCGACGAGAAATTTAGTTTTAATAGAATTCAATGTATATATTTATATAGATTGTCGTTAGAATATAAATATTTTATTTTAATTATAAAAGGAATTGAAAATGGCACGGTAGTTCGATAATTCGATTTCAAATTTCAAATGAATGTACCGGGTGTAAAATAAACCGGATTTTAGTGAAACCAAAAATAATAGGATCTAATTGAGAATATCTTTCCAAGGAATCCGAAAAATCAAAATTTCACAGCGGGATCAAAAGATATGTCCAATGGAAAATTCTGAATAGTCGCTATGGAATTCAAGCCCTTAAAAATGGAAATTTTGCACACGACCTCGGATTTCGACAAAACCACTTTTGTTGGGTCCGTGATGTCAAGTTATCGCTAGGTTTCAAATTTCGTAATTTTTCGAATCAATATGTGAGCGTGGCAAAGGAAAACGCGTTTGACCAGTTTCAGTTGATTTTAATCGACTGGAAAACGACCATTTTTCAAACGGTCTCAAAATTCGACGAAATTAGTTTTGTTAGGACCGTATCGTCAATACAAAGGTAGAAAATATTTTTCGGGGATTTTTCGAGTTAGTATGTGGCCCCGGTAAATTGGGATACGCGTTCAAATTCAATATATAGTGTTATACGTTGATTTTGACGAAAACTGATCGAAACGATCGAAGCAGCCTATGATACATATCCCATTGTGTTCGGAATGGGGGTAATTAGCTAGGGACAACAGGCGGTAGGTCTCGTTTCGAGGTCGAAATAAAAGTTACTTTTAGTGGAGATAAAAATTAATTAAATATATAATATTAAAGCTTGGTCAACCCCTTCTTATACCTTCTTCACTTTTTCCCGTTCATTCAGTTTTAAAATAATAAAAAAAAGGGATCTCGTGCCCCGATGTTGCACTGCCGCCGCCATCTCCAGGCGCGCCGCCACCGCGTCCAACTCCCATTGCACCCCGTGCTCGAGCGACGCCCCGTTTAGCCCCCTCCCTCGACGTGAAAACCTAAGCCCTAATCACCCCAAAACCCGCTACCGTGAGTCGTCGTGGGCCCAGCCCCACCACCTTCGGCCTCTGACCCCAACGAGCCTCCTTCTTCCTCCGCGCCCTACCCCTCCTTCCTCTGACTGAAACCGCGACCCCTCCATCCCCTCGATTTCAATGCCGAGCACTCCCACCCTAAACCCGACGCCCTGTAGCTGCCTTCTCTGACCAACTGCCACCTCCCTACGCCGGTGAGCCTCCTTGTTTTATTATTTTATCTTTTTTATTTATTTAGGTGAATAAAAATTTGATTTTTAAATCATTTCATTGTACAAAAGTATTCATGGCATTGTTTTAAATTTATATAAGGGCGTAGTAAAAGTAAATATGTGATTTTATTTGTACGAACATCATAAAGAAGAGAACGTTATAAGATTTGATTTTGAATATGAAAGGCGCGATTTTTAATTGATTAAAGGCGAGATATTTATTTGTTTAAAAGATAAGAATAAGTAAAAAGATCGTATTTTTGGTATAGGAAAGGTGAGATTTTTAAATGTGAAAAGTTTCGATTTTTATCGATATAAAGATTACATTTTTAAAAATATAAAGATTATATTTTTTAAAAAAAGTTAAAAAGGTTAGATCTTTAAAATGAAAGTAAAGTTTGAATCTTTAAGGAGAGTTTAGATTTTTAAAAATAGAAAGATAGGATTTTTGTTAGGAGAAAATGAAGAAAGCCAAGATTGTTATATAAGCAAAATAAAAATTCAATTTTTATATGAGTAGCGGATTAAAAATAGAATTTTTATATAATAGAGAATATAAAAATATGATTTTTATATTATATAACAAATAAAAATTCGATCTTTATATTAGAAGTAGATATAAAAATATATATTTTATATAGAGAATAGCGTGATAAAAATATAATCTTTATTATATGAACACCATTATAAAAATAGAATTTTCATCTATATAGTAACGGTATAAAAATGTGATTTTTATATATGTAGTGTCTACGGGCAAAGAAGTTGACGAAAGGGGAACACGACGAAGATTTCTACATATGAAGAGTCATGGCGTTTGGTTTAGCTTGGGTGAGAACTTCGCACTTTAAATTTCCTTTTCTAGTTAAAAATATATACTGGGATGCAGACGATGTTTAGCAGCACATGACACCCGTCACCCACAGACTATGGATGGCTTGTATGTTTGATTATTTGTTGTGGTGAAAATTGATTGTGTGATGTGAAATGAAATAAATATTTATATAGTTAAAAATATTTTATCATTAAAAATAGAATATTTAACAGGTATGTGAATAAATAAAAATCTGTGTTTGTTGATTTGAAACCCCACACGGGTATTGGGATAAAATACGGCATACACTAATCCCAATAATTAGTTGTATGTCGATCGATTGACTGACAAGCTGTTATAAGCGTTAGATATTTATATTTAATGCTTATGCAGTTGTGTAGTGCACTTTGGATGATGGTTGATTGTTTATCGTTGCTATTGTATACATGCGTTGGGTGGAATCCATATAATTAACATTATATGGTAATTCATTGGGCCTCATTCGAATTGGGAAAATAAAGAATATTAGAATTTAAAAATAGTCATGTGTTGACGATGCTCATGTGTTAAGAATATTTAGGTGTTGAAACTATTCATGTGTTGAGTAAAATATTTTAACAATAAAATTTACATCTTTATTGTATTTAAGATTAGAAACTACTTTACGGTTGGAGTCTAATTAAAAATCAAATGATAGATACCATTATTTTATAAAATATATTACATAACAAAAATAGTCATGTGTTGACAGTACTCATGTGTTGAGATTAGTCATGTGTTGAAAGAAATATAGATTCATGTGTTAAATAGAATAAATATTCATTTGTTGAATGGAATAACGAACTTGTTGAAAAATATATCATTTTCCCTTCAGGTACGGTTCGATAAATATATATATATAAAGGAAATATATATTTATCCAAAGATAAATATTTCCTTTATATATATATATATATTTATCTGTTTTCTCCATATATAAGTCCTGACTTATATATATATATATATATATATATATATATATATATATTTATCCAAAGATAAATATTTCCTTTATAATCTATTCATTCTAAATGCCTTTACCAATATTTCCTTTTTAATCCTATTTGTAAATGGTTTACAAATATTCCCTTTTCAAATTCTATTTGCAAATGATTTGCTAATATTTCCTTTTAGGGTTATATTTCCAAGTATTTCCTTTATTAACCTTATTTATTTATCCTAAGTATTTCCTTTATTAATATCTTATTTATTTTCTAAATAAATATTCCTTTATTAATATCTTATTTATTTTCTAAATAAATATTCCTTATATCTTATCTTATTTATTTAACAAATAAATATCTCCTTTTCTTATTCTCTTTATTTAACAAATAAAAAATCCTTTTAATAACTTATTCTGTTTCCTAAGTCAATATCTCTTTTATAACTTATTTACTTAACAAATAAGTATCTCGTTTAACATCTCCTATTTATTTAACCAATAAATATCTCATTTATAAAATCTTATGATTTTATAAATATTCCCTTTTCTTTATGAATATTTCATTTATAAAGATTTCCCCTTTCTATATAGTTTTACCTATAAAGATTTCTATTTATAAATATTTCATTTATAAATATTTCATTTATAAACATTTCATTTATAAAACCCTTTTGATTTTATAAATATTTTATTTTCAAATACCATTTGAAAATTCCCCTTTTTCACATTCCGGTATGTTATGGTGTTTAACATATCAGGTCATGATGTCAAATATCGTCTATACACATATAATCAACAACATATTATAAACCACGTCATATATCACAATATATGAAAATAATAAAATAGCTGTTGAGGAATCCAGTCGGATTCCTCCAATCTGTTTCCCTGCATCCACAGATGTTACACAATAAAATCAACATCACTTTCAGTTCCATATGATATATTCTGATAAACAGAACCAACGTATAATTCAACTAACTGACTAGCAGTTCAATCAAACGGTCAACACATAGTCAATCAACCAATATTTAACAGTTCTAAGAATACAACATGAAATATAAACTATTCAGAGCTAGTGAGATATACTCTCATTGGACTGTTCTCATTAAAAACGATTAACTTTCTTTGATTTAGATGGACAATTTATTTTGCAATAAATTGTAAAGAACTCAAATTCGCATCCAATCAGTTCCATTGTGGAGCTGTCGTCCATACGATCTTGTCGGATCCTGTTTTTCTTTCTATTACCCCGGCCCAAGCCCAACTACCAGCCCATACTTCATCTCTTACACCACCGAAACTCCTCCCATTTCCCAAATCATTCCCATCACCGCACCTTCATTCTCTCACAACTTCACAAACAACTTCACAACTTCCTTCTCTATCCAAGTCTCACCACGTTCATACCTCCCAGCTCGAAATCGAGCTTCACTATCCTGTTGTGTCGACACAGTACTTCGCCAAAAATCACAGCAGGTACCAAACCTTGCTCTCCCCGTATCTCACCCAATTTTGCCAACAACTGCGGATTCCTACCCCGAACCTGAATCGAACAACTACAACTCGAATAGATGCTCCCAATTCCCGAATGATTCAACCCTAGCCAACTGCTCATAAACCGAGCCTCGACAGAACACGACCGCAGCTCACAATAATCACACAGAATTGAAGCCTTTGCTTCGCTGATTTGGTCTATACATCCATTGGAATTTATAGTATTTAATTTGATTTCTCTTTGAATTTTGAATCTCACGTTTTGTCTGTGTTGAGGGAATTTGGTTGCGGCCTGAGAATTTGATTTTATAGGGGATCATATTTGTGTGTGTGGCTGAAACAATGATTATGTGGCTAGTTTTGGTTCACACATACTTAGATATTTTAGTTTTAAATATTCACTTTATATTTGTTTCAACACTCTAAAATTCCCTACGAACACATATGATATCTAAAAATCATGAAAACCGGCATGCAGCTAGAGTTTGACATTACGGTCCCAAAGAAACTGGTTTCGCCGAATTCCGACTTCGTATGCTCACACAACGTATTTTTAAAGGTCGAATTATCGACTGTATTTTACATTAAAAATGGGTACGGCCACATACTGACTCTAAAAATCACGAAACTGGACATCTAACAATAATTTGACATTGCGGATCCAACAAAATTTGTTTCGTCGAATTCTAAGGTCATTTGCAAAACTGCCTATTTTTAAAGCTCTGAATGACCCATTTAAATATATAAATATATTGAAATATAATTAAATTAAATATAAATAAATTTATATTATCGTATATATTCACAGTGGAATACCATACAGCTCCAATAGGATTTATAACTCGATACTTCAAATCCTGATTAAATCGATATTCGATTTATATTGAAATCCCTTTTAAAAATATAAATAATTCCTTTATAAATTATAGAGGAATTCCACAGCAACTTTTCTAAAATTTGACTTGGACATAAATAAAAATCTACGTGACGAAATCCTGATTTTTCTCTTCCACCAGAAAGATATACACCACCAGCTCCGTACGTTTCTTGTTTCACAGAAATCCGATTTAAAACGAACACTGTACATCCAATTGAAGTTCTAATCGCCAATTTACGAACTGCAGCGCCATTTCGAGCTCGATTTTAATTATAATATAATTATATATTCAAACTGTCGTTCAAATAATATAATCGTTATTCTAATTCAATTTTAAACTGAATTAAATATTTTGAATTTCCCAATTCACACCATATTTCCATTTCAGCAAATTTTGATTATTTCAGAATAAAATATACTATTTAATTATTATTTAAATTAAATATTCACCATTGTTTCATTAAACGACCATTAAATTCTCTTGATCACCATTTAAATAATTAAATAAATTAATTACTATATCACTGAAAAATGCGGGTCATTACATTCTTCCCCACTTAAAATAATTTCGACCATGAAATTGCTAAGGTAGAAAACAAACCCTATCGACTCGTCAGAAATAATTTGTTCGCTTCTTACTTTCAGTTTCGACTGAACCAATTTAATTTCAATTAAATACATAATTAATTCTTATCAACAAAAATTTTCAAAAATTCTGAAAATTTTCTAACACTTTAACTTTTCGAAAAATTTCGCCAGCACCTCCTTTGTACAGGTCAATCGGTCAACCTCCAACTCGCCTCTCTGGGCCATCTCCAACCCAAAAGAAAATCAAACAGCCAAGCGGCTTGCCAATTCGGCATATCAACACTATCACTTCCATATGCTATCAACTGAGCATATACCAATGTTATCCCAATCAAATTCTGAAATCACTTTTATCTCCAACACAACCATTCTCTTTTTACCAAGCCAAATTTTCATTTCAAACACAAGTTTCGTTCTTGATCCCGAATCCTTAACTCACCAACACAATATTATTTCAAATCAATTTCTATTACCACTTAACTGGCTTTACTTTGATTCCAATTCGCTTTTACAAATTCCTATTTAATTTTTCGTAAATTAAACAAATCAAATTCTAGGAGTTCTAAACCGCTTTGTTTTTATCAAAAGAATTCAAAAACAAATTCCTTTGGTAGTAATCCGTCACTCAGCAACTCGAAAATGAACACCGATGATGTCTAGCTCATCATCGGGGTTATTTCACAGCTATCGAAGTGAGTTCAATACTATATCACTTTCAAAATCATTCTTAAACACTTTTATTTTGAAATCAGTTCAAAATATCATTCACAATTTCTTGGAATACAATTTAAAATCTCCCAAGATCTTAAAATTTACATATATTTAATCCAAGTCTATTGACAAACTCTGTTCCAAATTTCCAGGGTTTGAATTTCAATTCTGATTTAAATTTCAAATTTAATTCAATTCATTATACTTATCTGAATTCTGATTGGTTATTTACATAACCATTTCAAATTTTTATAATATTATTCGATTATAATATCAACCAATATATCCAATATATATCAAAATATACTTTGGGTAAAATTATTTGAGTGTTTATGGACTCCTACCGATATAGTGGATCAAACTGATCGACCAGAACTCATAAACCACTAAACCAATAAATCTTCATAATATAAAATTATTTTTATATCATCTACAAATACGTTCACTCAAATATATACAATCAAACTCAATCTAGGGTATTACTAACCCTATCTCTACCGAGTCACGCCACAGAGCCAAGGTAATCCACTTAACCTTAAGCTCTAATACCAACTGTAACGACCTGGTTTTGGGCGACTTTGGTTATCGACATAAACTTAATGAAGACTAACCAAACATCGAAAAAAACCTGGTAGTAAATGAAGGAAATTAGAGGGTGAGGAAAGATAAGATAGAAACTTAGAATAGAAGAAGAAGTAGAACACAACATCAGAGTAACACAAATCAAATAATGGAACGAACAACATATAATAGATAATATATCCTTGGAATAAAATCAGTATATGTATACACTTCATTATCAAAGAACAACACTTAAAACACAGTGGAATAATAATAGCTATAAAATCCTGAAGCGTCCTACTCCAACTCTTCAAGTATCTGTAAATACCGACTACTTGACTGCCCGTACAAAATTGCACACCCAAGAGTTCAGGGAAAACAAAGCAAAATAAACTCTGGGTCACTCATGGGACTGGTATGAGTTAAACATTTAAAAAATAGTTTGAACAAGTAAATGATATCTCATAAGACCATGCCATAAAACATAACAGGTTTTTCCCTTATGAAAATCAAAAATATCTTTATATCAAAAATCTTTTGATACTATAATAATGTCTATCAACCACAATATAATAATCATCTAGCAGAAACGCTTACATCTCATGTTCTACATATATAGTATACAATCAAAACCGCAAGCACGTATTGGGTAATGGATTTCCAACTATGACAAGGTATGGAACCACCTTTCGCTAGTGTACCTCTAGAGAGGAACACACTGGGTTCGACAAGAACATCTTGCAACCCGGCCACACATGACCGACCACTCGTTTCGCTTGAGTGTATCGAATGTATATCACCAATGGTTGGGATCAGCAACCATTTCCCGAATGGGATAGTATCGATAATAGATTTCTAGAAGTAAATGAAACACTAGATCAGGTGATTATACACCCTAATAGGTGCGACCTACATAGCCATGCTGCATGCCCGATTTCTGTCATTTACCGGATGTGAGGCTAGAAGCTACGCTTATCTTTTACATGCCACATCTTCATTCACTTAGAATGTCATATCGTCATACCCGCCAAATCACAAATTCATTTATCTAAAAATACCAAGGGTATAAAGCTAAGAGAAACGAATTCCTCCGCCAGCAACGTAAATACGTTTGAAATGATCAACTTACGTGATCTACCAGATATACTCTATCAGACCTTCGTCCATACAAGTTGTCCTGCGACTGCACAAACCAAAGGTACTATTCTGTATATCCATCTTTGGCACTGTTATCTAAGATTTATACAACAGCCCTTGCATTTTACTCCATCTTCAAATATCTTTGGCATATAAGATTCGCAACGCTTATGCCAATACAGAGTGGTTCTTTGGATAATAATCCAACTGGTCTCTCCATACTAACAACGTTAAAATGGTCAAAAATTCGATAGTTTGTGATTTAACCATCAAAGAAAAACAGGTGTGCAAACAACGATATTACTTCCAGATGGAAATTCTATCAATCAATCATCGATCATATATATATATATCTAAATAAATATATTCATATTTTCCTTATTTTCTATGTTAAGAAAATATACGTTAACGCTGGAAAACATTTCCATAACTTATTTACGTATCACTATTCTTTTACAACTATCAGCCTCTGATTGTAAACTAGTATAAGAACAATTCCCTAAGTACCAATCCAAAAGTTCGAAACCAACATCAGATAGACACTTAGGAAACCATTCAACTAAACAAGTCTCCAGTCAATTTCTGATTTAGCTTAACTCCATTTCTTAACTCCTTATACATGAGCATTCCCTTTTCTAATTCATATTTCCAATTTCAATATTTGATTACTTTCTGATTCTATTTGGAAAACATTTCCAAATCTTCTTTACTTGGATTTAAACAGATGTTTAAATCAACATTTCGACGACAACTCAAACCACTATACCAATTTACTAAATTCACTTAACCACTTTCACTCTCGAACCTTAACCATTTCTAAACTAAAAACGAAGTCAATCAAGTTGGGGTACAACTACCTCTCGGACCTTAACTGAACAACATTTCAAACCTCGGATTAGGGTAAGTTCATCTTTTAACTCTTTAACACTTCCTTACGTAACTTCCGGGTATAATTTACGAGTCCAACTCCTTTATAGAATCATTTGATTATAACAGTGGTGTTATAATTTCCTGCTTTTGAAATATAATAACTTTAATCTAACTCTTGTTTCCTAACTCAAATAAATAACGAACAACTAATTTATCAGCTCCGATTTGGTTAACTCTTAATCTATAACTCTTATTCGAATAACTCCAATCTAATAACTCTTATCCGATTAACTCTAACTATATTTAACTCTTACTGGATTAACTCTTATTCGAATAACTTACATCCGAATAACTTATTGTAACACCCAACATCCATTAGTGTCACTCACAAAGGGAATGCACTAAGTTCTGTGGAGCATTTAGGGTAAAAGACGCAGATAAATTACAAGACAGAAATTAAACAGCGGAAAATAAAACTTTGCTTTACTGATAAAATAGTTTGTATAATGATTTCTTTACAATATCAGAGTATCATCCGTCTTACAAAATAAAGAAGCATAAAAATACATTTATATTCCCCAATGTAGCAAGAGCCAGCCATAGCATCTGGAAAGAGAATCCAAGCAAAACTTCGACAAATCTTCAAGCTGGGAAAGAGTGACGGTCCAACTCAACCTGAGCTATACTATTCACTGCTTTACTACTTGGGGAGGGGGGGGAACGGAAGAAAAGAAGACGAAAGAAAAACAGAGTCAGACATAAAGCCTGAGTAAGTTTAGTAACTTCTAGCATGTGAACATGGAAAACAAAACGACATGAATTAACTGAATACAAGATAACACCATGATGTAGGGTCAGGAAGATTAGACAAGATCAACACAAGATATGCTAAGATAAGATAAACTAGATGTTCTGTAATACTTTCGCCGCTTTGCCATTTCCTTGTTATATGGATTTCTATTATCTCTGCACCAGCTAACTAATGTCCAAACTAGTAACGCTAACGTGATCCCAATCCATGTATTTTCCATCGCCTTCAGGCATCCATTTATTTATTTGTTACCTAGATTTAATCTAGGTTTTTTTACCAAGTGCCTTCTAGATTCAACTAGAGTTTACGCTGTTTGCTGAACGCTTCTCGAATTCAGGATTTATGCCACCTAGTTCAACTAGGAATTATGCTACCTGTCGAACGATGCCCCCAAGTCTAGGACACGCTACCTAGAGTGGTATATGTTCCTATACTTCCCCACACATGTATCGCGAATCTATATCGCTTGTCTAGATGCACATGTCCTGTAATGTGCGACCCGAGTCCTGTGTCAGGGAAAATAAGGGAATACAGAACTCGGTCGGGAGCTTTCAGATATCTGCCGACGCAGATGCTAAGGTCTGTTTTTATTTCAGTGGCTATGGTCCCACTTGACCCCTCCCTCAACTAATGAAAGGCACACCTTGAAAAATGAGAACTATACGCCGGCCCCCGGTGCCCCACTATCCTATGGCCATCCTCACCCATAACTAGATAGCAAGTATATGGTCTTTTGGAGTTCTCCGCCTTTCCGCTTCACGTATCTCGATTGACTGAAGATGGATGGTAGACGACGAGTCGCTATCACAGGGCTACCGTTTGCTCACCGAATCACGCTGGCCCATCCTAGTCTTTAGGTTGCCATGTATTGCAACCAAGGCATACTCCTGGTTCTTCTACGCAGACCTTAACCTCTGTGAGCCCAGGAGGATCATCTGCAGCCTCACAGAGGGATACCAAGAGTACCCTCATGTCCCCTCGAAGCCTCGGGCTTCGTAACCCAATTCATTGGAGCCTCCTTTTTACTCAGACGGACATTCGCTCCTTCCCGTGTTATACCAAGAATTACTACTTAGTTTTACTAACTAAGATTTACCACTTAGTTTCCAATATCGTTGTTTTCTTAACTAAGGTTTACGACTTAGTTCTCTTTCCCGTCAATTTGGATTGGTTAAGTGTCATTAGTCAGTTCGAGCCAACTTAACCCTCTTCATTCATCCTGCTAAACTGGTTAAGTGTTATCAGTGATTCATGATGACTTAACCCTACCACAAACCAAGTTATATTGCTTAAGTATTTCTTATTACTTAACCCTACCCATTCATCCTGTGTTGGTTAAGTGTTCCTTTTTAACTTAACCTTGCCCATCTGTTTTAACTAACATGTTATTATTAATGGTTAAGTATTATCCCTTCATGTTTTAGACTTAACCCCATTCCTTTATCACAACTTGATGGTTAAATGTTCAAGTTTACTTAACCCTACGGTCTAGCCCAGCTAACATATCAAATTGGCTGAGTGTATTAGATTTTACTTAACCCCAGCCTCTGGTCTAGTTAACATGTTAATTTGGCTAAGTGTATTAACTTTACTTAACCCCACCTTCTAGTCTAGTTCACATGTTAATTTGGATAAGTATTTCTCAGTTACTTAACCCCTACAAATCTTTTCATGTTACCATGTTAAGTTGGTTAAGTGTCCCCATGGACTTAGCCCTCCCATTCTAGCATAACTGTGTTAGTTTGGTTAAGTGTTCCTATGGACTTAACCCTCCCATTCTAGATTAACTACGTTAAGTGTCTACATGCACCTAACCCCACCTACCGGTCTGGTTAAATTGGTTAAGCGTCTTAGTTAACTTAACCCTACCCTTCTCGTTCTAGCTTTAACTAAATAAATTAAAGCCACGACCACTCACATTAGACAGATATTATTGCGAATACTGGATGTCCAAGTTGGTTCCGGGCAGGTTTACATCGCAACTCAGTCTAACCTCGGGTTAGGCATATTTGTGTTTTCTAAGTTCAAAGGGTTTCAATTTATTTTCAAATCAAGTTTTGAAAGTAACCATCCCGTTCGTCGGATCAGTTAGGGATAGCCAGGGAGAGCAGGAAACTTGTATTTTCCAAACTCAAGCCTAGACACTATCCTCTCTGTCACCCTAGAACTTTCTGGTGTGTCATTAAAAGAGATGTCGTTAATAAACCTTTAATTTGTCTAAATTTACATTTCCTCATTCAGGCGAAATTCTATAAGTAAATTATTCCTAATTTACTTATTTCCTAATTACTCTTTTAATGTGAATTGTCAACATTTATTCTTACGGCCCATTCTCCCCTCTATATCATATTTATGCCCTTTTGGTATGTAAACTATACCAAATTAAGTGTCACTAACCATGATTTTGCTAAACCTGACAGTTATTCCCAATTATGGCCAATTTCACATTTATTCCAATGTACTTACCGTGCCAAATTAGCTAATCCAATTCCGATTCAACATTCTAATTCACGTCAAACTAGACTTATTACTCTAGTTCACTATTCATGTAAATGCTAGATTTACACGTCAATACTAGCTTCAAATTACACATCTTATAATTCTTGTCAAATTTATCCAATTTGCATTTCTATGAACATGCCATAATACATGTTCCCAATTTATGCCAATTTCCAAGTTAAACTACGTTTTTAGTAAATTTCATATTTTGCCCAAACCGCATTCCCACTGTTCGTATAATCGTGATTCAGTCTAGATTATAAATAAAGCTAGGTTCGTAGAAAATAGGGAATGAACCAAAGATGTTATGCAAAGGATAGACATACTAACTGGCATAAAAAGGGTTGAATAACGACGTCAGTTCAAGAACATGGGTAGACCTAACTTAATAGGTAAATTCCCAAGGTCTAAAACCAAAGAAAACCAAGAATAGACAGAATAGGGACGTAGGTTCAAGAACATGGGTAGACCTAACTTGATAGGTAAATTCCCAAGGTCTAAAACCAAAGATAACAAAGAATAGACAGAATAGATGATCGGGTTTAGACCCAATTTCATAGTCACAAAACTTAAGCAACACTTTCCTAGTCATGAATCATAGGTGTTTAATCACAGATGTCCTTGTTATGTCATAGGCAATAGTTTATATTTCCTAATCAAAGGCATAGACTTAGTCAAGGAAATAATCCTCATAGTAACAGTCACGGTCATAGGCAATGTTCATAGTCATAGGCAATGTCCATAGTCATAGGCAATGTTCATAGTCATCGGCAAATGTTCATAGTCATAGGCATATGGTTTTAAGGTCCATAGTTCCATAGTCACGGTCTTATTTGTCCTCGAATCATAACAGTTCTTAATTAGGTTCAAGAGTATAGGCACTGATTCGAATAGAGAGAGAGAGAGAGATTTGGCATATTCTTTTATTCCTTTAATTTCATGTCACGAACAAAGAAAGACGTTCAAATCTAAAAAGTAACCGACTTACAGAGATTATATTAGAATAGAAAGAAGGCGTTGCTATGATTCGTGCGACGTTGCTAGAAACCGTTTGAGCTAGCCTTTGATTCTTATCTTGAAGCTTTAATCTTGATTTGAACCTCTTCTTGACAAACTTGAGCAGCACTTCGTCGTCTTGATTTATTTTATATATTATTCTATTTATTATTTAATTAAGAGGAGGAGAAGAAGCCATGTTCGCCAAGAATCTTTGCAGCATAAGGGTAGAAAAGAATTGTTAATAGAGAAGGAGACTAGGGCTGCTTATATAGTGTTAGGTGGACGAACTTGGTCAGAAAACGTGACCAGATACATCAGAACGAACCAGGTGCAGAAAGCTGGAAAAAGCAGGGGGGGGGGTCGACCCTCAGGTCGACTGCCCAGTCGACCTGGGGGCGATTCTGGGTCCGATTTGAATTTTGAACCTTACCTGTTTTGAAATTTGAACTTCGCTGAATCTTCTGGAGGCCATATCTTCCTCATACGGACTACGATTTATGCAAACTCGAACTCATTTTCTTGTAGAATTCCGAGACAAATGCAATGTCGTAGCCCGTTTCCCTTGATTCTGAATTTAACTTTTAATTCTGCCTTGATTTGTGAATCTTAGCGTTAAAGAATCATGGGGTGTTACACTTATATTGGATAATCTCTCTTCTTCGAATAAACCATATTTGATTTAACTCCTGTTGAATAACTAGATTCGATTAACTCCCTTCGAATATCTCTGATTTGATTAACTCACTTCGAATATCTCTGATTCGATTAACTTACTTCGAATATCTCTGATTCGATTAACTCACTTCGTATATATACTATATTCGTTTAACTCCTTTCTTCGAATAAACTAATATTCGATAACTTCTTTCTTCGAATAAACTAATATTCGATTTAACTCTAACTGAATAACTCTAACTGACTAGCTCTAACTGTTTAACTCTAACCGGTTAACTCTTCGTCCTTATTTAGTTTCAGATGTTGATGTTGAAAACGATTCTTACTTCTCTGTATAAGTCTTGACATATATATATATTCTATTTATCCACTGGTAAATAAATACTTAATTTATAAATATCATTTATAAATTATTCTACTCCATTTATTTGTTTTCTCCATATATCTATTTATCCAAAGATAATTATTTCCTTTATAATCTATTTATTTCTAAATGCCTTTACCAATATTTCCTTTTTAATCCTATTTGTAAATGGTTTACAAATATTCCCTTTTCAAATTCTATTTGCAAATATTTCCTTTTAGGGTTCTATTTCCAAGTATTTCCTTTATTAACCTTATTTATTTATCCTAAGTATTTCCTTTATTAATATCTTATTTCTTTTCTAAATAAATATTCCTTTACTAATATCTTATTTATTTTCTAAATAAATATTCCTTATATCTTATCTTATTTATTAAACAAATAAATATCTCCTTTTCTTATTCTATTTATTTAACAAATAAAAAATCCTTTTAATAACTTATTCTGTTTCCTAAGTCAATATCTCTTTTATAACTTATTTACTTAACAAATAAGTATCTCGTTTTAACATCTCCTATTTTTTTAACCAATAAATATCTCATTTATAAAATCTTATGATTTTATAAATATTCCCTTTTCTTCATAAATGTTTCATTTTTAAAGATTTCCCCTTTCTATATAATTTTACCTATAAAGATTTCTATTTATAAATATTTCATTTATAAATACTTCGTTTATAAACATTTCATTTATAAAACACTTTTGATTTTATAAATATTTTATTTTCAAATACCATTTGAAAATTCCCCTTTTTCACAGTCCGCTATGTTATGGTGTTTAACATATCAAGTCATGATGTCAAATATCGTCCATTCACATACAGACTATAAACCACGTCATATATCACAATATATGAAAATAATAAAATAGTTGTTGAGGAATTCAGCCGGATTCCTCCAATCTGTTTCCCTGCATCCACAGATGTTACACAATAAAATCAACATCACTTTCAGTACCATATGATATATTCTGATAAACAGAATCAATATGGAATTCAACTAACTGACTAGCAATTCAATCAAACGGTCAACACATAGTCAATCAACCAATATTTAACAGTTCTTAGAATACAACATGAAATATAAACTATTCAGAGTTAGTGAGATTTACTCACATTGGACTGTTATCATTAAAAACGATTAACTATCTTTGATTCAGCGGACAATTTATTTTGCAATAAATTGTAACGAACTCAAATTCACATCCAATCAGTTCCATTGTAGAGCTCTCGTCCATACGATCCTGTCGGATCCTGTTTTTCTTTCTATTACCCCGGCCTAAGCCCAACTACCAGCCCATACTTCATCTCTTGCACCACCGAAACTCCTCCCAGTACCCATCAAACATCGCATGCCATTTCCGAAATCATTCCCATCACCGCACCTTCATTCTCTCACAACTTCACAAACAACTTCACCACTTCCTTCTCCATCCAAGTCTCACCATGTTCATACCTCCCAGCTCGAACTCGAGTTTCACTATCCAGTTGCGTTGACATAGTACTTCGCCAAAAACCACAGCAGGTACCGAACCTTGCTCTCACCGTATCTCACCCAATTTTGCCAACAACTGCGGATTCCTACCCCGAACCCGAATCGAACAACTACAACTCGAATAGATGCTCCCAATTCCTGAATGATTCAACCCTAGCCATCTGCTCATAAACCGAGCCTCGACAGAACACGATCGCACCTCACAAGAATCACATAGAATTGAAGCCCGTGCTTCGCTGATTCGATCTATACATAAATTGGAATTTATAGTATTTAATTTGGTTTCTCTTTGAATTTTGAATCTCACGTTTTGTCTGTGTTGAGGTAATTTGGTGGCGGCCTGAGAATTTGATTTTACAGGGGATCATATTTGTGTGTGTGTGGCTGAAACGATGACTATGTGGCTAGTTTTGGTTCACACATACTTAGATATTTTAGTTTTAAATATTCACTTTATATTTGTTGCAACACTCTAAAAATCCCTACGAACACACGTGATATCTAAAAATCCTGAAAACCGGCATGCAGCTAGAGTTCGACATTACGGTCCCAACGAAACTGGTTTTGTCGAATTCCAACTTCGTATGCTCACACAGCGTATTTTTAAAGGTCGAATTATCGATTGTATTTTACATTAAAAATCGGTACGGCCACATACTGACTCTAAAAATCACGAAACTGGACATCTAATGATAATTTGACATTCCGGATCCAACAAAATTAGTTTCGTCGAATTCTGAGGTCGTTTGCAAAACTGGCTATTTTTAAAGCTCTGAATGACCCATTTAAATATATAAATATAATTAAATATAATTAAATTAAATATAAATAAATTTACATTATCGTATATATTCACAGCAGAATACCATACAGCTCCAATAGGATTTATAACTCGATAATTCAAATCCTGATTAAAACGATATTTGATTTATATTGAAATCCCTTTTAAAAATATAAATGATTCCTTTATAAATTATAAAGGAATTCCACAGTGACTTTTCTAAAATTTGATTTGGACATAAATCAAAATCTACACGAAGAAATCCATATTTTTCTCTTCCACTAGAAAGATATACTCCACCAGCTCCGTACGTTTCTTGTTTCGCAGAAATCCGATTTAAAACGAACCCTGTACATCCAACCGAAGTTCGAATCGCTAATTTACGAACTGCAGCACCATTTCGAGCTTGATTCTAATTATAATATAATTATACATTCAAACTGTCATTTAAATAATATATTCGTTATTCTAATTCAATTTTAAACTGAATTAAATATTTTGAATTTCCCAATTCACACCATATTGCCATTTCAGCAAATTTTGATTATTTCAGAATTAAATATATTATTTAATTATTATTTTAATTAAAAATTAAAAATTATTTAATTAAAAGACCATTAAATTCTCTTGATCACCATTTAAATAATTAAATAAATTAATTATTATATCACGGAAAAATGCGGGTCATTACAAACCGTATCGACGAAATCTACGTTATAGCACTGACATGACTATGATCAGAGCTACTAGAATTTCGTTATAAAATCAAACGCCTGTTTGATTTACGAAACAAAAGTGGAATCATCAACTACAAAACAAGGTGAGTAGACTCACTAACTCTGCCTCATTTATATTTTTATATAAACAAGTTTTTAAATTTATTTTATACTGTGTGATGGTTGCATGGTTGAATAGTTGATAAAATTTGTTGGTATGATTACATGGTTGATCGGTAATTAGTTCTGATATTTCATATTGATGTGAAATACTATTATTGATGTTAATTAACATCCATGGATGCAGGGAAACAGGTTGGAGGGACCCAACTGGGTTCCTCAATATGTATATTACTGTTTTTCCTTGATTTTGATGTGTGGTGTGATATATATAGTCAGTGATTGACTTTGTTGTGTTTGAGCTACCTGGCCCTAGAATTTTAGTATTTAAATAACGTAAAATATTCTCGAATAGAAAAATGAAGTTTGAGTTTTTAAAAGGAAATATGTTTGTCCATAAAGATTGAAGTGTTAGTTAAAAGATAGAAACTTGTTTTATTAAAACAAGAATTTGATTTTAAACGAGCATATAAATTAAGTAAATTTGTTATCGTCGAATAAATTGAAACATAAATTCAAATAAGAATTTATATGGAGAAAATGGTAATGGGATTTGTAACCAATATTTGAAATAAGATTTGAACTTAGCAAATTATAAAGGGCATTATAAACGAAATTTTAAATGATTGGAATAAGAATGAGATAGATGTGTACGAAAACTCTGAATAAAGGTTATAAATGGAATTTGGGTTTAAGATATTATTTTAAATATGAAAATCAAACTGATTTGATTATATGAAAAAGGAATATATTTACGATTAAAATGAATAATGCTTTAAACAAAATATTTTGCAAATGAAATATCTCTAAAGGAAATTTAGATGATTCGAAATATGAATCCAAACTGGAAATTGAGTAAAAAGGGAAATGGGAAATCGTTTTAAAAGAAACCGATGAGTTTAGTTCAAGATTCAGAATATAAAATAAATTGTGATAACGTTCATAGATTGGAATGGTTGTAAAGGTATTGAAAAGATAAATTCAATGGTGAATTTGAAATTTGAATTTACCTAAAATGGTAAATAAATTTTGAAGTTCAGAATATAAATCGAATATAGAGTATTCGAATGAGAGTTATTTATTGGAATTCGACTATGTCGAATTTAGGGAAGTGGTTATTTTACTTTCCATTTGAAACAAATTTAATAACTAAATTATTTATTTATTTACTTAAATAAATAAATACAAGTTTCATTTTGATAAACCAAATATTTTTAAATAGTGATTTTAAACACTACCATTATAATAAATATTTGGTAAATCTGAGTAGAAATTTTAGCGTTGTCGTTATAATTATTGTTTTAATAGCGATCTTAATGCTATTGTTATAATAAGTGTTCTATAATTCTAGACAGCGATTGTAACGCTGTTGTTAAAAGCAATGTTTTATAAATCAAATAGTTGGAAACAGCGATTATAAAGCTACCGTTATAATCAAAGATTTTCAGTAAAGGGAGTGGATTCTTAGATTGAATCCGAGAGTCGCGTAAGCAATGTTTGGTTTAAGTCGTGAGCTTTGACTATTTCAAAGTTGAGAATGTTGCTCAATTAAGGTCTGAGAGGTAATTATACCCCAACTTGATTGACTTCATGATCAATGGAGGAATGGTTAAGGTTCGATAGTGAAACTTGGTTATCAATATGGTTAGCTAATAAATGATTAGTGGTTGGAGTTATCATAACGATGTTTTACAACATCGCATTAATTTAAAAGGATCTGAAATGTTTTTTCCCTAAATAAAATGAGGAATTAAGAAAAGGGAATTATAAATGATAATATAATAAGGAATTAATTTAAAGGTGTCAATTTTGATTGATGATTGATCAATCGAATTCCTAACTGGAAATAGGATCGTTGGTTGTACACTTATTTTTCTTTGATAGTTAAATCATCGACTATCGAGGTTTTTGACCATTTTTCCGTCGTCAATACGGAGAGACCCGGTTCAGATCCAGTATCTAACAACCACTCGGTATGGACGTTAGCGTTGTGATCGAATATGATGCAGAAAATTAAAGACGGAGTTATGCCAGGGCTATCCTGTTTATGGGATAGTGCCTTCGGTTTGTCCAGTCCCAGGACAACGTGAATGGACGAATGTCTGACAGAGTATATCTAGCTGATCGCGAAAAATTGATATCTTCAAACGTACTTACGTTTGGTGGCGGAGGAATTTGTTTCTCTTAGCTTTATACCCGTGGTATTTTTGGGGAAATCAATTTGTGATTTGGAGGGTACGACAATGTGGCATTCAAAGTGAATGGTGGCCAGATGTTCTGGAAGATAATTCAGACCTCAAGCCTCACAACCGGGAATTAACAAAAATCGGGCAGGCAGCATGGCTACGTGGGTCGCCCCCATTAGGATGTATAATCACCTATCTAGATAAATTCCATTTGCTTCCTTAAATCTATCGATGTTGTCCCTTTCGGGAAACGGTTTTTGATCCCAACCGTTGGTGATATACATTCGATACACTCAAGCGAAATGAATGGTCGGTCATGTGAGGGCCGTGTTGCAAGACGTTCTTGTTGAACCCAGTGTATTCACCTCTAGAGATACACTATCGGCAGGTGGTCCCATACCTTTTCAGGTTGGAAATCCAATCTCCAATAAGCGCCTTGCGCTTTTTGATTTTTTTATTATATATGGAGCGTGAGATGCAAGCGTTCTGCTAGATTCTATTTACTTGTTGTAGACACTATTATAATATCACCGGATTTGATATCAAAAAATATTTTTGGTTATCGTAAGGTAAAAACCATCGTGTTTATGAGTTGATCGGTCTTACGATTATCTTTTCTTTCGAAAGGATTTTTTTAAATGTTAAACCAATGGTTGGAGTTTACTCACACCTATCCTATAACTGACCCAGAGTTTATTTTGTTTTGTTTTCCCCTAAACTCTTAGGTGCCCAAATTTGTATGGGCAGACAAGTAGTCGGGATTTTTCATATTCACTTGGAGGAGCTTGAAGCAGGAGACTTCACCAGTTAGCTATAGGCTATCATACATTCCGCTATGTACTATGTTGTATCTGGAAACAGGTGTTTATAACTATTCCAGGAATAATGGTTATGCTCTGATAATGGTATGTATATATACAGTTGCTAATTTGTTTTTCACAAGTTATGTTACATAATATATTTTATTCGTTCCGCTGTGAGTTGTGCCCTTCATTTTTCTTCTATTCTAATATTTCTTTCCTTCTATTTCTCATCCTCTAACTTCTTTCTAATAATGATTCATGTTTCTGTGCGATTTGAGTTGGACGTGCTATGTTATTAGTCGACTCAAAGAGTACGGAAATTCTGGCCATTAGTGTTGGTATCAGAGCTTAAGGTTGAGTATTAACCATGGCTATGTGGTGTGACTAGATAAAGACGGGGTTAGTAATACCCTAGACTGAGTTTGAGTGAGAGAGAGTGTGTGTGTGTGTATGAGCGCATATTTGTAGATTTGATATAAAATTATTTTATATTGTGTTGGTTGGTTTGTTGAGTGGTTTATGAATTCTGGTCGATATAGGATGTACAACTGTATCGATAGGTGTTTCTAAACTCTCGAACAGAACAATTCGACGCAGTATTGTTTTAAAGCGGGTAAATGTAATAATTTTGCCCAAAAAAATTATTTTGATATAAAACGAATAATTTCTGAATTATTATATATGAATGTGTTGATTGTTATTACAATCGAACGAAATTATAAAATATTGAAATGGTTATATATAACCAAATATAACTTGTATATGGGAAATGCATATAAATAAGATGAACTGAAATTAAATTCAAACCAGAATTTGAGAATTTGAATCCTGGATGTTTAGTAATATTTTCTGAAATATTTTTATAGTAATATATTGTTACTTTGAAGGATTTTTGAACAAGGATGGTTTTAAATGGATTTTGAAAACGATTAAGCATTGAAATTACTTCAGTTGCGAGAAAATAGTACTGATAATGGATCGCGACATTATCGGCATTCATTTTCAAGTTTCTGAGTGATGGATTGCAACCATAGTGATTTGGGAATGAAAATTTTGTTTGAAAAGGACATGATGATTTAGAAATTCAAATGTTTTGAGTTGAGTTGATTATAAATATGTGTATAAATATATATATGATTTCAAACTAATTTAAAATTAAACCCGGGAATTTGGATTCTAAAAATTCAAAAATTTAACTTGTATAAGTTGAATAAATTGAAATTGTGGAAGTAAATCAAATGGACTGAAATTTGACTTAAGTTAAATGGAAATTGAAACTCGAACTGAATAAGTGGATTGATTCTGAAATAAAGATCAAATGGAATCGGTAGAATGGAAGTGAACTAATCAGAAGTTGATTAGAGATTTCAAAACTGGAAGTTGGATTGATTTGAAACCAACTGGAAAAGGATATATGTATGTTGAGCAGATATTGAATGGAGGCAAATGCGAGAGATAGAATTATCTGACAAAAAGGTACACATTTACAATATTACTTAGTTTGATGGGTTTATGAGCCTATGGGGCAAGCCGCTTGGATTTTTGATTTTCTTTTGAATTGGAGAAGGCCTAGAAAGGCAAGTTGCGGTTGTACCAATTGAGTCGTGCAGAGGAGATACTGCCGAAGTTTTTGAGAATTTAAAGTGTTAGTAAATTTTCTGAATTTTTGAAAATTTTCGTTAGTAAGAATAAAGTAATATTTTAATTGAAATAAATTGGTCCAGTTAAACTAAAGTTAAGAAGTAAACAAAAGGATTTTTGACCTAGCTAATAGGGTATGTAGCATTTTTTCCTACCTTAGTAATTTCAAGGACGAAATTATTTTAAGGGAGAAGGAATGTAACGACCCGGATTTTTATCCGTTGAATTTTGAATATTTAAATTTATTTTAAATATATTATCTGAATCATATATAGGAATTTTTATGGAATTTATTAATTTAATTATAAATGAGCTCGAAATAGTCATGGTAGTTCGTAATTTATGATTTGAACTTCAGCTGAGAATACAGAATCCAATATAAATCGGAATTCAATGAAACAAGAAATGCTAGTATCTATTTGATTATATTTTTCTAATGGAAGTGAAAGATCGAGATTTTGTCTTATATATTGTGAATTACGTCCAATTCAAATTTTCAGAAAGTCGTTGTAAAATCGTATATATGCCATAACGGTTATTTAAATATATTTAAATATCGGTATTGAATTTGGACAAGATTCTTTTGAGGAATAGTTATAATTTAATTTTTAGAATTTTACTGTAATTTTTAATTAATTAAATATGCAAATTTTTATTTGGAGTATTTTGCACCCTATATCAATATTTTGGGTTTTCATATTGTAAGTTAAACTACCGATATTATTATATTTTTGAAATCGTGATACATCACTCGATATGATCGCACTTTTATTTCTGTCCATAGCATCTTGACCATGAATAAAATTTCATATAACATGGTACATAAAACAAAATTAAATCCCACTACATCATATTCAAATCTACAAATAAATCGTTCATTATACTTGCAAATCTAAACGTACATATGTGAAAAACCTTATCCTTGAACAAAAGAATTCAATCAAACTTTGAGGCTAAAGAAAATCTGTGTGCAAAAATCTTTGGCAAATCTCTATCTATTATCTACTGAAATCTTATACTTCCTTATCAAATCTCATCCAATCTGAACGAAATCTCAGCAAGATAGAGAAAACAGTTTCTGTGAGTGACATTTCAGTTGAAGTCTCCATTTACTTTGACTATACAAAGAGAACAACATTTTGTTCTTTCCTTAATAGAAAACGCATATATACATCAAAGCTGACACTCACGTCTACCCCAAAATCAAACAGAGACTTGGCTTAAATCACTGAATCAATTTATAATCCCAGACTTAACCTCGATAAAATCTTTGCAAGATATGTTCGTACTATGTAGAACCAAATATAGTGCAATTTGGACTTTAAACATTTATACACATGTTCTTCTGACAGGAGCCAGAATACCCCAGCTCAACACGCATTAAAAAAGAAGTTAATTTTTAGGGTAAGAATCCATGTGCCTGTAGTCAAGGATTTTCGCTAAAGTAAGAGAATAACAAATAAATATATTTGTTTGTATGTCCTTCATCCAACATCCAAGCGATTGATAGAAAGTGATGTTTCACTTTATAAATAAACACTGATGTTCACTATTTGCCATCTTCGTGACTCAAGCACAAACCGTAGCCATGGAAGAGGAAGGGTGCGAGCTTCATCATGGTAGGGTTGACGACTTTGGTGGTGACTGAGATAGTCAGCAATGGTCGTAGGAGATGAGGGCGAGAAATGGGATAAAGTGTGTTATGGGGAGACAGTTGCGATTGCGAGAGGAGATGTGCGTCTATTATGGTAGAGGATGGTTTACTATTGGGGATGAGGCTTGGTAGTGGAGCTGGCAGTGGCGATGGGCCTGGATCCGGTGAGCTCTATTGACGGCGACAGTGGATTTGAGGAGTGGAGATTTCGTTCGATCTTGAAATGATGAAACCGTGAGTAACAGTTAATTAGGAGGTTAACTATTTTAAAATGGTAATGAATAGTTAATGGTGATTATCAGTCTGTATGGTTGTTTAGTGAAAGGAGATTTGAGTCACTGTGGCGTGGTAGGGGAGTTAACAAGGGTGTGATTTTCTTTGATGATTGGGGATTAAAAATAATAGAAGGTAGTGCTTTGTGAAGGAAGGATTTTGGCAGTGGTTTCGAAAATAGTGAAGCTGTGAGGGAGTTTTGACGCTGCGTGGAAAAGGAATTGAACATGAAGAGTAGTGGAATAGGAAGTGGTTTAATTAAAGGAAAGACCACTACTGAAGAGTGGAAAAATTGAAGTGCACAGCACAAGTTAATTACTAGTGAACTGGAAGTGGAAAATTGAAGAATGGTAGATGTAGTGGGGGATTGAAGTTTGGGTATGAGAGAGATTTCATGAAAAAAATGAACGTAACAAATTGTTTCCATGAGAAATATCAACTGTAACCGTGATTAAGTAATTAAAGGCATCACTTAATAGTACGTGTTTGGTGAAGATTGGATGTGCGGATGATAGAGGTATCATTGTGTTTGCTAAACGAGGTAATTAAGATGGTTAATTGAGGTATTAAGAACTAATGAAGTAAATGGTGATTTGTGGAGTGGATGAACGTCAGGGAAAGCTTGGCAATGGCACTAGGAAATGAGTTTGAACCGTAACTGAGGGGAAAATGATTAAGCTCAAAGGATTAGGTGTTAAGAAAGGGAATTGAACCCGACCAGATCCTTTGGAATCGTAACGATGAAATCTACGTTATAGCACTGACATGACTGAGATCGGAGCTACTGGAATTTCGTGATAAAATCAAATGCCTGTTTGATTTACGAAACAAAAGCGGAATCATCAACTGCAAAACAAGGTGAGTAGACTCACTAACTCTGTCTTATTTATATTTTTATACAAACGAGTTTTTAAATTTATTTTATACTGTGTGATGGTTGCTAGGTTGAATATTTGATAAAATTTGTTGATATGATTACATGGTTGATCAGTTATTAGTTCTGATATTTCATATTGATGTGAAATAATATTATTGATGTTAATTAACATCTGTGGATGCTGGAAAACATGTTGGAGGGACCTAAATGGGTTTCTCAATATTTATATTACTGTTTTTCCTTGATTTTGATGTGTGGTGTGATATATACAGTCAGTGATTGACTTTGTTGTGTTTGAGTTACCTGGCCCTAGAATTTTAGTATTTAAATACCGTAAAATATTCTCGAATAGAAAAATGAAGTTTGAGATTTTAAAAGGAAATATGTTTGTCCATAAAAATTTAAGTATTAGTTAAAAGATAGAAACTTGTTTTATTAAAACAAGAAGTTGATTTTAAATGAGCATATAAATTAAGTTAATTAGTTATTGTTTGATAAATTGAAATATTAATTCAAATATGAATTTATATAGGTAAAATGGTAATTGGATTTGAAACCAATATTTGAAATAAGATTTGAACTTAGAAAATTATAAAGGGAATTATAAATGAAATTTTAAATGATTGGAATAAGAATGAGATGTGTATGAAAGATCTGAATAAAGATTATAAATGGAATTTGGGTTTAAGATATTAAGTATGAAAATCAAACTGATTTGATTATATGAAAATGGAATATATTTACGATTAAAATGAATAATGGTTTAAAGGAAATATTTTGCAAATGAAATATCTGTAATGGAAATTTAGATGATTTGAAATATGAACCCAAACTGGAAATTGAGTAAAAAGGGAAATGGAAAATCGTTTTAAAAGAAACCGATGAGTTTAGTTCAAGATTTAGAATAAAAAATAAATTGTGATAACGTTCATAGATTGGAATGGTTATAAAGGTATTGAAAAGATAAATTCAATGGTGAATTTTAAATTTGAATTTACCTGAAATGGTAAATAAATTCTGAAGCTTAGAATATAAATCGAATATAGAGTATTCAAATGAGAGTTATTTACTGGAATTTGATTATATCGAATTTAGGGAAGTGGTTATTTTACTTTCCGCTTGAAACAAATTTAATAACTAAATTATTTATTTATTTACTTAAATAAATAAATACAAGTTGCATTTTGATAAACCAAATATTTTTAAATAGCAATTTTAAACGCTGCCATTATAATAAATATTTGGTAAATCTAAATAGAAATTTTAACGTTGTCGTTATAATAACTTTTTTAATAGCGATCTTAACGCTATTTCTATAATAAGTGTTCTGTAATTCTAGACAATGATTGTAATGCTGTTGTTAAAAGAAATGTTTTATAATTCAGATATTCGGATACAGCGATTATAATGCTACCATTATTATCAAAGTTTTTCAGTAAAGGGAGTGGATTCTTAAATTGAATCCGAGAGTCGCGTAAGCGATGTTTGGTTTAAGTCGTGAGCTTTGGCTATTTCAAAGTTGAGAATGTTGTTCAATTAAGGTCTGAGAGGTAATTATACCTGTAACGACCCGCAACTTCCCCGTAAAGGAAAGCGTCGGATAGTTCGAGAACAAACCACAACAGAACGCATATAAAAGAACATTCCATTGTATATTACAACAATGCATCAGATTACAAGAATATACAGAGTATAAATGAATATTACACAGAAATATCAGAGATTTAAATTACATTTAAATACATCGCAGCGGAAAATAATACGATACACAACTGAAGGAGATATACGGATACAAAGCTTTCCGGATATCATTCCAGCTGTAAACCAGGATCCTGTGAATATAAATCTGCAAAACCAAAACTACTAGCTGCCCGTGTCGAAAATAAGGGCACCCAGAGTTTAGGTTAAAACAATAAACTCCAGGTCAGTCATGTGACTGGTGTGAGAACTAAAACAGTTAATCTTTATTTTTAAAGTTAGGTAAATCAAGGGACCACGCCGTATAACACGGAACGGGTTTCCTCCCAAGAATACCGGTGCATAAAACAAACAGCGCAATGCTAAATGAAGAAAAATGAAGCTGTTATAAGACCCAGGTCCTATCACACAATGCAACGCAAGCCGGGGGATAGGGTTTTCCCTTATAACAGCCAAAGAATGCTTGATACGTTTTAAAACAAATCATTTGATACTACAATAAGTGCATAGTGGATAAAACAACTTCAAATCATAAGTATCAATCATAGGCGACATGAGCGTCCCATGCCACTATGTCGCCATATATAGGTTTACAAATAAAACCGCAAATGTCACGTATTTGGAAATTGGATTTCCTTCTATGAACCGAGGCCAGGGATCGTCCTCACCGTCTTCGAGACAATCTAGCCCATGTCTCCGGAACAGCCGCAACTGCCCCTTGGATCGTCAGGGCCGGTCCACCGATGTGGATTATAGTGCCTGAACAATACGTTTCCCCGCCCTTTGGGGCGTAAATGAGCCAACGAATGGCTCCATCGGACCCGGATCGTCCGATCTAACCGAGGCGCCTCGCAACAGCAACAACCACACAGGTGAAAAGTATATAAATGTCAGGGCTGGTAGGTCACTGACACCACCCTAGCTAGAAGGAAACGCATGCCCTCCCTGATGTCCTCTCCCGTTTCTGGTTCACAACCGGGGTGTGAGGCTCGCGAATTCACGTTACACAAAGTTGTGCCACACAGGCTGTGCTTTGATCATCACCACAAGACTTTGTTTTTCAACAGAAGCCTCGATCAATTTCCACTTAGGCATGCCACACAGGCAATTCACTCCATGCGTTTGATATCCATCAATATATAACCCCTGAGCTCGTACGTCTCAGAGAAGGGCGTTAAGCAAGAGAATAAATTCTCCGCCGCCAAACAGATATATATTTAATAGAGATCAATCGCACGGACTAAAATCCAATGTCAGACACACAGTCCATTACAAGTTCGTTCTAGGTCTGAACGAAACCGGAGGCACCTAGTACCCCGCATATCCATCGATCTCCAAGTACGTCTGGACGATCACCAACTGTTTCCATCTTCTTGGGTGTACAGCCCAATCAAGATCATCAGTAATTATCCAAACGACGTGAAGACTTCTGGTCTTCGACCACCGTCTTCATCTTCGACACCACGTCGAATCAGTTATTCAGAATGGGATCAACCCGGTCTTTCTGAATAACTCGCGTATATATTATAAAAGTGTTACACAAACACGACATACGCCTCATTCCAATTCAGAATATTCTTTTATTCAAATATTCCTATACTTTGGGAAAAGTTCCCATTAATTTTATCCAAGATAAATTCTTTAAATTTATTCTTTAATCTCCTTTGAATATCAATTCAAACTAGTCGGGATTAGCGAACCACACCAAAGTAATCATTTATTTTATTTCCCAATCCCAACCTATTCATCCCATGAAGTAAAACTGGTAGTACTTCATATCTAACACCACAGTGTTATCGGTAATTCAATTACCATTTCACGTTCAAATCTAATTAAAGATTTAACTATCGCCTGGAGTAAAACTGGTGATACTCCATTCTCGATCTTTTCAGTCTAATTAAAGATTCATTAAAACTCCACTTAGTTTTAATCGTTATCTGGGTTAAAGAATCAGTGTCATTTAAAACACGATCCACGATAAACCCAAAATCACATTCCATTAATTATCGGGTTAAAGAACAAGTGTTATTTAAAACACTGTTCACGATAAACCCAAAAATCAATACCAATTCAATTTCCAATTAAATATCATTTAATTGGTACACTTCATTAAATCTAAATAAAAAGATTTAATCTTTTCTCAACTGGGTTCAAGAACAGTGTTAGTGAAGACACCATTCACGACAAACCCAAATCACATTTGATATTCAATACAAGGCTCTGAATAGAAAATATACCGGCTTATATTCAATATCAAATTCTACGACTAACAAATGTCGTATTGGAAATAACGATATAAATATATATATCTTTCAAATTTCCATAACAACATCTGTATAATCACGAATTCCAACATCGAAATATTCCGAAGACAATTTCGATTCAAATCCACTCCAATGCAATCATTGGAAATTCTGGTTATTTTCATAACCCTTTTCAAATTCAATTTATTTATTTAAAAATAAATAGAATTATATTTCTAGTTCAAAACTAGTTCATTTCGATAAAAATCTATTTTTATCTTTTCAAATATGGAGTTTTTCATCCCAATTCTTCACAAATCATTTCTTATGATTTTACACAAATTATTAATATTTTTAATAATTTTATCAAGGCCCGTACAGTCGATTTCCACCAATGGCCATCGAACTGCACTTACAGCGACCTTTTTCAAATTTGATTTGGACATAATTCCAAATCCAACCGTTAGATTTCAAATTTCTAATATTCGTTAGAAAGCTCTTTTCGATACGAACCCAAAGGTTCCGGTTTTAGGAGAATCCGACGGTCGGATCTCCCGTAATGTCCGTTTGAAATAAATGGTCGAAATTCACGAACTGCCGCGGCGCGGCGCGTTCTATTCAGGCCATTATATTATATATATAATATATATAATATATACTTCGTCGATTGCTATTTAAAACGAATTATATAAATAGTTTTAAAATCGTTTCAAAAGCGATTTCAACTTCCTTTTCAATTCAAATCAAAATTGAATTCTTCTTTATAAATTCGTTTCAAAGTTCATTTCTATTCAATTCAAATTTCAATTCAATTTGAATTCATTTCAATTCACTTTCAATTCAATTTGAATTCGTTTTCAATTCAATTCATTTCGAAATCGTTTTCAATTCAATTCATTTCGAAATCGTTTTCAATTCAATTCATTTCGAAATCGTTTTCAATTCAATTCATTTCGAAATCGTTTTAAAATCGATATAAATATCGTTCACGTCAAAATGGCGTCAATCTAATCAACACGGCTTCATATATTCCTTTATTTTCAAATATTCTATTTCAAATATTTCTTTTTCAAATATTTCTTTTTCAAATATTTCTTTTTCAAAACTGGAATGAGGCCCAATCAATTACCATATAAAATTAATTATATGGATTTTCATACAACACATGTATATAATAGCATTGAAAATAATCAACCATCAACCAAAGTGCACTACACTGTATAAGCATCAAATATAGATATTCAACGCTTATAACAGCCTGTCAATCAATCGATCGACATATTTAATCAATCAGGATGAGTGAACTTCAAATTTCATCCCAACACCCGTGTGGGGTTTCAAACAATCAAACACAGATTTTATTTGTGCAATTGGGCGATGTGTAAAATTTATCGACCCAATCAATGTCCTTCAAATAGGTGTACATAAACAAACCGTCCGGTTTGTAAATGAATATTTATTTATTTACATTTACGTCAAAAATTATATTTTAACGATAAAACATTTTATTTCAACACATGAATTTCTATTCAGTTCATTTCTTCAATAAAATGATATTTTATTTTTCTAACATATTTTAGAAAATTTCGGCGGCATAACGGCACGATACTAGAAACGGGACAAGGCCTAGCCTTATCCCCGGTCTAGTGAAGGCCCGCGCCATTCACACATCAATCAAATCAATTTCATCTCACCAAACAATTCAATTCAAACAAATAATTCAACTAATCTATGCAACCAAACAAACAAGTCCATGGTCTGTGGACGATTGTGTCGGGTGCTACTAAGCACCGTCTGCATCCTAGTATATATATATAACTAGAAAAGAAATTGAAAGGTGAGAAGTTCTCACCGAAAGCTATCCAATCATCTTGACTCTACTTTGGTATAAATCTTCTTCGATCTCGTCTTTTTGTTACCATTGTTGCCCATAGCCACTACATACATAAAAATCGAATTTTTTTACCCCGCTATTCAATATATAAAAATCGAATTTTTACTTCGCTATTCAATATATAAAAATCGAATTTTTACTTCGCTATTCAATATATAAAAATCGAATTTTTATTTCCGCTACTATATAAAAAGATTTCGCCTTTTCAATAATATAGATTTCATCATTATAAAAATCATCACTTTATTTCAACGTATATAAAATAAAAATCAGATTTTTATTTTGCTAACTATATAAAGATAATATTTTTATATTGTCTATTATATAAAAATCATATTTTTAATACTTCTATATTATAAAAATTATATTTTTAACTCGCTACTTATATAATAGAAATTCTGTCTTTATAGTGTTAAAAATCAAATCTTTATCTTTTCAAAAATCATATATTTATCCTTTTTATAAATTATATATTTTATTTTCCTTTTTTTTTATTACCTTTCTGAAATATAGAAATTACATTCTATTTTCTTCATGGGTTAAAATGTATAAAAATCCTAACTTTATTTCAAAAATCCTATTTTCCTATGGCTTGAATTCACGGGTTTATTATATGAATGTAAATTAAATAATAAACAACTAAGAAAATAAAGAAAATAAAATAAATAAATAAAAACCAAAATTAAACTTACAGCCGTGCGTGGGGGGGGGGGTCTTCCTGCATCGTCGGAGGAGGGGGCTCTCGAGTAGGCGGAGGGGATGCGGGGTGGGGGTGGTGGATCGCGAGGGGGGTGCGGGTTCCTGGGGGATGTCGCAGTCGGAGAAGAAGGAGTGGAGGGGGAGGAGAAGGAAGGAGGCGGCGGAAAGAGGGGGTGGGGGTTGCGGCGGTGTTCCGCCTGGGGCGGCGGCGGCCATCGCGCCCTCCATTTTCTTTTTTTTTCTCTGAATTGATTTAAACGGGGGGGGGGGGGGGCCTGAGCGGATATAAGGAGAGGGAGATATTATTATATTATATTTTTTTTATAATTTATTTATTTACTAAAAGTTGACTTTTTCGTACGACCTCGAAACGAGGCCCACCGCCTGTCGTCCATAGTGTTTTACCCCCATTCCGAACATAATGGGACTTGTTTCGTAGGTTGATTCGATCGTTCGAATCAGTTTCCGTTAAATTTACATTTAAATCATTATATTGGATTTTAAACGTACATTTCAAATTACCGGGGTCGCATACTAACTTGATAAATCACAGAAAAATATTTTCTAGCTTCGTATTGACGATACGGTCCTAACAAAACTAGTTTCGTCGAATTCTGAGACCGTTTGAAAAATGGCCATTTTCCAGTCGATTAAAATCAACTTAATCTGGTCAAACGCGTTTTCCTTTGCCACGCTCACATATTGATTCGAAAATTTATGAAATTTGGAATCTAGCAATAACTTGACACTGCGGATCCAACAAAACTGGTTTCGTCGAAATCCGAGGTCATTTGCAAAATGTCCATTTTTAAGGGCCTGAATTCCATAGCGACTATTCAGAATTTTCAACTGGACATATCTTTTGATTCCCGCTATGAAATTTTGATTATTCGGATTCGTTGGAAAGGTATTCCCAAATAGATCCTATCGTTTTTGGTTTCACTAAAATCCGGATTGGATTGCACCCGGTATGTTCAATTGAAGTTTGAAATCGAATTATCGAACTACCGCGCCATTTTCAATTCTATTTATAATTATATATAAATATTTATATTCTATCGACGGCGTATATAATATATACGTCGAATTCTATTCAAAATAAATTTCTCGTCGATATTATTTAAAATAATCTATTTTAAATATTCAAAATTCGCTAAAATCGCCAAAATAAAAATTTTAAACTGGCCCAGATTTTCGGGTTATTACAATACCCCAACTTGATTGACTTCATGATCGATGTAGGAATGGTTAAGGTTCGATAGTGAAACTTGGTTAGCAATATGGTTAGCTAATAAATGATTAGTGGTTGGAGTTATTATAATGATGTTTTATAACATCACGTTAATTTAAAAGGATCTGAAACGTTTTCCCCCAAATAAATGAGGAATTAAGAAAAGGGAATTGTAAATGATAAAACAATAAGGAATTAATTTAAAGGGGGCAATTCTGATTGATGATTGATCGATCGAATTCCTACCTGGAAATAGGATCGTTGGTTGTACACTTATTTTTCTTTAATAGTTAAATCATCGACTATCGAAGTTTTTGATCATATTTCCATCGTCAATACGGAGAGACCGGGATCAGATCCAGTATCTGAAAACCACTCGGTATGGACGTTAGCATTGCGATCGAATATGATGCAGAAAATTGAAGAGGGAGTTATGCAAGGGCTATCCTGTTTACGGGATAGTGCCTTCGGTTTGTCTAGTCGTAGGACAACGTGAATGGACGAATGTCTGAAAGAGTATATCTAGCGGATCGCGTAAAATTGATCTCTTCAAACGTACTTACGTTTGGTGGCAGAGGAATTCGTTTCTCTTAGCTTTATACCCATGGTATTTTTAGGGAAATCAATTTGTGATTTGGCGGGTATGACAATGTGGCATTCAAAGTGAATGGTGGCCAGATGTTGTAGAAGATAATTCAGACCTCAAGCTTCACAACTGGGAATTGACAAAAATCGAGCTGGCAACATGGCTATGTGGGTCGCCCCCATTAGGATTTATAATTACCTATCTAGAGAAATTCCGTTTGCTTCTTTAAATCTATCGATACTGTCCCTTTCCGGAAACGGTTGCTGATCCCAACCGTTGATGATATACATTCGATACACTCAAGCGAAATGAGTGGTCGGTCATGTGAGGGTCGAGTTGCAAGATGTTCTTGTTGAACCAGTGTATTCGCCTCTAGAGATACACTATCGGCAAGTGGTCCCAAACATTGTCATGTTGGAAATCCAATCTCCAATAAGCGCCCTGCGGTTTTTGATTTTTTCATTGTATATGGAGCGTGAGATGCAAGCGTTCCGCTAGATTCTATTTACTTGTTGTAGATACTATTATAATATCACCAGATTTTATATCAAAAAATATTTTTGGTTATCGTAAGGTAACAACGATCCATGTTTATAAATGGATCGGTCTTACGATTATCTTTTCTTCCGAAAGGTTTTTTTTTTTTAAAGTTAAACCAATGGTTGGAGTTTACTCACACCAGTCCCATGACTGACCTAGAGTTTATTTTTTTTTGTTTTCCCCTAAACTTTTGGGTGCCCAAATTTGTATGGGCAGTCAAGTAGTCGGGATTTTTCAGATTCACTTGGAGGGGCTTGAAGCAGGAGGCTTCACCAGTTAGCTATAGACTATCATACTTTCTGCTATGTACTATGTTGTATCTAGAAACAGGTGTTTATAACTGTTTCCGGAATAATGGTTATGCTCTGATAATGGTATGTATATATATACAGTTGCTAATTTGTTTTTCACAAGTTATGTTACATAATATATTTTATTCATTCCGCTGTTAGTTGTGCTCTTCATTTTTCTTCTATTCTTATATTTCTTTCTTTCTATTTCTCATCCTCTAACTTCTTTCTAATAACGATTCGTGTTTCTGTGCGATTTGGGTTGGACGTGCAATATTATTAGTCGACTCAAAGAGTACGGAAATTCGGGCCATTACACATAACATATTTACTTTGATTTGTTTGACTAGTATTGCATGATTAATTTGTTTGACTTGTTTGACCTGGTTGGATTTGATATGTGTGTAATTGTAGATAGGTTTGAAATATAATAATACACATGTAGGTATTAAATAATATAACTATCTTTTTCACATTTTATTGTTCAAATATTAAATTAAGGGGGAGCTTTATAGCTTTTTGGATTAGTAGAAGTTTCTGGAAGTATTTCTGAATTGACATATATTTTTTCTTTGGTTGATTTTGTTTAGGTTGTTTGGATTGCTTGTAAAACTTGTTTAAATTGCTTGTTTAGTTTATGCAATGTTTGATTATATTCTTGTTCAGTTTACTTAGTAAAATTACTAGCCATAAGTTTAGGAGGAGTTATAAATTTTTTGATTTAAATTTAGGGAGAGTCATAGAGTAAAGGGGAGTTATTTAGATATAGTTATTTAGAATTATTTATAGCATTGATTTAGGGGGAGTATATGATAGTTTATTATAGTATAAAATAGGTTAGTATAATATAGTATCATATGAGATAGTTTTTTGATAATGAAAAATGGGAGGAATTATAAAATAATATATAGTTAAGATAGGTATGGTTTAAGGGGGATTCAGAAGGAATTCATACTAAAAGAGCGAGTAATAAAGGAAGCAAATCAACAGGTAATATCAGGTATGAATATTTTATAAACCAAGGTTGTCATCATGAGAAAGGGGGAGATTGTTGGCGAATGGAATTTTAATGACAACAACCTTGTTTCAATTATTTACATTATTGATTATAAAATGTATACTAACATCTTTGTCAATAATATATGTATATGTGCAGAATATATGCAGGATATAAATATTGAAGGATATACAATATTAGAGACACAAGGAATTCAAGATCTCAAAGGAATTCAAGATATCAAGGAATTCAAAACTTATGAGTACCTAGAATCAAGATTTCCAGAGCTCAAGATTATCCAATAGAGCCTAGTTTATATGTAAAACTCCGGTTAGCACTTTCAAATTCTGTTTTCAATCACTATTTCAAAAAAATTTCAAACTCCTATTCTAAAACGATTTCAAATTATAAAGATTTTACTTATGATTTCAAATATATATATGTTTATATTTTACAAAGTTTTATAGTATACATGTTTATAATATATATGTTTTATTGTTTTATAGTATATGATTTTATAAATATGTTTATATTATATATCACAATGATTTTATATGTTTTTACACTTTAGAAAACTCATTTTTAAACATTAGTTTTGATTCAAGAATTTCCAGAATATATATATATATATATATATATATTGATTTAAACATTTGAAAAATGGTTTTAAAAGTCAAAATACTATGTATATGTCGACATACATAGTTGAACACGTCGACCTATAACTGCCATATTTTCAATTTCAAAGGAAGTGTCTTTTCATATTTTGAAACGGTTCAAAAACATTGCAACCTTTCAAACACTATAAATAGGGGTTAAATTCGAGTTTTTATCAATTCTTCTTCTCCATTTTCGTCCTATCTCTAACCACCATTATCATAACATAATTATTTGATTTCTACACTTATACTCTACCGATTTCTACTCAAATTATATCAAACTTCTTCTTTTCTTAATCTCTAATAAATACTCAATGATACGAAATGAAATTCAAGAGTTCTAGGGTTGTTAAATACTCTTTGCTTCTTGTGCACATTAATTGATTTGATTCCCTAGTCCATAAGGCTCCCAATAGGGGGTGGCCAGGCTGTGCGATGTAGAGGCATTAAGGTGGGGTTGAGAACACCAAAAACTCAACAAACCAGCCTGTTATCTTCTTGCAACAAAAACGAGCAACATTTTACCCTTAGGTTTACTTCCATGGGCAGAAGCAGACTTGTTGTCCTGTAATTTAATGTAGGTGAAATTGTGATTCTTTTAAGTGCCTGCTGTAGTTTGGTTTTCGTGAATAACTTGGAGACGGTTCACTTATACGATGGTTGTTGTGACAAGGTAATCCATTAAACTTAGGTCTGGATCACTTCACATTCATTACATCCAACAACTTAAATGTTGAGCTAAAACTATATAGTTGTGGCCATCTCCAATTTTCTACTTTTACGAAGAATTTGCTATTATACCATTACAGACATTTAAGTTTATTTAATATTATTCCAGAAATTTTATTAGCTTTTAAGAACCTTCCTTCAACGTTGCCTGTAAGTTCTTCTTTTCACTTTTATTGATCTCCAACTGCGAATTCTGTATTCATTTAGAATGAGCTTGTATTTATTGAATAATGATTCTGTATTCATTTAGAATTAGAGGGTAAAATATATGAGATTGTACGTATTTAAATATATTTTGATTTTCAAATCTATATATTAGTCATATATATAGCATATGTTATTTTGTACACGAGTGTCATATGAATTTTTTTCTTTATTAGCGAATAATCGTCCTAACCACTTATTTGAAATGATCTTGCGAATGAGAAATACTTGTAATTACTCCATTTCTAGAGTTGAAAGTCGGGCAAAATCATGAACTGCTAGCCTTGATTTACATCTTTTGCTTTCAGTAATGGTACGATCCATTATCTGGAATGCCCTTTACATCTCCAATTAGTTGTGGCGCTCAAGTGCGGTGAGTTGACTATGTCGGGTTATGAGGATGCTATGTGTCCATGTGGCATACTGTTCCTATAAACTAAATCGACTGTTGTGGCACGATGGATGTTTGGGTTCTTGCAGGTAATTCTTTGACTACTTAAAGTTTGAATTGAATGAATTAGGAATTTACTCCTTAGAGACTCCAGGGATAAGCCTGAATTGGTTGAAAGTCATTATCGTTTTGGGGTCCCGAAATTGATTCACTCAAAAGAAGTTCACTTCGAAGAGGTTTTGTATCGACATCTTAGAAGTCGTTGAGTTTATCGATTTAGGCGATACGTTTGTGTTGGAGAGTATGATCTGATTCGATGTGTTATCGAAGTAAAGTTATCCCCTTTTTTGTCACTCTAAAGTTTGGAGTTTGAGGCTGGGCTGAGAGAACGACTCGGAAGGGTGATTATTTCATTTGGGGGGTACAGAAGTCGACCGAGTAAGCTCGCGATGTTTGAGCTTGCACCTAGTATAGAAGTTTATCCTTCTTTGTTGGGACAAATTGTAGGGACATAGATATTGATCGTCCTTTTTGTTTCATCGAGTGCTCTCTCTATAAAAGAGAAGCGGATAACGTCATCACTTGATATATATTTCCATTAATGGTGCTTTTATAAGTGTTTTAGTTTGATGCCGAAATTGCGATGGCCTAAAAATCCATACCAATTTGAGCTGACTAATATCCTACACATTCAACTCGAAGTGCACGGAAATTCAGATCATTAATAGAAAGAATTAAGAGGATGAGAAAGATAAGATAGAACTAATAGAATAGAAGAAGAAGAACACAACTGAACAGAATCAGAGTAAACACGAAACTTACAGCGGAATGAATAAATTGTATTATATAACATAACTTTGGAATACAAATCTGAATTTTGTATATACATACCATATCAGAGTATAATACATCATATCACAGCGGAAAATAATCTCTAATTACTAACAGTGAAGCCTTCTGCTTTGAACTCCTCCAAGTGTATCTGTAAAAGCCCGAAACACTTGACTGCCCGTACAAATTTGGGCACCTAAAAGTTTAGGGAAAACAAACAAAATAAACTCGGGGTTAGTCATGGGATTGGTGTGAGTAAATTCCAACCATATTGTTTAACTTTGAAAAATCCTTTTGAAACAAAAGGATAATAGTGAGACCAGCCCACACATAAACATGGACGGTTTTTACCTTACTATAACCCAAAATATCTTTGATATCAAATCCAGTGATATTATGATAATGTCTAAGCAAATAAATATCCAAGTAGCAGAACGCTTGCATCTCACGCTCCATATATATATATATATATATATATATATATAGTATAAAATCATAAACCACAAGGCGCTTTTTGGAGAATGGATTCCAATAGACAAGGTATGGGAGCACCTTCCGAATAGTGTACTCTAGAGGGGATACACATGGGTTCAACAAGAACATCTTTCAACCCAGACACACATGACCGACCACTCATTTAGCTTGAGTATATCGAATATATTGCCACCCTAGTTGTTGGCCATCCAACCATCATCCGAAGATACATAATCAAAAATAAGAAAAAATATGAATTTTCTTTAGATCGGTGATAATACACCCTGCTTGGGGATGACCCAACTAGCCATGCTGCCTAGCCCAACTTTTGTTACTTCCTAGTTGTGAGGCTAGAGTTTACGTCTATCTTCAGAACATCTGATCACCATTGACTTTGAATGCTACATCGTCAAATCCGTAATCACATATTGATTACACAAAGAGAACTTACCTTCTCCCCACCAACTTGGTATATTCGTAAAAATCAATGGAGTGACCTTTGGAAATACTCTATCAAACACTCGTCCATACAAGTTGTGAGACGACCCGATTTCCCGTTCTCACGGAAACAAGGGTTATCTTTGGAATATAACACAGAAACAGATAATAGCAGAACAGAATTAAATAAATACACCAGATAATGAACAATAGAATATACTGGATAAAAGTAATCATCAGAGTTACACAGTATACAGGATCTTACTTAGTACAAATACAGTTCAGCTATACATAAATGTCTACAGCGGAAATAAACAAAATATGTACAATAGGAGCTGAACAGCATAAAAAGAAATAAGTGATAGAATCCATCTTCAGCTCCAGCTATCCAGAAAGAATCAGTTAAACCTGAATACAAGGCTGCCCGTGTGGAAAAAGGGGCACCCGAGTTTGAGAGTGAAACAAACTACGAGTCAGTCATGGGACTGGTATGAGAAATCTACCCAACACATATATAATATGGCTAATCACAGGACCACGCCACTTTCGTGGAACGGGTTTACTCCATTGGATTGCCAGTGCTTTACAACAAATCTTTCTTTTAAACATCGCTATGCTTTTTATAAAAATGAAACCATTATAAGACTCAGTTCCCATCACACAATGCAACGCAAACCGGAGGATAGAGTTTTACCTTATAATGGTCAAAATATGCTTGATACGAACAAAACAAAGGCATTTGATATTATTGCTAGTGTTTATATGTTTTGAAAACAATTTCAAATCATAACTATCAATCATAGACGGCATGGGTACCATATATCATGTCGCCATATATATATACAGTCAAAACCGCACGATGTCGTATTTGGAAATTGGATTTCCGTCATGAACCAAGGCAAAAGATAGTCCTTACCGAATTCGAGACGCTCTAGCCCGCCCCTCAGGATCAGAGCTCGAGTGACCCTTGGATCGTCAGGGCCGGTCCACCGATGTGGATTAAAATTCCTGAACACTGCGTTTCCCCGCCCTTTGGGGCGTAAACGAGCCAACGAATGACTCCATCGGACCCAGATCGTCCGATCAAACCGAGGCGCCTCGCAACAGCAACAACCACATAGGTGAAAAGTATATAAATGTCAGGGCTGGTAGGTCACTGACACCACCCTAGCTAGAAAGAAACGCATGCCCTCCCTGAGGTCCTTCTCCCGTTTTAGGTTCATACCGGGGTGTGAGGCTCGCGAATTCACGTTATACACAAAGCTACGCCACACAGGCGGTGCTTTGATCATCACCACAAGACTTTGCTTTTCAACAGAAGCCCTGATCACTACATCTTAGTATGCCACACAGGCAATTCATGCCATGCGACTGATGTCCATCGATATACAACCTCTGAGCTCGTGCGTCTCAGGGAAGGGCGTTAAGCAAAAGAATAAATTCTCCAACGCCAAACAGATGTATATTTAACAGAAATCAATCAACACAGAATAAACTCCAATGTCAGACACACAGTCCATTTACAAGTCCACTTTGGGTCCGAACGAAACCGGAGGCACTAAATACCTCGCAAACCCATCGATCACCACGTACGTCTGGACGATCACCACTCATTATCCATATTTCGGGATGCCTCCCAATCAGGACCTCGGTTACCATCCAAACGAGGTGAAGATCTCCGGTCTTCGACCATCGTCTTCATCTTCGAATTTTAATCGTCGGTCAATTATTTGAAATGAGTATTAACTCGGCCTTTTCAAATAATTCACGTATATTTAGAATTTTAAATCAATTTATTTCAATGGTTAAATTATTTGACAACACCAATCTTGTTATTTAATGTAATTTTCACACCAAACACATTCAACCATCAAATACAACACAAATCGAGCAAATTCAGTTTATTTCCATTCCATATCGCTTATGATATTTTATAACTATTTATTTCTATTTTTATTTATTTTAAAATAGCTAATTTATTCAAAACGACGCTTCGGGCCATAAAGCGGCCGTGGCGCTGTTTTTCTTCAGATTTGATTTACACATATCTGAAAATCTAACCGTTGGATCTTCACAAAATTTACATCATTAGAAAGGTCTTTTCAAAACGAACCCAACGGTTCCAGTTTCGGGGAAATCCGACGGTCGGATCTCCCGGTACAATCGTTTGAAGTTTCGATTTCAAAATACGAACTACAGCGTCGTTATTCGATAAAATATATAATTATATTTATATATATATAAATATAATCGCTTCTGGCGCTGTTTTTCTTCAGATTTGAATTAAACATTCCAGACAATCCAACCGTTGGATTTTTACGAGGTTGGTGCCGTTGGAAAGATTATTCCAAGGCGAACCCGACGGTTGAGGTTTCGGGAAAATCCAATGGTCGGATTTCCCGCATTAGTTGTTTGAAATCACGGTTTCAAAATACGAACTGCACGGCCTCGTTTCGTTTTAATTTTATTTATATTTATATATTTATATAAATATAGTCCATTCAATGATTTCCATATCGTTTTCACTTCAAATATTTTTCTAACACCTTAAAATTTTGGAAAATTTCGCCATAACCTCCCCTGTACCGGGAGCATCGGGAAATCACAAATAGCTTTCCCGGTCCTTCTAATCTCAAAAAGAAAAAGAAAAAGCCAAGCGGCTAGCCAACAGGCTCATAAAATCATCACCTAAACAAAACAGTAAATGTGTACCTATTTGTCGGGCACAAAATTTTATTCCTCTTCTCTAGCCCCTATGCTATAACCTGTTCAATGGATATGCATGTACATATATATACAGTTCTTATCATTTATCATTTTCTATTCAACTTCATATTTGATTTCTATTTGGTTTAAAAACACCATTCATTCTAATGTTACATAAATAGGTGCAAATCATTTCATTAGCTGTTTAATGAATATTTCAACTCATATATGTTTATTTTGAACAAGTGGCTATTTTTAACACTTCACATTTCAACGATTTATGCATACAATAAAAATGTGATTTTTATTGTAAAACAATTCATTTCAAAACACTATTTTTCTATATGGTTCATATAGGTGACAAAAATAGGATTTTTATCATAAAACAATTTCTTTTAAAACGAGATTATTTTACACAGTTCATATAGTCGATAAAAGGTGATTTTTATTATCAAACAATTTATTTCAAAATATGAATACCATTCAACACATGAATTTCTAATCAACGAATGAATATCAATTCAACACATGAATGTTTTCTATAGTTTTTAGATATAGATAAAAGGTGATTTTTATTATCAAACAATTTATTTCAAAATATGAATACCATTAAACACATGAATTTCTAATCAACGGATGAATATCAATTGAACACATGAATGTTTTCTATAGTTTTTAGATATAGATAAAAGGTGATTTTTATTATCAAACAATTTATTTCAAAATATGAATACCATTCAACACATGAATTTCTAATCAACGAATGAATATCAATTCAACACATGAATGTTTTCTATAGTTTTTAGATATAGATAAAAGGTGATTTTTATTATCAAACAATTTATTTCAAAATATGAATACCATTCAACACATGAATTTCTAATCAACGAATGAATATCAATTCAACACATGAATGTTTTCTATAGTTTTTATATATAGATAAAAGGTGATTTTTATTATCAAACAATTTATTTCAAAATATGAATACCATTCAACACATGAATTTCTAATCAACGAATGAATATCAATTCAACACATGAATGTTTTCTATAGTTTCTATATATAGATAAAAATGTGATTTTTATATTTAACACACGAATACCATTCAACACATGAATTTCTAATCAACGAATGAATATCAATTCAACACATGAAGGTTTTCTATTCAATGAATAAATATGGTTTAAGCAAATGAAAATAATCCAAACACTCGAATATTATTCAAAATTTCGGCAGCATAACGGCAGGGTAGTTAAAACCGGGACCGTCCCTAGTACGGCTCCTCGCTCTACCTTAAAACCTCGCGGTTTTTGACAATGGGGATCATGCATCTAGTTCGCACGCAGGCGGCATGTATATATTTATTTCATTTCCACAAACTAATCCTATGTGGTTTCAACCAAATATTTCTCAACCACAAATGGGTATTTTTCAACCACAATCAACCAATATCAATCACAAACAATCCCAAACAATCATTCGCTATCAATCAATTTTCACAACAATTTCAATCAATAAATATCGTCCATGGTTTGTGGACGAGGGGCGTATATATATACAGATATATATTTATATATAGCAATTCACTTTCATTTCACACTTATATAATATTTTTAAATCAGAAATCTCACCGAATAGCTAATTCAATCCCACGACTCTTCTTTGCATAAAATCTTCGCCAATCTCTCTTTTTGTCGCTTTGTTGCCCGTATTCTCTACATATGTAAAAATCGAGTTTTTTTACTATGTTATTCAATATATAAAAACTGCATTTCAAAAATATATATTCCGCCTTTTCAAAAATAAAGATTATATTTTTAATATTCCTATGATGTAAAAATTATATTTTTATTGCTTTAAAAATATAAATTTTCATATCTTACTTCTTTTACTTAATAAAAATTCCGTCTTTTCTATTTTAAAAATATGATCTTTTCCATTCTAAAAATCTGATCTTTTCTATTTTAAAGTTCAAACCTTTTCTATTTTAAAGCTCAAACCTTTTCTTTTTAAAGTTTAAACCTTTTTCTTTTTAAAGTTTAAACCTTTTTCTTTTTAAAAATTAAATCATTTCAAAATCAGTTTTAAACTTTTCTAAAAATCAGAATTTAAACGCTTTTGAAAATCAGTTTTAAATCATTTTTAAAATCAGTTTTTAATGCTTTAAAAACTCAGTTTTACATCCTTTTAAAAATCATTTTTAAAATCAGTTTTTAATGCTTTAAAAAAAATCAGTTTTTAATGCTTTAAAAAAATCAGTTTTTAATGCTTATCAAAATCAGTATTTACAGATTAAAAATAAAAATAAAATAACCTAAAATACTCACCGTATTCTGCGAAGGGGGGGGAGGAAGAAGACGTCGGCGGCAGGGCGGAGCTGGCTTCCAGGGGGCGGCGGCTTCAGCGTCTCGAACTGGGGGGCGCTGTCGAATCGCTCGCGATGGCTTCGAGGGGGACGGGGTCTTCGGGGGTTGCGCCACTGGTTCGACGAACGAGGGGAGGGGGTGCGGTGATGGGCGGCGCTTCCTGGGCTGCGACGCGATATAGATTTAGGGTTTTCTCTTTTTTTTTCGAACTGAAGAGAGAGAAGAGGGAATAGGGGGGGTTTATATAAAATATATATATTTAATTATTTAATTTTTCAAAAAGTTGACTTTTACATACGACCTCGAAACGAGGCCTACCGCCTGTCGTCCATAGCGTTTTACCCCCATTCCGAACACAATGGGATATGTATCGTAAGCTGATTCGATTGTTTCGAATAGTTTCCGTTGAATTTACATTTAAATCCTTATATTGAATTTTAAACGTACATTTCAAATTACCGGGGCCACATACTAACTAGAAAAATTCCAGAAAAATATTTTCTAGCTTCGTATTGACGATACGGTCCTAACAAAACTAGTTTTCATCGCCATTTTTTAAAATATTTAAAATCCATTATTTTAGCCAATTTAAAATTTTTAAATTGGTTCAGATTTTCTAGGTTGTTACAATCTCCCCCACTTAAAACTTTTCGTCCCCGAAAAGGAACAAAGTCGAAAGTGGTTTGATAAATCTACCCAACACATATATAATATGGCTAATCACAGGACCACGCCACTTTCGTGGAACGGGTTTACTCCATTGGATTGCCAGTGCTTTACAACAAATCTTTCTTTTAAACATCGCTATGCTTTTTATAAAAATGAAACCATTATAAGACTCAGTTCCCATCACACAATGCAACACAAACCGAAGGATAGAGTTTTACCTTATAATGGTCAAAATATGCTTGATACGAACAAAACAAAGGCATTTGATATTATTGCTAGTGTTTATATGTTTTGAAAACAATTTCAAATCATAACTATCAATCATAGATGGCATGGGTACCATATATCATGTCGCCATATATATATATACAGTCAAAACCGCACGATGTCGTATTTGGAAATTGGATTTCCGTCATGAACCAAGGCAAAAGATAGTCCTTACCGAATTCGAGACGCTCTAGCCTGCCCCTCAGGATCAGAGCTCGAGTGACCCTTGGATCGTCAGGGCCGGTCCACCGATGTGGATTAAAATTCCTGAACACTGCGTTTCCCCGCCCTTTGGGGTGTAAACGAGCCAACGAATGACTCCATCGGACCCGGATCGTCCGATCAAACCGAGGCGCCTCGCAACAGCAACAACCACATAGGTGAAAAGTATATAAATGTCAGGGCTGGTAGGTCACTGACAACACCCTAGCTAGAAAGAAACGCATGCCCTCCCTGAGGTCCTTCTCCCGTTTTAGGTTCATACCGGGGTGTGAGGCTCGCGAATTCACGTTATACACAAAGCTACGCCACACAGGCGGTGCTTTGATCATCACCACAAGACTTTGCTTTTCAACAGAAGCCCTGATCACTGCATCTTAGTATGCCACACAGGCAATTCATGCCATGCGACTGATGTCCATCGATATACAACCTCTGAGCTCGTGCGTCTCAGGGAAGGGCGTTAAGCAAAAGAATAAATTCTCCGCCGCCAAACAGATGTATATTTAATAGAAATCAATCAACACAGAATAAACTCCAATGTCAGACACACAGTCCATTTACAAGTCCGCTCTGGGTCCGAACGAAACCGGAGGCACTAAATACCTCGCAAACCCATCGATCACCACGTACGTCTGGACGATCACCACTCATTATCCATATTTCGGGATGCCTCCCAATCAGGACCTCGGTTACCATCCAAACGAGGTGAAGATCTCCGGTCTTCGACCATCGTCTTCATCTTCGAATTTCAATCGTCGGTCAATTATTTGAAATGAGTATTAACTCGGCCTTTTCAAATAATTCACGTATATTTAGAATTTTAAATCAATTTATTTCAATGGTTAAATTATTTGACAACACCAATCTTGTTATTTAATGTAATTTTCACACCAAACACATTCAACCATCAAATACAACACAAATCGAGCAAATTCAGTTTATTTCCATTCCATATCGCTTATGATATTTTATAACTATTTATTTCTATTTTTATTTATTTTAAAATAGCTAATTTATTCAAAACGACGCTTCGGGCCATAAAGCGGCCGTGGCGCTGTTTTTCTTCAGATTTGATTTACACATATCTGAAAATCTAACCGTTGGATCTTCACAAAATTTACATCATTAGAAAGGTCTTTTCAAAACGAACCCAACGGTTCCAGTTTCGGGGAAATCCGACGGTCGGATCTCCCGGTACAATCGTTTGAAGTTTCGATTTCAAAATACGAACTACAGCGTCGTTATTCGATTAAATATATAATTATATTTATATATATATATATATATAATCGCTTCTGGCGCTGTTTTTCTTCAGATTTGAATTAAACATTCCAGACAATCCAACCGTTGGATTTTTACGAGGTTGGTGCCGTTGGAAAGATTATTCCAAGGCGAACCCGACGGTTGAGGTTTCGGGAAAATCCAATGGTCGGATTTCCCGCATTAGTTGTTTGAAATCACGGTTTCAAAATACGAACTGCACGGCCTCGTTTCGTTTTAATTTTATTTATATTTATATATTTATATAAATATAGTTCATTCAATGATTTCCATATCGTTTTCACTTCAAATATTTTTCTAACACCGTAAAATTTTGGAAAATTTCGCCATAACCTCCCCTGTACCGGGAGCATCGGGAAATCGCAAATAGCTTTCCCGGTCCTTCTAATCTCAAAAAGAAAAAGAAAAAGCCAAGCGGCTAGCCAACAGGCTCATAAAATCATCACCCAAACAAAACAGTAAATGTGTACCTATTTGTCGGGCACAAAATTTTATTCCTCTTCTCTAGCCCCTTTGCTATAACCTGTTCAATGGATATGCATGTACATATATATACAGTTCTTATCATTTATCATTTTCTATTCAACTTCATATTTGATTTCTATTTGGTTTAAAAACACCATTCATTCTAATGTTACATAAATAGGTGCAAATCATTTCATTAGCTGTTTAATGAATATTTCAACTCATATATGTTTATTTTGAACAAGTGGATATTTTTAACACTTCACATTTCAACGATTTATGCATACAATAAAAATGTGATTTTTATTGTAAAACAATTCATTTCAAAACACTATTTTTCTATATGGTTCATATAGGTGACAAAAATAGGATTTTTATCATAAAACAATTTCTTTTAAAACGAGATTATTTTACACAGTTCATATAGTCGATAAAAGGTGATTTTTATTATCAAACAATTTATTTCAAAATATGAATACCATTCAACACATGAATTTCTAATCAACGAATGAATATCAATTCAACACATGAATGTTTTCTATAGTTTTTAGATATAGATAAAAGGTGATTTTTATTATCAAACAATTTATTTAAAAATATGAATACCATTCAACACATGAATTTCTAATCAACGGATGAATATCAATTCAACACATGAATGTTTTCTATAGTTTTTAGATATAGATAAAAGGTGATTTTTATTATCAAACAATTTATTTCAAAATATGAATACCATTCAACACATGAATTTCTAATCAACGAATGAATATCAATTCAACACATGAATGTTTTCTATAGTTTTTAGATATAGATAAAAGATGATTTTTATTATCAAACAATTTATTTCAAAATATGAATACCATTCAACACATGAATTTCTAATCAACGAATGAATATCAATTCAACACATGAATGTTTTCTATAGTTTTTATATATAGATAAAAGGTGATTTTTATTATCAAACAATTTATTTCAAAATATGAATACCATTCAACACATGAATTTCTAATCAACGAATGAATATCAATTCAACACATGAATGTTTTCTATAGTTTCTATATATAGATAAAAATGTGATTTTTATATTTAACACACGAATACCATTCAACACATGAATTTCTAATCAACGAATGAATATCAATTCAACACATGAAGGTTTTCTATTCAATGAATAAATATGGTTTAATAAAATGAAAATAATTCAAACACTCGAATATTATTCAAAATTTCGGCAGCATAACGGCAGGGTAGTTAAAACCGGGACCGTCCCTAGTACGACTCCTCGCTCTACCTTAAAACCTCGCGGTTTTTGACAATGGGGATCATGCATCTAGTTCGCACGCAGGCGGCACGTATATATTTATTTCATTTCCACAAACTAATCCTATGTGGTTTCAACCAAATATTTCTCAACCACAAATGGGTATTTTTCAACCACAATCAACCAATATCAATCACAAACAATCCCAAACAATCATTCGCTATCAATCAATTTTCACAACAATTTCAATCAATAAATATCGTCCATCGTTTGTGGACGAGGGGCGTATATATATATATATAGATATATATTTATATATAGCAATTCACTTTCATTTCACACTTATATAATATTTTTAAATCAGAAATCTCACCGAATAGCTAATTCAATCCCACGACTCTTCTTTGCATAAAATCTTCGCCAATCTCTCTTTTTGTCGCTTTGTTGCCCGTATTCTCTACATATGTAAAAATCGAGTTTTTTACTATGTTATTCAATATATAAAAACTGCATTTCAAAAATATATATTCCGCCTTTTCAAAAATAAAGATTATATTTTTAATATTCCTATGTTGTAAAAATTATATTTTTATTGCTTTAAAAATATAAATTTTCATATCTTACTTCTTTTACTTAATAAAAATTCCGTCTTTTCTATTTTAAAAATATGATCTTTTCCATTCTAAAAATCTGATCTTTTCTATTTTAAAGTTCAAACCTTTTCTATTTTAAAGCTCAAACCTTTTCTTTTTAAAGTTTAAACCTTTTTCTTTTTAAAGTTTAAACCTTTTTCTTTTTAAAAATTAAATCATTTCAAAATCAGTTTTAAACTTTTCTAAAAATCAGAATTTAAACGCTTTTGAAAATCAGTTTTAAATCATTTTTAAAATCAGTTTTTAATGCTTTAAAAACTCAGTTTTACATCCTTTTAAAAATCAGTTTTAAATCATTTTTAAAATCAGTTTTTAATGCTTTAAAAAAAATCAGTTTTTAATGCTTTAAAAAAATCAGTTTTTAATGCTTATCAAAATCAGTATTTACAGAATAAAAATAAAATAACCTAAAATACTCACCGTATTCTGCGAGGGGGGGGGGACGAAGAAGACGTCGGCGGCAGGGCGGAGCTGGCTTCCAAGGGGGCGGCGGCTTCAGCGTCTCGAACTGGGGGGGGGCTCTCGAATCGCTCGCGATGGCTTCGAGGGGGACGGGGTCTTCGGGGGTTGCGCCACTGGTTCGACGAACGAGGGGAGGGGGTGCGGTGATGGGCGGCGCTTCCTGGGCTGCGACGCGATTTAGATTTAGGGTTTTCTTTTTTTTTTCGAACTGAAGAGAGAGAAGAGGGAATAGGGGGGGTTTATATAAAATATATATATTTAATTATTTAATTTTTCAAAAAGTTGACTTTTACATACGACCTCGAAACGAGGCCTACCGCCTATCGTCCATAGCGTTTTACCCCCATTCCGAACACAATGGGATATGTATCGTAAGCTGATTTGATTGTTTCGAATAGTTTCCGTTGAATTTACATTTAAATCCTTATATTGAATTTTAAACGTACATTTCAAATTACCGGGGCCACATACTAACTAGAAAAATTCCAGAAAAATATTTTCTAGCTTCGTATTGACGATACGGTCCTAACAAAACTAGTTTTCATCGCCATTTTTTAAAATATTTATTTTAAATATTTAAAATCCATTATTTTAGCCAATTTAAAATTTTTAAATTGGTTCAGATTTTCTGGGTCGTTACAATCTCCCCCACTTAAAACTTTTCGTCCCCGAAAAGGAACAAAGTCGAAAGTGGTTTGATAAATCTACCCAACACATATATAATATGGCTAATCACAGGACCACGCCACTTTCGTGGAACGGGTTTACTCCATTGGATTGCCAGTGCTTTACAACAAATCTTTCTTTTAAACATCGCTATGCTTTTTATAAAAATGAAACCATTATAAGACTCAGTTCCCATCACACAATGCAACACAAACCGAAGGATAGAGTTTTACCTTATAATGGTCAAAATATGCTTGATACGAACAAAACAAAGGCATTTGATATTATTGCTAGTGTTTATATGTTTTGAAAACAATTTCAAATCATAACTATCAATCATAGACGGCATGGGTACCATATATCATGTCGCCATATATATATATACAGTCAAAACCGCACGATGTCGTATTTGGAAATTGGATTTCCGTCATGAACCAAGGCAAAAGATAGTCCTTACCGAATTCGAGACGCTCTAGCCTGCCCCTCAGGATCAGAGCTCGAGTGACCCTTGGATCGTCAGGGCCGGTCCACCGATGTGGATTAAAATTCCTGAACACTGCGTTTCCCCGCCCTTTGGGGTGTAAACGAGCCAACGAATGACTCCATCGGACCCGGATCGTCCGATCAAACCGAGGCGCCTCGCAACAGCAACAACCACATAGGTGAAAAGTATATAAATGTCAGGGCTGGTAGGTCACTGACAACACCCTAGCTAGAAAGAAACGCATGCCCTCCCTGAGGTCCTTCTCCCGTTTTAGGTTCATACCGGGGTGTGAGGCTCGCGAATTCACGTTATACACAAAGCTACGCCACACAGGCGGTGCTTTGATCATCACCACAAGACTTTGCTTTTCAACAGAAGCCCTGATCACTGCATCTTAGTATGCCACACAGGCAATTCATGCCATGCGACTGATGTCCATCGATATACAACCTCTGAGCTCGTGCGTCTCAGGGAAGGGCGTTAAGCAAAAGAATAAATTCTCCGCCGCCAAACAGATGTATATTTAATAGAAATCAATCAACACAGAATAAACTCCAATGTCAGACACACAGTCCATTTACAAGTCCGCTCTGGGTCCGAACGAAACCGGAGGCACTAAATACCTCGCAAACCCATCGATCACCACGTACGTCTGGACGATCACCACTCATTATCCATATTTCGGGATGCCTCCCAATCAGGACCTCGGTTACCATCCAAACGAGGTGAAGATCTCCGGTCTTCGACCATCGTCTTCATCTTCGAATTTCAATCGTCGGTCAATTATTTGAAATGAGTATTAACTCGGCCTTTTCAAATAATTCACGTATATTTAGAATTTTAAATCAATTTATTTCAATGGTTAAATTATTTGACAACACCAATCTTGTTATTTAATGTAATTTTCACACCAAACACATTCAACCATCAAATACAACACAAATCGAGCAAATTCAGTTTATTTCCATTCCATATCGCTTATGATATTTTATAACTATTTATTTCTATTTTTATTTATTTTAAAATAGCTAATTTATTCAAAACGACGCTTCGGGCCATAAAGCGGCCGTGGCGCTGTTTTTCTTCAGATTTGATTTACACATATCTGAAAATCTAACCGTTGGATCTTCACAAAATTTACATCATTAGAAAGGTCTTTTCAAAACGAACCCAACGGTTCCAGTTTCGGGGAAATCCGACGGTCGGATCTCCCGGTACAATCGTTTGAAGTTTCGATTTCAAAATACGAACTGCAGCGTCGTTATTCGATTAAATATATAATTATATTTATATATATATATATATATATAATCGCTTCTGGCGCTGTTTTTCTTCAGATTTGAATTAAACATTCCAGACAATCCAACCGTTGGATTTTTACGAGGTTGGTGCCGTTGGAAAGATTATTCCAAGGCGAACCCGACGGTTGAGGTTTCGGGAAAATCCAATGGTCGGATTTCCCGCATTAGTTGTTTGAAATCACGGTTTCAAAATACGAACTGCACGGCCTCGTTTCGTTTTAATTTTATTTATATTTATATATTTATATAAATATAGTTCATTCAATGATTTCCATATCGTTTTCACTTCAAATATTTTTCTAACACCGTAAAATTTTGGAAAATTTCGCCATAACCTCCCCTGTACCGGGAGCATCGGGAAATCGCAAATAGCTTTCCCGGTCCTTCTAATCTCAAAAAGAAAAAGAAAAAGCCAACAGGCTCATAAAATCATCACCCAAACAAAACAGTAAATGTGTACCTATTTGTCGGGCACAAAATTTTATTCCTCTTCTCTAGCCCCTTTGCTATAACCTGTTCAATGGATATGCATGTACATATATATACAGTTCTTATCATTTATCATTTTCTATTCAACTTCATATTTGATTTCTATTTGGTTTAAAAACACCATTCATTCTAATGTTACATAAATAGGTGCAAATCATTTCATTAGCTGTTTAATGAATATTTCAACTCATATATGTTTATTTTGAACAAGTGGCTATTTTTAACACTTCACATTTCAACGATTTATGCATACAATAAAAATGTGATTTTTATTGTAAAACAATTCATTTCAAAACACTATTTTTCTATATGGTTCATATAGGTGACAAAAATAGGATTTTTATCATAAAACAATTTCTTTTAAAACGAGATTATTTTACACAGTTCATATAGTCGATAAAAGGTGATTTTTATTATCAAACAATTTATTTCAAAATATGAATACCATTCAACACATGAATTTCTAATCAACGAATGAATATCAATTCAACACATGAATGTTTTCTATAGTTTTTAGATATAGATAAAAGGTGATTTTTATTATCAAACAATTTATTTAAAAATATGAATACCATTCAACACATGAATTTCTAATCAACGGATGAATATCAATTCAACACATGAATGTTTTCTATAGTTTTTAGATATAGATAAAAGGTGATTTTTATTATCAAACAATTTATTTCAAAATATGAATACCATTCAACACATGAATTTCTAATCAACGAATGAATATCAATTCAACACATGAATGTTTTCTATAGTTTTTAGATATAGATAAAAGATGATTTTTATTATCAAACAATTTATTTCAAAATATGAATACCATTCAACACATGAATTTCTAATCAACGAATGAATATCAATTCAACACATGAATGTTTTCTATAGTTTTTATATATAGATAAAAGGTGATTTTTATTATCAAACAATTTATTTCAAAATATGAATACCATTCAACACATGAATTTCTAATCAACGAATGAATATCAATTCAACACATGAATGTTTTCTATAGTTTCTATATATAGATAAAAATGTGATTTTTATATTTAACACACGAATACCATTCAACACATGAATTTCTAATCAACGAATGAATATCAATTCAACACATGAAGGTTTTCTATTCAATGAATAAATATGGTTTAAGAAAATGAAAATAATTCAAACACTCGAATATTATTCAAAATTTCGGCAGCATAACGGCAGGGTAGTTAAAACCGGGACCGTCCCTAGTACGACTCCTCGCTCTACCTTAAAACCTCGCGGTTTTTGACAATGGGGATCATGCATCTAGTTCGCACGCAGGCGGCACGTATATATTTATTTCATTTCCACAAACTAATCCTATGTGGTTTCAACAAAATATTTCTCAACCACAAATGGGTATTTTTCAACCACAATCAACCAATATCAATCACAAACAATCCCAAACAATCATTCGCTATCAATCAATTTTCACAACAATTTCAATCAATAAATATCGTCCATCGTTTGTGGACGAGGGGCGTATATATATATATATAGATATATATTTATATATAGCAATTCACTTTCATTTCACACTTATATAATATTTTTAAATCAGAAATCTCACCGAATAGCTAATTCAATCCCACGACTCTTCTTTGCATAAAATCTTCGCCAATCTCTCTTTTTGTCGCTTTGTTGCCCGTATTCTCTACATATGTAAAAATCGAGTTTTTTACTATGTTATTCAATATATAAAAACTGCATTTCAAAAATATATATTCCGCCTTTTCAAAAATAAAGATTATATTTTTAATATTCCTATGTTGTAAAAATTATATTTTTATTGCTTTAAAAATATAAATTTTCATATCTTACTTCTTTTACTTAATAAAAATTCCGTCTTTTCTATTTTAAAAATATGATCTTTTCCATTCTAAAAATCTGATCTTTTCTATTTTAAAGTTCAAACCTTTTCTATTTTAAAGCTCAAACCTTTTCTTTTTAAAGTTTAAACCTTTTTCTTTTTAAAGTTTAAACCTTTTTCTTTTTAAAAATTAAATCATTTCAAAATCAGTTTTAAACTTTTCTAAAAATCAGAATTTAAACGCTTTTGAAAATCAGTTTTAAATCATTTTTAAAATCAGTTTTTAATGCTTTAAAAACTCAGTTTTACATCCTTTTAAAAATCAGTTTTAAATCATTTTTAAAATCAGTTTTTAATGCTTTAAAAAAAATCAGTTTTTAATGCTTTAAAAAAATCAGTTTTTAATGCTTATCAAAATCAGTATTTACAGAATAAAAATAAAATAACCAAAAATACTCACCGTATTCTGCGAGGGGGGGGGGACGAAGAAGACGTCGGCGGCAGGGCGGAGCTGGCTTCCAAGGAGGCGGCGGCTTCAGCGTCTCGAACTGGGGGGGGGCTCTCGAATCGCTCGCGATGGCTTCGAGGGGGACGGGGTCTTCGGGGGTTGCGCCACTGGTTCGACGAACGAGGGGAGGGGGTGCGGTGATGGGCGGCGCTTCCTGGGCTGCGACGCGATTTAGATTTAGGGTTTTCTTTTTTTTTTTCGAACTGAAGAGAGAGAAGAGGGAATAGGGGGGGTTTATATAAAATATATATATTTAATTATTTAATTTTTCAAAAAGTTGACTTTTACATACGACCTCGAAACGAGGCCTACCGCCTATCGTCCATAGCGTTTTACCCCCATTCCGAACACAATGGGATATGTATCGTAAGCTGATTTGATTGTTTCGAATAGTTTCCGTTGAATTTACATTTAAATCCTTATATTGAATTTTAAACGTACATTTCAAATTACCGGGGCCACATACTAACTAGAAAAATTCCAGAAAAATATTTTCTAGCTTCGTATTGACGATACGGTCCTAACAAAACTAGTTTTCATCGCCATTTTTTAAAATATTTATTTTAAATATTTAAAATCCATTATTTTAGCCAATTTAAAATTTTTAAATTGGTTCAGATTTTCTGGGTCGTTACAATCTCCCCCACTTAAAACTTTTCGTCCCCGAAAAGGAACAAAGTCGAAAGTGGTTTGATAAATCTACCCAACACATATATAATATGGCTAATCACAGGACCACGCCACTTTCGTGGAACGGGTTTACTCCATTGGATTGCCAGTGCTTTACAACAAATCTTTCTTTTAAACATCGCTATGCTTTTTATAAAAATGAAACCATTATAAGACTCAGTTCCCATCACACAATGCAACACAAACCGGAGGATAGAGTTTTACCTTATAATGGTCAAAATATGCTTGATACGAACAAAACAAAGGCATTTGATATTATTGCCAGTGTTTATATGTTTTGAAAACAATTTCAAATCATAACTATCAATCATAGACGGCATGGGTACCATATATCATGTCGCCATATATATATACAGTAAAAACCACACGATGTCGTATTTGGAAATTGGATTTCCATCATGAACCAAGGCAAAAGATAGTCCTTACCGAATTCGAGACGCTCTAGCCCGCCCCTCAGGATCAGAGCTCGAGTGACCCTTGGATCGTCAGGGCCGGTCCACCGATGTAGATTAAAATTCCTGAACACTGCGTTTCCCCGCCCTTTGGGGCGTAAACGAGCCAACGAATGACTCCATCGGACCCGGATCGTCCGATCAAACCGAGGCGCCTCGCAACAGCAACAACCACATAAGTGAAAAGTATATAAATGTCAGGGCTGGTAGGTCACTGACACCACCCTAGCTAGAAAGAAACGCATGCCCTCCCTGAGGTCCTTCTCCCGTTTTAGGTTCATACCGGGGTGTGAGGCTCGCGAATTCACGTTATACACAAAGCTACGCCACACAGGCGGTGCTTTGATCATCACCACAAGACTTTGCTTTTCAACAGAAGCCCTGATCACTGCATCTTAGTATGCCACACAGGCAATTCATGCCATGCGACTGATGTCCATCGATATACAACCTCTGAGCTCGTGCGTCTCAGGGAAGGGCGTTAAGCAAAAGAATAAATTCTCCGCCGCCAAACAGATGTATATTTAACAGAAATCAATCAACACAGAATAAACTCCAATGTCAGACACACAGTCCATTTACAAGTCCGCTCTGGGTCCGAACGAAACCGGAGGCACTAAATACCTCGCAAACCCATCGATCACCACGTACGTCTGGACGATCACCACTCATTATCCATATTTTGGGATGCCTCCCAATCAGGACCTCGGTTACCATCCAAACGAGGTGAAGATCTTCGGTCTTCGACCATCGTCTTCATCTTCGAATTTCAATCGTCGGTCAATTATTTGAAATGAGTATTAACTCGGCCTTTTCAAATAATTCACGTATATTTAGAATTTTAAATCAATTTATTTCAATGGTTAAATTATTTGACAACACCAATCTTGTTATTTAATGTAATTTTCACACCAAACACATTCAACCATCAAATACAACACAAATCGAGCAAATTCAGTTTATTTCCATTCCATATCGCTTATGATATTTTATAACTATTTCTATTTTTATTTATTTTAAAATAGCTAATTTATTCAAAACGACGCTTCGGGCCATAAAGCGGCCGTGGCGCTGTTTTTCTTCAGATTTGATTTACACATATCTGAAAATCTAACCGTTGGATCTTCACAAAATTTACATCATTAGAAAGGTCTTTTCAAAACGAACCCAACGGTTCCAGTTTCGGGGAAATCCGACGGTCGGATCTCCCGGTACAATCGTTTGAAGTTTCGATTTCAAAATACGAACTACAGCGTCGTTATTCGATTAAATATATAATTATATTTATATATATATATATATAAATATAATCGCTTCTGGCGCTGTTTTTCTTCAGATTTGAATTAAACATTCCAGACAATCCAACCGTTGGATTTTTACGAGGTTGGTGCCGTTGGAAAGATTATTCCAAGGCGAACCCGACGGTTGAGGTTTCGGGAAATTCCAATGGTCGGATTTCCCGCATTAGTTGTTTGAAATCACGGTTTCAAAATACGAACTGCACGGCCTCGTTTCGTTTTAATTTTATTTATATTTATATATTTATATAAATATAGTTCATTCAATGATTTCCATATCGTTTTCACTTCAAATATTTTTCTAACACCTTAAAATTTTGGAAAATTTCGCCATAACCTCCCCTGTACCGGGAGCATCGGGAAATCGCAAATAGCTTTCCCGGTCCTTCTAATCTCAAAAAGAAAAAGAAAAAGCCAACAGGCTCATAAAATCATCACCCAAACAAAACAGTAAATGTGTACCTATTTGTCGGGCACAAAATTTTATTCCTCTTCTCTAGCCCCTTTGCTATAACCTGTTCAATGGATATGCATGTACATATATATACAGTTCTTATCATTTATCATTTTCTATTCAACTTCATATTTGATTTCTATTTGGTTTAAAAACACCATTCATTCTAATGTTACATAAATAGGTGCAAATCATTTCATTAGCTGTTTAATGAATATTTCAACTCATATATGTTTATTTTGAACAAGTGGCTATTTTTAACACTTCACATTTCAACGATTTATGCATACAATAAAAATGTGATTTTTATTGTAAAACAATTCATTTCAAAACACTATTTTTCTATATGGTTCATATAGGTGACAAAAATAGGATTTTTATCATAAAACAATTTCTTTTAAAACGAGATTATTTTACACAGTTCATATAGTCGATAAAAGGTGATTTTTATTATCAAACAATTTATTTCAAAATATGAATACCATTCAACACATGAATTTCTAATCAACGAATGAATATCAATTCAACACATGAATGTTTTCTATAGTTTTTAGATATAGATAAAAGGTGATTTTTATTATCAAACAATTTATTTCAAAATATGAATACCATTCAACACATGAATTTCTAATCAACGGATGAATATCAATTCAACACATGAATGTTTTCTATAGTTTTTAGATATAGATAAAAGGTGATTTTTATTATCAAACAATTTATTTCAAAATATGAATACCATTCAACACATGAATTTCTAATCAACGAATGAATATCAATTCAACACATGAATGTTTTCTATAGTTTTTAGATATAGATAAAAGGTGATTTTTATTATCAAACAATTTATTTCAAAATATGAATACCGTTCAACACATGAATTTCTAATCAACGAATGAATATCAATTCAACACATGAATGTTTTCTATAGTTTTTATATATAGATAAAAGGTGATTTTTATTATCAAACAATTTATTTCAAAATATGAATACCATTCAACACATGAATTTCTAATCAACGAATGAATATCAATTCAACACATGAATGTTTTCTATAGTTTCTATATATAGATAAAAATGTGATTTTTATATTTAACACACGAATACCATTCAACACATGAATTTCTAATCAACGAATGAATATCAATTCAACACATGAAGGTTTTCTATTCAATGAATAAATATGGTTTAAGCAAATGAAAATAATTCAAACACTCGAATATTATTCAAAATTTCGGCAGCATAACGGCAGGGTAGTTAAAACCGGGACCGTCCCTAGTACGGCTCCTCGCTCTACCTTAAAACCTCGCGGTTTTTGATAATGGGGATCATGCATCTAGTTCGCACGCAGGCGGCATGTATATATTTATTTCATTTCCACAAACTAATCCTATGTGGTTTCAACCAAATATTTCTCAACCACAAATGGGTATTTTTCAACCACAATCAACCAATATCAATCACAAACAATCCCAAACAATCATTCGCTATCAATCAATTTTCACAACAATTTCAATCAATAAATATCGTCCATGGTTTGTGGACGAGGGGCGTATATATATAGATATATATTTATATATAGCAATTCACTTTCATTTCACACTTATATAATATTTTTAAATCAGAAATCTCACCGAATAGCTAATTCAATCCCACGACTCTTCTTTGCATAAAATCTTCGCCAATCTCTCTTTTTGTCGCTTTGTTGCCCGTATTCTCTACATATGTAAAAATCGAGTTTTTTACTATGTTATTCAATATATAAAAACTGCATTTCAAAAATATATATTCCGCCTTTTCAAAAATAAAGATTATATTTTTAATATTCCTATGATGTAAAAATTATATTTTTATTGCTTTAAAAATATAAATTTTCATATCTTACTTCTTTTACTTAATAAAAATTCCGTCTTTTCTATTTTAAAAATATGATCTTTTCCATTCTAAAAATCTGATCTTTTCTATTTTAAAGTTCAAACCTTTTCTATTTTAAAGCTCAAACCTTTTCTTTTTAAAGTTTAAACCTTTTTCTTTTTAAAGTTTAAACCTTTTTCTTTTTAAAAATTAAATCATTTCAAAATCAGTTTTAAACTTTTCTAAAAATCAGAATTTAAACGCTTTTGAAAATCAGTTTTAAATCATTTTTAAAATAAGTTTTTAATGCTTTAAAAACACAGTTTTACATCCTTTTAAAAATCAGTTTTAAATCATTCTTAAAATCAGTTTTTAATGCTTTAAAAAAAATCAGTTTTTAATGCTTTAGAAAAATCATTTTTTAATGCTTATCAAAATCAGTATTTACAGAATAAAAATAAAAATAAAATAACCTAAAATACTCACCGTAGTCTGCGAAGGGGGGGGGGGGAGGAAGAAGACGTCGGCGGCAGGGCGGAGCTGGCTTCCAGGGGGGCGGCGGCTTCAGCGTCTCGAACGGGGGGGGGGGGGGGGGGCTCTCGAATCGCTCGCGATGGCTTCGAGGGGGACGGGGTCTTCGGGGGTTGCGCCACTGGTTCGACGAACGAGGGGAGGGGGTGCGGTGATGGGCGGTGCTTCCTGGGCTGCGACGCGATTTAGATTTAGGGTTTTCTCTTTTTTTTTTTTTTTCGAACTGAAGAGAGAGAAGAGGGAATAGGGGGGTTTATATAAAATATATATATTTAATTATTTAATTTTTCAAAAAGTTGACTTTTACATACGACCTCGAAACGAGGCCTACCGCCTGTCGTCCATAGCGTTTTACCCCCATTCCGAACACAATGGGATATGTATCGTAAGCTGATTCGATTGTTTCGAATAGTTTCCGTTGAATTTACATTTAAATCCTTATATTGAATTTTAAACGTACATTTCAAATTACCGGGGCCACATACTAACTAGAAAAATTCCAGAAAAATATTTTCTAGCTTCGTATTGACGATACGGTCCTAACAAAACTAGTTTTCATCGCCATTTTTTAAAATATTTATTTTAAATATTTAAAATCCATTATTTTAGCCAAATTAAAAATTTTAAATTGGTTCAGATTTTCTGGGTCGTTACAAGTTGTCCTAGGACTGGACAAACAGAAAGCACCATTCTGGAACTGGACGACCCTTGCATTTCACTCCCTCTTCAATTTTCTTTAGCATAATATAATTCGCAGCGCTTATGCCTATACGGAGTGATTTCCGAATAATATATCCAACTGGTCTCTCCGTATTGACAACGTTGGTAAAAACACTTCGATAGTTGGTTATTTAACCATCGAAGTAAAACAACATTCATTCAAATGTATAACTAGACATCACACAAACACGGGTACTTTTATTTAACATTTGTTTTTATTTTTCGAATTCCCATATCTTACCAGATATTTCTCAAATCCCATTTTAGCCTTTTTACACTTCTTGGAAAACATTTCCAGTTATTATAAACTCTTATTCTTTCATGTTCCAAAAAACATACGTTATTAACATTCGAAACATTTCCATTTTTTTCATGTTCTTTATTTTCTACACTTGGATAATATACTAACTATATTGGAAAAATATTTCCAATTTCATTTTAAACATTTTAATCTGCCAAGCTTTCACTATAAAACATTATTCACTTTAAAATGTGAATATCATTTCTATTATAAAAATCTGAACACATTATTCAAGTAGTAAATACCGTTATCTTGTTTTCCGAAATCTCTTTTATATTCCCATTTCAATTTATAAACTCGGTTTCTAAGTCAACTTCTTGTTAAATCAATATCAAGTTTATAACTAATATTGATTACATAACCTTCTATAATTTATTGGATTTAGACCTAAATATTAACTATCCTATCAGATTAGACTTCCTAAAAATAATTTACTTTTACTACATTCAACATCTTCGAATTCTAGTTCCAAATCCTAATGGTTTGATACTAATCACACTTCAAACATCGAAATGTTGTCATCGTTTTCTAACACGATTCCCCAATTTCTACTTCTAAACTTGTTCTTATATTTTCTTTGGACAAATAGCGTTATTTATTACTTCGGAATAAGGGGATTTCAAACCAAACTATTTACATTCCCTAAGGAGTAGTGCTATATATAAAAATCATGCTTGAGTTTGATCAACAATGCTAATTTATCGTTATAGTTCAAAAACTATTCATACGCTGTAATATTCTCCTTTATAACTAATCTCGACATAACAGTCACGCTTAAGCCTAGTCAACGACGTTATTTTATCGTTATAGTTCTAAGACTTGCCATACGCTGCCATATTCCCTTTATACTAATCTTGACATATCTTTCCGTTACAAACTGATATCATTCCTCGATAATAGTGAAGTCATTCAAGTTGAGGTATTTTATTTACCTCAGACCTTAATCGATAACGTTCTTATCTTAGAATAGATATATGTTCGTAATTCTAAACTCCTTATTATTTATAGTATCCCTCAAACCGTAATTCTTGTTTATTTGGAATATGGTTTTATAACACCATATTCATACTTCGAAATCTTTGTTGTTTATGACTATTTATATTCAACATTAAATCTTCACTTCAACTTTGTTCTACAGTCCTATTTATAACTTCTTTACCAAGATCCATTAACGTTCTTTGTTTTCTGATGTTTTACTTTTATTTGAATCACTATTCTTAATTTAAGTATCATCTCATTAGAAACTCAATTCCATCTTAAATGAAATCCATTTAAGAACACAATTATTTAATTAAAAATAATTAAATAATATTTACTTTATCTTTGCTTAAGTAAACAGTTTACTTCATCATTAATCTAAAATAGATCGGTTGCTTACTGTATATAAACAATAACTAATTATATTGATTAAATAATTATTTAATACCTTATTAACTAAAAAAAGTAATTATGTGACGATCCCAAAACACCGTAACGACGGTGTTAAGGATTACCATTGGAATATAACACATTAATCATCATTAGTACAGTACAAATAATATCATAAGCAGCAAATAGAATAAATTTCATAAATATGACAGCGAAATCATAATATATCACAACATCAGAGAGCACAATGTAGGATACAACTTATTGCATGAATGTAAGTAATCAATCTACATCGCCATAAGCGGTACATATACATAAGGGAATACACAAAGGAAATATCGGTCTACATCACCATTAATGGAATCATATACATAGATAATAATGGTGGAATATCAATAGCCAAAACACTGAGAAGTCAAGCCTCGCCATATAAGCCAAAAGATGCACTCCCTGCTGTAGTGCAAAAGCCAAAATATGTCCTGCTACCTGTCACGAGGCTGCCCGTGTGAAAATAAGGGCACCCGAGTTTGCAAGGTGAAACAAACTACGAGTCAGTCATGGGACTGGTATGAGAAATCTACTTAACTAACTAAACAACAATAATAAGGCAAATCATAGGACCACGCCACTTTCACGGAACGGGTTTACTCCAGTGATTGCCAATGCATGAAATAAAGCAAATTATTAAATCATCGCAATGCTTTTTATAAAAATGAAGCCATTATAAGACTCAGGTCCCATCACACAATGCAACGCAAGCCGGAGGATAGAGTTTTACCTTATAATGGCCAAGAAATGCTTGATACGTGTAAAACAAAAGTGTTTGATATTATTACTAATGCATATATGTTTCAAAAGCAATTTCAATCATAAATATCAATCATAGACAACATAAGTGACCCATACCACTATGTCGTCATACTAGTTCTACAATCAAATTTGTAATTTCGTATTGGAAATTGGATTCCATCATGAGTCGAGACAAGGGGCAAGCTCCTCTCCGATTCGAGACACTCTAGCAAATGTCTCAGGACCACACACAAAATCCTTGGATCCTCCAAGGCCGGTCCTGTCTTACTTTTAAGGATTAATTATTCTTGAACACACATTTCCCGGTCCTATAGGACCTATAATCGAGGCGCCTCGCATTCCAACAACCACACAAGTAAAAATAATATAAATGTCAGGGCTGGTAGGTCACTGACATCACCCATAGCTAGAAAGTAACATCGTGCACACCTTGGGTCCTTATCCCGATTTTGACTCATACCGAGGTGTGAGGCTCGCGAATCAACGCTATACACCAAGCTGTGCCACGTAGGTCGTTCTTTGATCATCAACCACAAGACTTTCCTTTTCAACAGAAGCCTTGATCATCTGCCACTTAGGCATGCCACATAGGCAATTCACTCCATGCAACTGATTTCTATCGATATATAACCTCTGAGCTCGTATGTCTCAGAGAAGGGCATTAAGCAAGAGAATAAATTCTCCACCGCCAAACAGATATATATTTAATAGAGACCAATCCGCACAGAACAAAATCCAATGTCAGACACACAGTCCATTTACAAGCTCATTCTGGGTCTGAACGAAACTGGAGGCAACATATTCTTCTCATATCCGTACAATCAACAAATACATTCAGACAACTACCACTTCAGCCCCTTCAAGGTACCTACTCCAATCATGAGCATCAGTAGCGCCCATCCATTTGATGTGAAGATCATCGGTCTTGAACTGTCTTCATCTCTTCGACTTCTAATCGTCGATCAATTATTTGAATTGACAATTAACTCGGCCTTTTCAAATAATTCGCGTATATTTGGATTTCAAATCAATTCTTTCAATGGTTAAATTATCTAACATTCACATTTCAGTTCTTTAATATAATTTTCATTTCAAACACATTCAACCATCTAATGACAAGAAGACTAAGTATAATCGGTTTATTTCCATTCCATATCATCTATAATATTTTATAACGATATATCGCCATTTTTATTTATTTAAAAATGGCCCTATTTAATTTAACGACATTTCAGGTCGTGTCGTGGCACTGGCGCTGTTTTTCTTCAAATTTGTTTTACACATATCTGAAAATCTACCAGTTGGATCCCAACAAAGTTTATATCGCTGGAAAGATATTTCCAAAGCGAACCTAATGGTTCCAATTTCGTCAAAATCTGATGGTCGGATCTTTCAGTATAATCGTTTAAAATAACGATTTCAAAATGCGAACTACAGGGGCTCGATTCATTTTATTTAATTTATATAAATATATATAATTAATTTGACGATTTCAATATCCTAACGCCACTAAATTTCATAAAATTTCGCCATAACCTCCTTTGCACGGGAAGGGGTTTGGAAATTTATTTGGCCGTATTAGGTACCCAATAAATCCTAATAAGCATGCACATATTTATAGTGATATATTTCGGTGTCCACAGGGGAGTGTGTATAGATCATAACTCCAGAGAATAAATTCTCATCACCCTATAAATGGTTTTTGTGCCTTAATGACCAAAGAGACGTGTTTATTGTCATCTCCAGACTCGTGTGGGGTTTTTTATTAACCTTGCAATTTACCGTTACATTTTAAATAGTCCATATCAATCATCAATTCAACCTGTAATATGCAGTCATTGCCATACAAGCCTCTCGCTCATATGGTAAATCTTCAACCTCGTCACACAAGCTCCAAATGCTTATGTGATATATGATGAAGTATGCCTATCTACATGAAGTATGCCATGTAGTGTAGTTCAAAATTAATTGTTGCTATCCTATGGCGACGTTTATTATTACACACAGAACAGCCATCACTCCGCATCCAATGGCATTCACAGGAGTTGATATAATAATAAAATTGCGCAGCCAACTCATTAAGATTTACCTATTTGTCGGGCTTGCAAATATATTCTTTACTCAAAAGCTAATCCATTTTCTTGTTTAACACATGTTTATATATATGTGGGAAACTAAGCTAAAAATAACATTTCTAGTGAACAAAGGTTTATTTCTATACATGGTTATTTTTAACACTTTCTACACATGTTAAAAATAATATTTTCGACCCACAATTATTTATTTGAACTAGTGGTTATTTTTAACACTTCATATTTCATGTAAAAAGGATATTTTTAGTGAACAAAAATATATTTCAATGCATGACTATTTTATTTAGTTCATATACATGTTAAAAATAATATTCATAACAAACCAATATTTATTTCAACACTTGTATGTTTTTAGCGAGTCGTATACATGATAAAAATGATATTTTTATCACTAGAAATATTTATTCAACGCATGAATGTTTTTAGCACTTCATATTCACAATAAAAAAGAAAATTTTATTGTTCAATTCATATATTAGACACATGAATGTTTTCGACTTCACCCATACAATAAAAATATGATTTTTATCGTTCTAGCCCTTTGTTCAACACATGAATGTTTTCTATAGTTTATATATATAATAAAAATGTGATTTTTATTCTTAAAACAATTTATTTAAAACATGAATATTTTATATAGTCTATATATGTGATAAAATGTTATTTTTATCTTTCAAAGAATTTATTCAACACATGAATTTCTATTCAACATATGAATATCTATTCGACACATGAATATGGTTTCAATACATGAAAATAATTCTAACACATGAATATTACTGAAAATTTCAGCAGCATAACGGCAGGGTATTTAAAACAGGCACCATCCCGAGTACGGCTCCTCGCTCTACCTTAAAACCTCGCAGTTTTTGACAACTGGGATTTCATACATCTAGTTCGTATGCAGAAGATTATGTTTTTCTTTTCCACAACCTAGTCTAATTTTGTTTCAACCACAAATGGGTATTTTCAACCACAGTGATATTTTTCAACCACAATCTAACAATATCAACCACAAACAATCCTATCAACCATTCACATTATTCACCAGCATTTTTCACGCTAATTCACAATCAATAAATATCGTCCATGGTTTGTGGATGAGGGAAGTGTATGTATATATATATATAAGTATATTTTACTTCCATTTCAACCCATTTTCAATGCATATATTTTTCATACAATGCTTGTATAATTTATACATCGCTCACATAACTTATACAACACATGTATATGAGGTATACAATGTGTATATAATTTATATTTCGCTTATATAACTTACACATTACATTACCATTTACATTTCAGTTTAAAAATCTCACATTGGTTTGTCGCTTTGCTAAAAATAGTAGCGATCTTAGAAAAGTCGACGGACTCTTCTAGAATGTAGAGAGTGTCCTTACGAGCCCGATGTCCCCCGTTTCATCGAATTTCGTCAATATAGCAAAAAGATATGATTTCTAGAAGTTAGTCATGTTTTGCAACACTTCTAAACCGTTAAAATCAATTCAGAGTAGCCAAAGCCATTACCTTCCTTATTTCTTCGAAACTAGGTTTCGATTTCTAGCAAAATCCGTCGCATGAAATCAAAAAGCGTCAGCACCACGTGAAAGAGGGTCGAGAGGCGCATTGGCACCACCCCTGGTTGGCGAACTCGAACTCGGCAAGGAGGGGGTACGGCGGCTCGAAGTTCGAGACTTCCCGGAGGTGCTGCGCGATGAATACGAGGTGATAGGGGGCGTGGTTGGTATTGATTTGAAGAGGAGGAGGGCTTCAAAAAGTTGCAAAGGGGCAAGGGCTATTGACGATCATGGCAACCAAAAAGTTGCAAAGGGGAAGGGCAGAGCACTGTGCGTCGTCGAGAGCAGGTGTTCGACGGCTTTTGGAAAGCAACGATGAAGTGAGGCTGAATTCCTATTGGCTCAAGGGTTTATAATTATATTTAATTTATTTAATTTTTGAAAATACCCTCTTCACATACGAACACCAATTCAAACCCAACGACTGTCGTCCCCAACTAAATACCACCCTTCCGAAAACAATGGGATATGTTTCGTAAGCCAATTCGACTGTTACATTCAGTTATTCTTCAAATTAAAGTATCAAACATTCAATATTTGATTTGAATGTACATTTTAATTTGCCGGGGCCACAAACTGATTATAAAAATTCCCGAAAAATAAATGTGGCTATGTTGGGACGATACGGTCCCAACAAAACTAGTTTCGTCTAATCTGAGACCATTTGAAAAATGGCCATATTCTGGTCATCCAATTTAATTGAAATCAACCAAACATGTTTTCCTTTGTCATGCTCACATATTAACTTCAAAATTTATGGAATTTGAAACCTAGCAATAATTTGACATCCCGAATCCAACAAAAGTGGTTTCGTCGAATTCTGAGGTCGTTTGTAAAATGTCTCTTTTCAAGGGCTATATATTTTCTATAGCGACCTTTCTGATGATTCATTTGGCCATAACTTTTGATTCCCGCTATGAAATTTCGATTTTTCAGATTTGTTAGAAAGATATTCATAAAAAGAATTAAATATTTTTGGTTTCACTAAAATCTATTTTATTTAGCATCCGGTACAGTTAGTCAATGTTTGAATCCAAATTTTCAAATTGCCGCACCATTTCTAACTCATTATTTTATTGAAATATTCTATTTCAATTTCTCCAATTTCATTAAAATAACCAATTTAAAAATTTTAAATTGGCTAGTATTTTACGGATTGTCACAATCTCCCCCACTTAAAACTTTTCATCCCCGACAAGGAATTAGCAGTAAAGTAAGAAACGAAAACGAAAATGCAAAATATTGTAAAGGTACCTTGCACCGGAGTTAGTCTGAGATGTCCACTCTGCATTTGGAGTAAGCTTGCTTAATGTTTTCTTCTATCCCCCAAGTACAGTCTCTAGGATCTCCACTGCACTTTAACTAAATGAACCTTCTTGTTCCTTAGCTCTTTAGTTTCTTTGCTAATAATTTTTAATGGCTCTCTTCTGACTGATAATTCTGGAGTAATTTCCAATTCCTGTTGCACTGCTTCTTCTACAACAAGGTCTGGATCATGCACATGTTTTCTAAGTTGAGATACATGAAACACATTATGTAATCTAGGCAACCAATCAGGTAATTGAACCCTATAAGCGAGAGTTCCAATTCGTTCAAGTATAGGAAAGGGACCAATAAATCTAGGGGCCAACTTCCCAGTTTTACCGAATCAGATTACTCCTTCCATCGGAGAAGCTTTCAAATAAACATAATCACCAACAGTAAATGCTAAATCTCTTCTTCTAGAATCTGCATAACTTTTCTGTCGGCTTTGTGCGGTTTGCAATCGCTTCTTGATGAAATCGACTTTGTCTAATGGTTCTCGAATCATATCGGGTCCCAACACAAGTATGTTGCCAGGTTCTACCCAACATGCGGGAGATCTGCACGGTCTACCGTATAATGCTTCGAATTGTGACATTTTCAAGCTTGCTTGATAACTGATGTTGTATGAGAATTCGTCCAAATGCGAATGATCTTACCATGACCCGCCAAAATCAATAATATAAGCCCGTAGTAAATCTTCTACAATTTTGTTCACCCTGTCTGTTTGGCCGTCTGTCTGAGGGTGATAAGTGGTGCTCATGTTTAGTTTTGTTCCCAATTCTGTCTGGAATGCTTCCTAGAATTTGCTAGTAGATATTGGATATCTATCACTGACTATGGCGAGGGAAACTCCATGCAGCTTAACAATTTCCTTGAGATAAATCATTCTAGACTTTGAGTGGTTCTATTGGACCTGACAGGTATGAAATGGGCGGTCTCCGTGAAGCGATCTACGATCACCCAATACTATCGTTTCCTTTCTTGGTTCGGGGCAAACCATCTATGAAATCCATGGAAATTTGTTCCTACTTCCAATCTGGGATTTCCAACGGTTGCAACAATCCGGCCAGCTTTTGTTGGTCGCTTTTGACTTATAAAGAAATGTCTCTCCTCATCGCTTTCACCAGAATGTGCGCTTGATATCATTATGCATTTTTCTTACACTGGGATTGATACTAAGTTTGGACTTTTGGCATTCATCAAGCACTTCTCTTTTGAGCTCAGGGATGTCGGGAACACAAATTCTTCCTTTTAATCTCAAAACTCCTTCACTATCCACTTGGAAAGTGGAGTCTTCGCCTTTTTGAATTCTTTTGATCATCTCTTTAACAAAATTGTCGTTTTTCTGAAGAACAGAGATCTTGTCACTCAATGAAGACATAACAATAAGGCTGGTGATGATTTCATTCTTTCTGCTGGGTGCATCAGCTACAACATTGGCTTTCCCCGGAGTATACAAGATATCTAGATCATATGCTGCAAGAAATTCTAGCCAACGCTGCTGCCTCAAGTTCAGATCTTTCTGGGTGAATAGATACTTCAATGATTGATGATCTGTATATAATTCGAATTTCTCACCCAACAAGTAATGCCTCCAGACTTTCAAAGCAAACACGATGGCTGGCAACACAAGGTCATGACTTACATAATTCTTCTTATGCGGTTTCAGCTGACGGCTTGCATAAGCGACTACTTGGCCTCTTTGCATTAATACTGCACCAAGACCTCTAATAAGAGCATCCTTCCAAACCGTCAAATCATGATTTCCATCGATAATGGTTAACACTGGAGCGGTTGTCAATTTTGATTTCAGTTCCTGGAAAGCTTCCTCACAGTCGGAAGTCCACTTAAATCTCTTGTGCTTCTTTGTAAGATTTGTTAATGAACCAGATATCTTTGAAAAATCCTTGATGAATTTTCGATAATAACTAGCCAATCCCAGAAAACTTCAGACTTCTGTGGGTGTAATAGGCTGTTTCCAGTCTTGAATTGCTGTAATTTTGCTCGAATCTACAGAAATTCCTTCCTTTGACATGACATGGCCAAGGAACTTCACCTCTTCCTGCCGAAAGATACATTTAGAGAATTTGGCTTTGAAGACGTTCTTTCTCAGAATCCGCAATACTTGTTCTAAATGTTTTTCATGCTCGGTTTTTGATTTGGAGTAGATTAAAATATCATCGATGAATACCAAAACAAATTTATTCCGAACTTCTCTGAGCACTCTATTCATTAAATCGACGAAGTATGCTGGAGCGTTGCATAAGCCGAACGGCATTACTAACCACTCATAAAATATGTGTGGACCTCTGAAAGCTGTCAAAGGGACACACTCTTCAGCAATTCTCAGTTAATGGAAACCTGTAGCTAGGTCCATTCTGGAAAATACTCTCGCTTCATTTAATTGGTCTAACAGATCATCGATGCGGGGTAATGGATATTTGTTTTTGAGCGTCTGCATGTTGAGATCTCGGTAATCTACACACAATCGGAGAGTACCGTCTGACTTAGGAACAAACACTACTGATGCACCCCAATTAGAAAAACTTTGCCTGATCAGACCCTTCCACAGTAGTTGACGAGTTTGATCGCCCAATTCTTCTTTCTCTTTTGGAGTCATTCTTCTAATTGGATGTACCACTGGTCTAGCACTCGGAATTAGATCGATTCTGAATTCAATTTCTCTTTGAGGAGATAAGTTTTCGACTTCTTCAAACACATCCGCATAATTTTTAACAATAGGAATCTTTTCTAATGAAGTGGGAATAACTTCTAGCGCATACCAAAATTCTTTTCTATCTGGATCTGAACCATGGCATGGTATATATATATTCCTGAGCTTCGTTTCAACTTTAACGATTCTTTCGGCACATCTAACTTCAGCCTTATACTTTGTTAACCACTCCAACCCGAGAATAACATCGAATTCAGAGAAATTCATGACGATTAAATTAATAGGAAACTTGTAGAAAGAATAAGAGACTGGCACTCTACAATATGAACTAAGAACAAGAGAACCTCCTATCGGATTATGAACTCTAATCGATTCTTTAAGGACTCTTATCTTTGACTTTAACTTGTGATCAATATTACTTGCAATAAAACTACGTGATGCACCAGTGTCAAATAATATAGAAATAGGAATATTTTTAATAGTAAGGGTACCTCCCAAAACATCGGGTTTACCTGCTCCATCTGAAGTAGCCAGCGGGTTCGCCCCGTCACAAACATGAGCAACTTCTGCCTTCTTTAGCAATGGAAAATCGTTGACGAGATGTCCTGTTCAGAGGTAGTTGAAGCATGATCTAGAACTCTGAGGGTTTTGACTTGAGCTTTGTGGGTTTGTCCTTTGCCGCTTTGGAGCGGTGCATACATTGGAGTAATGTCCCATCTTATGTAATGACCCTAAACTTCCATGGAATGAAAGTAAGGAATAATCATTTGGAATACAACATAAATGCAATAATATAGATCACAGATACAACATAGCATAGGAAATTCATAGAGTAACAACATCATAGCAGCGGAAATATAATGTCATCAACCATAGAAAATCCACTGTCACAGAATTCTAAATTATTACATCAAGTTTGCAAAAAATGAAATAAGTTCCAACTCCAACTTAAACAACGTGAAATGAAACAAGTTTGATGTCTGGAATTAAAAAGAGAAAAATGCAATAGCAGCAAATGATAGATGTCTTCAAGCTCCAAGTCATCACCTCTCCACGAAAGCAAATCCAAGAAAGAAAACAAGCAGCTCCAAAGAAAAGAATCCAAGCAAAGAATGGACCTATTTACTTGGCTGTCCGTGTAGAAAGGAGGGCACCCGAGTTTGCAAAAAGGTGGAAACAAACAACGGGTCAGTCGTGGGACTGGTGTGAGAATTCTTAACTAATTTAACTACTGGTAATAAGGAAAATCCGAGGACCACGCTGCTATCGTGGAACGGGTTTACTCCAATGGATTGCCATGCAGAATTTAAAGTGACAGAATAAATAATAAGTGAATCGTAAAACAACGCTATGCTTTTGAGAAAAATGGAATCACCATAAGACCCAAGTCCCATCACACAATACAACGCAAACCAGAAGATAGGGTTTTACCTTATGGTGATTAAACATGCTAAATACGGTAAATACGAGTTTAATATTATTATTAGTTTATATGGAAAACATTTCAAAATAAATGTATCAATCCTAGGACACATAGATACCATAATACTACGCTTCCTTACTAGTAATACAGTCAAATTCGTAGGGTCGTATTTGGATTTTGGTTTCCATCATGAGTCAAGGCTAGGGAGGAGCTCCTTACCGATTCGAGACACTCTAGCTAATGTCTCAGGATCCCCCGCAGTGAACCCTTGGATAGCTGCAGGGCCGGTCCACACATACAGCTTCGTGGATTGGCAATTCCTGAACACACGTTTCCCGATCCTATAGGACCTATCATCTGAGGCACCTCATTCCATCATCCACATAAGTAAAATGTCGGGCCGTGTTAAAGCCCAATCACCACTTCTAGATAGAAAGAAACGTGCTGCTCTCCCGGTGTTCCCTTCTCCCGTTTTAGACTCTGCCGGTGTGTGAGGCTCGCGAAGTCACGCTATACACAAAGCTATGCCTAAACAGGTTATTCTTTGATCATCCCACAAGGCCTGCTTTTCAACATAGCCTTGATCATATGCATCTTATCATGCCACATCGTCATTCCATACCGCACTACCAATGCTTTGCCGAAATATATGAAAAGGTGTTAAGCAAGAGAATAAATTCTCTGCCACCAAACATCCATACATTCGACAGAAGATTAATAACATGATATTTAATGGAGTACGATGTCAGACACACAATCCATTTATTAGCTTATGCTCTGGGTCTGAGCGAGAACCAAACCCGTGAAATCAACATGTATGTTCGGGCAATGACCATGACTCTTGAATTGGGAGCAAGTCAAATCAGGGCCTCGATCGTTGTGCATTCGAGGGAAGATTTACGGTCTTCATACGCCATCTTCATACTTCAATTAACGTCGTTTGATTATTTGGAATGAGAGAACTCGGACTTTCCAAATAATCCTCATATATATATATATATATATATATATATATATATATATTTAAAATCCTTCGTACTTGCTGATATCATTTTATGATGATTACTTCCTACTTTAGTTATTTAAAATAATTAAATTTTTATATAACGACACCTTAAGTCAATGGGCGACTATGACGCTGCATTCAACCAATTTTTATTTTTACATTTCTCAGAATCTAACCATTGGATCTTAACGCAATATATATCGTTGGAAAGATTTTTCCAAGATGGTCCTAACGGTTTCAGTTTCAAGAAAATCCGACGGTCGGATCTTCTTGTATAGTCGTTTAAAGGTACAATTGCAAAACGTGAACTACCGCGCCCCATTCGTTTAATTTTAATTATGTTTATATATATAATCGTTTAATTGTAATAACATCATTTGATTTAAACAACGCTCTAAACAACTACCGATCCTTACTAAATTTTAATTCATTTGAAAATGAAGATAATATTACAGCATCCTAAATTCATTTTTATTTACATTAAAAATGTGAATTCCATCCTTTTTATTTGTAAAAATGTAAATTTAATTCCTATGTAAATTCCTATTTTCTATTTACATGTAAAAATGTAAATTTTGATACATTGCAAAATCCTACTTTAACTTACACATAAAAATGTAAATTTTAACTTCAATGTAAACTCTCATCTTAATTACATAATAAAAATGTAACTTATATTTGCAGTGTGAATCCTATTCTAAATTTGCATATAAAAATGTAAATTTAATTACAATGCAAATTCTATTTCCTATTTACATTATAAAAATGTAATTTTTAATCACAATGCAAACTTTACTTCTTATTTACATTGTAAAAATGTAATTTTTAATTACAATGCAAACTCTACTTCTTATTTACATTGTAAAAATGTAATTTTTCTTACATGCCAAAATCTTACTTCTTATTTACATATAAAAATGTAAATTTACTGTGATGCAAATTCTACTTATATTTACATGGCAAAAATCTCATCTTTTACTTTATAATGAAAAAAAAGTATCTATTTACTTTACAACGTAAAAATATCTTCTTTATATTTTCAATGTAAGAACAACATCTTTATATTTTCAATGTAAGTTCCCAACTTCCAACTACATATATAAAAATGTAATCTTTTATTTGCAATGTAAATTCTATTTTTAATTACATATAAAGATGTAATTTTTAATTTACATTGTAAATCTCATCCTATATTACATATAAAAATGTAATTTTAATCATATGATGCAAATTCATATTTCACTTACATATAAAATGTAGTTTTTGTCACACGATGCAAACTCTTATTCTAACTACATAGAAAAATTTAATTTTTATCATACGGTGTAAATTCATATTTTAAGTACATAGAAAAATGTAATTTTTATCATACGGTGTAAATTCATATTTTAACCACATAGAAAAATTTAATTTTTATCATACGGTGTAAATTCATATTTTAATCACATAGGAAAATGTAATTTTTATCATACGGTGTAAATTCATATTTTAATCACATAGAAAAATGTAATTTTTATCATAATAGCCAATTGCATATCATAGTTTCAGTCTTTTTCTTTGGTTACAAATGTAACATAAAAATTCAATCCTTTTCTTATAACAATACATAGAAATGTAATCATATTTCTAATGTAACCAATTTCAACCTAACAATTCTAATTTCAACATAAAACGATGTTTATGTATCATCATTCTAATTTAACATAAATGGGAATTATTGGATTAACAAATCTAACAATCACAACGTAATAATTTTGTTCTACCATTCTTCTAATTAACATGATTGTTGATTTAACAAATCTCATAACACAACATGATGACATGTTTAATTTACCAAGTTTTAATAAACACAAATATTCCATAAATTTAACAGAACACCAAACAACGTCAAACAATAAAAATCCAATCACGAACATGTATGAATTACTAAACATAACGACAAGTAATTTATCTTAAACTATTTAGATCAGAAATCTCACACCTAACACTTAAATCTTCAGATCTATTATCATAACATCACAAACAATTCAGATCCATAACTCATAATAACATCCATCGCAGATCCATTTTTATTTGCCATTCAAACTTCACATAATGCAAGAATAATAATTAAATTAATTAAATTAAATTAAAAATAAATTCTCACATTGCTTCGGACTGAAATGGTCTAAACTCGATCAGATCTCGTGTTCAAAGTCACGACGGTTTCGGATCTGAAAGATTTCAATTTGAAGTTCATATGTATAAATTAGAAAACACTTTTAACAACTGTCACTACGACATTTAAAAGCATGGCAAAACGGAAATTGAAATTTACCTTGAACTTCAGAAAGTTCAAAACTTTGAATTCGATTTTCGGGAGATGTAGTTGACGGTTTCAGGTGAGGTTTGTTGGAGATTGGAGAGGGGGGAGGGGCGCACACACGCCTCGAAGGCGGTGGACTTCTGCGGCGCGGCGGGGCAGCGAAGGTCGCGGGTTCGAGCATAAAATCCGGAAGCTACAGGCCACGAGGGGAGATGATTCTTGTCGGAGATGGAAGAGGAAGAGAAGAGCTTAAAAAAAGTCCAAAAGGTCCTATGCTAATTCACCATGGATTTGGAGAAAAAGAAGAGAGAAGTTGGGAGTGTTTAGGAGGCTATGGGTTTGTTTGATCGGGAGAGACGATGAAAGGGTACGGTATATATAATAATATAAAATTTGGTTTAGTTTATTAATTTTTAATTAGCCCAATAAAGCCCGTTTAGCAACTTTCACCAATTTCAGCCCAACGGCTGTCATTACTACGTATTTACCCCTATTCCGGACTCATCTGGCTATGTCTCGCAGGCCCAAATGATCATCTTGGCCCCTGTTTCTCATTTTCAAATTATAAATCATTTATTTTAATTTCCACCGTACAAATAAATTTACCGGGGTCACATACGAACTTAGAAAAATCCGAAAAAATTAATTTTGGTTATGTTTTGACGATACGGTCCTAACAAAACAAATTTTGTCGAATTCTGAGATCGTTTGAAAAATGGCCATTTTCTGGTCGATCCAGTTTAACTGTAATTGACCAAAACACATTTTACTTTGCCACGCTCACATATTGACTTCAAAAATCATGAAATTTGAAATCTAGCAATAATTTTACATCCCGGATCCAACAAAAGTGGTTTCGTCGAATACCGAGGTCGTATGCAAAATGTCTATTTTCAAGGGCGATATATATAGCGACCTATCTGAAAATTCATTTGGCCATAACTTTTGATTCCCGCTATGAAACTTCGATTTTTCAGATTAGTTAGAAAGATATTCATTAACAGATTTAAATATTTTACGTTTCACCAAAATTCGATTTATTCTGCATTCTGTGTAGTCTGTCAAAGTTCAGGTTTGACTTTTCAAACTATTGTCCTTTTTTTATTCCTTTAATAATTAAATTAAATATATTTGTATTAAATCCAATCAAAATAAATTTCTAGCCATTCTTATTTAAAATAATTCATTTCAACTATTTAAATACCTTTAAAATCTCTAAAATGAAAATTTTAAATTGGCCCCAAATTCCGGGTTGTTACAACCTCCCCCGCTTAAGAACTTTTCATCCTCGAAAAGGGAAAAAAAGGGAGAGTAGAAGGGTAGGAACCAACACAGAGAATGGGAAATATTTTAAGCGTACCTCAAAATAAAATCTAATTGGAGATATCAACTCTGCATTTGGGATAGGCTTGTTTGATACTCTCCTCGGTTTCCCAAGTGCAGTCTCTAGGATCACCGCTCCTTTGCACCTTGACTAGGTTGATACTTTTATTTCTCAGATTCCTAGTTTCCTTGCCAATAATTTTTAGTGGTTCCCTTCTCACTGCAAGGCTTGGGGTAATCTCCAAATCTTGCTATGCTGCTTCTTCCACAATAAGATCTGGATCATGGACATGCCTTCGAAGTTGAGATACATGGAATACATCGTGTACTCCAGGCAACCAGTCGGGCATCTGAATTCTGTAGGCTAGGTTGCCAATCTTTTCAAGAATAGGGAAGGGGCCGAAGAATTTGGGTGATAATTTTCCTGTCTTTCTAAAACGGATTACACCTCACATTGGAGCAACTTTCAGATAGACATAGTCACCTACTTCAAAAGCCAACTCTCTTCTTCTTACATCTGCATAGCTCTTTTGTCTACTTTGGGCAGCCAATAATGGCTTCTTAATAAAATCAACTTTGTCTGAAGCATCTCGGACCATGTCTGGACCCAATACAAGCCGATTTCCTTTTTCAACCCAACAATTGGCGATCTACATGGCCTACCATATAAGGCTTCAAATGGAGACATTTTCAAACTTGCTTGATAGTTATTGTTATATCGGAATTCAACTAAATGCAAGTGATCCTCTCAAGAACCTCCAAAATCGAGTATGCAAGCTCGCAATAGATCTTCAAGAACACGATTTACCCACTCAGTTTGGCCGTCAGTCTGAGGGTGATACGCGGTACTGAGATTTAACTTCGTTCCCAACTCATTTTTGAATGCTTCCCAAAATTTGCTAGCAAAGATAGGATCACGGTCGCTAACAATGCTACTAGGAACTCTGTTTAAAACAAAAGGTTATTATTTAATTTGAAAATTAAAATTTTCATTCAGATTATGATGAAAAGGAAAGATTTAGTTTTTTTGTTTTTGTTTTTACCCATGTAGCCTGATGATTTCTTTGAAATAAACTTGTGCCAGACTTTGAGCAGATCTAGTGGACTTGACAGGTATGAAATGAGCGGATTTTGTGAAGCGATCCACGATCACCCATATGCTATCATTTCCTTTCCTAGTACGAGGAAGACCATCTACAAAATCCATGGAGATTTGGTCCCACTTCCAATCTGGAACTTCCAATGGTTGCAACAACCCCGCAAGCTTTTGTTGATCACTTTTTACTTGTTGGCATGTAGGACATCTACTCACATAAATGGATATATCCCTCTTCATAGATCTTCACCAAAATGTGCGCTTTAAGTCTTGATACATCTTGCTCACACCGGGATGGATGCAAAGCTTTGATTTGTGACCCTCATACAAAACTTCCCTTATGAGGTCCTTGATATATGGAACACAAATCCGCCCTTGAAATCTAAGAATTCCCTTGCCATCTATTTGAAAGTTCGTGTTTTCACCTGCTTCAATTTTCATAATCATTATCTGAATGAATTTATCATTCTTTTGAAGAGCAGAAATTTTATCAATCAAGGATGGGGTAATGATGAGGCTTGCGACAATGACATCCTTTCTACTAAGCGCGTCCGCCACAACATTGGCTTTCCCCGGCATATATAAGATGTCAAGATCGTATGCCGCCAGAAATTCTAGCCATCGTTGCTACCTTAAATTCAGATCCTTTTGATCGAAGAGATATTTCAAAGATTGATGGTCTGTGAATAATTCAAATTTTTCGCCCAAAAGATAATGTCTCCAAAATTTTAAAGCAAAGACTACGGCCAACAACTCTAAGTCATAGACACGATAATTTTTCTCATGCGGCTTTAATTGATAACTTGCATATGCAACAACTTTGCCTCTTTGCATCAGTACTGCACCAAGACCACCACTTTGAGAAGCATCCGTATAGACTTTTAAGTCTTGGTTTCCATCGATGATGGTTAGTACGAGTGCAGTGGTCAAACTCACTTTTAGCTTTTGGAATGCCTCCTTACAATCCGATGTCCAATTGAACTTGGTATGCTTCTTGGTGAGCTCTATTAATGGGCTAGACAGCTTGGCAAAATATTTGACAAATTTCCTGTAATATCCGGCCAATCCTAGGAAGCTTCTTACTTCAGTGGGTGCACTGGGCTGCTTCCAATCTCGAATGGCGGCAATTTTACTTGGGTCAACAGCAATTCCTTCTTTTGACACAATATGGCCCAAAAATTTTACTTCCTCTTGCCAAAATGTGCATTTGGAAAACTTTGCTTTTAAAACATTTATTCGCAGAATTTCCAACACTTCCCTTAAATGCCCTTCATGCTCCTCCTTAGTTTTAGAATAGATTAGAATATCATCAATGAAGACTAGGACGAATTTATTTAGGACCTCACGAAAGACCCTATTCATCAAGTCAACAAAGTAGGCTGGAGCATTGCATAGGCCGAACGACATCACTAACCATTCGTAGAATATGTCAGGACCTCTGAAGGCGGCCAAAGGTATGCATTCTTCGGCTATGCGGAGTTAGTGGAAACTTGTGGCCAGGTCCATCTTTGAAAACACCTTAGCTCCATTTAATTGGTCCATTAAATCATCTATGCGGGGCAAGGGGTATTTGTTCTTCAATGTTTACTTGTTAAGATCGCGGTAATCAACACAGAGTCTTAGAGTGCCATCGGATTTGGGGACAAACACCACCACTGCACCCCAATTAGAAAAGCTAGGTCGGATGAGTCCTTTCCGCAAGAGCTGCTTAGTTTGGGTTTGCAATTCTTCCTTTTCTTTAGGAGTCATCCTTCTGATATCATGAACTACAGGTCTTGCATTTAGAACGAGATCAATCCTGAAATCGATTTCCCTTCGCGGGGGTAGGCTGTCTACTTCTTCAAATACATCCGCGTGATTATTGACCACGGGAATATTTTCTAAAGAAATAGGAGTGATCTCCAGAGAAGACCAAAATGCCTTTCTATCAGATTTTGGCCCATGGCAAGGTATAGTAACAGTGTTCCCGAATCCTGTTTTCACCTTAACCACTCTTTATGAACATAGCACTTCAGCGTCATATTTGGTTAGCCAATCAAGACCGAGGATGATATCAAATTCGGAAAAATTCATATTGGTTAAGTCAAAAGGAAACTGAAAGTAAGAGTAGGAAATAGGCACCCGACAGTACAAATCAAGGACGATAGAACCTCCTACAGGATTATGAACATTAATCGGCTCTTTAAGACTTCTGTGTTTTAGTTTCAATTTCTGGACCGTGTTGCTAGAAATAAAACTTCTTGATGCACCCGTATCAAACAAAGGAGTAACAGGAATGTTTTTAACAGAAATGGTACCATCTAAAACATCAGGCTTACCTGCTCCTTTGGAAGAAGTAGGTGCAGAAGAAGATGGTGTACTTGCCCTCTCATACACATGTGCAATCTGCGCTCCTTTCAACAGTGGACAATTAGGCTTGATATGACCCTTCTTATGGCAGTTATAATATTCCTTGGTGTCGTCACTTCGGGCCTTCTTTGGATTTCTGCAGTCCTTGCTGTACTGTCCAAACTTTTGGCAGTTGTGGCATTGCACCTTAGACTTATCATGAGTCTTAGCAGCCCCAGAACTGCATCCTTCCATCTTCTTCTCGGATTGTTTCCTTTTATTGTTGGCCAAGCTCCTTTCTCTGTCTTGTTGGGAATTCTTCTTCTCATTCTCCTCATATTGACAAGCAAACTCCACCAACCTATTGAAAGAAAGGTCGATGCGGGCAGTGGCTCTATCAATATATTTCCTCGCAAGCCTATTTATGAACCTCTTGTTCTTCTGAAAGTCATCCTGAATCAATTCAGGGGCATAGCGGGAGAGGTCTTTAAACCTTCGTACATATTCTGAGATGGTCTTGTCGCCTTACTTAAGATTGGCGAACTCGTCATGTGGTCTTTCTACCTCCTTCCTTGGAATGAATTTGTCATTGAAAAGCTCCTTAAACCTTGTCCAACTCATATTGTCTGCGGCCTTCCAACCGTGACTGTGTCCCACTAGTTTTGATCTTCCTCCTGTAGCAGCCATGAAGTCACTAATCTTTTCCTCTGATCCTCTAGCTCCAATCCTCCAAAAATCTTTTCGTAGTTTCTCAGCCAAGCTTGAGCTTGTGTCACAGTTTCAGTACCCTTGAAAGGCACTCCTCCTAGGTTTTTGAACTTCTTCGCCACCTTATCCAAATCAAAGGGCTGCGGTGGTGGTGGTGGCTGTTGAACTGTGGCCTCGTCAGTTTCAGCAATATTTTGCCTCCTTGCTCTAGCTCTAGCGGTAGCGGTACTCATTTCTAGTTAGTTCTGTACGATCAAGGAAAGAGTCAGAACAACTATAATGGTGATTTGAAGAAATGATAAAGACAAACGGACGGATGAAAATATGATGATAGAATGGCTGACTATTATGTATTCACATGAAATGTTCAACGTAAATATTGTGATTCTATGTAAACGAATTATTATAAATATGTTATATTCCAAAGCTAAGTTTAACCAAAGCTCTGATACCAACTGTGATGACCCCAAACTTCCATGGAATGAAAGTAAGGAATAATCATTTGGAATACAACATATATACAATAATACAGATCACAGATACAACATAGCATAGGAAATTCAAAGAGTAACAACATCATAGCAGCGGAAATATAATGTCATCAACCACAGAAAATCCACAGTCACAGAATTCTAAATTATTACATCAAGTTTGCAGAAAATAAAATAAGTTCCAACTCCAACTTAAACAACGTGAAATGAAACAAGTTCGATGTCTGGAATTAAAAAGAAAAATTGCAATAGCAGCAAATGATAGATGTCTTCAAGCTCCAAGTCATCACCTCTCCACGAAAGCAAATCCAAGAAAGAAAACAAGCAGCTCCAAAGAAAAGACTCCAAGCAAAGAATGGACCTATTTACTTGGCTGCCCATGTAGAAAGGAGGGCACCCGAGTTTGCAAAAAGGTGGAAACAAACAACGGGTCAGTCGTGGGACTGGTGTGAGAATTCTTAACTAATTTAACTACTGGTAATAAGGCAAATCCAAGGACCACGCCGCTATCGCGGAACGGGTTTACTCCAATGGATTGCCGTGCAGAATTTAAAGTGACAGAATAAATAACAAGCGAATCGTAAAACAACGCTATGCTTTTGAGAAAAATGGAATCACCATAAGACCCAAGTCCCATCACACAATGCAACACAAACCAGAGGATAGGGTTTTACCTTATGGTGATTAAACATGCTAAATATGGTAAATACGAGTTTAATATTATTATTAGTGTATATGGAAAACATTTCAAAATAAATGTAACGATCCTAGGACACATAAATACCATAATACTATGCTTCCTTACTAGTAATACAATCAAATTCGTAGGGTCGTATTTGGATTTTGGTTTCCATCATGAGTCAAGGGTAGGGAGGAGCTCCTTACCGATTCGAGACACTCTAGCTAATGTCTCAGGATCCCCCGCAGTGAACCCTTGGATAGCTGCAGGGCCAGTCCACACATACAGCTTCGTGGATTGGCAATTCCTGAACACACGTTTCCCGATCCTATAGGACCTATCATCCGAGGCGCCTCATTCCATCATCCACATAAGTAAAATGTCGGGCTGTGTTAAAGCCCAATCACCACTTCTAGCTAGAAAGAAACGTGCTGCTCTCCCTGCGTTCCCTTATCCAGTTTTAGACTCTACCGGTGTGTGAGGCTCGCGAAGTCACGCTATACACAAAGCTATGCCTAAACAGGTTATGCTTTGATCATCCCACAAGGCCTGCTTTTCAGCAAAGCCTTGATCATATGCACCTTAGCTTGCCACATCGTCACTCCATATCGCACTACCAATCCTTTGCCGAAATATATGAAAGGTTGTTAAGCAAGAGAATAAATTCTCTACCACCAAACATCCATACATTCGACAGAAGATTAATAACATGATATTTAATGGAGTACGTTGTCAGACACACAATCCATTTATTAGCTTATGCTCTGGGTCTGAGCGAAAACCAAACCCGTGAAATCAACACGTACGTTTGGGCAATGACCATGACCCTTGAATTGGGAGCAAGTCAAATCAGGGCCTTGATCGTTGTCCATTCGAGGGAAGATTTACGGTCTTCATACGCCATCTTCATACTTCAATTAACGTCGTTTGATTATTTGGAATGGGAGAACTCGGACGTTCCAAATAATCCTTGTATATATATATATATATATATATATATATATTTAAAATCCTTTGTACTTGCTGATATCATTTTATAATGATTACAACCTATTTTAATTATTTAAAATAATTAAATTTTTATATAACGACGCCTTAAGTCATGGGTGACTATGGCGCTGCATTCAACCAATTTTGATTTTAACATTTCTAAGAATCTGCCGTTGGATCTTAATGCACTATATATCGTTGGAAAGATTTTTCCAAGACGGTCCTAACGGTTTCAATTTCTAGAAAATCCGACGGCCGGATCTTCTTGTATAGTCGTTTAGAGGTACGATTTCAAAACGTGAACTACCGAGCTCCATTCATTTAATTTTAATTATGTTCCGATATATATATATATATATATATATATATATATATATATATATATATAATCGTTTAATCGTAATAACATCGTTTGATTTAAACAACACTCTAAACAACTACCGATCCTTACTAAATTTTAATTCACTTGAAAATGAAGATAATATTACAGCATCCTAAATTCATTTTTATTTACATTAAAAATGTGAATTCCATCCTTTTCATTTACATGTAAAAATGTAAATTTAATTCCTATGTAAATTTCTATTTTCTATTTACATGTAAAAATGTAAAGTTTGATACATTGCAAAATCCTACTTTTAACTTACACATAAAAATGTAAATTTTAACTTCAATGTAAATTCTCATCTTAATTACATAACAAAAATGTAACTTATATTTGCAGTGTGAATCCTATTCTAAATTTACATATAAAAATGTAAATTTAATTAGAATGCAAATTCTACTTCCTATTTACATTATAAAAATGTAATTTTTAATCACAATGCAAACTGTACTTCTTATTTACATTGTAAAAATGTAATTTTCAATTACAATGAAAACTCTACTTATTATTTACATTGTAAAAATGTAATTTTTACTTACACGCCAAAATCTTACTTCTTATTTACATATAAAAATGTAAATTTACTGTGATGCAAATTCTACTTATATTTACATGGCAAAAATCTCATCTTTTACTTTATAATGAAAAAAAAAGTATCTATTTATTTAGAATGTAAAAATATCTTCTTTATATTTTCAATGTACGAACATCATCTTTATATTTTCAATGTAAGTTCCCAACTTCCAACTACATATATAAAAATGTAATCTTTAATTTGCAATGTAAATTCTATCTTTAATTACACATAAAGATGTAATTTTAAATTTGCATTGTAAATCTCATCCTAAGTTACATATAAAAATTTAATTTTAATCATATGATGCAAATTCATATTTCACTTACATATAAAATGTAGTTTTTGTCACACGATGCAAAATCATATTCTAATTACATAGAAAAATGTAATTTTTATCGTACGGTGTAAATTCATATTTTAATTACATAGAAAAATGTAATTTTTATCATACGGTGTAAATTCGTATTTTAATTACATAGAAAAATGTAATTTTTATCATACGGTGTAAATTCATATTTTAATTACATAGAAATATGTAACTTTATCATACGGTGTAAATTCATATTCTAATCACATAGAAAAATGTAATTTCTATCATATGGTGTAAATTCATATTTTAATCACATAGAAAAATGTAATTTTTATCAAAGGTGTAAATTCATATTTTAATCACATAGAAAAATGTAATTTTTATCAAAGGTGTAAATTCATATTTTAATCACATAGAAAAATGTAATTTTTATCATAATAGCCAATTGCATATCATAGTTTCAGTCTTTTTCTTTGGTTACAAATGTAACATAAAAATTCAATCCTTTTCTTATAACAATACATAGAAATGTAATCATATTTCCAACGTAACCAATTTCAACCTAACAATTCTAATTTCAACATAAAACGATGTTTATGTATCACCATTCTAATTTAACATAAATGGGAATTCTAGGATTAACAAATATAACAATCACAACGTAATAATTTTGTTCTACCATTCTACTAATTAACATGATTGTTGATTTAACAAATCTCATAACACAACAAGGTGATTTGTTTTAACAAGTCTTTAATTTAGAATTCTAATAACACAACATGATGACATGTTTAATTTATCAAGTTTTAATCAACACAAATATTCCATCAATTTAACAGAACACCAAACAACGTCAAACAATAAAAATCCAATCACGAACATGTATGAATTACTAAACATAACAACAAGTAATTTATCTTAAACTATTTAGATCAGAAATCTCACACCTAACACTTAAATCTTTAGATCTATTATCATAACATCACAAACAATTCAGATCCATAACTCATAATAACATCCATTGCAGATCCATTTTTTTTTCCATTCAAACTTCACATAATGCAAGAATAATAATTAAATTAATTAAATTAAATTAAAAATAAATTCTCACATTGCTTGGGACTGAAATGAAGGTCCAAACTCGATCAGATCTCGTGTGCGAAGTCACGACGGTTTAGGATCTGAAAGATTTCAATTTGAAGTTCATATGTATAAATTAGAAAAAACTTTTAACAACTGTCATTGCAACATTTAAAAGCGTGGCAAAACTGAAATTGAAATTTACCTTGAACTTCAGAAAGTTCAAAACTTTGAATTCGATTTGCGGGAGATGTAGTTGATGGTTTTAGGTGAGGTTTGTTGGAGATTGGAGAGGGGGGAGGGGCGCACACACACCTGGAATGCGGTGGGCTTCGGCGCTACGGTGGCAGCGCGGCGGGTCAGCGAAGGTCGCGGGTTCGGGCGCAAAATCCGGAAGCTACAGGCCACGAGGGGAGATGATTCTTGTCGGGGATGGAAGAGGAAGAGAAGAGCTTAAAAAAAGTCCAAAAGGGCCTATGCTAATTCTCCATGGATTTGGAGAAAAAGAAGAGAGAAGTTGGGAGTGTTTAAGCGGCTATGGGTTCGTTTGATCGGGAGAGACGATGAAAGGGTACGGTATATATAATAATATAAAATTAGGTTTAGTTTATTAATTTTTAATTAGCCCAATAAAGCCCGTTTAGCAACATTCACCAATTTCAGCCCAACGACTGTCATTCCTACCAATTTACCCCTATTCCGGACTCATCTGGCTATGTCCCGCAGGCCAAATGATCGTCTTGGCCCCTGTTTCTCATTTTCAAATGATAAATCATTTATTTTAATTTCCACCGTACAAATAAATTTACCGGGGTCACATACGAACTCAGAAAAATCCAAAAAAATTATTTTTGGTTATGTTTTGACGTTACGGTCCTAACAAAACAAATTTCGTCGAATTCTGAGATCGTTTGAGAAATGGCCATTTTCTGGTCGATCCAGTTTAACTATAATTGACCAAAACACATTTTCCTTTGCCACACTCACATATTGACTTCAAAAATCATGAAATTTGAAACCTAGCAATAATTTTACATCTTAGATCCAACAAAAGTGGTTTCGTCGAATTCCGAGGTCGTATGCAAAATGTCTATTTTCAAGGGCGATATATTCTCTATAGCGACCTTTCTGAAAATTCATTTGGCCATAACTTTTGATTCCCGCTATGAAACTTCGATTTTTCAGATTCGTTAGAAAGATATTCATTAACAAAATTAAATATTTTTCGTTTCACCAAAATTCGATTTATTCTGCATTCTGTGTAGTCAGTCAAAGTTCAGGTTTGACTTTTCAAACTACCGTCCTTTTTTAATTCCTTTAATAATTAAATTAAATATATTTGTATTAAATCCAATCAAAATAAATTTCTAGTCATTTTTACTTAAAATAATTCATTTCAACTATTTAAATACCTTTAAAATCTCTAAAATGAAAATTTTAAATTGGCCCCAAATTCCGGGTTGTTACATCTTACCACAATTAAAACAGCTTCCCTTGGGTGGCTTACTAGCTTGCTGATTTGTGGATGCTACGTTGCTGGACTCAGGTTGGTTCCCAGAAGCTTTGCGTTTGTTTCTCGCTTGCCTCTTCGCGCGGTTTAGATCTAGGTTCCTCTGGTCCAATTCTTCATAGTTACAGGCCATTTCCACCAAATCTGCAAATGGAAGTTTGATGTGGCTCATGGCTCTATCCTGATACTTGCGCTTAAGCCCATATATGAACCTTTTGTTCATTGCCTTCGCAGTCATGACAAGCTCTGGTGCGTAACGAGATAGTTGTGTGAACTTGTTAAGGTAGTCCTTGATGGAGTTGTCTCCCTGTTGGAGATTGGAAAATTCATCGTGCATAAGCTCCATCGCTTGTTCGGGGATGAATTTCCCCTTAAAAAAGCCTTGAACTCATCCCAAGTCCTCACTACATCTTGGTCCTCAGTGGTGATGGCATCCCACCATAATTCTGCCTTATCTTGTAAAAGTCAGGCACCCATAAATGCCTTATCGTGATCTCCGAGTCATAAGCCACATAAGATCTTTTCACAAGTTTTCAACCATGCTAAGGCTTATATCACTGTGCCTGTGCCTAAAAAGATTTTGCCCCCGAGATTTTTGTATCTCTTCGCCACTCGGTCTAGTTCAAATGGCTGAGGGGCTGGTGGTTGTACCAAAGGCTCTTCCACAATAGGATATTCCCTCGTCCTCTGCCTTGGCCACCTCGACCCCATCTAACTGCAGCTGATCGGGTAGCCATCTATCAAGTTCTGTACAAGCAAGAAAAGAGTCAGGCCCACAGAAATGGTAATGCAGAAGAACCTAAGGAAAGACAATGATGTACTAATCAAATTATTTTTGCTATTCTGCCTAGCTCATTCTAAGACATTACTAATCCTATCTCTAATGAGCTATTCGCCTTAGAACAATACTGATTCTATTCTGACGAGGTGTTTAACATGTTAAATTCCAGAACTAAGATTAACCAAAGCTCTGATACCACTTGTGACGATGCCAAAACCCCGTAACGACGGTGTTAAGGATAATCATGGGAATATAACACATTAATCATCATTAGCAGAGTACATATAATAACATAAGCAGCAAAAAAAATAATTTACATAAATATGACAGCGGAATTATAATATATCACAACATAAGAGAGCACAGTGTAGGGTACAACTTAGTGCATGAAAGTAAGTGATCAGTCTATATCGCCACAAGCGGTACATATACATAAGAGAGTACACAAAGGAAATATCAGTCTACATCGCCATGAGCGGAATCATATACATAGATAATAATGGCGGAATATCAATAGCCAAAACACTGAGAAGTCAAGCCTCGCCATACAAGCCAAAAGATGTACTCCCTACTGTAGTGCAAAAGCCAAAATATGTCCTGCTACCTGTCACTAGGCTACCCATGTGAAAATAAGGGCACCCGAGTTTGCAAGGTGAAACAAACTACGAGTCAGCCATGGGACTGGTATGAGATATCTACTTAACTAACTAAACAACAATAATAAGGCAAATCATAGGACCACACCACTTTCGCGGAATGGGTTTACTCTAGTGATTGCCACTGCATGAAATAAAGTAAATTATTAAATCATCCCAATGGTTTTTATAAAAATGAAGTCATTAAATGACTCAGGTCCCATCACACAATGCAACGCAAGCCGGAAGTTAGAGTTTTACCTTATAATGGCCAAGAAATGCGTGATACGTCTAAAACAAAGTGTTTGATATTATCACTAATGCATATATGTTTCAAAAGCAACTTCCATCATAAATATCAATCGTAGACGACATAAGTAACCCATACCACTATGTCGCCATACTAGTTCTACAATCATATCTGTAATTTCGTATTGGAAATTGGATTCCATCATGAGTCGAGGCAAGGGGCAAGCTCCTCTCCGATTCGAGATACTATAGTAAATGTCTCAGGACCACACACAGCTATCCTTGGATCCTCCAAGGCTGGTCCTCTCCTACTTTTGAGGATTATTTATTCCTGAACACTCGTTTCCCAGTCCTATAGGACCTATAATCGAGGCGCCTCGCATTCCAATAACCACACAGGTAAAAAAAATATAAATGTCAGGCTGGTAGGTCACTGACATCGCCCATAGCTAGAAAGAAACGTCGTGCACTCCTTGGGTCCTTATCCTGTTTTTGACTCATACGGAGGTGTGAGGCTCGCGAATCAACGCTATACACAAAGCTATGCCACGTAGGCCATGCTTTGATCATCAACCACAAGACTTTGCTTTTCAATAGAAGCCTTGATCATCTGCCAGTTAGGCATGCCACACAGGAAATTCACTCCATGTGACTGATTTCTATCGATATATAACCTCTGAGGTTGTAGGTCTCAGAGAAGGGTGTTAAGCAAGAGAATAAATTCTCCGCCGCCAAACAGATGTATATTTAATAGAGATCAATCAACACAGAACAAAATCCAATGTCAGATACACAGTCCATTTACAAGCTCGTTCTGGGTCTGAACGAAACTGGATGCAACATATTCCTCGCATATCCATACAATCAACAAATACGTCTGGAGGCTACCACTTCAGCCCCCTCAAGTTGGCTACTCTAATCATGAGCATCACTAGCGCCCATCCATCCAATGTGAAGATCGTCGATCTTGAACCATCTTCATCTCTTTGACTTCTAATGGTCGATCAATTATTTGAAATGAGAATTAACTCGGCCTTTTCAAATAATTCATGCATATTTAGATTTCAAATCAATTCTTTCCATGGTTAAATTATTCGACATTCACATTTCAGTTCTTTAGTATAATTTTCATATCAAATACATTCAACCATCAAATGACAAGCAAACCAAGTATAATCGGTTTATTTCCATTCCATATCATCTATAATATTTTATAACGATATATCGCCATTTTTATTTATTTAAAAATGGCCCTATTTAATTTAACGACGTTTCAGGTCGTGCCATGGCACTGGCGCTGGTTTTCTTCAAATTTGTTTTACACATATATGAAAATCTAACCGTTGGATCCCAACAAAGTTTATATCATTGGAAAGGTATTTCCAAAGCGAACCTAACTGTTCCAGTTTCGTCAAAATCCGATGGTCGGATCTTTCGGTATAATCATTTAAAGAACGATTTCAAAACGCTAACTATAGGGGCTCGATTCATTTTATTTAATATATATATATATATATATATATATAATTTATTTGACGATTTCAATAATGTTTTCACTTCAAATATTTCACTAACGTCTTTAAATTTCAGAAAATTTCGCCATAACCTCCTTTGTATGGGAAGGAGTTTGGAAATTTATTGGGCCGTATTAGGTACCCAATAAATCCTAATAAGCATGCACATATTTATAGTGATATATTCCGGTGTCCACAGGGGAGTGTGTATAGATCACAACTCCAGAGAATAAATTATCGTCACCCTATAAATGGTTTTTGTGCCTTAATGACTAGATAGACGTGTTTATTGTCATCTCCAGACCCGTGTGGGGTTTTTTTATTAACCTTGCATTTTATCGTTACATTTTATATAGTCCATATCAATCATCAGTTCAACCTGTAATATATAGTCATCGCCATACAGCCTCTCGCTCGTATGGTAAATCTTCAACTTCGTCACACAAGCCCCAAATGCTTATGTGGTATATGATGAAGTATGCCTATCTTCATGAAGTAAGCCATGTAGTGTAGTTCTAAGTTAATTGTTACTATCTTATGGCAACGTTTATTATTACACACAGAACAACTAGCACTCCACATCCAATGGCATTCACAGGAGTTGATATAATAATAAAATTGTGCAGCCAACTCATTAAGGTTTACCTATTTGTCGGGCACGCAAATAAATTCTTTGCTCAACAGCTAATCCATTTTTCCTGTTCAACACATGTGTGTGTGTGTATATATATATATGCAAAACTAAGCTAAAAATAATATTTCTAGTGAACAAAGGTTTATTTCTATACATGGTTATTTTTAACACTTACTACACATGTTGAAAATAATATTTTCAACCCACAAATATTTATTTGAACAAGTGGATATTTTTAGCACTTCATATTTCATATAAAAATGATATTTTTAGCGAACAAAAATATCTTTCAACGCATGACTATTTTATTTAGTTCATATACATGTTGAAAATAATATTCATAGCAAACAAATATTTATTTCAACACTTTTATATTTTTAGCGAGTCGTATACACGATAAAAATGATATTTTTATCATCAGAAATATTTATTCAACGCATGAATGTTTTTAGCACTTCATATTCACAATAAAAATGTAAATTTTATTGTTCAATTCATATATTCAACACATGAATGTTTTCGACTTCACACATACGATAAAAATATGATTTTTATCATTCTAGTCCTTTGTTCATCACATGAATGTTTTCTATAGTTTATATATATAGTAAAAATGTGATTTTTATTGTTAAAACAATTTATTTAAAACATGAATATTTTATATGGTCTATATATGTGATAAAATGTTATTTTTATCTTTCAAAGAATTTATTCAACACATGAATCTCTATTCAACACATGAATATCTATTCAACACATGAATATGGTTTCAACACATGAAAATAATTCTAACACATGAATATTATTGAATATTTTGACAGCATAACGGTAGCGTATTTAACACCGGCACCGTCCCGAGTACGGCTCCTCGCTCTACCTTAAAACCTCGCGGTTTTTGACAATGGGGATTTCATACTTCTAGTTTGTACACTGACGAGTATGTTTTTCTTTTCCACAACCTATTCTAATTTTGTTTCAACCACAAACGGGAATTTTCAACCACAATGATATTTTTCAACCACAATCCATCAATATCAACCACAAACAATCTTATCAACCATTCGCATTATTCACCAACATTTTTCATGCCAATTCACAATCAATAAATATCTTCCATGGTTTGTGGATGAGGGGATTGTGTGTGTGTATATATATATACATATTTATGTATGTATGTATATATATATAAGTATATTTCACTTCCATTTCAACCCATTTTCAATGCATATATGTTTCATACAATGCTTGAATAATTTATACATCGCTCATATAACTTATACAACACATGTATATTAGGTATACAATGCGTATATAATTTATACTTCGCTTATATAACTTACACAACACATTACAATTCACATTTCAGTTTAGAAATCTCAAATTGGTTTGTTGCTTTACTAAAAGTAGCAGCGAGCTCAGAAAAATCCGCGGACTCTTCTAGATTGTAGAGAGCGTCCTTACGAGCCCGATGTCTCCTATTTCATCGAATTTCGTCAACATAGCAAAAAGATATGATTTTTAGAAGTTAGTCATGTTTTGCAACACTTCTAAACCGTTAAAATCAGTTCAGAATAGCCAAAGCCATCACCATCCTTATTTCTTCAAATCTAGGTTTCGATTTCTAGCAAAATCCATCGCACGAAATCAAAATCCATCAGCACCACGTGAAAGAGGGTCGAGAGGCGCACTGGCGCCACCCTTGGTTAGTGAACTCAAAATCGGCAGAGAGGGGTACGGCGACTCGAAGTTCGAGACTTCCCGGAGGTGTTGCACGATGAATACGAGGTGATAGGGGGCGTGGTTGGTATTGATTTGAAGAGGAGGAGGGCTTCAAAAAATTGCAATGTGGCAGGGGCTATCGACGATCGTGGTGATCGGAAAGTGGAGGGGAAGGACGGAGCACTGTGCGTCGTCGAGAGCAGGTGGTCAACGGGTTTTGAAAAGCAACGATGAAGTGAGGTTGAACTCCTATTGGCCCAAGGGTTTATAATTATATTTAATTTATTTAATTTTCGAAAATACCCCTCTTCACATATGAACACCAATTCAAACCCAACGACTGTCGTCCCTAGCTGAATACACCATTCCGAACACAACGGGATATGTTTCGTAAGCAAATTCGACTGTTACAGTTAGTTATTCTTCAAATTAATGTATAAAACATTCAATATTTGATTTGAACGTAGATTTTAATTTGCCGGGGCCACATACTGATTCTAAAATTCTCGAAAAATAAATCTGGCTATGCTGGGGCGATACAGTCCCACCAAAACTAGTTTCGTCTAATTCGGAGACCATTAGAAAAATGGCCATATTCTGGTCGATCCAATTTAACTGAAATCAACCAAATACGTTTTCCTTTGTCACGCTCACATATTAACTTCAAAAATTATGGAATTTGAAACCTAGCAATAATTTGACATCCCGGATCCAACAAAAGTGGTTACGTCGAATTCTGAGGTCGTTTGCAAAATGTCTATTTTCAAGGGCTATATATTCTCTATAGCGACCTTTCTGAAAATTCATTTGGCCATAACTTTTGATTCCCGCTATGAAATTTCGATTTTTCATATTCGTTAGAAATATATTCATAAACAGATCTAAATATTTTTGGTTTCGCTAAAATTCGTTTTATTTTGCATCTGGTACAGTCTGTCAAAATTTGAATTCAAATTTTCAAACTACCGCACCATTTCTAACTCATTATTTTATTGAAATATTCTATTTCAATTTCTCCAATTTCATTAAAATAACCAATTTAAAATTTTTAAATTGGCTCGTATTTTCCGGGTTGTTACAAATTAATAGGGAATCTTCTAAATTTTTGATCAGTTTACCACTAAATTATTTTCATTGGATTAATTGAGGACCAATTAATCTATTAATTATTTTCCAAATAAACAGATGATTAATAAACTTTATTACGTTAGTAAATTCGTTAACTGTCTTTAATTACTTCTTATCATTAGATTAATATAATTGATCTAGTAATATTTCTTAACTGTTTGCTTTAAAATAATTATCCAACTTACTTACTTATAGGATAATTACAGCTTAATAACTTATTTAACTAAATAATCTTTTATATTTACTTTTAAAAAACAAATTATAAAATACCAGTTTATAATAGAACTTCAATTATAATTTAAAACTTCACTTTAATTATAAACGTATAATTTTTAAAATTAACTTCATTGATTTGCCTGACGGTCAATCAACTCCTTAACAAAATTCGATTAGTTTCCTCCAAACAGTGCATATATAAAACCAATAGTATGTATAAATACTGAGGAATCTGGTTGGATTCCTCCAACCGGTTTTCGCATCCACTGATGTTAGTCAAACAATTAACACTGATTCTATACTAGGTAATATTTTTAATCGATGGAATCGGAATCCAACATATGCAATGATATATATATATATTTCAACCAATTTAATTGTAATCTACCTATACGACCATCACACACATTCAACCAACATTAAAATATAATATTTCGAAATAGATCAGAGTTAGGGATTTTACTCACCTTTGCGCGTTAACCTTTAAATAACGATCTGCATCAGTTGATTATACCCGGCGCTTTCTACTAATTCACGTCCTCATCTGTTCTTCACCATTTCCAGCTATTTCGGTGAACCTGGTGCCAAACAAAATTCTCGATCCCGCAATTCCCATCCGTATCTCCATAGCTAATTATGGACCAAATGAATACGTGTGCTATCAAGCTGCAAACATTCTTTCCCAGCGAATACTCCCCGTCCCCTGCTCTAAACAGTTCATTCCATTCTATAAGTTCTTTCCATCCATAGAAGAGAACGCTCAGACCTTGTATATTTTATTTTTATTTTCTTTAATTCTAATACGACCCATCTCCAATTTGATAACCACACCCTTACGAGAAGCCCATACTTTTCATCACTTACCAAAATCATTTCTCCTTTGAATAAACCCACCCCTTGCCGTGATCTTCCCAAACTTCAATATGTATCTCCACGCCAATTTAATTTAGCTTAATAATCATAAAAATTCCTCACCACCGTATGTGCATATCAGCCCAGAAAGTACCCCCTTTATTCACCAACGAAGGAACAAAGTAACCCAAACCACTTTTATCCTTTCACGCAAGTTTCATGAAGTCCAAACTGCCGAACTTCTTTATGTCTTCAGCACATTTCCATCACCATACTAGCTAAACAGTCCGTAATACCCCTCCCCTCCCTCTTATTTATGTGCATGTACTCCTCATAACAATTTCCGTCTATCCATATATACCATCTCCTAGCCACACGCATCCCTGGACGTCTCTTCTAAAAGCTTCAGGAATTTGTGTATTCAAATACCCACCCCCAAATGACGATGCATCCTTCCCATAATACCATTCGTTGTGTTTCTTTATCCTCCTCCTTCCAGTACTACATGCAAGTCACCAATCATATGTAGAAACTCCACTTGAAAACAGAGTACTTGCTTCCATCACCTAATTCAACAACACGTCCTAACCACCCATACTTCCTCAGGTGCGAACTCATATCCCACTTCATGGCCAAATACACTTACACCCATATTTTATACTAACCTCCCTACTGTCACATACTGACTTTACTCACCCCGTTGGCTCGTTGGTTATCCAACGTTGTTACCAATCTATTTCTCACTTAGACACCTTGGATATATGTCTCGTTCACTCCATGAACCCATCGTTGCTTCACCATCTGTCTAAACGAAACGGATCCGGCTATTCAACAAACTCCATCCAAAGCGTGCCTAAGCCCAGGCCTTCTATTTCCAACAAAGCACCTGAACCTACTCCAGACTTGCGCAATATCATACTCATGCCACCCTTTGCCACTCCTTCCACACAGCTTGCGCAGGCCATCTCGACCCCATGGAGCCGCGGTTCTCCTTGCAGCACAGTTCGCAATTTGTCTATCTTACGTGAACTTGTACCCTGAAGTTGCCAGGACTTCAAGCTCGCGAATTTAGTTTTGTTATTTATTTCTTTTCTGAGTTTCATTTGAAGCCTGCGAGATCTCTTGAAACAAGAAAATGTGGTGAGTGCGTTTATTTATATAGAGAAGTTTTCCTTAGTTGTTGAGTAATAGAGCTGAATAGGATTTTAGCTAGAGCTATGCAGCTTCACAAATTCGATTTGCCAAGACATATAGCTTAGCGACGAATATTAGTTGTTGAGTAATAGAGGTGAATAGGATTTTAGAAGGACTGGGATTGAAGACTTAGAAGCTAAGGACTCATATTTAAATCATTTTTTTTTACTTAGCGATGAAGCATTAATGGATAAATTATCATATTCACAGTAGATGATAGGATCTACATGTTTATTTTTATTTTATATTTTAGAACACTTCTTTTGAATGATGCTTTTACTGTATAGCTTACCGTATAGGGTAATGACCTTGGTATTTAGATTAGAGGAGCTTGTCCGTTTCGACTTCAACATCCCTTACTTGCTAAGAAATTTAGAACTATTGTAATAAATATGTTATGATCTTCGTGGCATAGAAGGTTTTGTTAATGTCCGAGCTGCTACGGATAGAAATAAGAATACAGTCATGTCCAGTGAGGTGCCACTAACCCAAAAATATAATAATACTGGTAAATTAACTCATATTTTGAAACCCCGAAATACTAATACAGGGTGCAAAATACTTCAAATAAAAAGTTTCTTATTTAATTAATTAAAATTTACAGTAAAATTCTAAAAACTAAATTATCACTATGTCTCAAAAGAACCTTGTCCAAATTCGAATCCGATATTTAAATATAATTAAATAATTGTTACGGCCATAAACGAATATACCGCCGTTTTTTTGAATATTTAATTTGGACAAAACTTACAATATATAATCCAGAATCTCAATTTTTCACCTCTATTAGAGAAATATGGTTTAACAGATTCCAACGTTTCTTGTTTCGAAGAAATCTGATTTATAACGAACCCTGTATAGTCAATTAAAGTTTAGAACGTTAAATTACGAACTGCCGTGATATTACGGGCTCGATTATATTTAATATATATTTTTATACGTTCAACTCCATTTTAATTAATATATAAATCCACTTATATTACGAATTCAATATTTAAACTGATTAAATATTCAAATACAAACCGATAAAATGCGAACATTACATTCCTTCCCCCTCAAAAGAATTTCGTCCCCGAAATTACGAAGGTAGGGAAAATGCTACAATCCATATTATAAACAGGTTAATATCTTTTGTTTTACTTCTCAGTTTCAGTTTCAATTGAACTGATTAATTATTTCAATTAGAATATAAATTTTCTTTTTATTAACGAATATTTTCTGCATTTTCTAAATTTTCAACACTTCAATCTATCGGAAAATTTCGCCAGCATCTCCTCTGCATGGCTCATTCGATACTACCTCAACTTGCCTCTCTAGGCCTTCTCCAATCTAAAAAAAATTCCGACAACCAAGTGACTTGCCCAATATACTCATAGAAATCTCATATCCAATATAAAATATGAATATGTATCTATTTGTCTGGCATTCCACTCTATCTCTTCCATTTCCTGTTCAATCAGCATATACCATTTCAATTCCCCTTGATTTCCATTAAAATTATCCTCGAACCACATTATCCACATATAACTTCATTCTAACTCAAATTTCAATCTGAATTCCAACTCTTAATTCACAACTCAACTACTTTTCCAAATCAAATCCTTATTCCAGTGCGATTTCCACTTACTTGGATTCAATTCAACCCTATTTTATTTGACTTAGTTAAATTCTCTATTCATTTACTTCATAAGTAAATTTTAAATTTCAGAATTCAAATTCCTAGGGTTTTTATTTCAAATCAGTTTGAAATCATATACATATATATTCATAACATAAAAATTCAAAATATTTGAATTTCCAAACAACTTATTTCTAAACAAAATCTTTGGTAGTAATCCGTCTCTTAGAGACTCGAAAATGAACACTAATGAAGCTGCATTCATCATCAGAATTATTTTCCAGCAATCGAAGTGAGTTCAATAATATATTACTTTCAGAACTCGTTTTAAAACACTTCTATTTAAAAATTATCTTTCATAGCGCTTGGAAAACAATTTCAAATCTCCTAGGATTTTAAAATTCCATATTCTTAATTAAACATCCATTTACAATTTTTTTCCAGTTTTAGAGTTTTAATTTCCAATTCTAGTTTAAATTCACATTTAATTCATCTGATTTTGCATACAATACTTATATAATATTTCGATTGGTTATTTATGTAACCAACTCAATTTCAAATATTATTTGATCATAATAACGATCAACACATCCAATATACTATAATAATCTCAAGATATATACTTCTTTTTATATCAAAATAAATTGGGTAAAATTATTTCATTTACCCAGCTTTTAAAACGATACAATGTCGGATTTCTCTACCTAAGCATTTATGAATCCCTATCGACTACATCAACTAAACATGTCGATCTGGAATTTATATCCACTAACCAGATCAATCAACACAATTAAAACAGTTTTTATATTGATTTACAAATATGCGCTCAAATATACACTCAACTCAATCTAGAGTATTACTAACTCCATCTATATTGAGTTACACCACAGAGCCAAGGTAATTTCTAAACCTTCAACTCTGATACCAACTGTGATGGCCTAAAAATCCGTACCAATTTGAGCTGACTAATATCCTACATATTCAACTCAAAGTGCACAAAAATTTAGATCATTAACAGAAAGAATTGAGAGGATGAGAAAGATAAGATAGAACTAATAGAATAGAAGAAGAAGAACACAATTGAACAGAATCAGAGTAAACACGAAACTTACAGCGGAATGAATAAATTGTATTATATAACATAACTTTGAAATACAAATATGAATTTTGTATATTCATACCATATCAAAGTATAATACATCATATCACAGCGAATAATAATCTCTAATTACTAACGGTGAAGCCTTCTGCTTTGAACTCCTCCAAGTGTATCTGTAAAAGCTTGAAACACTTGACTGTCCATACAAATTTGGGCACCTAAGAGTTTAGGGAAAACAAACAAAATAAACTCTGGGTCAGTCATGGGACTGGTGTGAGTAAATTCCAACCATACCGTTTAACTTTGAAAAATCCTTTTGAAACAAAAGGATAATAGTAAGAACATCCCACACATAAACATGGACGTTTTTAGCTTACTATAACCCAAAATATCTTTGATATCAAATCCAGTGATATTATGATAATGTTTAAGCAAATAAATATCCAAGTAGCAGAACGCTTGCATCTCACGCTCCACATATATGTAGTATAAAATCATAAACCGCAGGGCGCTTATTGAAAAACGGATTCCCATAGACAAGGTATGGGAGAACCTTCCGAACAGTGTACTCTAGAGGGGATACACCTGGTTTCGACAAGAACGTCTTTCAACCCGGCCACACATCACCGACCACTCATTTAGCTTGAGTGTAAAAACCCGTTACTTCCCCGATGAGGAAAGCGTGGATAGTTCGAGAACAAGCCACAAAAGGACGCAGACGAAAGAACATTTCATTGTTATTACAACAATTCCATCAGAATACAAGAATATACAGAGTATAAATGAATATTACACAGAAATATCAGAGATTTAAATTACATTTAAATACATCGTAGCGGAAAATAATACAATACACAACTAGAAGAGATATGCGGATACAAAGCTTTCCGGATATCACTCCAGCTGTAATTCAGGATACTGTGAATATAAATCTGCAAAACCATAACTACTAGCTGCCCGTGTCGAAATAAGGGCACCCAGAGTTTAGGCTAAAACAATAAACTCCAGGTCAGTCATGTGACTGGTGTGAGAACTAAAACAGTTATTAATCTTTATTTCAACGTTCGGTAAATCAAGGGACCACGCCGTATAACACGGAACGGGTTTCCTCCCAAGAATAACAGTGCATAAACAAACAGCGCAATGCTAAATAAAGAAAAATGAAGCCATTATAAGACCCAGTTCCCATCACACAATGCAATGTAAGCCGGATGATAGGGTTTTTACCTTATAATAGCCAAGAATTCTTGATGCGTTTAAAACAAATAATTAGATACTATTATAAGTGCATAGTGTATAAAACAACTTCAAATCATAAGTATCAATCATAGGCGACATGAGCGTCCCATGCCACTATGTCGCCATATATAGGTTTACAAATAAAACCGCAAAGTCACGTATTTGGAAATTGGATTTCCATCTATGAACCGAGGCCAGGGATCGTCCTCTACCGATTCGAGACAATCTAGCCCATGTCTCAGGAACATCCGCAACTGCCCCATGGATCGTCAGGGCCGGTCGACCGATGTGGATTATTATGCCTGAACCATACGTCTCTCCGCCCTATGGGGCGTAAGTGAGCCAACAAATGACTCCATCGGATCCGGATCGTCCGATCAAACCGAGGCGCCTTTCAACAGCAACAACCACATAAGTCAAACTCGTCAGGGCGTGTAAAACCACTGACGCCACTTCTAGCTAGAAAGAAACGCATGTCCTCCCTGATGTACTCTCCCGTTTCTAGTTCACAACCGGGGTGTGAGGCTCGCGAATTCACGTTACACAAAGCTATGCCACACAGGCCGTGCTTTGATCATCCACCACAAGACTCTGCTTTTCAACAGAAGCCTTGATCATATTGCCACTTAGGCATGCCACACAGGCAATTCACTCCATGCGTTTGATATCCATCGATATATAACCCCTGAGCTCATACGTCTCAGAGAAGGGCGCTAAGCAAGAGAATAAATTCTCCGCTGCCAAACAGATATATATTTAATAGAAATCAATCACACAGACTAAAATCCAATGTCAGACACACAGTCCATTTACAAGTTCGTTCTGGGTCTAAACGAACCGGAGGCACCTAGTACCCCGCATATCCATCGATCTCCAAGTACGTCTAGACGATCACCAACTGTTTCCATCTTCTTGGGTGTACGGCCCAATCAAGATCATCAGTAATTATCCAAACGACGTGAAGACCTCCGGTCTTCAACCACCGTCTTCATCTTCAATACCACGTCGAATCAGTTATTCATAATGGGATAAACCCGGTCTTTCTGAATAACTCGCGTATATGATAAACAAGTGTTACACAAACACAACATACGCTTCATTCCAATTCAGAATATTCCTTTATTCCAATATTCTTATATTTTGGGAAAGGTTCCCATTAATTTTATCAAAGATAAATTCTTTATATTTATTCTTTAATCTTCTTTGAATATCAATTCAAACTAGTCGGGATTAGCGAACCACACCGGGAGTAATCATTTATTTTAATTTCCCAATCCCAACCTATTCATCCCATGAAGTAAAACTGGTAATACTTCATATCTAACACCACGGTGTTATCGGTAAATTCAATTAACATTTCACGTTCAAATCTAATTAAAGATTTAACTATTGCCTGGAGTAAAACTGGTGATACTCCATTCTAACACCTTTTCAATATAATTAAAGATTCATTAAAACTCCACTTAGTTTTAATCCTTAACTGGGTTAAAGAATCGGTGTCATTTAAAACACGGTTCACGATAAACCCAAAATCACATTCCATTAATTATCGGGTTAAAGAACAAGTGTTATTCAAAACACTGTTCACGATAAACCCAAAAATCAATATCAATTCAATTATATATTATTTAATTGGTACACTTCATTAAATCTATATAAAAAGATTTAATTATTTCTCAACTGGGCTTAAGAACAGTGTTAATGAAAACACCATTCACGACAAACCCAAATCACATCTGATATTAAATACAAGGCTCTGAATAGAAAATATATCGGCTTATATTCAACATCAAATTCTACGACCAACAAATATCGTATTGGAAATAACGATATATGTATATATCTTTCAAATTTCCATAACGTTATCTGTATAATCACGAAATCCAACATCGAAATATTCCGAAGACAATTTCGATTCAAATCCATTCCAATGCAATTATTGGAAATTCTGTTTATTTTCAAACACATTTCAAATCCAATTTATTTATTTTAAAAATAAATAAATAAATTATTATTCTAGTTCAAAACAAGTTCATTTCGATAAAATCTATTTTTATCTTTTCAAATATGGGGTTTTTCATCCCAATTCTTCACAAATCATTTCTTATTATTTTACATAAATTATTATTATTTTTAATAATTTTATCAAGGCCCGTACAGTCGATTTCCATCAACGGCCATTGAACTGCACTTACAGCGACCTTTTCTAAATTTGATTAGGACATAATTCCAAATCCAACTGTTATATTTCTAATTTCTCATATTCGTTAGAAAGCTCTTTTCGATACGAACCCAATGGTTCCGGTTTTAGGAGAATCCGACGGTCGGATCTCCCGTAATATCCGTTCGAAATCAATGGTCGAAATTCGCTAACTACCGCGGCGCGGCGCGTTCTGTTCAGACCATTATATTATATATATAATATATACTTCATCGATTTCAATTCAAAACGTTCTTTATAAATCGTTTTAATTCGTTTTCGAAACGATTTCTGCTTCATTTTCAAATCAAATCAAAATTGAATTTTTCCAATATAAATTCATTTTAAATTCGTTTCAATTCAAATTGATTTCTAATTCAATTTCAGTTCTAATTCAATTCAATTCAATTTCAATTCGAATTCAATTCTATTCAATTTCAATTCGAATTCATTTCTATTCAATTTTAATTCGAATTCATTTCTATTCAATTTCAATTCGAATTCATTTCTGTTCAATTTCAATTCGAATTCATTTCTATTCAATTTCAATTCGAATTTCAATTCTTCTCAAAATATCAGATTTTGAAATAACTTTCGATATTCATTATAAAATGAATAAAATCGATATAAATATCGTTCACGTCAAAATGACGTCAACACGACTCCATATATTTCTATTTTCGGATATCCTATTTCAAATATTTCTAGTTCAAATATTTCTTTTTCAAATATTTCTTTTTCAAATATGGAGTGAGGCCCAATCAATTAACATATAATGTTAATTATATGGATTTTCTACAACACATGTACACAATAACAACGACGAATAATCAACCATCATCCAAGGTGCATTCTACACTGTATAAGCATCAAATATAAATATTCAACGCTTATAACAGTCTGTCAATCAATCGATCGACATACAACTAAACAATCGGGATTAGTAAATGTCAAATATCATCCCAATACCCGTGTGGGGTTTCAAACAATCAAACACAGATTTTATTTGTGCAGTTGGGCGATGTGTAAAATTTATCGTCCCAATCAATATCAGTCAAATGTGTGTTTTCAAACAAATCTTTCGATTTGTTTATTTCATTTCATATACACATTAAAAATTCTATTTTTAACTATAAAATATTTTCAACTATATAAATATTTTATTTCATTTCACATCACATCACACAATCAACTACACATCAAAATCATACAAACAAGCATACAAGCCGTCTATGGTCTGTGGACGACGGGTGTCGGGTGCTACTAAACACCGTCTGCATCCTAGTATATATTTATAACTAGAAATATAAAATTAACGGTGAGAAGTTCTCACCGATTAGCTAATCCAATCCCATGACTCTTCTTATGTAGGAAATCTTCACCATTCTTGCCTCTTATCACTTCCTTTGCCCGTATTCTCTACATATGTAAAAAATCGAATTTTTACTTCGCTATTCAATATATAAAAATCGAAATTTTACTTTGCTATTCAATATATAGAAATTGAATTTTTACTTTGCTATTCAAAATATAAAAATCAGCTCTTTCATATCTAAAAATCTCGTCTTTTACATACTAAAAATCTCGCCTTTCACTTGCAGAAAACCTCGCCTTTCTCTTTAACAAAAATATGTTTTTTCGTATAACAAAAATATGGTTTTTCCTTCAACAAAATATGGTTCTTTCCTTCACAAAAAATTTCAGTTTTTATCCTACTCATTACATAGAATATAAGTAAACAAATTAAATTAAAATAGTGAAAACTTACTGGTCATTTTCGTTAGGGTGGTGGATGCTCGCCGGGGGGGGGGGGGGTGGGTTCTTTGCGTCGGAATAGGGTGGAAGAAGCAGAAGCAGCGGCCGCATCAGCAGAAGGGGGGGTATCGCGCAGCAGGAAGAGGCGGGGGAGGGGTGTCGCGCAGCAGGAAGAGGCGGGGGGGGGGGGGTGTCGCGCAGCAGGATAGAGGGGGGTATCGCGCAGCAGGATAGAGGGGGGGTATCGCGCAGGAGGAAGAGAGGGGGGGTTAGCGCAGGCAGAAGAGTGGGGATTAGCGCGGCGGCAGCGCCGCCTGGGGGGGTCACGATCGGTAGGCTAGGGTTTTTTTTTCTTTCTGTTGAAATTAAAACGGGGAGAGAGGGAGAAAGGAGGGGGGTATAAGGAAAGTATATATAATAATATATATTTTATTTTACTTTAATTTTAGAAAGCAACTTTTTCATTCGAACTCGAAACGAGACCCAAGGACTGTCATCCATAGCTAATTATCCCCATTCCGAACACAATGGGATATGTATCGTAAGCTGATTCGATCATTTCGATCAGCTTTCGTCAAAATCAACATATAACTCTATATATTGAATTTGAACGCACATTTCAATTTACTGGGGTCACATACTAACTAGAAAAATTCCCTAAAAATATTTTCTAGCTTTGAAACGACCCGAACTTCCCCGGTCTCCGAAGAGAAGAGAAGACGCGGATAGTTCGAGAACAAGCCACAACAGAACGCATACAAAAGAACATTTCATTGTATATCACAACAATGCATCAGATTACAAGAATATACAGAGTATAAATAAATATTACACAGAAATATCCGAGATTTAAACTACATTTAAATACATCGCAACGGAAAATAATACAATACACAACTAGAAGAGAAATACGGATACAAAGCTTTCCGGATATCGTTCCAGTTGTAAACCAGGATCCTGTGAATATAAATCTGCAAAACCAAAACCACTAGCTGCCCGTGTCAAAATAGGGGCACCCAGAGTTTAGGTCAAAACAAAAATCTCCAAGTCAGTCATGGGACTGGTGTGAGAACTAAAACAGTTATTAATCTTTATTTTAAAGTTAGGTAAATCAAGGGACCACGCCGCTAACGCGGAACGGGTTTCCTCCCAAGAATACCAGTGCATAAAACAAACAACGCAATGCTAAATAAAGAAAAATGAAGCTATTATAAGACCCAGTTCCCATCACACAATGCAACGCAAGCCGGAGGTTAGGGTTTTTACCTTATAACAGCCAAAGAATGCTTGATACGTTTTAAAACAAATCATTTGATACTACTATAAGTGTATAGTGTATAAAACAACTTCAAATCATAAGTATCAATCATAGGCGGCATGAATGCCCTATACCACTATGTCGCCATATATAGGTTATACAATCAAAATCGCAAAGTCACGTATTTGGTAATTGGATTTCCATCTATGAACCGAGGCAAAAGATAGTCCTCAACCGATTCGAGACGCTCTAGCCTGTGTCTCAGGACCCAGACAAAGGTGGGCCCTTGGATCGTCAGGGCCGGTCCACCGATGTGGATTAAAATTCCCGAACACTGCGTTTCCCCGCCCTTTGGGGCGTAAATGAGCCAACGAATGGATCCATCGGACCTGGATCGTCCGATCTAACCGAGGCGCCTCGCAACAGCAACAACCACACAGGTGAAAATTATATAAATGTCAGGGCTGGTAGGTCACTGACACCACCCTAGCTAGAAAGAAACGCATGCCCTCCCTGAGGTCCTTCTCCCGTTTTTGGTTCACCAACGGGGTGCGAGGCTCGCGAATCAACGCTACACAAAGCTATGCCACACAGGCGGTGCTTTGATCATCAACCACAAGACTTTGCTTTTCAATAGAAGCCTTGATCATTTGCATCTTAGCATGCCACACAGGCAATCCACTCTATGCGTTTGATATCCATCAGTATATAACCCCTGAGCTCGTACGTCTCAGAGAAGGGCGTTAAGCAAGAGAATAAATTCTCCGCTGCCAAACAGATATATATTTAATAGAGATCAATCACACAGACTAAAATCCAATGTCATACACACAGTCCATTTACAAGTCCGTTCTGGGTCTGAACGAAACCGGAGGCATCTAGTCCCCGCATATCCATCGATCTCCAAGTACGTCTGGACGATCACCAACTGTTTCCATCTTCTTGGGTGTACAGCCCAATCAAGATCATCAGTAATTATCCAAACGACGTGAAGACTTCCGGTCTTCAACCACCGTCTTCATCTTCGACTTATCGTCGTATCAGTTATTCAGAATGGGATAAACCCGGTCTTTCCGAATAACTCGCATATATATTATAAAAGTGTTACACAAACACAACATACGCCTCATTCCAATTCATCAGTCACTAACCGTAAATTAACAAGAGAATAATTCCCCAAATATTAACCCCGAAGGCCGAAACCAACATCATATCAATATCTAGAAAACCATTCTGCTTGGCTAACCGACAGTTAGTTTCTAAATTTCACATTCATAGGGAAAGCTTCCCATTAATTTTATCAAAGATAAATTCCTTGAATTTATTCTCTAATCTTCTTTTGAATTTCGATTCAACTAGTCGGGATTAACGAACCTTACCGAAGTAATCATTTGTTTTAATTTCCCAACCCCAACCTATTCATCCCATGAAGTAAAACTGGTAATACTTCATATCTAACACCACGGTGTTATCGGTAAATTCAATTACCATTTCACGTTCAAATCTAATTAAAGATTTAACTATCGCCTGGAGCAAAACTCGTGATACTCCATTCTTGATCTTTTCAATCTAATTAAAGATTCATTAAAACTCCACTTAGTTTTAATCTGTGACTGGGTTAAAGAATCAGTGTCATTTTAAAACACGGTTCACGATAAACCCAAAATCACATTCACTAATTATCGGGTTAAAGAACAAGTGTTATTTAAAACACTGTTCATGATAAACCCAAAAATCAATACCAATTCGATTCCAATTAAATATTATTTAATTGGTACACTTCATTAAATCTAAATAAAAGATTTAATCTTTTCTCAACTGGGTTCAAGAACAATGTTAATGAAGACACCATTCACGACAAACCCAAATCGCATTTGATATTAAATACAAGGCTCGGAATAGAAAATATATCGTCTTATATTCAATATCAAATTCTACGACCAACAGATATCGTAATGGAAATAACGATATATATATCTTTCAAATTCCCATAACAATATCTGTATCGTCACGAAATCCAACATCGAAATATTACGAAGACAATTTCAATTCAAATCCCTTCCAATGCAATCATTGGAAATTCTGGTTATTTTCAAAACCATTTAAAATCCAATTTATTTATTTAAAAATAAATAGAATTATTATTCTAGTTCAAAACTAGTTCATTTCGATAAAAATCTATTTTTATCTTTTCAAATACGGAGGTTTTCATCCCGATTTTTTTCCAAATCATTTCTTATGACTTTACACAAATTATTACTATTTTTAATAATTTTATCAAGGCCCGTACAGTCGATTTCCATCAACGGCCATCGAACTGCACTTACAGCGACCTTTTCTAAATTTGATTTGGACGTATCTCGAAATCCAACCGTTAGATTTCAAATTTCTAATATTCGTTAGAAAGCTCTTTTCGATACGAACCCAACAGTTCCGTTTTTAGGAGAATCCGATGGTCGGATCTCCCGTAATATCCGATCGAAGTCAATGGTCGAAATTCGCGAACTGCTGCAGCGCGACGCGTTCTATTCAGGCCATTATATTATATATATAATATATACTACGTCGATTTCAATTCAAAACGTGCTTTATAAATCGTTTTAAATTCATTTTCAAAACGGTTTCAACTTCATATTCAATTTCAAATCAAAATTGAATATTCCAATATAAATTCGTTTTAAATTCATTTCAAATTGATTTCAATTCAAATCGATTTTTAATTCAATTTCAGTTCGTTTTCAATTCAATTCAATTTCAGTTCGAATTCATTTCTATTCAATTTCAATTCGAATTCATTTATATTCAATTTCAATTCGAATTCATTTCTTTTCAAAATATCAGATTTTGAAATCACTTTTGATATTCATTATAAAATGAATAAAATCGATATAAATATCGTTCACGTCAAAATGGCGTCAATCTAATCAACACGGCTTCATATATTTCTATTTTCAAATATTCTATTTCAAATATTTCTTTTTCAAATATTTCTATTCAAATATTTCTATTTCAAAACTTTCTTTTTCAAAACTGGAATGAGGCCCAATCAATTACCATATAATGTTAATTATATGGATTTTCTACAACGCAGGTATATATCAACAAAGATGAATAATCAACCATCATCCAAAGTGCATTCTACACTGTATAAGCATCAAATATAGATATTCAACGCTTATAGCAGCCTGTCAATCAATCGATCGACATACAACTAAAAAATCGGGATTAGTGTACGTCAAATATCATCCCAATACCCGTGTGGGGTTTCAAACAATCAAACACAGATTTTATTTGTGCAGTTGGGCGATGTGTAAAATTTATCGTCCTAATCAATATCAGTCAAATGTGTGTATATAAACAAATCGTCCGATTTGTTAATTTTTATTTCATTTTATATACACGTTAAAAATTCTATTTTTAACTATAAAATATTTTCAACTATATAAATATTTTATTTCATTTCACATCACACCACACAATCAACTACACATCAAAATCGAACAAACAAGCATACATCCTAGTATATATTTTAACTAGAAATAAATGAAAGAGTGAGAAGTTCTCACTGATTAGCTAATCCAATCCCACGACTCTTCTTATGTATGAATCTTTGCCGTTCTTGCCTTTTGTCACTTTCTCTGCCCGTATTCTCTACATATGCAAAAATCACATTTTTACTTCGCTATTCAATATATAAAAATCGAATTTTTACTTTGCTATTCAATATATAAAAATCGAATTTTTACTTTGCTATTCAATATATAAAAATCGAATTTTTACTTAGCTATTCAATATATAAAAATCGAATTTTTGCTTCGCTATTCAATATATAAAAATCGAATTTTTGCTTTGCTATTCAATATATAACAATCGAATTTTTACTTCGCTATTCAATATATAAAAATCGAATTTTTACTATGCTATTCAATATATAAAAATCGAATTTTTACTTCGTTATTCAATATATAAAAATCAAATTTTTACTATGCTATTCAGTATATAAAAATCGAATTTTTACTTCGTTATTCAATGTATAAAAATCATTCCTTTCCTTTTATAAAAATCGAATCTTTTCTATTTTAAAAATCCGATCTTTTCTATTTTATAAATCGAATCTTTATTATTTTGAAAATCGAATCTTTATTTCGTTAAGAATCATTGAAAAGAAGAAAGAAAAATGATAAAACAAATAATAAAAGCTTACAGTTAATCGAACGGAGGAGGTGGAGTTGACGGACCGGGGGAGGCTCGGAGGGCTTCAGGGGGGGTCTGGCGTCGGTTAGCAACAGGAAGGGGGGAGTGTTCGATCGGCAACAGGAGGATAGGGGAGGTCTTCGATCGGCAGCGATAGAGGTGGGGTAGCGCGGTCGGCATCAGGATAGGGGGGTTCGATCGCGAGGCAGTAGAGGGGGGGAGGGTTCGATCGAGGCTGAGGAGGAGGGGGGTTTGCGGTGGCGCGCCGCCTGGGGGGAGCTCGGCGGTGGGGGATCGCAGCTACGGCTGCGTCTTCTTTTTTTTTTTATTTAATTTCTGTTCTGAACGAAAATGAAGGAAAGGGGGAGGGTTTATTAAAATTTATATTATCTAATTTATTATTCACAAAAAGGTTGACTTTTTATACTAATTCGAAATCAAGTCCACTGACTGTCGTCCCTAGCTTTTTACCCCCATTCCGAACACAATGGGTTATGTATCGCAGGCCAATTCGATCGTTACGATCAGCTTTCATCAAATTTAAAATATAAATCTTTATATATTCAATTTAAACTTACATTCCAATTTACCGGGGCCACATACGGACTCTAAAAATTCCCGAAAAATATTTTATAGCTTCGTATTCACGATACGGTCCTAACAAAACTAGTTTCGTCAAATTCTAAGACCGTTTGAAAAATGGCCATTTTCCAGTCGATTAAAATCAACTGAAACTGGTCAAACGCGTTTTCCTTTGACACGCTCACATATTGATTCGAAACATTGTGAAATTTGAAACCTAGCAATAACTTTACATCCCGGATCCAACAAAAGTGGTTTCGTCGAAATCCGAGGTCGTTTACAAAATTTCCATTTTTAAGGGCCTAAATTCCATAGCGACTATACAGAATTTTCATTTGGCCACATCTTTTGATTCCCACTATGAAATTTTGATTTCTTGGATTCGTTGGAAAGATATTATCAATTAGATTCAAATATTTTTGGTTTCACTAAAATCCGGTTTATTTTGCACCCGGTACATTCATTTGAAGTTTGAAATCAAATTTTCGAACTACCGCGCTATTTTCAATTCCTTTTATAATTTAAAATAAATATTTATATTCTATCATCGATTCAAACAAATATATACGTTCGAATTATATCCAAAATAAATTCCTCGTCGATTTTATTTAAAATAATTCATTTTAAATAATCAAAATTCGCTAAAATTGCCAAAATAAAATTTTTAAACTGGCCCAGATTTCCGAGTTATTACAAGCTTCATATTTAAGATACGGTCCTAACAAAACTAGTTTCGTCGAATTCTGAGACCATTGAGAAATGGCCATTTTCCAGTCGATTAAAATCAACTAAAACTGGTCAAACGCGTTTTCCTTTGCCACGCTCACATATTGATTCGAAAAATTATGAAATTTGGAACCTAGCGATAATATGACATCACGGATCCAACAAAAGTGGTTTCGTCGAAATCCGAGGTCGTTTGCAAAATTCCCATTTTTAAGGGCCTGAATTACATAGCGATTATTCTGAATTTTCAATTGGACATATCTTTTGTTCCCTGCTATGAAATTTCGAATTTTCGGATTCATTGGAAAGATATTCCCAAATAGATCCTATTATTTTTGGTTTCACTAAAATCCGGTTTATTTTGCACCCGGTATGTTCATTTGAAGTTTGAAATCGAATTATCGAACTACCGTGCCATTTTCAATTCCTTTTATAATTTAAAATAAATATTTATATTCTAACGGCAATCTATATAATATATACGTTTGAATTCTATTCAAAATAAATTTATCGTAGTTATTATTTAAAATAATTCATTTTAAATAATCAAAATTCACTAAAATTGCCAAAATAAAAATTTTAAACTGGCCCAGATTTTCGGGTTGTTACAATCTCCCCCACTTAAAACTTTCCGTCCCCGAAAAGGAACAAAGCCGAAAGTTGTTTCACAAATCAACTCAACTTTCATTATTTTTATTATGGCTTAAGTTCTTCAACTTTTCAGTTTCTAAGAACTTTTCAAAAATTTCAAAAATTTGGCTAACACCCTAAATTTTCGAAAAATTTCGCCATAACCTCCCCTGCACCGGGAGCACGGGAAAATCCCGAAATTGCCATATAGGCCCTCTGATCTCAAAAAGAAAAAGAAAAAGCCAAGCGGCTAGCCAATCGGCTCATAAAATCATCATCACCCAAACAAAACAGTAAATTATAGTAAACATGTACCTATTTGTCGGGCAAACAATTTTTATTCTTCTGCTCTAGCCTCCTTGCTATGACCTGTTCAATGTAAGTACATGTATATGCAAGCAAATGCGATAATTTTCAATATAATTCAATATTTCATTCAATTGGGCTAAATGGTTCAAAATTTCAAACAAATAACCAAACAACACAAACATCAATCAATTAGTTGATTAGCTTTTCAGATTCATAATTTTGATACATAGTAAAAAAAAATAGATTTTTGATGTCAAATCACAACAATAGGCCCTATCTAGTTTCGGTTCTCATACCAGTCAATTGGAAATACATAAATATCACACCTTCGACACTCGAACACTAATTCTGATGATGAAGCTTCAATCATCAGAACCATCTCCGGGCGACTAGAGTGTGATTCTATATCTATCCAGTATATTAAAATCTCGAATACCCGTGGATCAGACGTGCATGCAAAATCTTTATATACTGGATTGTCCAAATCAATATAAATAAATAACCAAATACGAATAATTGATTTAAATTTTCAAAAAAAAATTGGTTTCATTTTTAAAAATATACTCTTCACACTCGTTCTAGGATACTACTTATCCCATCCCTAACGAGTCATTCCCATTGGATATTACTAATCCAATTTCTGATGAATTCTTTTGTTTGGTTCTAATGTGTCATGTTCTCTGAGCTTTGTAAACAAAAGCTCTGATACCAACTGTAAAAATCCGTTACTTCCCTGGTGAGGAAAGCGCGGATAGTTCGAGAACAAGCCACAAAAGGACGCAGACGGAAGAACATTTCATTGTTATTACAACAATTCCATCAGAATACAAGAATATACAGAGTATAAATGAATATTACACAGAAATATCAGAGATTTAAATTACATTTAAATACATCGCAGCGGAAAATAATACAATACACAACTAGAAGAAATATGTGGATATAAAGCTTTCCGGATGCCATTCCAGCTGTAATTCAGGATCCTGTGAATATAAATCTGCAAAACCAAAACTACTATCTTCCCGTGTCAAAATAAGGGCACCCTGAGTTTAGGTTAAAACAATAAACTCCAGGTCAGTCATGTGACTAGTGTGAGAACTAAAACAGTTATTAATCTTTATTTCAACGTTCGGTAAATCAAGGGACCACGCCGTATAACACGGAACGGGTTTCCTCCCAAGAATACCAGTGCATAAACAAACAGCGCAATGCTAAATAAAGAAAAATGAAGCTATTATAAGACCCAGTTCCCATCACACAATGCAACGCAAGCCGTAGGATAGGGTTTTTACCTTATAATAGCCAAGAATGCTTGATACGTTTAAAACAAATCATTAGATATTATTATAAGTGCATAGTGTATAAAACAACTTCAAATCATAAGTATCAATCATATGCGACATGAGCGTCCCATGCCACTATGTCGGCATATATAGGTTTACAAATAAAACCGCAAAGTCACGTATTTGGAAATTGGATTTCCATCTATGAACCGAGGCCAGGGATCGTCCTCTACCGATTCAAGACAATCTAGCCCATGTCTCAGGAACAGCCGCAACTGCCCCATGGATCATCAGGGCCAGTCCACCGATGTGGATTATTATGCCTGAACCATACGTCTCTCCACCCTATGGGGCGTAAATGAGCCAACAAATGACTCCATCGGACCCGGATCGTCCGATCAAACTGAGGCACCTCGCAATAGTAACAACCACATAAGTCAAACTCGTTAGGGCGTGTAAAACGACTGACGCCACTTCTAGCTAGAAAGAAACGCATGTCCTCCCGATGTCCTCTGCCGTTTCTGGTTCACAACCGGGGTGTGAGGGTCGCGAATTCACGTTACATAAAGCTATGCCACACAGGCCGTGCTTTGATCATCCACCACAAGACTCTGCTTTTCAACAGAAGCCTTGATCATATTGCCACTTAGGCATGCCACACAGGCAATTCACTCCATGCGTTTGATATCCATCGATATATAACCCCTGAGCTCATACGTCTTAGAGAAGGGCATTAAGCAAGAGAATAAATTCTACGCTGCCAAACAGATATATATTTAATAGAAATCAATCACACAGATTAAAATCCAATGTCAGACACACAGTCCATTTACAAGTTCGTTCTGGGTCTGAACGAAACCGGAGGCACCTAGTACCCCGCATATCCATCGTTCTCCAAGTACGTCTGGACGATCACCAACTGTTTCCATCTTCTTGGGTGTACGGCCCAATCAAGATCATCAGTAATTATCCAAACGACGTGAGGTCCTCTGGTCTTCAACCACCGTCTTCATCTTCGATACCACGTCGAATCAGTTATTCAGAATGGGATAAACCCGGTCTTTCTGAATAACTCACGTATATAATAAACAAGTGTTACACAAACACAACATACGATTCATTCCAATTCATAATATCCCTTTATTCCAATATTCTTATATTTTGGGAAAGGTTCCCATTAATTTTTTCAAAGATAATTTCTTTAATTTTATTCTTTAATCTTCTTAAATCTTCTTTGAATATCAATTCAAACTAGTCGGGATTAGCGAACCACACCGAAGTAATCATTTATTTTAATTTCCCAATCCCAACCTATTCATCCCATCAGGTAAAACTGGTAATACTTCATATCTAACACCACGGTGTTATCGGTAAATTCAATTACCATTTCACGTTCAAATCTAATTAAAGATTTAACTATCACCTGGAGTAAAACTGGTGATACTCCATTCTAACACCTTTTCAATCTAATTAAAGATTCATTAAAACTCCACTTAGTTTTAATCCTTAACTGGGTTAAAGAATCGGTGTCATTTAAAACACGGTTCACGATAAACCCAAAATCACATTCCATTAATTATCGGGTTAAAGAACAAGTGTTATTTAAAACACTGTTCACGATAAACCCAAAAATCAATATCAATTCAATTAAATATTATTTAATTGGTACACTTCATTAAATCTAAATAAAAAGATTTAATCTTTTCTCAACTGGGCTTAAGAACAATGTTAATGAAAACACCATTCACGACAAACCCAAATCACATTTGATATTAAATACAAGACTCTGAATAGAAAATATATCGGCTTATATTCAACATCAAATTCTACGACCAACAAATATCGTATTGGAAATAACGATATATGTATATATCTTTCAAATTTCCCTAACGCTATCTGTATAATCAAGGAATCCAACATCGAAATATTCCGAAGACAATTTCGATTCAAATCCATTCCAATGCAATTATTGGAAATTCTGGTTATTTTCAAACCCATTTCAAATCCAATTTATTTATTTTAAAATTAAATAAATAAATTATTATTCTAGTTCAAAACTAGTTCATTTCGATAAAATATATTTTTATCTTTTCAAATATGGGGTTTTTCATCCCAATTCTTCACAAATCATTTCTTATGATTTTACATAAATTATTAATATTTTTAATAATTTTATCAAGGCACGTACAGTCGATTTCCATCAACGGCCATTGAACTGCACTTACAATGACCTTTTCTAAATTTGATTTGGACATAATTCCAAATCCAACCGTTAGATTTCTAATTTCTCATATTTGTTAGAAAGATCTTTTCGATACGAACCCAACGGTTCCTGTTTTAGGAGAATCCGACGGTCAGATCTCCCGTAATATCCGTTCGAAGTCAATGGTCGAAATTCGCGAACTACCGCGACGCGGCGCGTTCTATTCAGGCCATTATATTATATATATATATAATACATATAATATATACTTTGTCGATTTCAATTCAATACGTTCTTTATAAATCGTTTTAATTCGTTTTCGAAACGATTTCAACTACATTTTCAAATCAAATCAAAATTGAATTTTTCCAACATAAATTCGTTTCAATTCAAATTGTTTTCTAATTCAATTTCAGTTCTAATTCAATTTCAATTCGAATTCAATTCGAATTCAGTTCTATTAAATTTCAATTCGAATTCATTTCTATTCAATTTTAATTCGAATTCATTTCTATTCAATTTCAATTCGAATTCATTTCTGTTCAATTTCAATTCGAATTCATTTCTATTCAATTTCAATTCGAATTTCAATTCGAATTTCAATTCTTTTCAAAATATCAGATTTTGAAATCACTTTCGATATTCATTATAAAATGAATAAAATCGATATAAATATCGTTCACGTCAAAATGGTGTCAACCTAATTAACACGGCTCCATATATTTCTATTTTCGGATATCCTATTTCAAATAATTCTTTTTCAAATATTTCTTTTTCAAATATTTCTTTTTCAAATATGGAATGAGGCCCAATCAATTACCATATAATGTTAATTATATGGATTTTCTATAACAGATGTATACAATAACAACGATGAATAATCAACCATCATCCAAGGTGCATTCTACACTGTATAAGCATCAAATATAAATATTCAACGCTTATAACAGTCTGTCAATCAATCGATCGACATACAACTAAACAATCGGGATTAGTGTACGTCAAATATCATCCCAATACCCGTGTAGGGTTTCAAACAATCAAACATAGATTTTATTTGTGCAGTTGGGCGATGTGTAAAATTTATCCTCCCAATCAATATCAGTCAAATGTGTGTTTACAAACAAATCTTTCGATTTGTTTATTTCATTTCATATACACATTAAAAATTCTATTTTTAACTATAAAATATTTTCAACTATATAAATATTTTATTTCATTTCACATCACACAATCAACTACACATCAAAATCATACAAACAAGCATACAAGCCGTCCATGGTCTGTGGACGACGGGTGTCGGGTGCTACTAAACACCGTCTGCATCCTAGTATATATTTATAACTAGAAATATAAAATTAACAGTGAGAAGTTCTCACCGATTAGCTAATCCAATCCCGCGACTCTTCTTATATAGGAAATCTTCACTGTTCTTGCCTCTTGTCACTTCCTTTGCCTGTATTCTCTACATATGTAAAAATCGAATTTTTACTTCGCTATTCAATGTATAAAAATCGAATTTTTACTGTGCTATTCAATATATAAAAATCGAATTTTTACTTTGTTGTTCAATATATAAAAATCAGCTCTTTCATATCTAAAAATCTCGTCTTTTACATACTAAAAATCTCGCCTTTCACTTGCTGAAAACCTAGCCTTTCACTTTAACAAAAATATGGTTTTTCGTATAACAAAAATATGGTTTTTCCTTCAACAAAATATGGTTCTTTCCGTCACAAACTCATTACGTAGAAGATAAGTAATCAAATTAAATTAAAATAGTGAGAACTTACTGGTCATTTTCGTTCGGGTGGTGGATGCTCGCCGGGGGGGATTTCTTGGCGTCAGAATAGGGTGGAAGAAGAAGAAGCAGCGGCCGCATCAGCAAGAGGAGGGGGGGTATCGCGCAGCAGGAAGAAGCGTGGGGGGGTGTCGCGCAGCATGAATAGGCGGGGTGGGGGGTGTCACGCAGCAGGAAGAGGCGGTGGGGGTGTCGCGCAGCAGGAGAGGGAGGGTATCATGCAGGCGGAAGAGGGGGGGTTAGCGCCGGCAGAAGAGAGGGGGGGTTAGCGCGGCGGCAGCGCGGCCTGGGGGGGGGTCGCAATCGGTAGGCTAGATTTTTTTTTCTTTCTATTGAAATGAAAATGGGGAGAGAGGGAGAAAGGAAGGGGGTATAAGGAATGTATATATAATAATATATATTTTATTTTACTTTAATTTTAGAAAGCAACTTTTTCATTCGAACTCGAAACAAGACCCAGCGACTGTCGTCCATAGCTAATTACCCCCATTCCGAACACAATAGGATATGTATCGTAAGCTGATTCGATCATTTCGATCAGTTTTCGTCAAAATCAACATATAACTCTATATATTAAATTTGAACGCACATTTCAATTTACTGGGTTCACATACTAACTAGAAAAATTCCCGAAAAATATTTTCTAGCTTCGTATTGACGATACGGTCCTAACAAAACTAGTTTCGTCGAATTCTGAGACCATTTGAGAAATGGCCATTTTCCAATCGATTAAAATCAACTAAAACTGGTCAAACGCGTTTTCCTTTGCCACGCTCACATATTGATTCGAAAAATTATGAAATTTGGAACCTAGCGATAATATGACATCACGGATCCAACAAAAGTGGTTTCGTCGAAATCCGAGGTCATTTGCAAAATTCCCATTTTTAAGGGCCTGAATTCCATAGCGACAATTCTGAATTTTCAACTGGACATATCTACAAAATCCGGTTTATTTTGGAAAGATATTCCCAAATAGATCCTATTAATTTTGGTTTCACTAAAATCCGGTTTATTTTGCACCCGGTATGTTCATTTGAAGTTTGAAATTGAATTATCGAACTACCATGCCATTTTCAATTCCTTTTATAATTTAAAATAAATATTTATATTCTAACGACGATGTATATAATATATACGTTTGAATTCTATTCGAAATAAATTTCTCGTCGTTATTATTTAAAATAATTCATTTTCAATAATCAAAATTCACTTGTTACATTGAGTGTATCCAATATATTGCCACCTCGGTTGTTGGCCATCCAACCATCATCCGAAGATACAGAATCGAAAAGAAGAACAAATATGAATTTTCTCTAGATCGGTGACAATACATCCAGCTTGGTGATGACCCAACTAGCCATGCTGCATAGCCCAACTTTTGTCACTTCTTAGTTGTGAGGCTAGAGGTTACGTCTATCTTCAGAACATCTAATCACCATTAACCTTGAATGCCACATCGTCAAATCCCTAATCACATATTGATTACACAATTGCACACTGGGTGTAGAATAAAGAGAACTGACCTTCTCCCCACCAATTTGGTATATTCGTAAAATTCAACGGTGTGACCGTTGGAAATACTCCGTCAGACACTCGTCTATACAAGTTGTCCTCGGACTGGACAAACATAAAGCACCATTCTGGAACTGGACGACACTTTCATTTCACTTCCTCTTCAATTTTCTTCAGCTTAATATAATTCGTAGTGCTTATGCCTATACGGAGTGGTTTCCGGATAATATATCCAACCGGTCTCTCCGTATTGACAACAATGGTCAAAACACTTCGATAGTCGGTTATTTAACCATCGAAGTAAAACAACATTCATTCAAATGTATAACTAGACATCACACAAACACGGGTACTTTTATTTAACATTTGTTTTTATTTTCCGGAATCCCATATCTTACCAGATATTTTTCAAATCCCGTTTTATCCTTTTAACACTTCTTGGAAAACATTTCTAGTTATTATAAACTCTTATTCTTTCATGTTCTAGAAAACATACTGTAATGACCCGCATTGGCAGAGGTATTATTATTAATTTATTTTATTATATAAATGGTGGTTTAGTGAATCTAATGGTCGTGGAATTAAATAATGATGAATATTTAATTAAAATAATAAATTAAATAATATATTTAATTCTGAAATAATCAGAATTGGCTGAAATGACGATATGGTGTGAACTGGATCATCTGTGATATTTAATTCATCTTAGAATTGAATTTGAATAGCGAATATATTATTTGAACGACAGTTTGAACGTATAATTATATTATAATTAAAATAGAGCTCGAAATGGCGCTGTAGTTCGTTATTTGGCGATTCGAACTTCAACTGAATGTACAGGATTCGTTTTAAGCCGGATTTCTGTGAAACAAGAAACATGTGGAGCTGGTGGAGTATATATTTCTAGTGGAAGAGAAAAATCGGGATTTCATCGTGTAGATTTTGATTTACGTCCAAATCAAATTTTAGAAAAGTCGCTGTGGAATTCCTTTATAATTTGCAACGCTTTATTTACGTTATAAAAGGGTTTTCAATATATTTGAATATCGGGTTTGAATTTAGACAACATTCTATTGAGGCATAGCGATAATTTAATTTTTAGAATTTTATTGTAATTTTTAATTAATTAAATAAGCAACTTTTTATTTGAAGTATTTCGCACCCTGTAATCAACATTTTTGAAGTTTCAAAATATAAGGCCACCTACCGATATTATTATCTTTTTGGGATCGTGAGACGGTGTTGATCACAACGGTATTTTTATTTCAGTCTGTAGCGTTTCTATATGAATACAATTTTATTGAGCGGGACATGTTAAATAACTTAAACAAATATCGTAAGTCATTGGCCAAAGATAGGCAACGTTCCTTGTATTTTCAACCACATGTTCTCCTACAACATGGAGAAGGGAAGTCCTTAAAACAAAAACAAAGTCCACTATATAATCTGTGAAAGCCACGCTATAACCTAATTTCTTTATTTTCTCGTTCCACAACATAACGCGAGCCGCCACCCTTTCTCTCTCAAACACTCTCAGCAAAAACCGAAAGCAAAAAATCTGCTACGGTGAGTTAGGGCCTTAGGGGTCTTTGCGTTGAAACTTGAGGCTGTTCTGGGGGTTTCGAAAGTTGTGTATACTATAGATGGTGATAGCAATTGCCGTAACGGATGTGTTGGGTGTGTTCGAGTAAAGTAAATCGGGTGAGGAGCATGACTGGGGTTTCAGCGACTTATTTGTGTCAGTCTGAGTTTTGCATTTGCGCGAGTACTGCTAAGGACAAAAATCGAAGATGGAGGTCGGCCTCCAAAAATCTGGTGCTCCGATATCAGTGAGGAGATGGGAGCAAAGCGTGAGGTAGGGGGAAGGCCATTTGTGGAGTTGGCACGTGAGATCTGAAAATGGTAGAAGGAGCTCACTGGTTTTAATTCTTGTTCGGGGATGAAGGCGTGAATAGCTGTGAAGGGTTCTGGAGTGGGAGTTTGTAAATGTGTGGAGTGATGGGGGGACGAAGGGGGATTGAACGAATGGGAAATGGCTGAAAACAGGCAACGGGATGTTTGAGCAAGAGGAAGAAAGTGTGAGGAAGCGGCCGGGTCCAGTTTTATAAGGGTTAATGGGCCAGAAGAAATGTGTTAAGCCCAAATTAGAAAGGTTAAGGTTTTATTTAATTTAATTTAAACTAGTTCGAACTTGTAAACATTATATCTCGGTCGTATGGAGTCAGATTGACGAACCGTAAGTTGCGTTGGGATCGTATGGACGGGAGCAACACAATGAGACTGACCGGAAGTGAATCCGAGCTCGTTACAATTTATGGCGAAATAAATTGTCCGACTGAATCAAATAACGCAAACCGTTATTTAACGGTTAACGCGCAAAAGTGAGTAAATCTCACTAACTCTGAACAGTTTATAATTTCATGTTGTATTTTTAGAACTGTTAGATATTGGCTGATTGACTGTGTGTTGACTGTTTGATTGAACTGCTAGTCAGTTAGTTAAAATTCTATATTGATTCTGTTTTACAGAATGTATCATATAGAACTGAAAGTGATGTTATCTATATTTTTTTAACATCTGTCATGCAGGGAAACAGGTTGGAGGAATCCAACTGGATTCCTCAACATTTATTTTACTGTTTTCATATATTGTGATATATGATGTGTTTATAATCTGTTATGGATTATGGGTGTTGAATGATGTTGATCATTTTATTCGATATTTTAAATATCATAAAAGACCTGGGATGTAAAAGAATTATTTCAATGTATATTGAAATAAAGGGAGTTTATAAAATCAACAGATTTTATAAAAGGAAATATTTCGAAAGTAAATAAAAAGGGGAATCATTTGTAAAGTGAAGAACTGTTACTAAAGGTAAATCTTTATAAATGAATAGATTATTCGAAAAGGAGTAAATCGATGTTAGTTAATCGATTAGCAAAGAAAGTAAAAGAAGTTAATCGATGTTAGTTAATCGATTAGAGTTAAAGTAAAAGGAGTTAATCGATGTTAGTTTAATCGATTAGAGTTAAAGTTAAAAAGAGTTAATCGATGTTAGTTAATCGATTAGAGTTAAAGTAAAAGGAGTTAATCGATGTTAGTTTAATCGATTAGAGTTAAAGTTAAAAAGAGTTAATCGATGTTAGTTAATCGATTAGAGTTAAAGTAAAAGGAGTTAATCGATGTTAGTTTAATCGATTAGAGTTAAAGTTAAAAGGAGTTAATCGATGTTAGTTAATCGATTAGTGATAAAGTAAAAGGAGTTAATCGATGTTAGTTTAATCGATTAGAGTTAAAGTTAAAAGGAGTTAATCGATGTTAGTTAATCGATTAGAGTAAAGTAAAAGGAGTTAATCGATGTTAGTTTAATCGATTAGAGTTAAAGTAAAAGGAGTTAATAGAATATAGTTTATTCGAATAAAGTTAGTAAATCGAATATAGTTTATTCGAAAGGGGTTAAGTGAATAAAGTAAATCAAATAGAGTAAATCAAATAGAATAAATTGAATAGAGATTTATTAGAACGAGAGTTAAGTAAGGAAGTTAGTAAAGGAATATTAAGTGAACTTTGCCAATTTCAAAGTTAGAAATGTTGTTCAGTTAAGGTCTGAGAGGTAGTTCTACCCCAACTTGATTGGCTTCGTTTTTAACTAAGGAATAGTTAAGGTTCGGCAGTAAAGGAAATGGTTTGAGTTGGCATCACGATGGTTTGTTTAAACATCTATCTAAGTCCAATGAAGAAGCTTTGGAAATGTTTTCCAAGTAAGAAACCAGAAATGTTTTCTAATAAAGAAAACAAGAAATGGAAATGTTTTCCATTGTTAATAACGTATATTTTCCAAATTTAGAAAATAAGAAATATTGAATATAGAAAAACAGGAGATAAGTAAATTAATGAAATGAAGAGAAAAACGTTGAATGATGTTTGTTCGATATAATTTCCATCTGGAAATAATATCATTGTTTGCACACTTGTTTTTCTTCGGTAGTTAAATCACAGACTATCGAAGTTTTGACCATTTTAACGTTGTTAATATGGAGAGACCGGTTGGATTATTATCCAAAGAACCACTCTGTATTGGAATAAGCGTTGCGAATCATATATGCCAAAGGAAATTGAAGATGGAGTTATGCAAGGGCTATCCTATTTACAGAATAGTGCCTTCGGTTCATCCTGTTCCTGGATGACTTGTATGGACGGATGTCTGACAGAGTATTTCCAGACGATCACGTATATTGATTTCTCCAACCGTACCAAGAGTGGAAGCGGAGAAGGAAACTTCTTTTAGCTAACACATAATGTATGGTTGAGGACGTCAATCGGTGATTTGATGGATTTGATGATGTGGCATTCAAAGTGAGTCTGGTATGATGATAAAGCGTAGCTTCTAGCCTCATCATCCGGTAAATGACAGAAATCGGGCAGGCAGCATGGCTAAGTCGGTCGCACCGAAGTAGGGTGTATAATCACCTGATCTAGAGTTTCATTTACTTCTAAAAATCTATTGTTGATGCTGTCCCATTCGGGAAACGGTTGCTGATCCCAACTGTTGGTGATATACATTCGATACACTCAAGCGAAATGAGTGGTCGGTCATGTGTGGCCGGGTTGCAAGATGTTCTTGTTGAACCCAGTGTATTCCTCTCTAGAGGTACACTAGCGAAAGGTGGTTCCATACCTTGTCATAGTTGGAAATCCATTACCCAATACGTGCTTGCGGTTGTGATTGTATACTATATATGTAGAACGTGAGATGAAAGCGTTTCTGCTAGATGATTATTATATTGTGTTGATAGACATTATTATAATATCAAAAGGTTTTTGATATAAAGATATTTGGATTCTCATAAGGGAAAAACCCGTTCTGTTATGCGGCGTGGTCTTATGAGATATCGTTTACTTGTTCGAACTGTTTTTAAACTGTTTTACTCATACCAGTCCCATGACTGACCCGGAGTTTATTTTGTTGTTTTCCCTAAACTCTTGGGTGCCTAAATTTGTACGGGCAAGCAAGTAGTCGGGATTTACAGATATACTGGAAGAGCTTGGAGCAGGAGGCTTCAGGATTATATAGCTATAGTTATTTCCGCTGTGTTGTAAGTGTTGTACTCTGATAATGTTGTTGTATACATATACAGATTTACATTTCAAAGTTATGTTATATCTATTATATGTTATTCGTTCCGTTGTGAGGTTCGTGTTACTCTGATGTTGTGTTCTTCTTCTTCTTCTATTCTAAGTTTCTATCTTATCTTTCCTCACCCTCTAATTTCTTTCACTAATTACCAGGATTTTTCGATGTTTTGGTTATCGACATCGTGTTTATGTCGATAACCAAAGTCTTCAAAATCCGGGTCGTTACAGTTGGTATCAGAGCTTAAGTTAAGTTATTACCTTGGCTCTGTGGCGTGACTCGGTAGAGATAGGGTTAGTAATACCCTAGACTGAGATTGAGTGTATATATACGAGTTAACGTATTTGTAGATGATATCAAAATAATTTTATATTGTGGAGATTTATTGGTTGAGTTGTTTATGAGTTCTGGTCGATCAGTTTGATCCACTGTATCGGTAGGAGTTACTAAACACTTGAATACGATGGGTCGGCACGATATGTTTTGAAAGAGGGTAAATGAAAATAATTTTACCCAAAGTATATTTGATATATAATGGATATATTGGTTGTTATTATAATAGAGTAAGATTATAAATTAAATGGTTATGTAAATAACCAATCAGAATTCATATAAGTGAAATACGTGAAATCAGATGAGTTAAATCTGAAATTTAAACCAGAAATTGAAGTTAAAACTCTGGAGAATTGGATAAGTGTTTGTAAACGGATTTGGATTAAAAATAAGGAAAATTTAAGATCTTGGGAGATTTTAAATTGTTTTACAAACAGTGTGAATTATATTTTGAAATGAATTTCAAAGGGGAAATGTTTAGAAATAGTTTTATAGTATTGAACTCACTTCGATCGCTGGAAAATAGATTCTGATGATGACAGCTACATCATCAGTATTCATTTTCGAGTTGTAAGTGACGAATTACTACCAGAGATACTGTTTTGAATTTGTTTTGGGAAAGACGAGTGTGTTGAATTTCAAAATAGAATTTAAAATATAGAATTTGAATTTTGAAATATTAACTTGTTTTAAAAGAAATAAAACGAGAAGTTCCTTTATAAACGAAGTTTATAAATAGTTCTTTTATAAACGAAGTTTATAAAATGAAGTGAAAAGAATTATCATTGGATAATTCAGAAATAAAAAAAATACAAGTATGAAATTGAAAGGGAAATCTATTTTCCAAAGGTAGAAATATCGATTTCAAAAGGAATTGAAACCGAGACTTATTTGAAGGAATTTGAATAAAGGAAGTTCAAACATAGGATTTGAATATAGAAAATTCAAAGGGGATTTGAATAAAGAGAATTCAAATAGAAATTGAATATAGAAATTCAAAGGGAGTTTGAATATATGAAATTCAATGGAAGTGATATAGAATTTGAATATAGAAATTCAAATGGCGTTTGGATATAGAAAATATAAGAGATTTCAAATATAGGATTTGAATATCGAAAGTGAAATGAAATCTGAATGTAGAGGATTCAAATAGAATTGAAAAGGAAATTTGAATAAAAAAGATTCAAATAGAATTGAATTTGAAATTTGAATATAGAAGATTCAAAGGGGATTGAAATGAAATAAAGAGAATTCAAATAGATTTGAATATAGAAATTCAAATGGAGTTTGAAAATAGATTTGAATAATGAAATTCAAGTATAGAATTTGAATAAGAGAATTGAAATGAAATTAGAATATAGAAGATTCAAAGGGAATTGAAATGGAATTCAATTAGTTGATAAACAAGTAAACCTATATTTGAACATGTATATTCAAATATGAAAGTGAAATGGGCAAACCAGTAATTTGAAAATCACTTAACGAAATAAGTTAAAATGATTGGATTAAGTTGAAATGAATTAGAAATGTATAAATATACATGAGATAGGTATGAATAAGGTATGAAGGTATATAGATAGAATGCTCGACGAAAAGGTATGTATTTAATTCATATATGAGATTTTATGCGCCGTATCGGCTAGCCGCTTGGCTTTTTCTTTTTCATTTGGATTGGTAAGGGCCATGGGAGGCTATTTGAAATATCCCGATGCTCCTGGTACAAAGGATATTATGGCGAATTTTTCCGCTAATTTAAGGAGTTAGAATATTTTTAAGATAATTTGATAGTTAGAAATCAACGTATCGATATATATATATATATATATAAGTCGATAAGAAAACGAACTTAGAAATAGAATAGTAAAATCAAAAAGGAAGACTAATAATAAAATCTAGTATGAATAGAAAGAGGAAGTGTATACGTGTTTAAAAGGGAATAAGTAGTTGTATGGTATTGATTATTCGAGTAAGTAGTCATATCTGTTTTGACGTTATAAATGTTATTCAGTCAAGGTCTGAGAGGTAGTTATACCCCAACTTGATTGATTTCATTATTAACAAATAAATAGTAAGATTTCAGGCTCGAAGATCAATGTTGAATAAAGTTAGTTGAATATAGTATTTGAGTTGTCGTAACGATGTTTTACACAACATCCGTTTTAACCCAAATAAGTGTAAGGTTGGAAATATAATAAAGGATATTTCCTAAGTATAGAAATAAACGATATTGGAAAAGAGATAAATAATTGGAGTATTTTCCAATTATAAATAGCATATATTTTCTAAAGGTTATTAGTTTAGAAAATAAAGGAAGGCGATATTCGGAAATCTTTTCCAAATAACATAAAAGGCCAATATGGTTATTGAAAATATTTGGTTAACAAATATTGATAAAGGAATAGAGAAGTGATTTAACTAATGAAATATTGATTATGGGCTCAATTGAATTTCAAAAACGAAAATTTGATTTTTGAAAAGAGTAAACTGTTTAAAATTCCCAGGAAGAGACTGTTTGGATTAAGAACAAATTTAAATAGAAGTTTGCGGAAGTAAGATGAAATTGAATTGAAACAGTTAAGTGAAAACTGAATGGAAATAGAACGATATCAGGAAAAAATTATTCTTGGATAAAATTGGATTGGGAAGTTAAAAGTTTGAAATCGAGAATGGAACTCGAATTTGAAATAAAATTCGACTTAGGATATAAGCGAATGGTTGTGTCGTGGATAAAAGAAGATGGGGATTTGATTGGGATAACCCTTGTATCCGCTGAATTTAGTAACAGGTGGAAAGGATATAATGATATGCTGACAAAGGGTACAAGTTTATATTTCATATGGTATGAGATTTTGATGAGCCGAATTGGCAAGCCGCTTGGCTGTTTGGTTTTCTTTTGGGTTGGAGATGGCCCAGAGAGGCGAGTGGGAGTTTGACGTATTGACCAGTACAAAGGAAGTGCTGGCGAAATTTTTCAAAAAGATAAGGAGTTAGAAAATTTTCAGGATTTTTGAAAATTTTCGTTGATAAGAATTAATTAATAAATTTAATTGAAATTAAATTGGTTTAGTTGAAACTGAAGTTAAGAAGTGAACAAATATGTTCTAACCAGTCGATAGGGTCGTCCTCTACCTTTTAGCAATTTTGAGGACCAAATTATTTTAAGTGGGGAAGATTGTAATGACCCGCATTGGCAGAGGTATTATGATTAATTTATTTTATTATATAAATGGTGGTTTAGTGAATCTAATGGTCGTGGAATTAAATAATGATGAATATTTAATTAAAATAATAAATTAAATAATAGATTTAATTCTGAATAATCAGAATTGGCTGAAATGGCGATATGGTGTGAACTGGATCATCTGTGATATTTAATTCAGCTTAGAATTGAATTTGAATAGCGAATATATTATTTTAACGACAATTTGAACGTATAATTATATTATAATTAAAATAGAGCTCGAAATGGCGATGCAGTTCGTTATTTGGCGATTCGAACTTCAATTGAATGTACAGGATTCGTTTTAAGCCGGATTTCTGTGAAACAAGAAACATGTGGAGATGGTGGAGTATATCTTTCTAGTGGAAGAGAAAAATCGGGATTTCATCGTGTAGATTTTGATTTACGTCCAAATCAAATTTTAGAAAAGTCGCTGTGGAATTCCTTTATAATTTGCAACGCTTTATTTACGTTATAAAAGGGTTTTCAATATATTTGAATATCGGGTTTGAATTTAGACAAGATTCTTTTGAGGCATAGCGATAATTTAATTTTTAGAATTTTATTGTAATTTTTAATTAATTAAATAAGCAACTTTTTATTTTAAGTATTTCGCACCCTGTAATCAACATTTTTGAAGTTTCAAAATATAAGGCCACCTACCGATATTATTATCTTTTTGGGATCGTGAGACGGTGTTGATCACAACGGTATTTTTATTTCAGTCTGTAGCGTTTCTATATGTATACAATTTTATTGAGCGGGACATGTTAAATAACTTAAACAAATATCGTAAGTCATTGGCCAAAGATAGGCCACGTTCCTTGTATTATCAACCACATGTTCTCCTACAACGTGGAGAAGGGAAGTCCTTAAAACCAAAACAAAGTCCACTATATAATATGTGAAAGCCACGCTATAACCTAATTTCTTCATTTTCTCGTTCCACAACATAACGCGAGCCGCCACCCTTTCTCTCTCAAACACTCTCAGCAAAAACCGAAAGCAAGAAATCTGCTACGGTGAGTTAGGGCCTTAGGGGTCTTTGCGTTGAAACTTGAGGCTGTTCTGGGGGTTTCGAAAGTTGTGTATACTATAGATGGTGATAGCAATTGCCGTAACGGATGTGTTGGGTGTGTTCGAGTAAAGTAAATCGGGTGAGGAGCATGACTGGGGGTTTCCGCGACTTATTTGTGTCAGTCTGAGTTTTGCATTTGCGCGAGTACTGCTGAGGACAGAAATCGAAGAAGGAGGTCGGCCTCCAAAAATCTGGTGCTCTGATATCAGTGAGGAGATGGGAGAAAAGCGTGAGGTAGGGGGAAGGCCATTTGTGGAGTTGGCACGCGAGATCTGAAAATGGTAGAAGGAGCTCACTGGTTTTATTTCTTGTTCGGGGATGAAGGCGTGAATAGCTGTGAAGGGTTCTGGAGTGGGAGTTTGTAAATGTGTGGAGTGATGGGGGGACGAAGCGGGATTGAACGAATGGGAAATGGCTGAAAACAGGCAACGGGATGTTTGAGCAAGAGGAAGAAATTGTGAGGAAGCGGTCGGGTCCAGTTTTATAAGGGTTAATGGGCCAGAAGAAATGTGTTAAGCCCAAATTGGAAAGGTTAAGGTTTTATTTAATTTAATTTAAACTAGTTCGAACATGTAAACCTTATATCTCGGTCGTATGGAGTCAGATTGACGAACCGTAAGTTGCGTTGGGATCGTATGGACGGGAGCAACACAATGAGATTGACCGGAAGTGAATCCGAGCTCGTTACAATTTATGGCGAAATAAATTGTCCGAATGAATCAAATAACGCAAACCGTTATTTAACGGTTAACGCGCAAAAGTGAGTAAATCTCACTAACTCTGAACAGTTTATAATTTCATGTTGTATTTTTAGAACTGTTAGATATTGGCTGATTGACTGTGTGTTGACTGTTTGATTGAACTGCTAGTCAGTTAGTAAAAATTCTATATTGATTCTGTTTTAAAGAATGTATCATATAGAACTGAAAGTGATGTTATCTATATTGTTTTAACATCTGTGATGCAGGGAAACAGGTTGGAGGAATCCAACTGGATTCCTCAACATTTATTTTACTGTTTTCATATATTGTGATATATGATGTGTTTATAATCTGTTATGGATTATGGGTGTTGAAATGATGTTGATCATTTTATTCGATATTTTAAATATCATAAAAGACCCTGGGATGTAAAAGAATTATTTCAATGTATATTGAATTAAAGGGAGTTTATAAAATCAACAGATTTTATAAAAGGAAATATTTCGAAAGTAAATAAAAAGGGGAATCATTTGTAAAGTGAAGAACTGTTACTAAAGGTAAATCTTTATAAATGAATAGATTATTCGAAAAGGAGTAAATCGATGTTAGTTAATCGATTAGAAAAGAAAGTAAAAGAAGTTAATCGATGTTAGTTAATCGATTAGAGTTAAAGTAAAAGGAGTTAATCGATGTTAGTTTAATCGGTTAGAGTTAAAGTTAAAAAGAGTTAATCGATGTTAGTTAATTGATTAGAGTTAAAGTAAAAGGAGTTAATCGATGTTATTTTAATCGATTAGAGTTAAAGTTAAAAAGAGTTAATCGATGTTAGTTAATCGATTAGAGTTAAAGTAAAAGGAGTTAATCGATGTTAGTTTAATCGATTAGAGTTAAAGTTAAAAGGAGTTAATCGATGTTAGTTAATCGATTAGTGATAAAGTAAAAGGAGTTAATCGATGTTAGTTTAATCGATTAGAGTTAAAGTTAAAAGGAGTTAATCGATTTTAGTTAATCGATTAGAGTAAATTAAAAGGAGTTAATCGATGTTAGTTTAATCGATTAGAGTTAAAGTAAAAGGAGTTAATAGAATATAGTTTATTCGAATAAAGTTAGTAAATTGAATATAGTTTATTCGAAAGGGGTTAAGTGAATAAAGTAAATCAAATAGAGTAAATCAAATAGAATAAATCGAATAGAGATTTATTCGAATGAGAGTTAAGTAAGGAAGTTAGTAAAGGAATATAAAGTGAACTTTGCCAATTTCAAAGTTAGAAATGTTGTTCAGTTAAGGTCTGAGAGGTAGTTCTACCCCAACTTGATTGGCTTCGTTTTTAACTAAGGAATAGTTAAGGTTTGGCAGTAAAGGAAATGGTTTGAGTTGGCGTCGCGATGGTTTGTTTAAACATCTGTCTAAGTCCAATGAAGAAGCTTTGGAAATGTTTTCCAAGTAAGAAACCAGAAATGTTTTCTAATAAAGAAAACAAGAAATGGAAATGTTTTCCATTGTTAATAACGTATATTTTCCAAATTTAGAAAATAAGAAATATTGAATATAGAAAAAAAGGAGATAAGTAAATTAATGAAATGAAGAGAAAAACGTTGAATGATGTTTGTTCGATATAATTTCCATCTGGAAGTAATATCGTTATTTGCACACTTGTTTTTCTTCAATAGTTAAATCACAAACTATCGAAGTTTTGACCATTTTAACGTTGTTAATATGGAGAGACCGATTGGATTATTATCCAAAGAACCACTCTGTATTGGCATAAGCGTTGCGAATCATATATGCCAAAGGAAATTGAAGACGGAGTTATGCAAGGGCTATCCTGTTTACAGAATAGTGCCTTCGGTTCATCCTGTTCCTGGATGACTTGTATGGACGGATGTCTGACAGAGTATTTCCAAACGATCACGTATATTGATTTCTCCAACCGTACCAAGAGTAGAAGCGGAGAAGGAAATTTCTTTTAGCTAACACATAATGTATGGTTGAGGATGTCAGTCGGTGATTTGATGGATTAGATGATGTGGCATTCAAAGTGAATCTGGTATGATGATAAAGCGTAGCTTCTAGCCTCATCATCCGGTAAATGACAGAAATCGGGCAGGCAGCATGGCTAAGTCGATCGCACCGAAGTAGGGTGTATAATCACCTGATCTAGAGTTTCATTTACTTCTAAAAATCTATTGTTGATGCTGTCCCATTCGGGAAACGGTTGCTGATCCCAACTGTTGGTGATATACATTCGATACACTCAAGCGAAATGAGTGGTCGGTCATGTGTGGCCGGGTTGCAAGATGTTCTTGTTGAACCCAGTGTATTCCTCTCTAGAGGTACACTAGCGAAAGGTGGTTCCATACCTTGTCATAGTTGGAAATCCATTACCCAATACGTGCTTGCGGTTGTGATTGTATACTATATGTGTAGAACGTGAGATGAAAGCGTTTCTACTAGATGATTATTATATTGTGTTGATAGACCTTATTATAATATCAAAAGGTTTTTGATATAAAGATATTTGGATTCTCATAAGGGAAAAACCCGTTCTGTTATGCGGCGTGGTCTTATGAGATATCGTTTACTTGTTCGAACTGTTTTTAAACTGTTTTACTCATACCAGTCCCATGACTGACCCGGAGTTTATTTTGTTGTTTTCCCTAAACTCTTGGGTGCCTAAATTTGTACGGGCAGTCAAGTAGCCGGGATTTACAGATATACTGGAAGAGCTTGGAGCAGGAGGCTTCAGGATTATATAGCTATAGTTATTTCCGCTGTGTTGTAAGTGTTGTACTCCGATAATGTTGTTGTATACATATATAGATTTACATTTCAAAGTTATGTTATATCTATTATATGTTATTCATTCCGTTGTGAGGTTCGTGTTACTCTGATGTTGTGTTCTTCTTCTTCTTCTTCTATTCTAAGTATCTATCTTATCTTTCCTTACCCTCTAATTTCTTTCACTAATTACCAGGATTTTTCGGTGTTTTGATTATCGACATCGTGTTTATGTCGATAACCAAAGTCTTCAAAATCCGGGTCGTTACACATACGTTATTAACGTTCGAAACATTTCCATTCTTTTCAAGCTCTTAATTTCTACACTTGGATAATATACTCTACCTATATTGGAAAAATATTTCCAATTTCATTTTAAACATTTTAATCTACCAAGCGTTCACTTTAAAACAATATTCACTTTAAAATGTGAATATCATTTCTATTATAAAAATCTGAACACATTATTCATGTAGTAAATACCATTATCTTGTTTTCCGAAATCTCTTTTATATTCCCATTTCAATTTATAAACTCTGCTTCTAAGTCAACTTCTTGTTAAATCAATATCAAGTTTATAACTAATATTGATTACATATCCTTCGATAATTTATTGGTTTTAGACCTAAATATTAACTATCCTATTAGATTATACTTCCTAAAAATAATTTACTTTTAATACATTCGACATCTTCGAATTCTAGTTCCAAATCCTAATGGTTTAATTCTAATCACATTTTGAACACCGAAATGCTGTCATCGTTTTCTAACACGATTCTCCAATTTCTCCTTCTAAACATATTCTTATATTTTCTGTGGACAAATAGCGTTATTTATTACCTCCGAAGAAGTGGTTTTCTAACCAAACTATTTACATTCCCTAGGGAGTAGTGCTATATATAAAAACACGCTTAAGTTTGGTCAACAACTATAATAACCCGGAAATCCAAGCCAATTTAAAATTTTTATTTTGGCTATTTTTATGAATTTTGATTATTTAAAATGAATTATTTTAAATAATAATGACAAAAAATTTATTTTCGACGAAGTTAAAACGAATAAATTTATTCTAATTATATAACGAGCCTGAAATGGCGCGGTAGTTTGAAATTTCGATTTCGAATTTCAAATGAATATACAGAATTCGTTTTAAGTCGGAATTGGACGAAACAAGAAATATTTGAATCAATTTAATCATATCTTTCTAACGGATGTATGAAACTGAGATTTTACTTTAGAAGTTGAAAGATATGTCCAGTTTAAATTTCAGAAAAGTCGCTGTGGAATTTATATATATTTTAATATATATAAAGGCCTTGAAAATAGAAATTTTGCAAACGACCTCTGTTTTCGAAGAAACCAATTTCGTTGGATCTGGGATGGTAAATTATTGCTAGGTTTCAAAATTCATAATTTTCTGAATTGATATGTGAGCGTGACGAAGTTAAACGTGTTTTAAACAGTTTTAGTCAATTTCGATTGACCAGAAAATGGCCATTTTTCAAACGATCTCAGAATTCGATGAAATTAGTTTTGCTAGAACCGTATCGTCAATACGAAGCTAGAAAATATTTTTCTGGAATTTTTGAAGTCAGTATGTGGCCCTGGTAAATTGAAATTTACGTTTAAATTGAATATATATTGATTCATATTTTAATTTAAAGAAAAACTTATCAAAACATTAGAATTGGCGTACGAAACATATTCCGCTGTGTTCGGAATGGGGGGAATTAGCTAGGGACGACAGTCAGTATGTTCGATTTAGCGTTCGAATGGAAAAGTTGCTATTTATGGAAATTAAAATTAATATAAAATCACGGGCCAATCACGTTATTTTTTTATTATTAAACCCTAACTTTATTTCTTGCCGCCGTCAGCTAGAGATAGACGGCGAATATCGCTCCAAATTTCTTGCCCTCCGATCTTTCAAACCATTCAATAAAAATCAAAATCTATAAAGCTAGGATTGAAGACCTCAACGAGATCTAGGAGACCAACGGTCGTGATTGAATTTGGTGATGGGGATTTCGCAAATTTCTGGCACGAAGCAGCGTTTTTCTTGGAGTAGGGGCCACCGGAGGTTCCGCCGCTCAAGGCGGAGGGGGGAGGAGTTCCGACGCTTCGATCACCGGTAGTGGATCGTGGTTAGGTGTCTCGTTTAGCGTGCGGTGAGGAGAGAGATGAGTTGAAACATGGGTTCGACGGCACCAGTTTTACATTAGGGGAAGAACATACAATCATGACCATAATTTTTAGTTAAGAAAGGTAATTAAAAATTAATTGTATACTTAATTAATTTATTAAAGTGATTAAGCTTCAGACTGTCATAACCTAGCCATATTGAATCAGAATTCAACAAACCAAAATGCGTTGGGATCGTAAATTCGAACTCTACACCATGGAGCTGTCTAGAACTGAAGCGGAGCAAATCAGAATTTTGGGCAATTTCTAATTCAAACAGTTCAGAAATTCATATTAAACTGATGGAGTGGATCCCAATGTGAGAACTCCTCACTTTTATTTTTACTTCTAGTTTGAAATATATACTAGGATGCAGACGGTGTTTAGTAGCAGCCGACACCCATCGTCCACAGACCATGGATGGCTTGTTTGTTTGATTGTTATGTTGTGAAAATTGATTGTGTGATGTGGAACGATATAATATATTTTATAGTGGAAAAATATTTTATAGTTAAAAATAGAATTTTTAACGTGTATATAAAAGGAAATAAATAAATATAAACAAATCGGACGATTTGTTTATATACACGCATTTGGATGATATTGATTGGGACGATAAATTTTACACATCGCCCAACTGCACAAATAAAATCCGTGTTTGATTGTTTGAAACCCCACACGGGTATTGGGATGATATATGACATACACTGATCCCAATAATTAGCGGTATGTCGATCGATTGATTGACAGACTGTTGTAAGCATTGAATATTTATATTTGATTCTTATACAGTGTAGAACGCACTTTGGATGATGGTTGATTGTTTATCGTCATTGTTGTATATATGAATTGGATGAAATCCATATAAATGAAATTATATGGTAATTGACTGTGTCTGATTCCAGTTCAAAATTATCGAATAATTTAAAATAATATTCAATGAAAATTGAATTGGGAAACCGTATTAAGTAGTTAAATGCCATTTCAACGCGAACTTGAATTTTTTCGATTTTATAATGAATATCAAGAAGTGATTTCAAAATCGAATATTTTGGAACGAATTCGAATTAAATCAAATATTTTGAAATGAATTCGAATATTTTGAAATGAATTAAAATGAATAGAAATGAATTCGAATTGAAATGAATTTGAAATTTGAATTGAACCGAAATGAATTTAAAATGAATTTATAAGGAAAAATTCAATTTTGATTTAAAATTGAGAAAGAAGTTGAAACTGTTTTGAAAACGAATTTAAAACGATTTATAAAATACATTTTAAAAGGAAATCGACGAAATCTATATAATATATATTTATTATATATATAATGGCCTGAATTGAACGCGCCGCGCCGCGGTAGTTCGCGAATTTGACCATTGACCTCGAATGGGTATTGTGGGAGATCCGACCGTCGGATTCTCCTAAATCCGGAATTATTGGATTCGTATCGAAAAGAGCTTTCTAACGGATATTAGAAATTAGAGATCTAATGGTTGGATTTGGAATTATGTCTAAATCAAATTTGGAAAAGGTCGCCGTAAGTGCAGTTCGATGACCGTTGATGGAAATCGACTATAAGGGCCTTGATAAAATTATTAAAAATAATAATAATTTGTGTAAAATCATAAGAAATGATTTGGGAAGAATTGGGATGAAAAACTCCATATTTGAAAAGATAAAAGTAGATTTTTATTGAAATGAACTAGTTTTGGACTATAATAATAATTTATTTATTTTTAAAATAAATAAATTGGATTTGAAATGGTTTTGATAATAACCAGAATTTCCAATAATTGAATTGGAATGGATTTGAATCGAAATCGTCTTTGGAATATTTCGATGTTGGATTTCGGGATTATACAGATATTGTTATGGAAATTTGAAAGATATGTTTTTATTGTTATTTCCAAAACGATATTTGTTGGTCGAAGAATTTGATATTGAATATAAGGCGATATATTTTCTATTCAGAGCCTTATATTTAATATCAAATGGGATTTAGGTTTGTCGTGAATGGTGTCTTCATTAACACTGTTCTTAACCCCAGTTGAGAAAAAGATTAAATCTTTTTATTTAGATTTAATGAAGTGTAACAATTGAATAATATTTAATTGGAATTGAATTGGTATTGATTTTTGGATCTATCGTGAACAGTGTTTTAAATAACACTTGTTTTTTAACCCGATAATTAATGGAATGTGATTTTGGGTTGTCATGAACGGTATCCTCAATAATACAGTTTTTAGACCCAAAGGAGTTAAGAAAATCAGAAACTAACTAGTGATTAGTTATGTTGAATGGTTTCTGGGGTATTGATCTGATGTTGGTTTCGGCCTTCGGGGTTAGTACTTAGGGAATTGCTCACTTGCTAATTTACGGTTAGGGACTGATTGAAATGTGATGTGATTTTGGGGTTTATCGTGAACCATGTTTTAAATGACACTGATTCTTTAACTCAGTTAAAGATTAAAACTAAGTGGAGTTTTAATGAATCTTTAAATAGATTGAAAATATCGAGAATGGAGTATCACCAGTTTTGAAAATATCGAGAATGGAGTGTCACCAGTTTTGCTCCAGGCGATAGTTAAATCTTTAATTAGATTTGAACGTGAAATGTTAATTGAATTTACCGATAACACCGTGGTGTTAGATATGAAGTATGACCAGTTTTACTTCATGGGATGAATTGGTTGGGATTGGGAAATAAAATAAATAATTACTTCGGTGTGGTTCGCTATTCCCGACTAGTTGAATCGATATTCAAAAGAAGATTAAAGAATAAATTTAAAGAATTTATCTTTGATAAAATTAATGGGAACCTTTCCCTAAGAATGTGAAATTTAGAAACTAACTGTAGGTTAGCTAAGAAGGATGGTTTTCTGGGTATTGATCTGATGTTGGTTTCGGCCTTCGGGGTTAATATTTGGGGAATTGTTCTCTTATTAATTTTCGGTTAGTGATTGATGAATTGGAATGAGGCGTATGTGGTGTTTGTGTAGCACTTGTTCATTGTATACGCGAGTTATTCAGAAAGACCGGGTTTATCCCATTCGGAATAACTGATTCAACGATTAGTCGAAGATGAAGATGGTGGTTGAAGACCGGAGGTCCTCACGTCGTTTGGATAATTACTGATGATCTTGATTGGGCCGTACACCCAAGAGGAGGGAATCAGCTGGCGATCGTCCAGACGTACTTGGAGATCGATGGATATGCGAGGTACAAGGTGCCTCCGGTTTCGTTCAGACCCAGAACGGACTTGTAAATGGACTGTGTGTCTGACATTGGATGTCATTCTGTGTGATTGATGGATATCAGTTGCATGGAGTGGTTTGCCTATGTGGCATGCTAAGATGCAAATGATCAAGGCTTCTGTTGAAAAGCAAAGTCTTGTGGTTGATGATCAAGGCACCGCCTGTGTGGCATAGCTTTGTGTAACGTGAATTCGCGAGCCTCACACCCCGGTTGCGAACCAGTAAAGGGAGAGGACTTCAGGGAGGACATGCGTTTCTTTCTAGCTAGAAGTGGCATTAGTGGTTTTACACGCCCATACGAGTTTGATTATGTGGTAGTTGCTATTGCGAGGCGCCTCAGATTTATCGGTGACTATGTGAAGCCGATGGGTCATTCATTGGCTCTTTTACGCCCCATAGGGTTGGGAAACGCAGTGTTCAGGCATTTTAATCCACATCGGTGGACCGGCCCTGACGATCCAAGGTGTAGTTGCGGCTGTTCCTGGGACATGGTAGGCTAGATTGTCTCGAATTGGTAGAGGACGATCCCTAACCTCGGTTCATAGATGGAAATCCAATTTCCAAATATGTGACATTTGCGATTTTGATTGTAGAGCCTAGTATGGCGACATGATATATGGTACCCATGCCGTCTATGATTGATATTTATGATTGTATATAGAATTAGAAACTAACTGGAAACGAGTTAAGATGGGTGGTTTCCTGGGTACTGGTCTGATGTTGGTTTCGGCCTTCGGGTTTAATACTTAGGGAATCGTTCTCTTACTAATTTACGGTTGGAGTTTGATTAAGAATCAAAAGATAAAATTTCACGTTTCAAGCATTCTTTGGCTGTTATAAGGTAAAACCCTATGCTCCGGTTTGTGTTGCATTGTGTGATGGGACCTGGGTTTTATAATAGCTTCATTGTTCTTTATTTAGCATTGCGCTGTTGTTTTATGCACTGGTGTTCTTGGGAGGAAACCCGTTCCATGTTATACTGCGTGGACCCTTGAATTACCTAACTTTAAAATAAAGATTAATAACTATTTTAGTTCTCACACCATTCACATGACTGACCTGGAGTTTATTGTTTTAACCTAAACTCTGGGTGCCCTTATTTTGACACATGCAACTAGTAGTTTTGGTTTTGCGGATTTATATTCACAGGATCCAGATTTACAGCTGGGACGATACTCGGAAAGCTCTGTATTCGTGTATTACTTCTAGTTGTGTATTGTATTATTTTTCCGCTGCGATGTATTTAAATGTAATTTAAATCTCTGATATTTTATGTATATTATTTGTTTATACTCTGTATATTCTTGTATTCTGATGAATTGTTGTAATATACAATGAAATGTTCTTCTGTCTGCGTCCTTTTGTGTGTTGTTCTCAAAGTATCCGCTCTTTCCTTACCGGGGAAGTTATGGGTCCTTACAGTGGTATCAGAGATTTGGTTTACAAAGCTCAGAGAACAAGACACATTAGAACCGAACGAAAGAATTCATCAGAAATTGGATTAGTAATATCCAACGGGAATGACTCATCAGAGATAGGATCAGTAGTATCCTAGAAAGAGTGTGAAGAGTATATTTTTAAAATGAAAACGAATTTTGTTTTGAAAATTCAAACTTTATTTAACGTATTTGAATATTTATTTGTGTTGAATTTGGACAATCTAGTATATGAAGATTTTGCATATACGCCTAGCTAGCGTGTATATGAAGTTTTAATATGCGGGATAGATATAGAATCATACTCTAGTGGCCCGAAGATTATTCTGATGGTTGAGTACTCATCGTCAGAATTTATCTTCGAATGGCGAAAGTGTGATATTTATATATTTCCAATTGGATGGTGTGAGAACCAAAGCTAAATAGGGTCTATTGTTGTGATTTGGCACCAAAAATGTGATTTTTGACTATATATCAAAATTACGAATTTGAAATGTTAATGAACTAATTGATTGCTGATTGTGTTGTTTGATTAATTAAAATTTAAACCATTTAGCTAAATTGAACCAAATAGTAAATTGTATTGAAAATTTATCGCATTTGCATGCATGTACATGTAATTACATTGAACAAGTCATTGCAAAGAGGCTAGAGCAGAAGAATAAAATTGTTTGCCCGACAAATAGGTACATGTTTACCATAATTTACTGTTTTGTTTGGATGATGATGATTTTTTGAGTCGATTGGCTAGCCGCTTGGCTTTTTCCTTTTCTTTTGGATTGAAGAAGGCCATAGGAGGCTATATGAAATATCACGAAGTCCCCGGTGCAGGGGAGGTTATTGCGAAATTTTTCAAAAATTTAGGGTGTTAGCCAAATTTTTGAAAAATTTGGGCAGTTCTTAAAAACTGAAAAGTCGAAGAACTTAAGCCGTAGAAAAAATACTGGAAGTTGAGTTGATTTATTAAACAACTTTCGGCTTCGTTCCTTTTCGGGGACGAAAAGTTTTAAGTGGAGGAGATTGTAATAACCCATAAATCCGAGCCAATTAAATTTTTTTATTTTGGCTATTTTTATGAATTTTGATTATTTAAAATGAATTATTTTAAATAATAACGACGAAAAATTTATTTTCGATGAAGTTAAAAGGAATAAATTTATTTTAATAATATAACAAGCCTGAAATGGCGCGGTAGTTTGAAATTTCGATTTTGAATTTCAAATGAATATACAGAATTCGTTTTAAGTCGGAATTGGACGGAACAAGAAATATTAGAATCTGTTTAATCATATCTTTCTAACGGATGTATGAAACTGAGATTTCACTTTAGAAGTTGAAAGATATGTCCAGTTTAAAATTTAGAAAAGTCGCTATGGAATTTATATATTTTTTAAAATATATAAAGGCCTTGAAAATAGAAATTTTGGAAACGACCTCGGTTTTCGACGAAACCACTTTTGTTGGATCTGGGATGTCAAATTATTGCTAGATTTCAAAATTCATAATTTTCTGAATCAATATGCGAGTGTGACGAAGTTAAACGTGTTTTAAACAGTTTCAGTCAATTTCGATCGACCATAAAATGGCCGTTTTTCAAACGATCCCAGAATTCGATGAAATTAGTTTTGTTAGAACTGTATCGTCAATACGAAGCTAGAAAATATTTTTCTGTAATTTTTGAAGTCAGTATGTGGCTCCGGTAAATTGAAATGTACGTTTAAATTGAAAATATATTGATTCATATTTTAATTTAAAGAAAAACTGATCAAAACATTAGAATTGGTTTACGAAACATATCCCGTTGTGTTCGGAATGGGGGGTAATTAGCTATGGACGGCAGTCGGTGGGTTCGATTTGGCGTTCGAATGGAAAAGTTGCTATTTATGGAAATTAAAATTAATATAAAATCACGGGCCAATCACGTTTTTTTATTATTATTAAACCTTAACTTTATTTCTTACCACCGTCAGCTAGTGATAGATGGCGAATATCACTCCAAATTTCTTGCCCTCCGATCTTCCAAACCATTCAATAAAAATCGAAATCTATAAAGCTAGGATTGAAGACCTCAACGAGATCTAGGAGGCCAACGGTCGTGATTGAATTTGGTGATGGGGATTTAGCGAAATCCTGGCATGAAGCAGCACCGTTCGATTTTGCGAGGTTCCGCCGCTCAAGGCGGAGGAGGGAGAAGGTCCGGCGCTTCGGTCGCCGGTAGTGAATCGTGGTGCGGTGTCCCGTTTAGCGTGCGGTGAGGAGAGAGAAGAGTTGAAACATGGGTTCAATGGCACCAGTTTTACACTATGGGGAAGAACATACAATCATGACCATAATTTTTAGTTAAGAAAGGTAATTAAAAATTAATTATATACTTAATTAATTTATTAAAGTGATCAAGCTTCAGACTGTCATAACCTGGCCATATTGAATTAGAATTCAACAAACCAAAATGCGTTGGGATCGTAAATTTGAACTCTACGCCATGGAGCTGACTAGAACAGAAGCGGAGAAAATCAGAATTTCGGGCAATTTCTAATCCAAACAGTTTAGAAATTCAGATTAAACTGATGGAGTGGATAACAATGTGAGAACTCCTCACTTTTATTCTTACTTCTAGTTTGAAATATATACTAGGATGCAGACGGTGTTTAGTAGCACCCGACACCTGTCGTCCACAGACCATGGATGGCTTGTTTGTTTGATTGCTATGTTGTGAAAATTGATTGTGTGATGTGGAATGATATAACATATTTTATAGTGGAAAAATACTTTATAGTTGAAAATAAAAAATTTAACGTGTATATAAAAGGAAATAAATAAATATAAACAAATCGGACGATTTGTTTATATACACACATTTGGCTGATATTGATTGGGGCAATAAATTTTACACACCGCCCAACTGCACAAATAAAATCTGTGTTTGATTGTTTGAAACCCTACGCGGGTATGGGGATGATATATGACATACACTAATCCCGATAATTAGTTGTATGTCGATCGATTTATTGACAGACTGTTATAAGCGTTGAATATTTACATTTGATGCTTATATATTGTAGAATGCACTTTGGATGATGGTTGATTGTTTATCGTCATAGTTGTATATATGAATTGGATGAAATCCATATAACTGAAACTATATGGTAATTGATTGTGTCTGATTCCAGTTCAAAATTATCGAATAATTTAAAATAATATTCAATGAAAATAGAATTGGGAAGTCGTGTTAAGTAGTTAAACGTCATTTCAACGCGAATGTGAATTTTGTCGATTTTATAATGAATATCGAGAAGTGATTTCAAAATCGAATATTTTGGAATGAATTCGAATTAAATCGAATATTTTGAAACAAATTCGAATTAAATCGAATATTTTGAAATGAATTAAATTGAATAGAAATGAATTCGAATTGAAATGAATTTGAAATTTGAATCGAACCGAAATGAATTTAGAACGAATTTATAAGGAAAAATTCAATTTTGATTTAAAATTGAATATGAAGTTGAAACTGTTTTGAAAACGAATTTAAAACGATTTATAAAATACGTTTTAAAAGGAAATCGACGAAATCTATATAATATTATATATATATATATAATGGCCTAAACAGAATGCGCCGCGCCGCGGTAGTTTGCGAATTTCGACCATTGACTTCGAATGGATATTACGGGAGATCCGACCGTCGGATTCTCCTAAAACCAGAATCCTTGGGTTCGTATCGAAAAGAGCTTTCTAACGGATATTAGAAATTAGAAATCTAATGGTTGGATTTGGATTTATGTCCAAATCAAATTTGGAAAAGGTCGTTGTAAGTGCAGTTCGATGACCGTTGATGGAAATCGACTGTACGGGCCTTGATAAAATTATTAAAAATAATAATAATTTGCGTAAAATCATAAGAAATGATTTGGGAAGAATTGGGATGAAAAACTCCATATTTGAAAAGATAAAAGTAGATTTTTATCGAAATAAACTAGTTTTGAACTAGAATAATAATTTATTTATTTTTAAAATAAATAAATTGGATTTGAAATGGTTTTGATAATAACCAGAATTTCCAATAATTGAATTGGAATGGATTTGAATCGAAATCGTCTTTGGAATATTTTGATGTTGGATGAAACACCCGACCTCCGTTAAGGTCACCCACAAAGGGAATGCCTTAACTTTGGTGGAGCTTTATAAGTAAAAGCCACAGATAAACACAAGACAGATATAAATACACATATTTTAAATAGCGGAAACCAAACATACTTTTATTTCTCCAATACATGTTCAAACAAAACATTTCCATAGTTGTCTCAAAATACTTCCAACCATTACCACCTCATTACTGTCTTGATTATTAGAGAAGCATAAAACATAAATAAAAGTAACAAAAATCCCCATAGTGATATCCAAAGCCATGATCCGAGCAAAAGAGATCCAAACCATACGTCTACGGTCTTGAAGCTTGCAAAAGAGTACTAAGCTGGGTTGTTTCCTCCCTGTGGACCTTGGGGGGGGGGGGGGAGAACGAAAGAAAAGAAGGCGAAAAGAAAATAGAGTCAGATATAAAGCCTGAGTAAGTCTAGTAACTCTTCAGTATGCGAATAAGAAAAAGGGCATGATAGATATAAACTGAGAACAGGCAAGTGTCACAAGCTAAGGAAGTGTCGTTTAGAATCGAATGTACGATCGCACCCACACTATATCTCCGCACCTACTTTAGCTTATTCTAACTGGCACCCCATGCTGAGGGTGAAGTGATCCCCATTTTTAAAAGATCGGCTCCTACTTGCGTAAACATGTGTCACACGACCCCCAAGATTTGTAGATACCTATGCTGGTCCCACCATGGGGTGTATCAAGACCCATGGTGGCGGCCCCGACACAACTCTAGAAGGCATATGTTATACTACTGGTGCCCCCAGTGCCCTGTTTGTCTGCTCCAGAGTGTGTTCACGCCCGCACCCCGTTAGAACCTACACTGTTGCACCCACCGCCGTCACTTTGACTTCCTACAATCAGCCCAGTAATCGTGCCCCACCCTGCCTAGTTTCAGTGTACCATGATACCAAACTTGGGTTACTGCTGAAACGGGTCCCTCGTTACTAAGGTTTTCTAGTCAAACATGTTAACTGGTTAAGTGTCTGTATTTACCTAACCCCACCCATTAATTCTTGTTAACATGTTGAATTTGGTTAAGTGTTTATAGTTGACTTAACCCTACCATCTGTCCTTAGCCTCTTAAAGCACCTAACCACTCACATTAGACAGATATTGCTATGGTTATTGGATGTGCCGGTCGGTTCCGGGTAGGTTTACACTGTAGCTCAGTCTAACCTCGGGTCCTTATTCGGCTCAATGCTTAACCACCCACATTGGATAGGTATTGTTGTGACTACTGGACAGCCGGGCGGGTCCGGGCAGGTTTACGTCACAACTCAATCCAACCTCGGGTTAAGCATACCGTGTTTTCTAAATTTACATATTTTATAACTTCTCAATTATATGTAAATGTCATGTCCTTAATTCTTGGGTATAACAATTCATACCGCTTAAATGTTATTGTCGTTGGCATGTTCCAACCATGCCAACATATATTTTTCATGTTTTACACCCAACGTTATTACCCCTGTTTGTACGTTCGCAACATTATAACAAGTGTTGGGCTCGACACAATTCAGCCCAACTTTATAAACGTGAGACAAAGGGGAAAACAAGAACATGTAATATTTCACATAAAGGCGTGTGGCGCATGGACTTGCAATTTAGCGATTCAACTAACATATAATATGGGTCATGTGAACTTGCATTCAAACCAAAGTATAACTAGGTAGGTGACATATGAAATGGCATAGTTTAGGCTTATACAAACTTGGGTTTAAACATGTTTAAAATGGCATAATGTCAACCACAAAACTAACATGTTGTATATTTACCAAAATGTCCAATTTTAACATCTAATCATATAACCTATTTCACATGAACTTGCATTGTAATGACCAGTATTTTTCTATGGTATATAATTAATTTATTTAATTATATAAATGGTGGATTAGAGAATTCAAATGGTCATTAATTAAATAATAAGGAATATTTATTTAAAATAATAATAAAATAATATATTAAATTCTGAAATAATCAGAATTGGCCGAAATGGCGAGGTGGTGTGAATCGGGGAATTCAAAATATATAATTCAGTTTAGAATTGAATTGGAATAACGAATATATTTAAATAACGATCGTTGAACATTTAAATTATATTATAAATATAATCGAGCTCGAAATGGCGCTGCAGTTCGTAAATTGGCGATTCGAACTTCAAATGAATGTACAGGATTCGTTTTAAGCCGGATTTCTGTGAAACAAGGAACGTGTGGAGCTGGTGGAGTATAGTTTTCTAATGGAAGAGAAAAATCGTGATTTCGTTGTTTAGATTTTGATGTACGTCCAAATCAAATGTTAGAAAAGTCGCTATGGAATTCCTTTATAATTTATAACGATTTATAAAAGGAATTTCAATATAAATTGAATATCGATATAATATGGATTTGGAATATCGAGCTATAAATCCATATAGGAATATATTGGAGCTGTGGTATATTCTATGTGAATATATACAATAATATTTAATTATTAATATTTAATTTAATTTATTTAAATATATTTATATATTTAAATGGGCTATTTAGAGCTTTAAAAATAGCCACTTTTGCAAACGAAGTCGGAATTCGATGAAACTAATTTTGTTGGATCCGCAATGTCAGATAGTTGTTAGATTTCCAGTTTCGTGATTTTTAGAGTCACTGTGTGGCCGTACGGATTTTTGAGTGAAGAACAGTCAGTATTTCGACGGTTAAAAATACGCTGTGCGAGCGTACGGAGTCGGAATTCGACGAAACCAGTTTCTTTAGGACTGTAATGTCGAACTCTAGCTATGTGTCCAGTTTCGTGATTTTTGGGTATCGTGTGTGATCACACGAATTTTTAGAAGGGAAAATAGGATATAATATAAAAAAAATAAAAATATCCCAATCTATGTAGACGTAACAAAGCCACGCATCATCCAATTTCAACCACAAGTGCTACCTACTTCCAACGCAACTATATAAGCCCGCAAATGCTTTTACAGTGAAAAAATTCCCAAATGATAAAATCAATAACAAAGGAAATAAAAATCTATAAATTACATAAAATATGTATGGATTACTAGACATCTGCTCTTCGATTCTGTGTAGGATTTGTGGTGTTCGACGTCAGTTTGTGTTGTTGCGGTATTGGATCGTGACTTAGGGCTGAGTTCGGATTTCGATTGAGAAGGCCGGAGGGGGGTTCAAGGGTACAAGTGGAATCGGGGTGGCAAGGCGCACCAGATGGGGTGGTTTCCATGGAACTCGAGGCCGAAAAAGGAAGTGCGATACTCAGGGACTGACGTCGATAGCCAAGCTCGAGTCGAGCTTTATGGGTATGACGAGGAAGAGGGGATCATGAGGATGAGAGCGGTGGTGGTTGCAGGTCGGAGCGATGGTCATGGAGGCGGGGATGGAAGGTCAACGATGGGTTGGTGAGCGTTTTCTTTTTCTGGAGTGGAGAATCGATTTGGGAAGGAAATGAGGACCGGGGAAGGATTTAAAGTAGCGGGTTGGGCTGAATATATTGGCCGGGTTTTGAATAAAAGGGGTAAGGCCTTTATAGGAATTAAAATCCATGTTTTATTTTTCAAATAGTGTATAACTTGTGAATGACGTAACTTCCTCATACGATATCGAAATTCAGCGAAACAAGATCCATTGGGATCGTATGGACGAGGGATTCATAATGGAGCTGACTGGGAATGAATCCGAGCTCGTTACAATTTATGGTGAAATAAATTGTTTGATTCAAATCAAACCACGGTTTATCGTTCTTTAATGATGAACTGCAAATGTGAGTAAATCTCACCAACTCTAAACAGTTTATAATTTCATGTTGCATTTTTAGAACTGTTAATCATCTGTTGATTGTTGTGTGTTGGTTGATTGATTGAACTACTAGTCAGTTAGTGAAAATTATATATATATATATATATATATATATATATATGTAATTATATATATATAAACCGTTAAATATTTATATATTGATTCTGCTTTCAGAATAATTTATATTGAACTGAAAGTGATGATAATCATATTGTGTAACATCTGTGGATGCAGGGAGACAGGTTGGAGGAATCCGGCTGGATTCCTCAATAGTTATTTTATTGTTTTTCATATATTGTTATATGACGTGATATAAAATATGTGGGCGATTATATGTGCTTGGACGATATTGAACATCGTGATTTGATATGATTGAATATTTATATGACGTGATATAACATACCGAAATGTTGATAAGGGGATTTTCAAAGTGATATTGAAAATAGAATATTTATAAAATGAGATATTTATAAAGTGGAATATTTATAAATAAGAAATGTTTATAAATTGGAATATTTATAAATAGGAGATATTGAAAAAGGAAATAATTACAAACCATTTTCTTTTTGAATGGAAAGGACTGTGTGGCGGGTTTGGGGATTTTCCCGATGCTCCCGATACAAAGGAGGTTATGGAGAATTTTTCAGAGAATTTAAGGAGTTAGAATATTTCAAGAATAAATTTAAAAAGTAAATATTTGTAAACCATTTACAAATAGAATTGAAAAGGAAACGTTATAAAAAGGAAATCATTTGTAAAAGTGTAGAACCATTATTTAAAAGTAAATCTTTTCAAATGAATAAAACGTTGTTAAAAAAGGAAATCTTTATAAAGTGAATAAAGTAAATCGAATATGGTATTCGAAAGTTAGTAAAACGAATATGCTATTCGAAAGGGGTTAGTCGAGTCGAGTTAGTTCAGTAGAGTTAACCAGTTCAGTAGAGTTAACCAGTTCAGTAGAGTTAACCAGTTCAATAGAGTTAACCAGTGAGTTAAGTAAGTCAAGTTAACCAGTGAGTTAAGTAAGTCAAGTTAACCAGTTGGAGTTAATCGATTCGAGTTAAGATTTTCGAGTTGATAATCGAGTTAAGTTATCGAATACCACTTGTTCGAAGTAGAAGTTATCAAATATAGTTATTTGAGATAGAGTTAGTCAAACAGAGTTATTCAGGATAAGTTACCATCTCGTACGACTGCTAGCGTAATTCGTAGGGCTGTAAATAGCCTACGGCGGTCGGATGTTTCCTGAGGGAGTCAGGCGTAACCATTGTGATCGCTGCGATCTAGAGTCAAGCGAATGAAGTTAAATCGAATATTAGTTAATCGATAGGAGTTAAGTTCTTGAGTTAGATTATCGAGATAAGTGAGTCGAGTTAAGTTCGTCGAGTTAAATTAATCGATGTTAGTTTCATCGGAAGGAGTTAATCGATGTTAGTTAAATCGAAAGGAGTTATCGAATTTAGTTATTGGAAAAGGAGTTATCGATTTGTTAAATCGAAAGGGAAGATTATCGAATATCGTTTATTCGAGAGGAGATTTTCGAATGTAGTTTATTCGAAGTGAGTTATAGAATATTAGTTAAATCGAAGGAGTTATCGAATATAGTTTATTCGATGGAGTTAATCGATTAGAGTTAAATCAAATGAGTTGATCGAATATAGTTTATTCGAATAGAGAAAAGGAGTTAATCGAATATAGTTTATTCGAATAGAGAAAAGGAGTTAATCGAATATAGTTTATTCGAATAGAGTAAATGAGTTAATCAAATATAGTTTATTTGAATAGAGTTAGAGGAGTTATCGAATATAGTTTATTCGACAAGAGTTAAGTGAATTAGTTAAGTTAAACTAAGTGAATTAGTTAAGTGAATTGGTTAAGTTAACCAAAGTGAATTAGTCGAGTTAATCAAAGTGATTAGTTCAGTTAATTGAGATAAGTAAATCAAGTTAGGTTAATTGAGTTGAATTAGTCAGTCGAGTTAATAAATTGAGTTAGTCAAACCAAGTAAAACCAGTTAGAGTTAATTAATTAAGGTTGACCAGTTAGAGTTGATCGGTTAGAATTAACCAGTTAGAGTTAATCAATCAGAGTTAATCAAATAGAGTTAAGTAAAATTAGAACTGACTAGAGATTAGTAAATTGAATGGTTTTCTAAGTGCCTATATGATGTTGGTTTCGGCCTTCGGGATTTATACTTAGGGGACTGTTCTCATACTAGTTTACATTCAAGGACTGATAGTTGGGGAAGAGTAGTGATTTGTAAATAAGTAGATGGAAACGTTTTCCAGTGTTAATAACATATATTTTCTAAACATAGAAAATAAGGTAATGTGAATATATATAGATATATGTTGATGATTGATCGATATAATTTCCATTTGGGAATGATATCGTTGTTTGCACACTTGTTTTCATTGATAGTTAAATCACAGACTATCTATGTTTTGACCATTTTAACGTTGTTAATATGGAGAGACCGGTTGGATTATTATCCAAAGTACCACTCTGTATTGGCATAAGCGTTGCGAATCATATATGCCAAAGAAAATAGAAGACGGAGTAAAATGCAAGGGCTGTTGTATAAGTCTTAGATAACAGTGACTAAGATGGATATACTGAATAGTGCCTTCGGTTTGTCCAGTCCCAGGACAACTTGTACGGACGAAGGTCTGACAGAGTATATCCAATGGATCGCGTAAGTTTATCTGTTCAAACGTATTCACGTTTGGTGGCGGAGGAATTCGTTTCTCTTAGCTGTATACCAGTGTTATTTTTGGAAAAATCAATTTGTGATTTGGCGGGTTTGACGATGTGACATTCTAAGTAAATGAGGATGACTTGTGTGGATGAATGTCTGACAGAGTATTTCCAGGAAGGTTACGTACATTGATTTCTTCAACTATACCAAGAGTGGAAGCGGAGAAGGAAACTTCTTTAGCTAACACGTAACGTACTGTTGTAGACGCCAATTAGTGATTTTCGATGGATGTGACAATGTAGCATTCGAAGTGAATCTGATGTGATGATAAAGCGTAGCTTCTAGCCTCATCAACCGGTAAATGACAGAAATCGGGCAGGCAGCATGGCTAAGTCGGTCGCACCTATGTAGGGTGTATACTCACCTATCTAGAGAATATTCATTTTTTTCTTAAATCTATCGATGTTGTCCCATATATATATATATGGGAACGGTTGCTGATCCCAACCGTTGGTGATGTACATTCGATACACTCAAGCGAAATGAGTGGTCGGTCATGTGTGGCTGAGTTGCAAGACGTTCTTGTTGAACTCCAGTGTATCGTTCCTAGAGTACACTGATCGGAAGGTGGTTCCATACCTTTTCATAGTTGGAAATCCATTATCCAATACATGCTTGCGATTTTGATTGTATACTATATATGTAGAATGTGAGATGAAAGCGTTTCTGCTAGTTGATATCTATTTGTGCATAGACATTATTATAATATCAAAAGGTTTTTGATATAAAGATATTTTGGATTCTCATAAGGGAAAAACCCGTTCCGTTCTGCGGCGTGGTCTTATGAGATATCGTTTACTTGTTCATATACATGTTTAAACTGTTTTATTCACACCAGTCCCATGACTGACCCGGAGTTTACTTTGTTGTTATCCCTAAATTCTTGGGTGCCTAAATTTGTACGGGCAGCCAAGTAGTCGGGATTTACAGATATACTTGAAGAGCTGGAGCAGGAGGCTTCTGGATCATATAGCTATAGTTTATTTCCGGTGTGTTGTAAGTGATGTACTCTGATAAGTGCTATTGTATACATAACTGTTATATTTCAAAGTTATGTTATATATTATATGCTATTCGTTCCGCTGTGAGGTTCGTGTTACTCTGATGTTGTGTTCTTCTTCTTCTTCTATTCTAAATTTCTATCTTATCTATCCTCACCCTCTAATTTCTTTCATTAATTACCTGGATTTTTCGATGGTTTGGTTATCGACATCATGTTTATGTCGATAACCAAAGCCGCCAAAAATCCGGGTCATTACATGCATAGTTTATGAAACCCAAACGATACTTAACATAGATCCAATTATACTAGCAAACAAACATAAGAATGTGTTCATAGATTTTGGGTCATGTAGGCATAAAAGGTCTCAAATCTAGAATATATTTACATAAGCCTTAATTTAGACTTAGAGAATGCATATAGTCCATACCATAGATGTAATGACCCGAAAATCCGGTCCAATTTGAGCTGACCAAAAACACAAGTCCAACCCCAAATTAAACTGAAAATCAGGAAATTAATAGAAAGAAAACAGAGGGTGAGAATAGATAAGATAGAAAATTAGAATAGAAGAAGAGGAAGAACACAACATCAGAGTAACATGAATCTCACAGCGGAACGAACAACATATAATAGATATAACATAACTTGAAATATACATCTGTACTTGAATATACATCATTATCAAAGTACAACACTTACAACACAACGGAAATAACTATAGCTATATAATCCTGAAGCCTCCTGCTCCAAGCTCTTCCAGTATATCTGTAAATCCCGACTACTTGACTGCCCGTACAAATTTAGGCACCCAAGAGTTTGGGGAAACAAACAAATAAACTCCGGGTCAGTCATGGGACTGGTGTGAGTAAAACAGTTTAAAAATAGTTTGAACAAGTAAGTGATATCTCATAAGACCACGCCGTATAACGAAACGGGTTTTTCCCTTATGAGAATCGAAAATATCTTTATATCAAAAACCTTTTGATATTATAATATTGTCTATCAACCACAGTATAATAATCATCTAGAAGAAACGCTTTCATCTCACGTTCTACATATATAGTATACAATCAAAACCGCAAGCACGTATTGGGTAATGGATTTCCAACTATGATAATGTATGGAACCACCTTTCGCTAGTGTACCTGTAGAAAGGAATACACTGGGTTCAACAAGAACATCTTGCAACCCGACCACACATGACCGACCACTCATTTCGCTTGAGTGTATCGAATGTATATCACCAACGGTTGGGATCAGCAACCGTTTCCCGAATGGAACAGTATCGACAATAGATTTTTAGAAATAAATGAAACTCTAGAACAGGTGATTATACACCCTACTTCGGAGCGACCGACTTAGCCATGCTACCTGCCCGATTTTTGTCATTTACCAGTTGATAAGGCTAGAAGCTACGCTTTATCATCACATCAGATTCACTTCGAATGCCACATTGTCAGATCCATCGAAAATCACTAATTGACGTCTACAACAGTACATTACGTTTTAGCTAAAGAAGTTTCCTTCTCCGCTTCCACTCTTGGTACGGTTGAAGAAATCAATGTACGTGACCTTTCTGGAAATAATCTGTCAGATATTCATCCATACAAGTCACCCAGGAACAGGATGAACTGAAGGCACTATTCAGTATATCCATCTTAAGCACTGTTATCTAATATTTATACAATAGCCCTTGCACTTTACTCCGTCTTCAATTATCTTTGGCATATATGATTCGCAACGCTTATGCCAATACAGAGTGGTTCTTTGGATAATAATCCAACCGGTCTCTCCATATTAACGACGTTAAAATGGTCAAAACTTCGATAGTCTGTGATTTAACTATCGAATAAAAACAAGTGTGCAAACAATGATATTATTTCCAGATGAAAATTCTATCAATCAAACATCATTTAACATTTATCTCCTTAGTTCATTTTTCATCTCTTGTTTTCCATATATTCAACATTTCTTATTTTCTAAATTTAGAAAATATATTTCATTACCCTTGGAAAACATTTCCATTTCTTGTTTTCAATATCAGAAAACATTTCTGGTTCTTATTTGGTAAACATTTCCAAAACTCCTTCATTGGACTTAGACAGATGTTTAAACAAACCATCGCGATGCCAACTCACACCATTACGCTTATTTACTAAATTCCTTTAACCCACCTTCACTATCGAACCTTAACCATTCTGTGACGAAAAGGAATTTCGCTCGGTCCGAACCAGTCGCTAAACCGACCCAGGCCGTTCGAAACGCCCTATCGTTTGAGAACAAGCCACAACAGAACGCATATAAAAGAACATTCCATTGTATATTACAACAATGCATCAGATTACAAGAATAAACAGAGTATGAATAAATATTACACAGAAATATCAGAGATTTAAATTACATTTAAATACATAGCAGCGGAAAATAATACAATACACAACTAGAAGAGATATACGGATACAAAGCTTTCCGGATATCATTCCAGCTGTAAACCAGGATCCTGTGAATATAAATCTGCAAAACCAAAACTACTAGCTGCCCGTGTCAAAATAGGGGCACCCAGAGTTTAGGTTAAAACAATAAACTCCAGGTCAGTCATGTGACTGGTGTGAGAACAAAAACAGTTATTATCTTTATTTTCAAAGTTAGGTAAATCAAGGGACCACGCCGTATAACACGGAACGGGTTTCCTCCCAAGAACACCAGTGCATAAACAACAGCGCAATGCTAAATAAAGAAAAATGAAGCTATTATAAGACCCAGTTCCCATCACACAATGCAACGCAAGCCGGAGGATAGGGTTTTTACCTTATAATAGCCAAGAATGCTTGATACGTTTAAAACAAATCTTTTGATACTATAATAAGTGTATAGTGTATAAAACAACTTCAAATCATAAGTATCAATCATAGGCGGCATGAATGCCCCATACCACTATGTCGCCATATATAGGTTATACAATCAAAATCGCAAAGTCACGTATTTGGAAGTTGGATTTCCATCTATGAACCGAGGCCAGGGATCGTCCTCTACCGATTCGAGACAATCTAGCCCATGTCTCCGGAGCAGCCGCAACTGCCCCTTGGAGCGACAGGGCCGGTCCACCGATGTGGATTATAGTGCCTGAACAATACGTTTCTCCGCCCTTTGGGGCGTAAACGAGCCAACGAATGACTCCATCGGACCCGGATCGTCCGATCAAACCGAGGCGCCTCACAATAGCAACAACCACACAGGTGAAAAGTATATAAATGTCAGGGCTGGTAGGTCACTGACACCACCCTAGCTAGAAAGAAACGCATGCCCTCCCTGAGGTCCTCTCCCGTTTTTGGTTCACAACCGGGGTGCGAGGCTCGCGAATTCACGTTACACAAAGCTGTGCCACACAGGCTGTGCTTTGATCATCACCACAAGACTTTGCTTTTCAACAGAAGCCTCGATCAATTGCCACTTAGGCATGCCACACAGGCAATTCACTCTATGCGTTGATATCCATCAATATATAACCCCTGAGCTCGTACGTCTCAGAGAAGGGCGTTAAGCAAGAGAATAAATTCTCTGCCGCCAAACAGATATATATTTAATAGAGATCAATCACACAGACTAAAATCCAATGTCAGACACACAGTCCATTTACAAGTCCATTCTGGGTCTGAACGAAACCGGAGGCACCTAGTACCTCGCATATCCATCGATCTCCAAGTACGTCTGGACGATCACCAACTGTTTCCATCTTCTTGGGTGTACAGCCCAATCAACATCATCAGTAATCACCCAAACGACGTTAAGACTTCTGGTCTTCGACCACCGTCTTCATCTTCGACACCACGTCGAATCAGTTGTTCAGAATGGGATAAACCCGGTCTTTCTGAATAACTCGCGTATATATTATAAAAGTGTTACACAAACACAACATACACCTCATTCCAATTCAGAATATTCTTTTATTCAAATACTCCTATACTTTAGGAAAAGTTCCCATTAATTTTATCCAAGATAAATTCTTTAAATTTATTCTTTAATCACCTTTGAATATCAATTCAAACTAGTCGGGATTAGCGAACCACACCGAAGAAATCATTTATTTTATTTCCCAATCCCAACCTATTCATCCCATGAAGTAAAACTGGTTATACTTCATATCTAACACCACGGTGTTATCGGTAAATTCAATTACCATTTCACGTTCAAATCTAATTAAAGATTTAACTATCGCCTGGAGCAAAACTGGTGATACTCCATTTTCGATCATTTCAATCTAATTAAAGATTCATTAAAACTCCACTTAGTTTTAATCTTTAACTGGGTTAAAGAATCAGTGTCATTTAAAACACGGTTCACGATAAACCCAAAAATCAATACCAATTCAATTCCAATTAAATATCGTTTAATTGGTACACTTCATTAAATCTAAATAAAAAGATTTAATCTTTTCTCAACTGGGTTCAAGAACAGTGTTAGTGAAGACACCATTCACGACAAACCCAAATCACATTTGATATTCAATACAAGGCTCTGAATAGAAAATATATCGGCTTATATTCAATATCAAATTCTACGACTAACAAATGTCGCATTGGAAATAACGATATAAATATATATCTTTCAAATTTCCATAACAACATCTGTATAATCACGAATTCCAACATCGAAATATTCCGAAGACAATTTCGATTCAAATCCACTCCAATGCAATCATTGGAAATTTTGGTTATTTTTAAAACCCTTTTCAAATTCAATTTATTTACTTAAAAATAAATAGAATTATCATTCTAGTTCAAAACTAGCTCATTTCGATAAAAATCTATTTTTATCTTTTCAAACATGCAGTTTTTCATCCCAAATCTTCACAAATCATTTCTTATGATTTTACACAAATTATTACTATTTTTAATAATTTTGTCAAGGCCCGTACAGTCGATTTCCATCAATGGCCATCGAACTGCACTTACAGCGACCTTTTTCAAATTTGATTTGGACATAATTCCAAATCCAACCGTTAGATTTCAAATTTCTAACATTAGCTAGAAGCTCTTTTCGATACGAACCCAACGGTTCCGGTTTTAGGAGAATCCGACGGTCGGATCTCCCGCAATGTCCGTTTGAAATAAATGGTCGAAATTCACGAACTGCCGCGGCGCGGCGCGTTCTATTCAGGCCATTATATTATATATATAATATATATAATATATACTTCGTCGATTTCTATTTAAAACGAATTATATAAATAGTTTTAAATTCGTTTCAAAAGCAATTTCAACTTCCTTTTCAATTCAAATCAAAATTGAATTCTTCTTTGTAAATTCGTTTTAAAATTCATTTCTATTCAATTCAAATTTCAATTCAATTCATTTCGAAATCACTTTCAATTCAATTCATTTCGAAATCACTTTCAATTCAATTCATTTCGAAATCACTTTCAATTCATTTCATTTCGAAATCGTTTTCAATTCAATTCATTTCGAAATCACTTTCAATTCAATTCATTTCGAAATCACTTTCAATTCAATTCATTTCGAAATCACTTTCAATTCAATTCATTTCGAAATCACTTTCAATTCATTTCATTTCGAAATCGTTTTCAATTCAATTCATTTCGAAATCACTTTCAATTCAATTCATTTCGAAATCACTTTCAATTCAATTCCAATTCGAATTCATTTATATTCAAAATTTCAGATTTTGAAATCACTTTCGATATTCATTATAAAATGAATAAAATCGATATATATATCGTTCACGTCAAAATGGCGTCAATCTAATCAATACGGCTTCATATATTCCTATTTTCAAATATTCTATTTCAAAATTTTCTTTTTCAAAAATTTCTTTTTCAAATATTTCTTTTTCAAATATTTCTTTTTCAAATATTTCTTTTTCAAAACTGGAATGAGGCCCAATCAATTACCATATAAAATTAATTATATGGATTTTCATACAACACATGTATATAATAGCATTGAAAATAATCAACCATCAACCAAAGTGCACTACACTGTATAAGCATCAAATATAGATATTCAACGCTTATAACAGCCTGTCAATCAATCGATCGACATATTTAATCAATCAGGATGAGTGAACTTCAAATTTCATCCCAACACCCGTGTGGGGTTTCAAACAATCAAACACAGATTTTATTTGTGCAATTGGGCGATGTGTAAAATTTATCGACCCAATCAACGTCATTCAAATAGGTGTACATAAACAAACCGTCTGGTTTGTAAATGAATATTTATTTATTCACATTCACGTCAAAAATTATATTTTAACGATAAAACATTTTATTTCAACACATGAATTTCTATCTAGTTCATTTCTTCAATAAAATGATATTTTATTTTTCTAACATATTTTAGAAAATTTCGGCGGCATAACGGCACGATACTAGAAACGGGACGAGGCCTAGCCTTATCCCCGGTCTAGTGAAGGCCCACGCCATTCACACATCAATCAAAATCACCAAACAACCAAATTCAAATCAAATCATATAACTAAGCTATGCAACCAAACAAACAAGTCCATGGTCTGTGGACGATTGTGTCGGGTGCTACTAAACACCGTTTACATCCTAGTATATATATATAACTAGAAAAAGAATTTAGAGTGAGAAGTTCTCACATATAGCTATCCTAGCTCGACGGCTCTTCATTGATAGAAATCTTCATCGTTATCCCATCTTCGTCATCTTCGTTGCCCGTAGACACTATATATATAAAAATCACATTTTTATATATTGATGTATTTAAAATAAAAATCACATTTTTATTTATTCACTTTCAATTTAAAAGTCATATTTTTATAATCACTTCATATATTTAAAAATCGAATTTTTACTATGCTATTCAATATATAAAAAATCCCATTTCAAAAATATAGATTTCGCCTTTTCAAAATATAGATTTCGCCTTTTCAAAAATATAGATTTCATCATTATAAAAATCATCACTTTACTTCAACACATATAAAATAAAAATCAGATTTTTATTTCGCTACATATACAAAGATGATATTTTTAATTCTCTACATAAACAAAAATCATATCTCTACTACTTCTACTTAATAAAGATCATTTTTTTAATACTTTAAAAATATAAAAATCATATTTTTATTACTTTAAAAATATAAAAAATCATATTTTGATTATCTTCCTTATATAAAAATTATATTTTACTTCACTACTCCTCTCAAAATATCGTCTTTTATGTTTTAAAAATATCGTCTTTTAGGTTTTAAAAATATCGTCTTTTATGTTTTAAAAATATCGTCTTTTAGGTTTTAAAAAATCAAATCTTTTAGGTTTTAAAAATCAAATCTTTTAGGTTTTAAAAATCAAATCTTTGAAAAATAACTAATAAAGGAAATAGAGTATATAGATAAAAACAAAATTAACATAAAAAAAAACTTACAGTGTTCGATAAGGGGAGGGAAAGGTGCGCTCGAGTTCAGGAGGGGGCTGCGGTGCCTGGCGTCGGTCGTGGGGGCCACAGGGGGTCGGGCTCGCGTGGAGAGGGCGGCAACGTGGGTGGCTCGCGATGGATGGGGTTCGGCGGTGCTCGGTGGTTCGACGAGGAGAGGGGCGCGGGGTTCTGTGGCTCGCGATGGAGGAGGAAGGAGGAAGAAGGGGCGGATGCGAGAGAGGGGAAGAAGAGGAAGAGGCGGGTGGTGGCACGGCGTGAAGGGGGGCGACGGGCCTGAGATCGGGGGTTTTTCTTTTTCTTTTTTCTTTTTATTTACTTCTGAAATGAATTTGGACGGGGGGGGGGGGGGGGTATAAAGGAAAGAATTTTAATTTTATTATTTTATTTAATTATTTTAATTTCTAAAAAGGTTGACTTTTACATACGACCTCTAAACGAGGCCCACCGCCTGTCGTCCATAGCGTTTTACCCCCATTCCGAGCACAATGGGATATGTATCGCATGCTGATTTGATCGTTTCGATCAGTTTCCTTTGAATTTACATTTAAATCACTATATTGAATTTTAAACGTACATTTCAATTTACCGGGGTCACATACTAACTAGAAAAATTCCAGAAAAATATTTTCTAGCTTCGTATTGACGATACGGTCCTAACAAAACTAGTTTCGTCGAATTCTGTGGCCGTTACAAAAATGGCCATTTTCCAGTCGATTAAAATCAACTGAAACTGGTCAAACGCGTTTTCCTTTGCCACGCTCACATATTGATTCGAAAAATTATGAAATTTGAAACCTAGCAATAATTTGACATCCCGGACCCAACAAAACTGGTTTCGTCGAAATCCGAGGTCGTTTGCAAAATGGCTATTTTTAAGGGCCTGAATTCCATAGCGACTATTCAGAATTTTCAACTGGGCATATCTTTTGATTCCCGATATGAAATCTTGATTATTCGGATTCGTTGGAAAGATAGTCACAATTAGATCCTATCATTTTTGGTTTCACTAAAATCCGGATTGTTTTGCACCCGGTACATTCAATTGAAGTTTGAAATCGAATTATCGAACTACCGCGCCATTTTCAATTCTATTTATAATTATATATAAATATTTATATTCTAACGACGACGTATATAATATATACGTCGAATTATATTCAAAATAAATTTCTCGTCGATATTATTTAAAATAATCTATTTTAAATATTCAAAATTCGCTAAAATTGCCAAAATAAAAATTTCAAACTGGCTCGCATTTTACGGGTTGTTACAATCTCCCCCACTTAAAACTTTTCGTCCCCGAAAAGGAACAAAGTCGAAAATGGTTTGATTAATCAACTCTACGCTCGATCTGGCTTCCATTCTCCAACTTTTCAGTTTCTGAGAATTTTCTAAAATCTCAAAAATTTGGCTAACACCCTAAATTTTCGAAAAATTTCGCCATAACCTCCCCTGCACCGGGAGCATCGGGGAATTTCAAATAGCTTCCCCGGTCCTTCAGATCTCAAAAAGAAAAAGAAAAAGCCAAGCGGCTAGCCAATAGGCTCATAAAATCATCATCACCCAAACAAAACAGTAAATTATGTAGTAAACATGTACCTATTTGTGGGGCAAACAAATTTTATTCTCTGCTCTAGCCTCCTTGCTATGACCTGTTCAATGATATATATGTATATGCAAGCAAATGCGACCAATTTTCAATACAGTTCAATATTCGATCAAATTAGGCATAAACGGTTAAAATTACCAAACAAGTAAACAAACAACACAAACATCACTCAATTAGTGGATTAGAGTTTCAAATTCATACTTTTGATATATAGTCAAAAATCAGATTTTGATGCCAAATCACAACAATAGGCCCTATCTAATTTTGGTTCTCACACCAGTCAATAGGAGATATATAAATATCACACCTTCAACACTCGAACACTAATTCTGATGATGTAGCTACAATCATCAGAATCATCTTCGGGCGACTAGAGTGTAATTCTATATCTATCCAGTATATTAAAACTTTGAATATACGTTTGCAAGGCGTATATGCAAATTCTTTATATACTGAATTGTCCAAAATCAATATAAATAAATAATCAAATACGAATAGTTGATTTAAACTTTCAAAACAAAATTAGTTTTCATTTTAAAAATATACTCTTCACACTCGTTCTAGGATACTACTGATCCTATCTCTAACGAGTCATTCTAATTGGATATTACTAATCCAATATCTGATGAATTCTTTCGTAAGGTTCTAATGTGTCTTGTTCTCTAGCTTTGTAAACCAAAGCTCTGATACCACGTGTGACGAAAAGGAATTTCGCTCGGTCCGAACCAGTCGCTAAACCGACCCAGGCCGTTCGAAACGCCCTATCGTTTGAGAACAAGCCACAACAGAACGCATATAAAAGAACATTCCACTGTATATTACAACAATGCATCAGATTACAAGAATAAACAGAGTATGAATAAATATTACACAGAAATATCAGAGATTTAAATTACATTTAAATACATAGCAGCGGAAAATAATACAATACACAACTAGAAGAGATATACGGATACAAAGCTTTCCGGATATCATTCCAGCTGTAAACCAGGATCCTGTGAATATAAATCTGCAAAACCAAAACTACTAGCTGCCCGTGTCAAAATAGGGGCACCCAGAGTTTAGGTTAAAACAATAAACTCCAGGTCAGTCATGTGACTGGTGTGAGAACGAAAACAGTTATTATCTTTATTTTCAAAGTTAGGTAAATCAAGGGACCACGCCGTATAACACGGAACGGGTTTCCTCCCAAGAACACCAGTGCATAAACAACAGCGCAATGCTAAATAAAGAAAAATGAAGCTATTATAAGACCCAGTTCCCATCACACAATGCAACGCAAGCCGGAGGATAGGGTTTTTACCTTATAATAGCCAAGAATGCTTGATACGTTTAAAACAAATCTTTTGATACTATAATAAGTGTATAGTGTATAAAACAACTTCAAATCATAAGTATCAATCATAGGCGGCATGAATGCCCCATACCACTATGTCGCCATATATAGGTTATACAATCAAAATCGCAAAGTCACGTATTAGGAAGTTGGATTTCCATCTATGAACCGAGGCCAGGGATCGTCCTCTACCGATTCGAGACAATCTAGCCCATGTCTCCGGAGCAGCCGCAACTGCCCCTTGGAGCGACAGGGCCGGTCCACCGATGTGGATTATAGTGCCTGAACAATACGTTTCTCCGCCCTTTGGGGCGTAAACGAGCCAACGAATGACTCCATCGGACCCGGATCGTCCGATCAAACCGAGGCGCCTCGCAACAGCAACAACCACACAGGTGAAAAGTATATAAATGTCAGGGCTGGTAGGTCACTGACACCACCCTAGCTAGAAAGAAACGCATGCCCTCCCTGAGGTCCTCTCCCGTTTTTGGTTCACAACCGGGGTGCGAGGCTCGCGAATTCACGTTACACAAAGCTGTGCCACACAGGCTGTGCTTTGATCATCACCACAAGACTTTGCTTTTCAACAGAAGCCTCGATCAATTGCCACTTAGGCATGCCACACAGGCAATTCACTCTATGCGTTTGATATCCATCAATATATAACCCCTGAGCTCGTACGTCTCAGAGAAGGGCGTTAAGCAAGAGAATAAATTCTCTGCCGCCAAACAGATATATATTTAATAGAGATCAATCACACAGACTAAAATCCAATGTCAGACACACAGTCCATTTACAAGTCCGTTCTGGGTCTGAACGAAACCGGAGGCACCTAGTACCTCGCATATCCATCGATCTCCAAGTACGTCTGGACGATCACCAACTGTTTCCATCTTCTTGGGTGTACAGCCCAATCAAGATCATCAGTAATCACCCAAACGACGTGAAGACTTCTGGTCTTCGACCACCGTCTTCATCTTCGACACCACGTCGAATCAGTTGTTCAGAATGGGATAAACCAGGTCTTTCTGAATAACTCGCGTATATATTATAAAAGTGTTACACAAACACAACATACGCCTCATTCCAATTCAGAATATTCTTTTATTCAAATACTCCTATACTTTGGGAAAAGTTCCCATTAATTTTATCCAAGATAAATTCTTTAAATTTATTCTTTAATCACCTTTGAATATCAATTCAAACTAGTCGGGATTAGCGAACCACACCGAAGAAATCATTTATTTTATTTCCCAATCCCAACCTATTCATCCCATGAAGTAAAACTGGTTATACTTCATATCTATCACCACGGTGTTATCGGTAAATTCAATTACCATTTCACGTTCAAATCTAATTAAAGATTTAACTATCGCCTGGAGCAAAACTGGTGATACTCCATTTTCGATCATTTCAATCTAATTAAAGATTCATTAAAACTCCACTTAGTTTTAATCTTTAACTGGGTTAAAGAATCAGTGTCATTTAAAACACGGTTCACGATAAACCCAAAAATCAATACCAATTCAATTCCAACTAAATATCGTTTAATTGGTACACTTCATTAAATCTAAATAAAAAGATTTAATCTTTTCTCAACTGGGTTCAAGAACAATGTTAGTGAAGACACCATTCACGACAAACCCAAATCACATTTGATATTCAATACAAGGCTCTGAATAGAAAATATATCGGCTTATATTCAATATCAAATTCTACGACTAACAAATGTCGCATTGGAAATAACGATATAAATATATATCTTTCAAATTTCCATAACAACATCTGTATAATCGCGAATTCCAACATCGAAATATTCCGAAGACAATTTCGATTCAAATCCACTCCAATGCAATCATTGGAAATTTTGGTTATTTTTAAAACCCTTTTCAAATTCAATTTATTTACTTAAAAATAAATAGAATTATCATTCTAGTTCAAAACTAGCTCATTTCGATAAAAATCTATTTTTATCTTTTCAAACATGCAGTTTTTCATCCCAAATCTTCACAAATCATTTCTTATGATTTTACACAAATTATTACTATTTTTAATAATTTTATCAAGGCCCGTACAGTCGATTTCCATCAATGGCCATCGAACTGCACTTACAGCGACCTTTTTCAAATTTGATTTGGACATAATTCCAAATACAACCGTTAGATTTCAAATTTCTAACATTCGCTAGAAAGCTCTTTTCGATACGAACCCAACGGTTCCGGTTTTAGGAGAATCCGACGGTCGGATCTCCCGCAATGTCCGTTTGAAATAAATGGTCGAAATTCACGAACTACCGCGGCGCGGCGCGTTCTATTCAGGCCATTATATAATATATATAATATATATAATATATACTTCGTCGATTTCTATTTAAAACGAATTATTTAAATAGTTTTAAATTCGTTTCAAAAGCAATTTCAACTTCCTTTTCAATTCAAATCAAAATCGAATTCTTCTTTGTAAATTCGTTTTAAAATTCATTTCTATTCAATTCAAATTTCAATTCAATTCATTTCGAAATCACTTTCAATTCAATTCATTTCGAAATCACTTTCAATTCAATTCATTTCGAAATCACTTTCAATTCATTTCATTTCGAAATCGTTTTCAATTCAATTCATTTCGAAATCACTTTCAATTCAATTCATTTCGAAATCGTTTTCAATTCAATTCATTTCGAAATCACTTTCAATTCAATTCATTTCGAAATCACTTTCAATTCAATTCATTTCGAAATCACTTTCAATTCAATTCCAATTCGAATTCATTTATATTCAAAATTTCAGATTTTGAAATCACTTTCGATATTCATTATAAAATGAATAAAATCGATATATATATCGTTCACGTCAAAATGGCGTCAATCTAATCAATACGGCTTCATATATTCCTATTTTCAAATATTCTATTTCAAATATTTCTTTTTCAAATATTTCTTTTTCAAATATTTCTTTTTCAAATATTTCTTTTTCAAAACTGGAATGAGGCCCAAACAATTACCATATAAAATTAATTATATGGATTTTCATACAACACATGTATATAATAGCATTGAAAATAATCAACCATCAACCAAAGTGCACTGCACTGTATAAGCATCAAATATAGATATTCAACGCTTATAACAGCCTGTCAATCAATCGATCGACATATTTAATCAATCAGGATGAGTGAACTTCAAATTTCATCCCAACACCCGTGTGGGGTTTCAAACAATCAAACACAGATTTTATTTGTGCAATTGGGCGATGTGTAAAATTTATCGACCCAATCAACGTCATTCAAATAGGTGTACATAAACAAACCGTATGGTTTGTAAATGAATATTTATTTATTCACATTCACGTCAAAAATTATATTTTAACGATAAAACATTTTGTTTCAACACATGAATTTCTATTCAGTTCATTTCTTCAATAAAATGATATTTTATTTTTCTAACATATTTTAGAAAATTTCGGCGGCATAACGGCACGATACTAGAAACGGGACGAGGCCTAGCCTTATCCCCGGTCTAGTGAAGGCCCACGCCATTCACACATCAATCAAAATCACCAAACAACCAAATTCAAATCAAATCATATAACTAAGCTATGCAACCAAACAAACAAGTCCATGGTCTGTGGACGATTGTGTCGGGTGCTACTAAACACCGTCTACATCCTAGTATATATATATAACTAGAAAAAGAATTTAGAGTGAGAAGTTCTCACATATAGCTATCCTAGCTCGACGGCTCTTCATTGATAGAAATCTTCATCGTTATCCCATCTTCGTCATCTTCGTTGCCCGTAGACACTATATATATAAAAATCACATTTTTATATATTGATGTATTTAAAATAAAAATCACATTTTTATTTATTCACTTTCAATTTAAAAGTCATATTTTTATAATCACTTCATATATTTAAAAATCGAATTTTTACTATGCTATTCAATATATAAAAAATCCCATTTCAAAAATATAGATTTCGCCTTTTCAAAATATAGATTTCGCCTTTTCAAAAATATAGATTTCATCATTATAAAAATCATCACTTTACTTCAACACATATAAAATAAAAATCAGATTTTTATTTCGCTACATATACAAAGATGATATTTTTAATTCTCTACATAAACAAAAATCATATCTCTACTACTTCTACTTAATAAAGATCATTTTTTTAATACTTTAAAAATATAAAAATCATATTTTTATTACTTTAAAAATATAAAAAATCATATTTTGATTATCTTCCTTATATAAAAATTATATTTTTACTTCACTACTCCTCTCAAAATATCGTCTTTTATGTTTTAAAAATATCGTCTTTTAGGTTTTAAAAATATCGTCTTTTATGTTTTAAAAATATCGTCTTTTAGGTTTTAAAAAATCAAATCTTTTAGGTTTTAAAAATCAAATCTTTTAGGTTTTAAAAATCAAATCTTTGAAAAATAACTAATAAAGGAAATAGAGTATATAGATAAAAACAAAATTAACATAAAAAAAAAACTTACAGTGTTCGATAAGGGGAGGGAAAGGTGCGCTCGAGTTCAGGAGGGGGCTGCGGTGCCTGGCGTCGGTCGTGGGGGCCACAGGGGGTCGGGCTCGCGTGGAGAGGGCGGCGACGTGGGTGGCTCGCGATGGATGGGGTTCGGCGGTGCTCGGTGGTTCGACGAGGAGAGGGGCGCGGGGTTCTGTGGCTCGCGATGGAGGAGGAAGGAGGAAGAAGGGGCGGATGCGAGAGAGGGGAAGAAGAGGAAGAGGCGGGTGGTGGCACGGCGTGAAGGGGGGCGACGGGCCTGAGATCGGGGTTTTTTTTTTTTTTACTTCTGAAATGAATTTGGACGGGGGGGGGGGGGTATAAAGGAAAGAATTTTAATTTTATTTAATTATTTTAATTTCTAAAAAGGTTGACTTTTACATACGACCTCTAAACGAGGCCCACCGCCTGTCGTCCATAGCGTTTTACCCCCATTCCGAGCACAATGGGATATGTATCGCATGCTGATTTGATCGTTTCGATTAGTTTCCTTTGAATTTACATTTAAATCACTATATTGAATTTTAAACGTACATTTCAATTTACCGGGGTCACATACTAACTAGAAAAATTCCAGAAAAATATTTTCTAGCTTCGTATTGACGATACGGTCCTAACAAAACTAGTTTCGTCGAATTCTGAGGCCGTTACAAAAATGGCCATTTTCCAGTCGATTAAAATCAACTAAAACTGGTCAAACGCGTTTTCCTTTGCCACGCTCACATATTGATTCGAAAAATTATGAAATTTGAAACCTAGCAATAATTTGACATCCCGGACCCAACAAAACTGGTTTCGTCGAAATCCGAGGTCGTTTGCAAAATGGCTATTTTTAAGGGCCTGAATTCCATAGCGACTATTCAGAATTTTCAACTGGGCATATCTTTTGATTCCCGATATGAAATCTTGATTATTCGGATTCGTTGGAAAGATAGTCACAATTAGATCCTATCATTTTTGGTTTCACTAAAATCCGGATTGTTTTGCACCCGGTACATTCAATTGAAGTTTGAAATCGAATTATCGAACTACCGCGCCATTTTCAATTCTATTTATAATTATATATAAATATTTATATTCTAACGACGACGTATATAATATATACGTCGAATTATATTCAAAATAAATTTCTCGTCGATATTATTTAAAATAATCTATTTTAAATATTCAAAATTCGCTAAAATTGCCAAAATAAAAATTTCAAACTGGCTCGCATTTTACGGGTTGTTACACATTCCTTAGTTAAAAATGAAGTCAATCAAGTTGGAGAAATACTACCTCTCAGACCTTAACTGAACAACGTTTATAACCTTGAAATAGACAAAGTTCACCTTATATTTCTTTAACAACTTCCTTACTTAACCTTTCTTTCGAGTAACGATATTCGATTAACTCTTTTCAATTAACTCTATTCGATTAACTCCTTTGGATTAACTCTATTCACTTAACTCCTGTCGAATAAACTATATTTAATAACTCCTCTAACTCTATTCGAATAAACTATATTCGATTTATTCCTTTAACTCCATTTAACTCTATTCGAATAACTAAATTCGATTAACTCCTTTTTAACTCTTCTTGGAATAACTAATATTCGATAACTCCTTTTACTTTATTCGAATTACTAATATTTAATTAACTTAATTGATTCTATTCGAATATACTATATTCGATTAACTCCTTTATTTTAACTCTATTCGATTAGTTCTAACTGGTTAACTCTTATTCGAATAACAAATATTCGATTTAACTCTATTCAGCTAACTCGACTCGATTAACCCCTTTTCGAATAACATATTCGATTTACTAACCTTCGAATACCTTATTCGATTTACTCCATTCAAATACCATATTCTGTTTAACTTTATTCGATTAACTCCTTTTCGAATAAACTATTCATTTGTAAAGATTTACTTTTAGTAACGGATCTTCACTTTACAAATGATTTCCATTTTAGTAACGTTTTCCTTTTTATAACATCCTATTCGGTTGTAAACAAATTTCCTTTTTATAACTCTATTTGTTTTCTAAATATTTCCTTTTTATAAAATCTCCTTTGATTGTTATAAATATTATCTCTTTTATAAAATCCTTTGATTTTATAAATAATCTATTTTCAATATTAATTTGGAAAATTCCCTTTCACCATTCCGGTATGTTATGGTATTTAACACATCAAATAACGATGACCAATATCGTTCAAACACATATAATCGACAACATATTATATATCACATCATATATTACAATATATGAATCACAATAAAATAAATATTGAGGAATCCAGTTGGATTCCTCCAACCTGTTTCCCTGCATCCACAGATGTTATACAATATAAAATCAACATCACTTTTGGTTCCATATGATACATTCTGTTAAACAGAATCAATATAGACATTCAACTAACTGACTAGCAGTTCAATTAAACAATCAACACACAATCAATCAGCCAATATTTAACAGTTCTAAAAATACAACATGAAATTATAAACTGTTCAGAGATAGTGAGATTTACTCACATTGGACGATCATCGTTAATAACGATAACCATCGCTTGATTCAGACGGACAATTTATTTGGCCATAAATTGTAACGAGCCCCGATGGACTTCCAGTCAGTTCCATAACGTAGCTTTCGTCCATACGATCTCAACGCGAATAGTTTCGTTGAATTTCGTTTTCGTATGACAAAGTTATGTCAAGTTAAAGTTAACATACTCTTTAACTAAATTAAAACATGATTTAATTTATAAATAGGCTTAACTTTTGACCTTGGGCCCAACACCTCCCTTAAAGCCCAATACCATGTTTTAAACCACCAGGCCCATACAAGCTTTCTTCCACAAAGTATCGGCCGAGCTCCAGTAAGCCATTACCATGTTTTCAAACCTCCACCGTGACTCCTTCTCTCAACAGAATTCAAAACAGAAGAAACCATCGGCCTCCTCATTGATTTCCGCACCACCCCATACCCATACATCTCCACTCGAGCTCTCCCTTTTCCGTCCGTCGCCGGTCCTAGTTCAGGCATCCGCGAACAAAACTCCACCAAGTTCATCAAAATTCCACCATCCCGATGTTAATTCCACTCCTGAACCCAAATCAAATATCAAAAACACACATTGATGCTTCTATTTGCTAAAATCGTTAGCCCTAGGTTTCGCTGCAAAACTCCCAGCGAGTATAGACGACGTCGAGCTTAGTAAAAATGGTGCCATACTGTAGAGAACCTCTCCAGCATCTCAGATATATGTATATAACAAATTTATAGATTTGTATTTTGTAACGGCAAGGAATTTCGCTCGATCTGAATCAGTCGTTAAACCGATCTAGACCGTTCGGAACCCATGATCGTTTTGAGAACAGGACAATTCAGAACGCAAACGGAAGAACATTTCATTGTTATTACAACAATTCCATCAGATACAAGAATATGCAATATAAATGAATAAATTACATTCAACAAATATCAGAGATTACAATAAATTACATAGCAGCGGAAAAATATACAAAACACAACTGAAAGTGATACACGGATACAGAGCTTTCCGAGCATCGTTCCAAATGTTAATCAGGATCCTGTGAACATAAATCTGCAAAACCAAAACTACTAGCTGCCCGTGTCGAAAATAGGGGCACCCAGAGTTTAGGTTAAAACAATAAACTCCAGGTCAGTCATGTGACTGGTGTGAGAACTAAAACAGTTATTAAAAACTTTACTTTAAAAGAGAGTGATTCAAGGGACCACGCCGTATAACACGGAACGGGTTTCCTCCCAAGAATACCAGTGCATATAACAAAACAGCGCAATGCTTTTTGGAAAAATGAAGCTATTATAAGACCCAGGTCCCATCACACAATGCAACGCAAGCCGGAGGATAGGGTTTTCCCTTATAATAGCCAAACATGCTTGGTACGTTTAAAAACAAATCAATTGATTCTATTATAAGTGTATAGTGTCAAAACAATTTCAATCATAAATATCAATCATAGGCGGCATGGGTACCATATATCATGTCGCCATACTAGTTCTACAATTAAAACCGCAATATCACGTAGTGGAAATTGGATTTCCGTCATGAGTCGAGGCAAGGGGCAAGCTCCTCTCCGCGTTCGAGACACTCTAGGAAATGTCCCAGGACCCCACTCTGATCCTTGGAATCGGCTGGGCCGGTCCTCTCTTACTTTTGAGGATTAGTTATTCCTGAACACACGTTTCCCGGTCCTTACAGACCTATATCCGAGGCGCCTCGCATTCCAACAACCACACAGGTGAAAAGTATATAAATGTCAGGGCTGGTAGGTCACTGACACCACCCTAGCTAGAAAGAAACGTCGTGCTCTCCCAGCGGTCCGTCTCCCGTTTTTGACTGATACCAAGGTGTGAGGCTCGCGAATTCACGTTATACACAAAGCTACGCCACACAGGCCGTGCTTTGATCATCAACCACAAGACTTTGCTTTTCAACAGAAGCCTTGATCAATTGCCACTTACGTGTGCCACACTGGCAATTCACTCCATGCGACTGATGTCCATCGATATATAACCTCTGAGCTCGTACGTCTCAGAGAAGGGCGTTAAGCAAGAGAATAAATTCTCCGCCGCCAAACAGATGTATATTTAATAGAGATCAATCAACGCAGAATAAAATCCAATGTCAGACACACAATCCATTTACAAGTTCATTCTGGGTCTGAACGAAACCGGAGGCACGTTCCTCGCATATCCATCCATCTCCAAGTACATCTGGACGATCACCAACTGTTTCCCTCATCTTGGGTGTACAGCCCAATCAAGATCATCAGTAATCACCCAAACGATGTGAAGACTTCCGGTCTTCAACCACCGTCTTCATCTTCGACATCTCGTCGAATCGGTTATTCAGAATGGGTATAACCCGGCCTTTCTGAATAACCCACGTATATAATGAACATATGTTACACAAACACAACGAATGCCTCATTCCAATTCAGAATATTCTTTTATTCACAAATTCACATACTTAGGGAAAGGTTCCCATTAATTTTATCCAAGATAAATTCTTCAAAATTTATTCTTTAATCCTCCTCTGGATATCATTTCAAACTAGTCGGGATTAGCGAGCCGCACCGAAGTAATTATTTATTTTATTTCCCAATCCCAACCTATATATCCCATGGAGAAAAACTGGTAATACTCCATATCTAACACCACGGTGTTATCGGTAAAATTAATTACCATTTCACGTTCAAATCTAATTAAAGATTTAACTATCGCTTTGGAGCAAAACTGGTGGTACTCCATTCTCGATCACCTTTCAGATTTGATAATTTAAATTATCAATTCACCTTTTAATCTAATTAAAGATTCATTAAATCTCCACTTAGTTTCAATCTCTTCAAAAATCAATATCCTTCCTTTAACTGGGTTAAAGAACCAATGTCATCTAAAACACGATTCACGATAAACCCAAATCACATTTGATATTAAATACAAGGCTCTGAATAGAAAATATACCGGCTTATATTCAATATCAAATTCTGAAAGTAACAAATATCGTATTGGAAATAACGATATAAAATATATCTTTCAAATTCCCATAACAATATCTGTATAGTCACGAAATCCAACATCGAAATATTCCGAAGATAATTTCGATTCAACTCCCGTCCAATCCAGGTATTGTGAATATTGATTATTTTTAAAATCACTTTCAAATTCAATTTATTTATTTCAAAAATAAATTAATTTTAATTCTAGTTCAAAACTAGTTCATTTCGATAAAAATCTATTTTTATCTTTTCAAATATGGACTTTTTCAGCCCAATTTTTCCCAAATCATTTCTTATGATTTTACACAAATTATAGATATTTTTAATAATTTTATCAAGGCAAGTACAGTCGATTTCCATCAACGACCATCGAACTACACTTACAACGACCTTTTTCAAATTTGATTTGGACATAATTCCAAATCCAACCATTAGATTTCAAATTTCTAATATTCATTGGAAAGCTCTTTTCGATACGAACCCAACGGTTCCGGTTTTAGGAGAATCCGACGGTCGGATCTCCCGCAACGTCCATTCGAAGTCAATGGTCGAAATTCACGAACTGCCGCGGCGCGACATGTTCTATTCAGGCCATTATATATATATATATTATATATTATATATATTATATATTTCGTCGATTTCCTTTTTAAAACGTATTTTAAAAATCGTTCTAAATTCGTTTCAAAAACAATTTCAACTTCATCTTCAATTTCAAATCGATTTGATTTCAATTAAATTCGAATTCCTTTCTATTTTATTTAGTTCGAATTCAAATTCATTTCAATTCAATTCAAATTCTAATTCATTTCAATTCAATTCAATTTGATTTTACCTTCTATTTAATTCAATTCGAATTCATTTCAAATTGATTTCAATTCAATTTCAGTTCGTTTTAAATTTCATTCAAAACGATTCCAACTCGTTTTTAACTCGATATCAATTTAATTCAATTTGAATTCATTTCTATTCAATTCGAATTCAAATTCACTTTCTATTCAATTTGAATGCAAATTCACTTTCTATTCAATTCGAATCGAATTCATTTTCTATTCGATTCGAATTCAATTCAATTCGATCCAATAAAATTTCAATTTGAATTTTAATCTAATTTAATTTGAATTTCATTTCAAAATATTAAATTTTGAAATCACTTTTCAATATTCATTATAAAACGAATAAAATCGATATAAATATCGTTCACGTCAAAATAGCGCAACTCTAATCAACACGGCTTTATATTTTTCAAAAACTTCTTTATTCTATTGAACAAATGAATATTTATTCTATTCAACACATGAATCTATATTTCTTCTATTCAACACATGAATCTGTATTTCTTTCAACACACGACTATTTTTGTTATGTAAAATATTTTATAAAATTATGGTATCTATCATTTGATTTTTAATTAGACTCCACCGTGAAGTAGTTCTAATTTTAAATATGATAAAGATGTAAATTTCATTGTATAAAATATTTCACTCAACACATGAATAGTTTCAACACATGAATTTTTCTTTATAATATTCGTTATTTTCCCGATTGGAATGAGGCCCAATCAATCACCATATAACGTTATTTATATGGATCCCATACAACACATGTATATAATAGCACCGATAAACAATAAACCATCATCTAAAGTGCACCACACAACTGCATAAGCATCAAATATAAATAATCAACGCTTACACAGTCTATCGACCAATCGATCGACATACAATTAAATAATTGGGATTAGTGTACGCCAAATATCATCCCAACACCCATATGGGGTATCAAATCAACAAACACATATTTTTATTCGTGCAGTTGGGCGATGTGTAAAATTTATCGACCCAATCAATATCAGTCAAATCAGTGTATATAAACAAATCAGCCGATTTGTTTATAAATATTTATTTATTCACTTTCACGTTAAAAATTATATTTTTAACGATAATTAATTTATTTCAACACATGAATATATTTCATTATCTATTTCACATCAACTTCACAAACAAATTTCACAATACATCAATCAAACAAACAAGCAATCCATGGTCTGTGGATGACGGGTGTCGGGTGCTGCTAAGCACCGTCTGCATCCTAGTATATATATATATATATATATATATATATATATATATATATAACTAGAAAAAGAAATTTAGAGTGAGAAATTCTCACCGATAGCTAATCCAATCATCTCGACTCTTCTTAAGTAAAAATCTTCGTCGTTCTCGCCTTTCGCCACTTTCGTCGCCCGTAGTCACTATTTATATAAAAATCGAATTTTTACTTTGCTATTCAATATATAAAAATCGAATTTTTACTTCGCTATTCAATATATAAAAATCGAATTTTTACTTCGCTATTAAATATATAAAAATCGAATTTTTACAACGCTACTATATAGATAAAAATTCTATTTTTACAACACTACTATATAGGTAAAAATTCTATTTTTATATCGATGTTCATATAATAAAGATTATATTTTTACCCTTCACATATGCTAAAAATCATATTTTTATCACGTTATTCTTCATAAAAAGATTTCGCCTTTTCAAATATAAAGATTATATTTTTAGCCTTTCTAAAATGTAAAAATTATATTTTTAAACTTCACATATAATAAAAATCATATTTTTATTATGTTATTCATATAAAAATCCCGTCTTTGTTGTTATAAAAATCTCAACATTCACTAATTAAAAATCTAACTTTAATCGTTATAAAAATATAAATTTTATCTTCACAAAAATCCTCATTTTCCCTAAACAAAAATCTAAACTTCCTCTAAGGGCAAAATCATATTTTTCTAATCATAAAAATCACATTTTTATTAATATAAAAACCTAATCTTTTCTATTTTAAAAAAATCTTTTCTATTTAAAAATCTAATCTTTTCTATTTAAAAATCTCAATTTTCCTCGTTTAAAAATCTGAATTAATTTCAGTTTAAAAACATGTCAATACTTAATAATAAATAAACTAATGGAAATAGAAAAGGGAAGAGGGGAACTCACTGTTTTTCGTCGAAAGAGGAGGTGGTGGTAAGGGGGGAGGCGCGCAGGGCCAGATTGGGTCGGAGTTAGAGTTCCAGGGGCGACGGCGGCGGAATGGGGTGCGGTGGGAGGCGGCGCGGTGGGCTGAAATCGAAGGGGAGAAGAAGATGAAGAGAGCGCGTGAGAGAGGGAAGCGGTGGTGCGCCTACCACCAGCGGCGGCAGCGGCGAGCCCCCCTACGATCGTCGATCGCGATCTGCTCCCTTTCCTTTTTTTTCCTTCTGAACTAATGAAAAACGAGAAAGGGGGGCCAGAACGAATAAAGGGAAGAATGATAGTTTTATTTTTTAATTATTTTATTTAATTATCTCCCAAAAAGCAACTTTTATTTTCGACCTCTAAACGAGGCCCACCGCCTGTCGTCCATAGCTAATTACCCCAATTCCAAACACAATGGGATATGTATCGTAGGTTGATTCGATCGTTTCGATCAGTTTTCGTCAAAATCAACATATAACTCTATATATTGAATTTGAACGCGCATTTCGATTTACTGGGGTCACATACTAACTCGAAAGATTCCAGAAAAATATTTTCTAGCTTCGTATTGATGATACGGTCCTAACAAAACTAGTTTCGTCGATTTCTGAGACCGTTGGAAAAATGGCCATTTTCCAGTCGATTAAAATCAACTGAAATGGTCAAAACACGTTTTCCTTTGCCACGCTCACATATTGATTCGAAAAATTATGAAATTTGGAATCTATCCATAACTTGACATCACGGATCCAACAAAAGTTATTTCGTCGAAATCCGAGGTCGTTTGCAAAATTCCCATTTTTAAGGGCCTGAATTCCACAGCGACTATTCAAAATTTTCAACCGGACATATCTTTTGATTCCCGCTATGAAATTTCGATTTTTCGGATTCGTTGGAAAGATATTATCAATTAGATCCTATTATTTTTTGTTTCACTAAAATCCGGTTTGTTCTGCACCCGGTACATTCAATTGAAATTTGAAATCGAATTATCGGACTACCGCGCCATTTTCAATTCTATTTATAATTATATATAATTATTTATATTTGAACGACGACGTATATAATATAAACGTTCGATACTATTCAAAATAAATTTCTCGTCGATTTTATTTAAAATAATTCATTTTAAATGTTCAAAATTCGCTAAAATTGCCAAAATAAAAATTTTAAACTGGCCCAGATTTTCGGGTTGTTACATATTTGATTCTTTGTGATTTTCTTTTGATTTGTGGTGCTGCGCTTTTGGTTTGCTGAATATAAATTTTGTGGCGGCTCATGAGAAAATATATACAGGGTCGAATTTTGGTGTGTGGGTGCAAATGAGTAGGATGTGGCTCTTTAATGTTTACCCATCTCATTTAGATATTTTATTTTCGTTTATTTTTGCTTTTCTAAAAATTCATGCGATTACACACGATACCCAAAAATCACCGAACTGGTCAAACACCTTCAGTTCGACATTACGGTCCCAACGAAACTGGTTTCGTCGAATTCCGACTCCGTTTGCTCACACAGCATATTTTTAACTATCGAAATACTAACTGTTTTTCACTCTAAAAATCCATACGGCCACATACTGACTTCAAAAATCACGGAACTTAGAATCTAGCAATTTTTTTGATGTTGGGGATCCAACAAAATTAGTTTCGTCGAATTCCAACTTCGTTTGCAAAAGTGGCTATTTTTAAAGCTCTGAATGACCCATTTAAATATATAAATATATTTAAATATAATTAAATTTAATATAAATAAATTAATATTATCATATATATATATTCACAGTGGAATACCATACAGCTCTAGAATATTCCTATATGAATTTCTAACTTGATAGTTCAAATCCGGATCAACCCGATATTCGATTTATATTGAAATTCCTTTTTAAAATATAAATAATTCCTTTATAAATTATAAAGGAATTCCACATCGACTTTTCTAGAATTTGATTTGGACAAAAATCAAAATCTACACGACGAAATACGGATTTTTCTCTTCCACTAGAAAGATAAACTCCACCAGCTCCACCCGTTTCTTGTTTCACAGAAATCCGGCTTAAAACGAATCCTGTACATTCAGTTGAAGTTCAAATCGCCAAATTACGAACTGCAGCGCCATTTCAAGCTCAATTTTAATTATAATATAATTATACGTTCAAACTGTCGTTTATATAATATATTCGTTATTCAAATTCAATTCCAAGCTGAATTAAATATCACCGATGATCCAGTTCACACTATATCGCCATTTCAGCCAATTCTGATTATTTCATAATTAATTATTTATTATTTTAATTAAATATTCACCATTATTTAATTCCACGACCATTTAATTCCCTATATCACTATTTATATAATTAAATAAATTAATTATAATACCTCTGCAAATGCGGGTCATTACAATCTTCCCCACTTAAAATAATTTCGTCCTCGAAATTGCTAAAATGTAGAGAACGACCCTATCGACTGGTTAGAACATATTTGTTCACTTCTTAAATCTTCTGTTTCAACTGAACCAATTTAATTTCAATTAAATTATTAATTAATGCTTATCAACGAAAATTTCCAAAAATCCTGAAAATTTTCTAACGCCTTAACTCTTCGAAAAAAATTCGCCAGCACCTCCTTTGTACTGGTCAATCGGTCAAAACTCCCACTCTCCTCTCTGGGCCATCTCCAACCCAAAAGAAAATCAAACAGCCAAGCGGCTTGCCAATTCGGCTCATAAATCTTATATCCAATAGAAATATAAACTTGTACCTTTTGTTGGCTTATCAACTCGATCACTTCCATATGCTATCAACTCAGCATATATCAATGTTATCCCAATCAAATTCCAATCTGCTTTTATCCACAACACAACCATTCGCTTATATCCGAGCCAAATATGACTTCCACTCGAGTTTCTTCTCGATCCCTAACTCTTAACTTGATTGTCACATTACACTTCAAATTTGAATTTCACAATCCAATTTGTCTTGATATCATTCTAATTCAATCTCAGTTACCACTTTACTAGCTTTACGTTAATTCAAATTTGCTTTCACAAATTTCTGTTAAATTTGTTTTTAATTCAAACAGTCTTTCCCTAGGAGTTTTTAAACAGTTTACTCTTTTCAAAAATCAAATTTTCCTTTTGAACATGTCACTGAGCCCTTAATTAATATTCCATTAGTTAAATCACTTCTCTATTTCTTTATCAATATTTGTTAACCAAATATTTTCAATAACCATATTGGCCTTTTATGTTATTTGGAAAACATTTCCGAATATTGCCTTCCTTTATTTTCTAAACTTTAGAAAATATATGCTATTTATAATTGAAAAATATTCCAATTACTTATCTCTTTTCCGATCTTGTTTCTTTCTATACTTAGGAAATATCCTTTATTCTATTTCCAAGTTTACACTTATTTGGGTTAAAACGGATGTTGTGTAAAACATCGTTACGACAACCCAAATACTATATTCAACTAACTCTTATTCAACATTGATCTTCGAGCCTGAAATCTTACTATTTATTTGTTAATAATGAAATCAATCAAGTTGGGGCATATAACTACCTCTCAGACCTTGACTGAATAACATTTATAACGTCAAAACATATATGACTACTTACTCGAATAATCAATACCATACAACTACTTATTCACTTTTAAACACGTATACGCTTCCTCTTTCAATTCTTACTTGATTTTATTCTCAATCTTCCTTTTTTATTTTACTATTCTATTCCTAAGTTCGTTTCCTTATCGAATTCTATATTTATATCGATACATTGATTTCTAACTGTCAAATTATCTTAAAAATATTTTACTCCTTAAATTCCCAGAAAAAATCGCCATAACCTCCTTTGTACTAGGAGCATCGGGATATTTTAAATAGCCTCCCATGGCCCTCACACATCCAAAAGAAAAAGAAAAAGCCAAGCGGCTAGCCGATATGGCGCATAAAATCTCATATATGAATTAAATACATACCTTTTCGTCGAGCATTTTATTTATATACCTTCATACCTTAAACATACCAATCTCATGAATATTTATACCTGCCCAACTTATTTTAACTATACCTGATCATTTTAACTCAATTCGTTAATTAATTTGTTAATTAACTCTTTAGTCTACTTCACCTTTTATATTTGAACATGACATGTTCAAATATATTTTAACTTGCTTATTAACTAATTTGAATCCAAATTTCAAATTTAAGTTCTATATTTGATTTCAAATATCCATTTACAAATCCAATTCACCTTTCAAAGTTCACTTCAAATTCAAAACTCGATTAACTAATTCCCCTTCGACTTAGTTAATTCTGTTCGATTTCTATTCAAATTTTACATCACTTCTATTATTCAAATCTATTTCACTTCTATTATTCAAAATCTATATTATAAGTCCCATTTTGAATTTCTATATTCAAATTCTATATATTCAAATCCTATATTTGAATTCCATTTGAATTCAATATTCCATTTCCCATTTCAAATCTATTTGAATTCTATATTCAAATTCCATTTGAATTCTATATTCAAATTCCATTTGAGTTTCTAAATTCAAATTCTATATCACTTCCATTGAATTTCATATATTCAAACTCCCTTTGAATTTCTATATTCAAATTCCATTTCACTTTCGATATTCAAATCTATTTTCAAACTCCATTGAATTATATATTCCAATTCCCATTTCAACTCTATTTGAATTCTATATTCAAATTCTTATTTCAAATTCTATTTTTGAAACTCTATTTTCAAATTCCATTTCAATCTATTTGAATTCTATATTCAAACTCTATTTCAATTTCATTGAATTTCATATATTCAAACTCCCTTTGAATTTTTATATTCAATTCTATTTGAATTCTCTTTATTCAAACTCTATATTCGAATCTATTTGAATTCTCTTTATTCAAACTCTATTTCAATTTCATTGAATTTCATATATTCAAACTCCCTCTGAATTTCTATATTCAATTCTATTTGAATTCTCTTTATTCAAACTCTATATTCAAATCTATTTGAATTCTCTTTATTCAAACTCTATATTCAAATTTATTTTATAAATCCCATTTTGAAATTCAACACAACTTGTCTTTCCCAAAACAAATTCAAAACAGTATATCTGGTAGTAATTCGTCACTTACAACTCGAAAATGAATATTGATAATGCAGATGTCATCATCGGAATCTATATTCCAGCGATCGAAGTGAGTTCAATACTATAAAACCATTTCTAAACATTTCCACTTTGAAATTCATTTCAAAATATAATTCACACTGCTTGTAAAACAATTTAAAATCTCCCAGGATCTTAAAATTTCCTTATTTTTAATCCAAATCCATTTACAAACACTTATCCAATTTTCCAAAAGTTTAATTCAATTTCTGGTTTAAATTTCAGATTTAACTCATCTCATTTCACGTATTTCACTTATATGAATCCTGATTGGTTATTTACATTACTATTTAATTTATAATCTTACTCGATTATAATAACAACCAATATATCCATTATATTAAAATTTTGATATATATATCTTCTCTATATCAAGACATACCTTGGGTAACTTATTTTAATTTACCCTCTTTTCAAAACATACCATGACGGTTCATCGTATTCAAGTGTTTAGTAACTCCTACCGATACAGTGGATCAAACTGATCGACCAGAACTCATAAACGACTCAACCAATAAGTCTCCACAATATAAAACAATTTTTTTATATCAAATACAAATACGTTCACTCGTACATATACACTCAAACTCAATCTAGGGTATTACTAACCCTATCTCTACTGAGTCACACCACAGAGCCAAGGTAATTCACTTAACTTATGCTCTGATACCAATTGTAATGACCCGAAAATCCAGTCCAATTTGAGCTGACCAAAAATACAAGTCCAACCCCAAATTAAACTGAAAATCAGGAAATTAATAGAAAGAAAACAGAGGGTGAGAATAGATAAGATAGAAAATTAGAATAGAAGAAGAGGAAGAACACAACATCAGAGTAACACGAATCTCACAGCGGAACGAACAACATATAATAGATATAACATAACTGGAAATATACATATGTACTTGAATATACATCATTATCAAAGTACAACACTTACAACACAGCAGAAATAACTATAACTATATAATCCTGAAGCCTCCTGCTCCAAGCTCTTCCAGTATATCTGTAAATCCCGACTACTTGACTACCCGTACAAATTTAGTCACCCAAGAGTTTGGGGAAACAAACAAATAAACTCCGGGTCAGTCATGGGACTGGTGTGAGTAAAACAGTTTAAAAATAGTTTGAACAAGTAAACGATATCTCATAAGACCACGCCGTATAACGGAACGGGTTTTTCCCTTATGAGAATCCAAAATATCTTTATATCAAAAACCTTTTGATATTATAATAATGTCTATCAACCACAGTTTAATAATCATCTAGCAGAAACGCTTTCATCTCACGTTCTACATATATAGTATACAATCAAAACCGCAAGCACGTATTGGGTAATGGATTTCCAACTATGACAAGGTATGGAACCACCTTTCGCTAGTGTACCTCTAGAAAGGAATACACTGGGTTCAACAAGAACATCTTGCAACCCGACCACACATGACCGACCACTCATTTCGCTTGAGTGTATCGAATATATATCACCAACGGTTGGGATCAGCAACCGTTTCCCGAATGGGACAGTATCGATAATAGATTTTTAGAAATAAATGAAACTCTAGATCAGGTGATTATACACCCTACTTCGGAGCGACCGACTTAGCCATGCTACCTGCCCGATTTCTGTCATTTACCAGTTGATGAGGCTAGAAGCTACGCTTTATCATCACATCAGATTCAATTCGAATGCCACATTGTCAGATCCATCGAAAATCACTAATTGACGTCTACAACAGTACATTATGTGTTAGCTAAAGAAGTTTCCTTCTCCGCTTCCACTCTTGGTACGGTTGAAGAAATCAATGTACGTGACCTTTCTGGAAATACTCTGTCAGACATTCATCCATACAAGTCACCCAGGAACAGGATGAACTGAAGGCACTATTCATTATATCAATCTTAAGCACTGTTATCTAAGATTTGTACAATAGCCCTTGCACTTTACTCCGTCTTTAATTATCTTTGGCATATATGATTCGCAACGCTTATGCCAATACAGAGTGGTTCTTTGGATAATAGTCCAACCGGTCTCTCCATATTAACGATGTTAAAATGGTCAAAACTTCGATAGTCTGTGATTTATCTATCGAATAAAAACAAGTGCGCAAACAACGATATTATTTCCAGATGGAAATTCTATCAATCAAACATCATTTAACATTTATCTCCTTAGTTCATTTTTCATCCCCTGTTTTCCATATATTCAACATTTCTTATTTTCTAAATTTAGAAAATATATGTTATTACCCTTGGAAAACATTTCCATTTCTTGTTTTCTATATCAGAAAACATTTCTGGTTCTTATTTGGAAAACATTTCCAAAACTCCTTCATTGGACTTAGACAGATGTTTAAACAAAACATCGCGATGCCAACTCACACCATTTCGCTTATTTACTAAATTCCTTTAACCCACCTTCACTATCGAACCTTTACCATTCCTTAGTTAAAAATGAAGTCAATCAAGTTGGAGTAATACTACCTCTCAGACCTTAACTGAACAGCGTTTCTAACCTTGAAATAGAAAAAGTTCACCTTATATTTCTTTAACAACTTCCTTACTTAACCTTTCTTTCGAGTAACTATATTCGATTAACTCTTTTCAATTAACTCTATTCGATTAACTCCTTTGGATTAACTCTATTCACTTAACTCCTGTCGAATAAACTATATTTGATAACTCCTCTAACTCTATTCGAATAAACTATATTCGATTAACTCCTCTAGTTCCATTCAAATAAACTATATTCGATTTATTCCTTCAACTCCATTTAACTCTATTCGACTAACTAAATTTGATTAACTCCTTTTTAACTCTTCTTTGAATAACTAATATTCGATAACTCCTTTTACTTTATTCGAATTACTAATATTCGATTAACTCAAGTGATTCTATTCGAATAAACTATATTCGATTAACTCCTTTATTTTAACTCTATTCGATTAATTCTAACTGGTTAACTATTATTCGAATAACAAATATTCGAATTAACTCTATTCAGCTAACTCGACTCGATTAACCCCTTTTCGAATAACATATTCGATTTACTAACCTTCGAATACCTTATTCGATTTACTCCATTCAAATACCATATTTGATTTAACTCTATTCGAATAAGTAAATTCGATTAACTCCTTTTCAAATAAACTATTCATTTGTAAAGATTTACTTTTAGTAACGGATCTTCACTTTACAAATGATTTCCATTTTAGTAAAGTTATCCTTTTTATAACATCCTATTCGGTTATAAACAAATTTCCTTTTTATAACTCTATTTGTTTTCTAAATATTTCCTTTTTATAAAATCTCCTTTGATTGATATAAATATTATCTCTTTTATAAAATCCTTCGATTTTATAAATAATCTATTTTCAATATTCATTTTGAAAATTCCTTTCACCATTCTAGTATGTTATGGTATTTAAGACATCAAATAACGATGACCAATATCGTTCAAACACATATAATCGACAACATATTATATATCACATCATATATTACAATATATGAATCACAGTAAAATAAATGTTGAGGAATCCAGTTGGATTCCTCCAACCTGTTTCCCTGCATCCACAGATGTTATACAATATAAAATCAACATCACTTTCAGTTCCATATGATATATTCTGTTAAACAGAATCAATATAGGAATTCAACTAACTGACTAGCAGTTCAATCAAACGATCAACACACAGTCAATCAGCCAATATTTAACAGTTCTAAAAATACAACATGAAATTATAAACTGTTCAGAGATAGTGAGATTTACTCACATTGTACGATCATCGTTAATAACGATAACCATCGCTTGATTTAGACGGACAATTTATTTGGCCATAAATTGTAACGAGCCCCAATGGACTTCCAGTCAGTTCCATGACGTAGCTTTCGTCCATACGATCTCAACGCGAACAGTTTCACAGAATTTCGTTTTCGTATGACAAAGTTATGTCAAGTTAAATTTAACATACTCTTTAATTAAATTAAAACATGATTTAATTTATAAATAGGCTTAACTTTTGACCTTGGGCCCAACACCACCCTTAAAGCCAAATACCATGTTTTAAACCACCAGGCCCGTACAAGCTTTCTTCCACAAAGTATCGGCCGACCTCCAGTAAGCCATTACCATGTTTTCAAACCTCCACCGTGACTCCTTCTCTCAACCGAATTCAAAACAGAAGAAACCATTGGCCTCCTCATTGATTTCTGCACCGTCCCTTACCTATACATCTCCACTCGAGCTCTCCCTTTTCCGTCCGTCGCCGGTCCTAGTTCAGGCATCCCCGAACAAAACTCCACCGAGTTCATCAAAATTCCACCATCCCGATGTTAATTCCACTCCTGAACCCAAATCAAATATCAAAAGCACACATTGATGCTTCTATTTTCTGAAATCGTCAGCCCTAGGTTTCGTTGCAAAACTCCCAACGAGTATAGATGACGTCGAGCTTAGTAAAAATGGTGCCATACTGTAGAGAACCTCTCCAGCATCTCAGATATACATATATAACAAATTTATAGATTTGTATTTGATTCTTTGTGATTTTCTTTTGATTTGTGGTGCTGCGTTTTTGGTTTGCTGAATAGAAATTTTGTGGCGGCTCATGAGAAAATATATACATGGTCGAATTTTGGTGTGTGGCTGCAAATGAGTAGGATGTGGCTCTTTAATGTTTACCCATCCCATTTAGATATTCTATTTTCATTTATTTTTGCTTTTCTAAAAATTCGTGCGATTACACACGATACCCAAAAATCACCGAACTGGACATACACCTTCAGTTCGACATTACGGTCCCAACGAAACTGGTTTCGTCGAATTCCGACTCTGTTTGCTCAAACAGCGTATTTTTAACTATCGAAATATTGATTGTTTTTCAATCTAAAAATCCGTACGGCCACATACTGACTTCAAAAATCACGGAACTTAGAATCTAGCAATTTTTTTGATGTTGCGGATCAAACAAAATTAGTTTCGTCGAATTCCAACTTCATTTGCAAAAGTGGCTATTTTTAAAGCTCTGAATGACCCATTTAAATATATAAATATATTTAAATATAATTAAATTTAATATAAATAAATTAATATTAACGTATATATATTCACAGTGGAATACCAAACAGCTCTAGAATATTCCTATATGAATTTCTAACTTGATATTTCAAATCCGGATCAACCCGATATTCGATTTATATTGAAATTCCTTTTTATAATATAAATAATTCCTTTATAAATTATAAAGGAATTCCACAACGACTTTTCGAGAATTTGATTTGGACATAAATCAAAATCTACACGACGAAATCCGAAATTTTCTCTTCCATCAGAAAGATATACTCCACCAACTCCACACGTTTCTTGTTTCACAGAAATCCGGCTTAGAACGAATCCTGTACATTCAGTTGAAGTTCAAATCGCCAAATTACGAACTGCAGCGCCATTTCAAGCTCGATTTTAATTATAATATAATTATTCGTTCAAACTATTGTTTATATAGTATATTCGTTATTCAAATTCAATTCCATGCTGAATTAAATATCACCGATGATCCAGCTCACACTATATCGCCAATTCTGATTATTTCAGAATAAAATATATATTATTAAATTTATTATTTTAATTAAATATTCATCATTATTTAATTCCACGACCATTTAATTCCCTATATCACTATTTATATAATTGAATAAATTAATTATAATACCTCTGCAAATGCGGGTCATTACAATAGACATAAACAAAAAGGGATCAAATTCTAGTTTTTGCCACAAACTTGCAAGTGCCATCGTCTTCATATACAATTGTTCAATAGGCTTCCATCAATCAATTTAGGCTACAAATATCAATACACAAGTCATGACAGAATCATTACAATACACAGAATTTATATCGTTATCATACAATAACATAATTCTATTTTCATTTACATTGAATGACGTCACAGTTTTTATTCATATTCTGAAAGGTCACTATATTTACAACGAATGCAGAATCTTGAATTCTGGATTCTGAATTCTGAAATTGAGATGCGCTCCTTTGGGTAGATTAACGTTGTGTTGATTAATTTGATTAATCTTTAGTCTTCTTCTTAATTTGATTCATCTCAAAGCTCCTCTCTCTTGACGGCTACGCTCAATTCCTTCCTGGCAGCATGACGACTCCCATCTTATTTTTTTTGTGTGAATTTTTAGTTGAGACTTAGGGTGTATTTATAGATTTTTAAATTGTTTTGAGCTGTCAGACGAAGACAGGAGGAATCTAGACCATACAAAGTTCAAAGAGCCAATCAAGAGGTGACATGTCAGCCATAATGACACACCGAGCCACAGAAATTCGAGCTAGAGCCATACCCAGCCAGCCAGGTCGACCAGGTAGGTCGACTGGCAGGTCAACACCCAGGTCGACACTATGGTCGACCTGGGGTGAACAGGTCGACACCATGGTCGACCCTATGGTCGACCTGGTCCCTGGGCGGGAATTTTCCCACCCAGCCAAGCTTGAACCTGTTTTTCAAATTTCGAATTTTAATCCGAGTTGTTTGAATTTTAAATTTTATTCTGAAACTTCTGAAGGTCATAACTCCTTCATACAGAGTTTGATTCATGTAAACTCGGACCCTATCTCAAGCAGAATTCCGAGACGAACGCAATGGCATAACCCATTTCGCTTAATTCTTTCATTTATAATTAATTACACTTTAATTTGTGAAGCTTAATGTTATAGAATTCACGGGGTGTTATTTCTCCTCCCCTTAAAAGGATTTAGTCCCCGAAATAATCAAGTTAGGAAGAATGCATATCCTACCATCCAACCATCCATCTACTAAATCAACAAACACAGGCGTCCACTATCCTTAAAAGACTTCTAATGCTTCATGATCATATGCATAGTGTGTGTACATGTCATTATCTAATGCTGAAATCAGGCGGTCTACTGATTCAGTTGACCTCCTTAATGCGAATCGTTTAAGTGTCATGAATTCATTATGTATGCAAATTTTTTTCCTACTCATAATTCTACATGAGTGCACAACTATTCATACAAATGCGACAACCATATGACAGCATATCAAGTTTCAACCATATACAAATGAGAATACATATATGCATATGCAATATGAAGTGACTGAGCCGATTTAAAACCTAGGGTGTATGTGTATATGCATCCACGAGCAACCACTAGCAATCACTAGCAACCATTTGCAACCATCATCCATAACATGTTTTCAAATACATGTTTGCATCCATTTGTTTTCTACCTAAGGAGTTAGGAAAAGGACCGAGGAGATATACCTAAAAAGATAAAGCATAACTTAAGGAAAAAGAGAGATCAAAGATGTACCCTCAAAAAGAAAAGGGTAGGCAGCGCGTATTCTGTCCTCAGTTTCCCAAGTCGCGTCTTCATCGGCGTCGCTCCACTGAACTTTAACGAGTTTGACTTCGCGGTTGCGTAGCTTTTTCACTTCAGTTCCTAAAATGTGGGTTCGAACTCTCCTCACAGTTGCTTCACGTTCCACTTTGGCTTCTTCTACAACGCTAGGTTCCACCACCTCCGCAGACTAATGCAAACACTTGCGGAGGTGAGAAACATGAAAAACGTTGTGAATTCCGGCCACTCTCTCGGGTAGCTCTAATCTGTAGGCCATCTTCCCAACCTTCTCGATGATAGGAAACGGTCCTACAAATCTTGCTGATAGCTTTCCTGCGGATCCAAAGCGAACAACGTTCCTTAAAGGAGATACCTTAAGGAAAACCATGTCCCCAACCTCAAACTCAAGGTCGGTCCTTCTTTTGTCGGCGTAGGATTTCTATTTGTCTTGGGCAGTCTTCATTCTCCTTCGTATCAAGTCCACTTTTTCCGAAGTCTCTCGAATCATGTCCGGCCCAAGTATAAGTTTATCTGTAGACTCCCACCAACAAGTTGGTGATTTGCACGGTCTTCCATACAAGGCTTCGAAGGGCGCCATACCGATGGTAGCTTGGTAGCTGTTGTTGTAGGCAAATTCCACTAAAGGAAGGTAATCCTCCCAAGTCCCTCCAAAGTCAAGAACGCAAAGTCTCAAAAGATCCTCTAAAACTCTATTCACCCTTTCCGTCTGGCCATCGGCTTGGGGGTGTTAGGTCGTGCTCAAACATAACTGTGTGCCTGCAGCTTCTTGCAGACTCCGCCAAAATTCGCTTGTGAAGATAGGGTCTCGGTCACTAACAATGCTGGCGGGTAACCCATGGAGTCGAACTATTTCCTTGAGATAAAGAGATGCTAGAGATGAGGCAGTCCTTCTATTCTTGATAGGTATGAAGTGGGCGCTCTTAATAAGCCTATCCACTATTACCCAAATGCTAGTATTGCCTCTTCTCGACCTAGGTAGTTCATCAATAAAGTCCATTGAAATGCTATCCCGCTTCCACTGTGGGACCTCTAAAGGATGAAGTAGTCCTCCAGGTTTATTCTGTTTTGCCTTGACCTATTGGCAGGTCATGCACTTAGAAACGAAATCTGCCACGTCCTTCTTCATGCCGCTCCAAAATAAAGTCCTTTTTATATCCTTGTACATCTTATCACCGCCAGGGTGTATAGTCATCTTGGAATGATGCGCTTCCTCGAGAACCTTCTTTGTCAACTCCCTTGCTTGTGGGACGCATAATCTTCCATCTCGCCTCAGCCAACCCTTATCATCGATGGCGTATCTACTGAGGTGACTAGAAGTCTAACTCCTAATAAGTTTATCAATCACATCAATAAGCTGAGGGTCTTCACGTTGTGCAGCCCCTATTGAGTCCAAGAGAGTAGGGCGTACTTTGAGAGATGCTAACAAACCCGGTACAAAATCCGAGGAGGGCCTAAAGTTAAAACTGGCTATATACTCAAAGATTTTCCTTTCCACAAAGAGAGGGCTTAAGGTCAGCTTCTTTCGGCTCAACGCGTCTGCTACTACGTTGCCTTTGCCGGGAGTATAGGAAATTTCAAAGTCATACGAGGCAAGAAACTCCATCCATCTTTGCTGCCTTAAGTTGTTATGATCCTTCTACGAGAAGAGATATTTCAACGATTTATGGTCAGTGTATAATTCGAACTTCTCACCTAGGAGATAATGGCGCCAAGACTTAAGCGCAAAGACGATGGCGGCTAACTCGAGATCGTGGGTTGGGTAGTTCTTTTCATGAACTTTCAATTGCCTTCCACCATAAGCTATTACCCTCCCTTCTTGCATCAAAACAGCGCCTAGCCCCGTATGTGACGGCCCGTCTCGCACCAGCCTGCATTTCCTCCAAGAGTGCGCTGTACACGTGCCCAACTAGCACAAGATGGTCGTCAGAAGAAAGGAAAGAAGGGAATGAACTAATCAAAGAACCTGTAGAATGTCTCACAGCGCATGGGATAAAATATAATAATAACATACTTGACATAAAACAGGCGAGACAGTGCATAAGCTGATAACTAATAATCAATGTCAACATCAAAGCAGCGGAAATCCAAATACAGCTTATTACAACTTTCCAAATTTACTGTCTCTAAACAAAAGAAAGCTGAAATAGAAGATACACCAACAATGCCCAAGCAGTGATCTTCAACAACACAAGGAGAATACTATATATATTACGTGGAAGCCTCCTGCTCGTCTCCGGATCATCTACCCGTGCATCACCAGCTAACCTGTCTCTAGTCTGCTCGTGTGAGCACCCAGAGTAATAAGAAGAGACATAAAACTCTGGGTCAGACATAAAGCCTGGTATGAGCGATAAGCATCTAAACAGAATAATAACAGGTATACTAAGCCATACCTGAACCTGGACCTGCAACCAAAGGGTTAGTACTACATACCGTACGATACTCCAAGGTGCCATAATAAATAGTGTAAGGATACGGGGGTGGGGTGTGTATGTCACAATGATAGCAAACAAATCATCCATAGCAACCATCCTCGCATCTCTCACTCAGTGCGTAAAGCGTACGACATCTACCACTTTGGAACACTAGACAAACTGAGGCAACGACGAATCCCGACTTGTAGAAACCCTGCTGTGACCAAGCCAAACACTTGGAGTCATGACCAGACATTTCAATGACCCACTTCATTGGTCATAGCCCTTGGTTCTACCAATGCCATAATGGCCCTGAATCCGCCTTCGTACCTCCTACCATAGTGGTCCAAAGCTATAGGTGTCGATAACTCCTTAGCACGCGTCCCGCAGCAAAGCCCAATCATGAAGTGAACTCGTTGATTCCCATCTGAATCTTAAGCTCTAACTTCTCATTTGGACTTCCTTTGCATCTCGGGTTTGGTTGAATTGGAGTGGGTCTTCAGAAGAGTCATCGCGTAGTAGTAATAGCCCACGTATGGTTCGGTTCGGTGCTCCTCATCTAGCTTGGTTCGGTTCGGTATAACCTTCTTGATCGGTTCGGATTGGTGGTCCTCGTCTAGCTTGGTTCGGGTCGGTAGTCCACTTCGGGTCGGGTCGGTGTCTTCCTCCGGGTCGGGTCGGGTTCCTCCTCCAGGTCGGGTCGGGTGACCTTCCCTCCAGCGCTCCAATCCCTAGCTTATTTCTTCTTTGCTTCCGATCCGAGCCCTGCATCTCCAAGTCGATCCGATCTGGCCTCCAATCACTCTTCCGATCCGATCCGCTCCATCGCTCTGATCCGATCTTCTGTCCAACTCCAACTCTAAACAATGGCCTTCCTTCCTGCCAAACTTCTTCCAGTGGCAAGTCCTCATCCAGTTCGGATTCCCTTGGTCAGTTCCCTAGTCCGATCCGACCCCTTTCTCCGATCCGAACCGGTTCGGAGCCTGCACACTTCTGCAACTTTCCAGCGAGCTTTCTACGCCATTCGACGACGTTTTCGAGCAATTTAACTATTCTAATCAATCATGAAACATACCATAGGGTCATAGCAACATGTAATAGCAACCACACACAGCAAACAACAATTTAAATGAATCAAAATGGATCAAAAGTAGCTAAAACTTCATATTTTCCCTTAGGCACTCTTAATCATGTTTAGGCATACAATTAACAAAACACATCGAAATTATCTCAAATTTCTAACAGAGCCTTAAAACATTATTTTAGAATTTTAAGAATTTTTCCAGAATTTATTTACGTATAAATTCGCTAATCTTCACTAATTACCCTTAATCAACCGTAATTAGTGTCAAAATGATGCTATCACTCACCTTGGCCACAAATGAAATTCTCAGAACTGAAACTCCTCTGATTTGGGGCGAATACTGGTGTCTAACAGCAGCTCTAACCTTGCTTTGGTGCTTTTTCTCCTTAATTTGGTGTTGCTAAGCCTAATCTTCAATTAGAGAGTGATTTGGAGTGTTTTAGATGTAGGAAGCCATTACTAAGGTCTCAAGGAGGTTTGTGGCGGCTCAAAACTGAAATGAAAGTGATAACCTAACCCTAATCAGACCTCCTATACCTCTAAACCCGAAATTCCCCTTGGGCCTAGCTGCTAATCACCCGATTAAGCCCAATTAAGCTGTTTTTCACCATCTGAAACTTGTTTCAGCCATATCTCCCAAACGGTAAGTCCGTTTGGCTAATGTGACCACTCTACGGAAAGAGAAACCATCACCCGAAGCCAATGGAAGTGGTTTCAGGTCAAAATTCCTTTCCAGTCAAAAGTTATGGCCAAAACAGTGCCAACTAGGGGTAAAATGGTCATTTAAAAATCGGGAAAAATCATGAACATGGGAAATGACCCCAATAGTCGTCTCCCAAAGTTACATGACCATACGACTTCGTATGTGAAAGAAATAAATATCCTACGATCCTATGACGCGTAGAATACGGGTCGTTACACTCTCCCCCCCTTAAGAAATTTCGCCCCCGAAATTCCTTAACCCAAAACATACAAAGGATCCCGCATGCCTAACAACCACATATAACAATCAAACATGCAAAACAAGCAAACAAGCCTATCCTAGCATGCGGAAAAACTAAATCGAAGTCAAAATCTTACCAGACAAAGAGTTCTGGATACTTCTTCCTTACGTCCTCCTCTGTTTCCCAAGTACAATCACTCTCGTCCTCGCTCCACTGTACCTTGACTAGCTTCACCGCCTTCCTTCGAAGTTGCTTCATGTCGTACTCGACAATACGGGCCGGCTTGCGGTTCCCAACCGCCTCGGGTTCTACTTCGAAGTCCTCTAACTGATCAGGTGAAATAGTCATATCTGAGTCGTGAACGAACTTCCTTAGTTGGGAAACATGAAATACGTTATGAACTCCCGCCATCTTCTCTGGTAAGTCAATTCTATATGCCAAATTCCCGACTAATTCAAGAACAGGGAATGGGCCAACAAACCTTGGTGCCAACTTGCCTCTCCTGCCAAATCGTATTACGCTCTTCAACGGAGAAATCTTAACAAACACCAAGTCGCCAACGGAGAATTTTAAGTCTCTTCGCCTCTTATCAGCATAACTCTTCTGCCTATCTTGGGCTGCCTTCATTCGTTGCCGAATGATTTTGATCTTATCTGAAGTTTCCCTCACCACATCTGGTCCAAGCATAAACTTCTCGCCAGTCTCTATCCAACATGATGGTGAGTTACACGGCCTTCCGTACAAAGCTTCAAACGGAGCCATACCGATACTGGATTGGTAGCTATTATTATATGCAAACTCTACTAGATGCAAATGGTCATCCCATGATCCTCCAAAATCCAATATACATGCTCTCAAGAGATCTTCCAAAATACGGTTCACCCTCTCCGTCTGACCGTCGATCTGAGGATGATATGCGGTACTGAGATGTAACTCTGACCCTAGAGCCTCTTGTAAGCTCTTCCAAAACCCACTAGTAAACAACGGGTCTCGGTCGCTCACAATGCTTTTAGGTACTCCATGAAATCTCACTATCCACTTCATATACAACTCTGCTAACTTAGCTGCCGTTCTGGTCGATTTGACTGGTATAAACCTTGCACTTTTAGTTAGTCGATCTACAATTACCCAAATGCTGTCATATCCCTATCTAGTCCTTGGTAAACCATCAATGAAATCCATCGAGACTTGCTCCCATTTCCATTCGGGAATTTCCAATGGTTGCAACAACCCACTAGGCTTCTTTTGCTCGGCTTTAACTAGCTGGCAATTCATGCATTTGGATATAAACTTCCCAACGTCTCGTTTCATTCCTTCCCAGTAGTAAGTCTGCTTCATATCTCGATACATCTTATTACCACCGGGGTGTATAGTCAGCTTTGAGTGATGACATTCTCTAAGCACTTCATCTCTCAATCCATTGACATTGGGTACAACAAGCTTTCCATTCTTTCTAAGCCATCCATCTCGATCAAGCCCATACCGGTTCATCTCCTCATCGATGTCCATCTCTAACTTGGAGATGATTTCCAATAGATTAGGATCGTCCCTCTGACCAGAGCCGATCCGCTCAATCAAAGTGGGTCTGATCGTCAAACTCGCTAACATTTCTGGATCCAATTCGCACTTTGGTCTGAAATCAAACCCCGCGATAAACTCCAGTTGCTTCCATTCAAGGAACATAGCCCCTAAGCTGGCATGCCTTCTACTCAATGCATCAGCCACCGCATTGCCCTTTCCTGGTGTGTATGCGATGTCAAAATCATAAGAAGCTAAGAACTCTAACCATCTCTGCTGACGGAGATTTAGATCCTTCTGGGAGAAGAGGTACTTCAACGACTTATGATCTGTAAACAGCTCAAATCTTTCTCCCAAGAGATAGTGTCTCCACATCTTTAACGCGAACACGATCGCTGCCAATTCTAAATCATGGGTAGGGTATCTTCTCTCGTGCGGTTTCAATTGCCGACTTGCATAAGCTACAACCCTACCACCTTGCATCAATACAGCACCCAGTCCGGTACCACAGGCATCCGTGTATACCGTCATCTCTTCATCCCCCTTAGGAATGACTAACACTGGTGCGCTTGTCAACTTGTCCTTTAGGCTTTTAAATGCATTCTCGCACCTTTCTTCCCAAATAAAAGCTTGATTCTTCTTGGTCAACTGGGTCAATGGTGCTGCTATCTTGGAGAAACCTTGGATAAACTTACGATAATATCCCGCTAACCCCAAGAAACTTCTTACATCTGTTGCATTCTTGGGCGTAGGCCAATCCTGTACCGTAGCCACCTTCGCCGGGTCCACGGCAATACCATTCTTAAAATCCAGACGGCGTTCGAAATGCCGTTTTAGCTATACTCTCAGCTTCCACTCTAAGCTGATGAAAACCTGTCGCGAGATCCAACTGAGAAAATATTCTCGCGCCACTCAACTGATCAAACAAATCATCTATCCGCGGTAGAGGATACTTATTCTTCCTCGTCACTTTATTCAATTCGCGGTAGTCTACACACAAACGAAGGGAACCATCCGCCTTGGTAGCAAACACAACTGGTGCTCCCCATTCAGAAACACTCCTTCTGATAAATCCCTTCTTCAAAAGATCGCTGACTTGCACCTCGAGCTCTCGCTGCTCCCTTGGTGCCATACGACGAAGTGGCATCACTATAGGTCTGGCATCTTTTACCAAATCAATACGAAACTCAATCTCTCGGTGTGGTGGAAGTCCGGTCACTTCTTCGAAAACATCTGGATACTGGCCAACCACGGGCAAACCTGACAACTCACTATGCGGAACGTCGAGGGAGTTTAGAAAACTAGCCAATACCCCCTTACTGGGTAGACCACCAAACACTATCCTCCGCCCATCATCCGCTCTAGCTGTCACCAACAAGCCCTCACAGTCTACCACCACCCCGTATCTTTGGAGCCAATCTACTCCCAAAATAATGCCAAACCCAGTAAAGCCCAAAACAAAGCAATCACAAACAAACATGCATCCATGACTCGATAAGACCACATTACGACAAATCATGCTAAGGCTAGTCGAACCGCCAATCGGGTTCGTCACTACTAAAGGTCTATCGACAATCTCGGGCTCCAATCCCACCCTATCTACCAGGTCACTAGATATGAAAGAACTGGAAGCTCCGGTATCAAACAAAACTCTAACAGGAACATCATAAACAGAAAGCATACCTTGAATGACGACACTCTTACCCTTCTCCGCCGCAGTTGGGGCATTCGACGAAGAAGGAATAGCATTAAGAGCATATGCTTTCACCATTTGCTTTTCCTTAGGGGGCTGCGGACACTTGTCCTTGTGATGTCCCAATTGGCCACAATTGAAGCACTTCCTATCCGCTGGCTTGGCCCGACAATTACTAGCATAATGGCCCTTCTTACCACAGCTGAAGCACTCCACATCTTGCTTATTCTTTTTCTTCTGGCCATCCTTAGTCTGGTTCTGCTTTCTTTTATTCTGGGAACCACCCTTGCCTCCACCACTTACTTGTGGCTTTGGCTCATCTGTGGATGCAACCTCAGTCTTCGGCTTAGGGTAGAGACTCTCTGATCTTAACGCTTTCCCCACAATCGATTCAAACGTCTCATCGATGTGGTTAATAAGTTTTTCCCCCAAGTACTGATCCAAACCAGTTATGAATTTCTCATTCTTTTTCTCGGCAGTATCGATGAGAGACAGTCCATACTTCGACAAAGTGTCAAATTCAGCAATATACTCCGAGACAGCCCTGCCATTCTGCTTGAGCTCCAAGAACCTCTTGAACAACACTGACTTCTGGGCAGCTGGAATGAACTTCTCACTAAAGCGAGCTTTAAACTGCTCCCAAGTAATCTGGTCTTCGGGAGTAGCTGCCTTTATAGCATTCCACCAATTCATTGCCCGCCCTTGCAGCTGACGGGACGCTAGCTTTCTCTTCATCGCATCCTCGATACCCAAATCCTCGAAGATACGTTCGCAACTATCCAACCAATCTTGAACATCCGTAGCCGACTCCGTTCCGTGGAACGGCTTCCCACCAAGACTAGTATAGTCCTTATTCAGCTTGGCGAAGTCGACTCTTGGCGCCTGCACTAATGGACCACCACCATTTCCACCATTGGGAGCTGCCCTCTGTACATCTCTAAGCATCTCTCTCATGAGGTCAGTAAACATCGTCCTCATGTCAGCAGCATTCCCATTATTGGTTCCCCTACCAGCACCTCTAGTATCTCGGCTCATCGTCAATCTGAAAAAGGAAATGATTAACGATTCCATAGTGGTGCTAGTGCAGTACGACTTCATCCTTATACTACTAATAGTATATATATATAGCTTTTAAAAACCAAAGTAATCACAAATACGCTCTCTCGTATACGTATAATATCTCTCCCTGATAACTTCCCTAGGTTAACTACGCAACCTAGAGCTCTGATACCAAGTGTGACGGCCCGTCTCGCACCAGCCTGCATTTCCTCCAAGAGTGCGCTGTACACGTGCCCGACTAGCACAAGACGGTCGTCAGAAGAAAGGAAAGAAGGGAATGAACTAATCAAAGAACCTGTAGAATGTCTCACAGCGCATGGGATAAAATATAATAATAACATACTTGACATAAAACAGGCGAGACAGTGCATAAGCTGATAACTAATAATCAATGTCAACATCAAAGCAGCGGAAATCCAAATACAGCTTATTACAACTTTCCAAATTTACTGTCTCTAAACAAAAGAAAGCTGAAATAGAAGATACACCAACAATGCCCAAGCAGTGATCTTCAACAACACAGGGAGAATACTATATATATTACGTGGAAGCCTCCTGCTCGTCTCCGGATCATCTACCCGTGCATCACCAGCTAACCTGTCTCTAGTCTGCTCGTGTGAGCACCCAGAGTAATAAGAAGAGACATAAAACTCTGGGTCAGACATAAAGCCTGGTATGAGCGATAAGCATCTAAACAGAATAATAACAGGTATACTAAGCCATACCTGAACCTGGACCTGCAACCAAAGGGTTAGTACTACATACCGTACGATACTCCAAGGTGCCATAATAAATAGTGTAAGGATACGGGGGTGGGGTGTGTATGTCACAATGATAGCAAACAAATCATCCATAGCAACCATCCTCGCATCTCTCACTCAGTGCGTAAAGCGTACGACATCTACCACTTTGGAACACTAGACAAACTGAGGCAACGACGAATCCCGACTTGTAGAAACCCTGCTGTGACCAAGCCAAACACTTGGAGTCATGACCAGACATTTCAATGACCCACTTCATTGGTCATAGCCCTTGGTTCTACCAATGCCATAATGGCCCTGAATCCGCCTTCGTACCTCCTACCATAGTGGTCCAAAGCTATAGGTGTCGATAACTCCTTAGCACGCGTCCCGCAGCAAAGCCCAATCATGAAGTGAACTCGTTGATTCCCATCTGAATCTTAAGCTCTAACTTCTCATTTGGACTTCCTTTGCATCTCGGGTTTGGTTGAATTGGAGTGGGTCTTCAGAAGAGTCATCGCGTAGTAGTAATAGCCCACGTATGGTTCGGTTCGGTGCTCCTCATCTAGCTTGGTTCGGTTCGGTATAACCTTCTTGATCGGTTCGGATTGGTGGTCCTCGTCTAGCTTGGTTCGGGTCGGTAGTCCACTTCGGGTCGGGTCGGTGTCTTCCTCCGGGTCGGGTCGGGGTCCTCCTCCAGGTCGGGTCGGGTGACCTTCCCTCCAGCGCACCAATCCCTAGCTTATTTCTTCTTTGCTTCCGATTCGAGCCCTGCATCTCCAAGTCGATCCGATCTGGCCTCCAATCACTCTTCCGATCCGATCCGCTCCATCGCTCCGATCCGATCTTCTGTCCAACTTCAACTCTAAACAATGGCCTTCCTTCCTGCCAAACTTCTTCCAGTGGCAAGTCCTCATCCAGTTCGGATTCCCTTGGTCAGTTCCCTAGTCCGATCCGACCCCTTTCTCCGATCCGAACCGGTTCGGAGCCTGCACACTTCTGCAACTTTCCAGCGAGCTTTCTACGCCATTCGACGACGTTTTCGAGCAATTTAACTATTCTAATCAATCATGAAACATACCATAGGGTCATAGCAACATGTAATAGCAACCACACACAGCAAACAACAATTTAAATGAATCAAAATGGATCAAAAGTAGCTAAAACTTCATATTTTCCCTTAGGCACTCTTAATCATGTTTAGGCATACAATTAACAAAACACATCGAAATTATCTCAAATTTCTAACAGAGCCTTAAAACATTATTTTAGAATTTTAAGAATTTTTCCAGAATTTATTTACGTATAAATTCGCTAATCTTCACTAATTACCCTTAATCAACCGTAATTAGTGTCAAAATGATGCTATCACTCACCTTGGCCACAAATGAAATTCTCAGAACTGAAACTCCTCTGATTTGGGGGCGAATACTGGTGTCTAACAGCAGCTCTAACCTTGCTTTGGTGCTTTTTCTCCTTAATTTGGTGTTGCTAAGCCTAATCTTCAATTAGAGAGTGATTTGGAGTGTTTTAGATGTAGGAAGCCATTACTAAGGTCTCAAGGAGGTTTGTGGCGGCTCAAAACTGAAATGAAAGTGATAACCTAACCCTAATCAGACCTCCTATACCTCTAAACCCGAAATTCCCCTTGGGCCTAGCTGCTAATCACCCGATTAAGCCCAATTAAGCTGTTTTTCACCATCTGAAACTTGTTTCAGCCATATCTCCCAAACGGTAAGTCCGTTTGGCTAATGTGACCACTCTACGGAAAGAGAAACCATCATCCGAAGTCAATGGAAGTGGTTTCAGGTCAAAATTCCTTTCCAGTCAAAAGTTATGGCCAAAACAGTGCCAACTAGGGGTAAAATGGTCATTTAAAAATCGGGAAAAATCATGAACATGGGAAATGACCCCAATAGTCGTCTCCCAAAGTTACATGACCATACGACTTCGTATGTGAAAGAAATAAATATCCTACGATCCTATGACGCGTAGAATACGGGTCGTTACACCGTACCACAAGCATCCGTATATACTGTGAACATTTTTCTCCCATCTGGAAAAGACAGAACTGGGGCGGTTGTGAGAGCCCTTTTTAATCGTTGGAAAGCAAACTCGTAGTCCAAATCCCAAGTGAACACCATATTCTTCTTCGTTAGCCTTGTGAGTGAAGCTGAGATTTTCGCGAAATCCCTAATAAACTTTCGGTAAAAACCGGCTAGCCCAAGAAAGCTTCAAACTTCGGTTGCATTTCTTGATGTCTTACAATCTTGTACTGCCACCACTTTCGCGGGGTCCACAGCCAACCCCTCTTTGGACACTATATGCCCCTGAAATCTTACCTCCCTTCTCCAAAAGTGGCACTTGGAGAAGTTAGCTTTTAGCTGATGTGCGCGGAGAGTATCCATGATCTCTTTCAGCTGTTGAGCATGTTCTACCTCATTCTTTGAGAAGATCAAAATATCCTTCACGAAGACAACAACAAATTTGTTGAGGAATTCTCTGAACACCCTGCTCATTAGGTCTACGAAATAAGCGGGTGCGTTTATCAAGCCGAAAGGCATGACAAGCCACTCGAAGAAACCGTCTGGGGTTTTGAACACCATTTTATCAATGTTGTCTTCAGCTACTCTTAGCTGATGGAACCCTGTTGCCAGATCTAGTTGGGAGAAGACTGATGCTCCTACAAGTTGATCAAACAAATCGTCGATTCAGGGAAGGGGGTGCCTATTTTTCTTGGTCAATTTGTTTAACTCCCTATAGTCGATGCAAAGGAGAAGCGAACCGTCCGCTTTGGTTGCGGACACCACTGGAGCACCCCATTCCGAAATGCTCCGTCCAATGAACCCCTTTTTGAGAAGTTCTTTAACATGCTTACTGAGCTCCTTTCTCTCCTTTGGAGCCATGTGCCTAACAGGTAAAGCTACAGGCTTTGCGTTATCCACAAGATATATGCGGAAGTCTATTTCCCGCCTCGGAGGTAAGCCTTTCACCTCCACAAAGACATCCGGATATTCCCGGACTACTCTAACTGACTGCAAATTCTCATCAGAAGCATCAAGCGACTCTAGATAACTAAGCATAACAACATTCAAGGGATTAAAAGAAATTTCTAGAGTGTTACCAAGCCGAGTCAAGAGTCTAACTACTCTTTTAACACAATCAAAAATGGCACCATTACTGGATAACCAGTCCATGCCTAAGATCAAACCATATCCCGAGAAGCCCAAAACAAAGGCATTACAACTAAACTCAACGCTGAGAATAGAGATTTTCAAACCCAAACAAACCATTGACAAGTAAGCGGAGCCCCCAATTGGATTTGAATCTACTAAGGGATCCTCTACCATACTAGTGTCTAGATGCAGAGATTCTACTAAGGCGGATGAAACAAAGGAGTGTGATGCGCAAGAGTCAAATAGTGTGCGAACTGGATGATCATAAAGATAGACTACACTTTCTATAGAAATATTACTACCTCGTTCCTGTAGAGGTGCCACTAGCGCATGAACCTGACCCCCTGAAGTGGATCCGGCTTTTTGTCCCTGCCCTTTCTTCTTTGGGCAGTCCTTAGCTTGGTGCCCAGTCTCTCCACATTGGAAGCAACCACCCATCTTCGCCTTCCTTTTTCTGCAGTCTTTTGATATATGTCCCACAATGCCATAGAAATTGCACCTTCTCCTCTCACGGGCCTTATTGTTCTTCCCTCCTTTCATGAAGTCTGTTTTCTTTGCTGGTAGACCCTCTTTCTTCTCTTCCACCTTAGTCTCTTTCTTGCCATTGTCTTCCTCGTGTAGCAACGCCATGTCCACCAAGATTTCATAGGTCGCTCCTGTGGATACATGGGTCATAGCCAGGCTGTGTAGAGGCTCATTCAAACCTTTGACGAAGCGAAGCGCCTTCTTGTGTTGGGTGTTTACTAAGTTCAGCCCAAATCTGGCCAGCTGATTAAACTGATTAACATACTCCCTGATTGTCATACTTCCCTGTTTCAGAGTTAGAAACTTCTCCATTTGCATGCTTCTTTCAGCTTGGGAGAGGAATTTCATCTCAAACCTTGTCCTGAAATCTTCCCATGTTTCCACCGCCCTCTGAGCATTGGTAATTTCCCACCAATAGGAAGCTTCATCTTTAAGCAACCACACTGCTAGTTGTATCTTTTGCCTGTAATCCACTGCGAAGATGACAAACAGATCCTCGGTCTCCTTTAGCCAGATTCTTGCTCCTACAAAGGATTCAGTCCCAAAAAGTCTTTTCCACCCATAGCCTTGAAGTCTCTACATTTTTTTGCGAAGGCATTTCCACGAGGAGGTGGTGGAGGAGGAGGAACTACGACCACTGGAGGAGGAATGTCTGCTGGGCCCGTGCCATTGGCCCTTGCTTCTAAGTACGTCCTAAAACAGCCGGGTATCGGTACTCTTTCGGGAAGGTTAAGGTCTCCAGACATGCTGAAACAGAAAGGAAAGATTCAAAACAAAGGAAAGAGAGAGATAGTGCACATGGCTTTGGGGGATTATGTCTTTTTTTATAAATATAACACTTTTTCTTGAAAAATGTTTCTTTAAACTTTCTTTTGAAAACAGTTTCAAAAACTTTTATCTAATCTGGTAAACCTATGCTCTGATACCAAGTGAAACACCCCACCTCCGTTAAGGTCACTCGCAAAGGGAATGCCTTAACTTTGGTGGAGGTTTATAAGTAAAAGCCACAGATAAACATAAGACAGATATAAATACACATATTTTAAACAGCGGAAACAAAACATACTTTTATTTCACCAATACGTGTTCAAAAAAAACATTTCCATAGTTGTCTCAAAATACTTCCAACCATTACAACCTCATTACTGTCTTGATTATTAGAGAAGCATAAAACATAAATAAAAGTAACAAAAATCCCCATAGTGATATCTAAAGCCATGATCCGAGCAAAAGAGATCCAAACCATACGTCTACGGTCTTGAAGTTGTCAAAAGAGTACTAAGCTGGGTTGTTTCCTCCCTGTGGACCTGGGGGTGGGGGGGGAACGAAAGAAAAGAAGACGAAAAGAAAATAGAGTCAGACATAAAGCCTAAGTAAGTCTAGTAACTCTTCAGTAAGTGAATAAGAAAAAGGGCATGATAGATATAAACTGAAAACAGGGAAGTGTCACAAGCTAAGGAAGTGTCGTTTAGAATCGAATGTACTATCGCACCCACACTATATCTCTGCACCTACTTGAGCTTATTCTAACTGGCACCCCATGCTGAGGGTGAAGTGATCCCCATTTTTAAAAGATCGGCTCCTACTTGCGTGAACATGTGTCATACGACCCCCAAGAATTCTAGATACCTATGCTGGTCCAACCATGGGGTGTATCAAGACCCATGGTGGCGGCTCCGACACAACTCTAGAAGGCATAGGTTATACTAATGGTGCCGACAGTGCCCTGTTTGTCTGGTCCGGAGTGTGTACACGCCCGCACCCCGTTAGAACCTTCACTGTTGCACCCACCACCGTCGCTTTTACCGCCCAGTAATCATGCCCCACCCTGCCTAGTTTCAGGGCACCATGATACCTAACTTGGGTTACTGCTGAAACGGGTCCCTCGTTACTAGGGTTTTCTAGTCAAACATGTTAAGTGGTTAAGTGTCTGTATTTACCTAACCCCACCCATCAATTCTTGTTAACATGTTGAATTTGGTTAAGTGTTTATAGTTGACCCTACCCTACCATCTGTCCTTAGCCTCTTAAAAGCACCTGACCACTCACATTAGACAGATATTGCTACGGTTACTGGATGTGCCGGTCGGTTCCGGGCAGGTTTACACCATAGCTCTGTCTAACCTCAGGACCTTATTGGGATCAATGCTTAACCACCCACATTGAATAGGTATTGTTGTGACTACTGCACAGCCGGGCGGGTCCGGGAAGGTTTACGTCATAACTCAATCCAACCTCGGCTTAAGCATATTGTGTTTTCTAAATTTACATATTTTATCACTTCTCAATTATATGTAAATGTCATGTCCTTAATTCTTGGGTATAACAATTCATACCACTTAAATGTTATTGGCGTTGGCATGTGCCAACCATGCCAACATATATTTTTCATGTTTTACACCCAACGTTATTACCCCCGTTTGTACGTTCGCAACATTATAACGAGTGTTGGGCTCGACACAATTCAGCCCAACTTTATAAACGTGAGAAAAAAGGGAAATCAAGAACATGTAATATTTCACATAAAGGGTGTGGCGCATGAACTTGCAATTCAGCGATTCAACTAACATGTAATATGGGTCATGTGAACTTGCATTCAAACCAAAGTATAACTAGGTAGGTGACATATGAAATGACATAGTTTAGGCGTATACAAACTTGGGTTTAAACATGTTTAACTTGGCATAATGTCAACCACAAAACTAATATGTTGTATATTCACCAAAATGTCCAATTTTAACATCTAATCATATAACCTATTTCAACATGAACTGGCATAGTTTATGAAACCTAAATGATACTTAACATAGATCCAATTATACTTGCAAATAAACATAAGAACGTGTTCATAGATTTTGGGTCATGTAGGCATAAAAGGTCTCAAATCTAGAATATGTTTACATAAGCCTTAATTTAGACATAGAGAATGCATATAGTCCATACCATTGACATAAACATAAAGGGATCAAATTCTAGTTTTTGCCGCAAACTTGCAAGTGCCATCGTTTTCATATACAATTGTTCAATAGGCTTGCATCAATCAATTTAGGCCACAAATATCAATACACAAGTCATGACAGAATCATTACAATACACAGAATTTATATCATTATCATACAATAACATAATTCTATTTTCATTTACATCGAATGACGTCACAGTTTTTATTCATATTCTGAAAGGTCACTATACTTACAACGAATGCAGAATCTTGAATTCTGGATTTTGAATTCTGAAATTGAGATGCGCTCCTTTGGGTAGATTAATTTGTGTTTATTAATTTGATTAAGCTTTAGTCTTCTTCTTAATTTGATTCGTCTCTAAGCTCCTCTCTCTTGACGGCTACGCTCAATTCCTTCCTAGCAGCATGACGACTCCCATATTATTTTTTTGTGTGAATTTTTAGTTGAGACTTAGGGTGTATTTAAAGATTTTTAAATTGTTTTGAGCTGCCAAATGAATACAGGAGGAATCTAGACCATACAAAGTTCAAAGAGCCAATCAAGAGGTGACATGTCAGCGCTAATGACACACCGAGCCACAGAAATTCGAGCCAGAGCCAGACCCAGCCAGCTAGGTCGAACACGTAGGTCGACAGGCAGGTCGACCTGGGGTGACCAGGTCCACACCATGGTCGACCCTATGGTTGACCTGGTCCCTGGGCGGGAATTTTCCCGCCCAGTTTGAACCTGTTTTTCGAATTTCGAATTTGAAACGGAGCTGTTTGAATTTTAAATTTTATTTTGAAACTTCTGAAGGTCATAACTCCTTCATACGGACTCCGATTCACGCAAACTCGGACTATATCTCAAGCAGAATTCCGAGACGAACGCAACGGCGTAACCCATTTCCCTTATTTCTTTCATTTAGAATTAATTACACTTTAATTTGTGAAGCTTAATGTTATAGAATTCATGGGGTGTTACATTGGATTTCAGGATTATACAGATATTGTTATGGAAATTTGAAAGATATATTTATATCGTTATTTCCAAAACAATATTTGTTGGTCGTAGAATTTGATATTGAATATAAGGCGATATATTTTCTATTCAGAGCCTTATATTTAATATCAAATGGGATTTGGGTTTGTCGTGAATGGTGTCTTCATTAACACTGTTCTTAACCCAGTTGAGAAAATGATTAAATCTTTTTATTTAGATTTAATGAAGTGTACCAATTAAATAATATTTAATTGGAATTGAATTGGTATTGATTTTTGGGTTTATCGTGAACAGTATTTTAAATAACACTTGTTCTTTAACCCGATAATTAATCGAATGTGATTTTGGGTTGTCGTGAACGGTATCTTCAATAATACTGTTCTTAGACCCAAAGGAGTTAAGAAAATCAGAAACTAACTGGAGATTAGTTATGTTGAATGGTTTCTGGGGTATTGATCTGATGTTGTTTTCGGCCTTCGGGGTTAATACTTAGGGAATTGCTCACTTGCTAATTTACGGTTAGGGACTGATTGAAATGTGATGTGATTTTGAGGTTTATTGTGAACCATGTTTTAAATGACACTAATTCTTTAACCCAGTTAAAGATTAAAACTAAGTGAAGTTTTAATGAATCTTTAATTAGATTGAAAAGATCGAGAACGGAGTATCAACAGTTTTGCTCTAGGCGATAGTTAAATCTTTAATTAGATTTGAACGTGAAATGGTAATTGAATTTACCGATAACACTGTGGTGTTAGATATGAAGTATGACCAGTTTTACTTCATGGGATGAATAGGTTGGGATTAGGAAATAAAAAAAATGATTACTTCGGTGTGGTTCGCTAATCCCGACTATTTGAATCGATATTCAAAAGAAGATTAAAGAATAAATTTAAAGAATTTATCTTTGATAAAATTAATGGGAACCTTTCCCTAAGAATATGAAATTTAGAAACTAAACTATAGGTTAGCTAAGAAGGATGGTTTCCTGGGTATTGATCTGATGTTGGTTTCGGCCTTCGGGGTTAATATTTGTGGAATTGTTCTCTTACTAATTTACGGTTAGTGATTGATGAATTAGAATGAGGCGTACGTTGTGTTTGTGTGACACTTGTTCATTATATACGCGAGTTATTCAGAAAGGCCGGGTTTATCCCATTCGGAATAACTGATTCGACGATTAGTCGAAGATGAAGACGGTGGTTGAAGATCGGAGGTCTTCACGTAGTTTGGATAATTATTGATGATCTTGATTGGGCCTTACACCAAGAGGGGGGAATCAATTGGTGATTGTCCAGACGTACTTGGAGATCGATGGATATGCGAGGTACTAGGTGCCTCCAGTTTCATTTAGACCCAGAACGAACTTATAAATGGACTGTGTGTCTGACATTGGATATCATTATGTGTGATTGATGGATATCGGTTGCATGGAGTGGTTTGCCTGTGTGGTATGCTAAGATGCAAATGATCAAGGCTTCTGTTGAAAAGTAAAGTCTTGTGGTCGATGATCAAAGCACCGCCTGTTTGGCATAGCTTTGTGTAATGTGAATTCGCGAGCCTCACACCTCGGTTGTGAACCAGAAACGTGAGAGGACTTCAGGGAGTACATGCGTTTCTTTCTACCTAGAAGTGGCGTCAATGGTTTTACACACCCTGACGAGTTTGAGTTATGTGGTAGTTGCTATTGCGAGGTGCCTCAAATTTATCGGTGACTATGTGAAGCCGTTGGAGTCATTTGTTGGCTCATTTACGCCCCAAAGGGTGGGGAAACACAGTGTTCAGAAATTTTAATCCACATCGGTGGACCGGCCCTTACGATCCAAGTTGCAGTTATGGCTATTCCTGAGACATGGTAGGATAGATTGTCTCGAATCGGTAGAGGACGATCCCTGGCCTCGGTTCATAGATGGAAAACCAATTTCCAAATACGTGACATTTGCGGTTTTGATTGTAGAGTCTAGTATGGCGACATGATATATGGTACCCATGCCGTCTATGATAGATATTTATTATTGTATATAAAATTAGAAACTAACTGGAAACGAGTTAAGATGGGTGGTTTCCTGGGTATTGGTCTGATGTTGGTTTCGACCTTTGGGGTTAATACTTAGGGAATCGTTCTCTTACTAATTTACGGTTGGAGTCTGATTAAGAATCAAAAGATAAAATTTCATGTATTAAGCATTCTTTGGCTGTTATAAGGTAAAACCCTATCCTCCGGTTTGTGTTACATTGTGTGATGGGACCTGGGTCATATAATAGCTTCATTGTTCTTTATTTAGCATTGCACTGTTGTTTTATGCACTGGTGTTCTTGGGAGGAAACCTGTTCCGTGTTATACCGCATAGTCCCTTGATTTACCTAACTTTAAAATAAAGATTAATAACTGTTTTAGTTCTCACACCAGTCACATGACTGACCTAGAGTTTATTGATTTAACCTAAACTCTGGGTGCCCTTATTTTGACACAGACAGCTAGTAGTTTTGGTTTTGCAAATTTATATTCACAGGATCCTGATTTACAGTTGGGACGATACTCGGAAAGCTCTGTATCCGTGTATTACTTCTAGTTGTGTATTGTATTATTTTTCCGCTGTGATGTATTTAAATGTAATTTAAATCTCTGATATTTTCTGTATATTATTTGTTTATATTCTGTATATTCTTGTATTCTGATGAATTGTTGTAATATACAATGAAATGTTCTTCTATCTGCGTCCTTTTGTGTGTTGTTCTCAAAGTATCCGCTCTTTCATTACCGGGGAAGTTACGGGTCCTTACAACAATGCTAATTTATCGTTATAGTTCAAAAACTTGTCATACGCTGTAATATTCTCCTTTATAACTAATCTCGACATAACAGTCACGCTTAAGCGTAGTCAACGGCGTTATTTCATTGTTATAGATCTTAGACTTGCCATATGCTGCCATATTCCCTTTATACTAATCTTGACATCTCTTTCCGTTACAAACTAATATCATTCCTCGATAATAGTGAATTCGTTCAAGTTGGGGTATTTTATTTACCTCTCAGACCTTGATCGACAACGTTCTTATCTTTGAATAGATATAAGTTCGTAATTCTAAATTCTTTATTATTTATAGTATCCCTCAAACCGTATTTCTTGTTTATTTGGAATATGGTTTTATAACATCATATTCATACTTCGAAATCTTTGTTGTTTATGACTATTTATATTCAACGTTAATTCTTCGGTTCAACTTTGTTCTACAGTCCTATTTATAACTTCTTTACCAAGATCCATTAACGTTCTTTGTTTTCTGACGTATTACTTTTATTTGAATCACTATTCTTAATTTAAATATCATCTCATTAGATACTCAGTTCCATCTTAAATGAAATCCATTTAAGAACACAATTATTTAATTTAAAATAATTAAATAACATTTACTCTATCTTTGCTGAAGTAAACAGTTTAATTCATCATTAATCTAAAATAGATCGGTTGCTTATTGTATATAAACAATAACTAATTATATTGGTTAAATAATTATTTAATACCTTATTAATTAAAAAACGTAATTAATAAGGAATCTCCTAAATTTTTGATCAGTTTACCGCTATGTTATTTTCATTAGATTAATTGAGGACCAATTAATCTAATAATTATTTTCCAAATAAATAGTTGATTAATCAACTTTATTACATTAGTAAATTCGTTAACTGTCTTTAATTACTTCTTATCATCAGATTAATATAATTAATCTAATAATATTTCCTAATTGTTTGCCTTAAAATAATTATCCAAATTACTTACTTATAGGATAACTACAGCTTAATAACTTATTTAACTAAATAATCTTTTATATTAACTTTTAAAAAACAAACTATAAAATACTAGTCTATAATAGAACTTCTATTATAATTTAAAACTTCACTTTATTTATTAAAATATAATTTTTATAATTAACTTCGTTGATTTGCCTGACGGTCAATCAACTTCTTAACAAAACGAGGGATTTTTTAGTCGACTGTTACCACTTTCTTAATAAATATCATCTACTTATTAAATCAACATAACGTTGAATTTCCATTCAACATGGTTCAAACAGTGCATATATAAAAGCAACAGTACATATAAATACTGAGGAATCCGGTTGGATTCCTCCAACCGATTTTCGCAACCACGGATGTTAGTCAAACAATTAACACTGATTTTATACTAGGTAATAATTTTAATCGATGGAATCGGAATCCAACAACGATATATATATTTCAACCAATTTAATTGTAATCTACCTATACGACCATCACACAACATTCAACCAACATTAAAATATAATATTTCAAAATAGATCAAAGTCAGTGATTTTACTCACCTTTGTGTGTTAACCGTTAAATAATGATTTGCGTCAGTTGATTATATCCGGCGATTTCTATAGATTCACGCCCTCATCTATTCTTCATCGTTTCAAGCTATTTCGGCGAACCTGGTGCCAAACAAAAGTCTCGTTCCCGCATTTCCCATCCGTATCTCCGCAGCTGACAATGGACCGAATGAATACGCTTGCTATCAAGCTGCAAACATTCTTTCCCAGCGAATACTCCCTGTCCCCTGCTGTAAACAGTTCATTCCATTCTATAAGTTCTCTCCATCCATAGAAAAGAACGCTCAGATCTTGTATATTCTATTTTTATTTTCTTTAATTCTAATACGGCCCATCTCCAATTTGATAACCACACCCTTACAAGAAACCCATACTTTTCATCACTTACCGAAATCATTTCTCCTTTGAATGAACCCACCCCTTGCCGTGATCTTCCCAGCTTCAATATGTATCTCCACGCCTATTTAATTTAGCTTAATAATCATAAAAACTCCTCACCACTGTATGTGCATATCAGCCCAAAAAGTACCCCCTTTATTCACCAACGATGGAACAACGTAACCCAAACCACTTTTAACCTTTCATGCAAGTTTCATGAAGTACGAACTGCCAAACTTCTTTACGTCTTCAGCACATTTCCATCACATTACTAGCTAAACAGTCTGCAATACCCCTCCCGTCCTTCTTATTTCTGTGAGTGTACTCCCTATAAAAATTCCCATTTATCCATATATACCATCTCCTAGCCACACGCATCCCTGGACATCTCTTCTAAAAGCTTCAGGGACTTGCGTATTCAAATACCCTCCCCCAAATGATGGTACATACTTCCCATAATACCATCCGTTGTGTTTCTTTATCCTCCTCCTTCTAGTACTACACGCAAGTCACCAATTATATGTAGAAACTCCACTTGAAAACAAAGTACTTGCTTCAATCACCTAATTCAACAACATGTCCTAACCATCCATACTTCCTCAGGAGCAAACCCATATCCCACTTCATGGCCAAATACACTTACTTATACTAACCTCCCTGATGTCATGTTATGACTTTACTCACCACATTGGCTCTTTGGTCATCCAACGTTGTTGCCAAACTATTTCTCACTTATACACCCTGGATGTATGTCTCGTTCACTCCATGAACCCATCGTTGCTGCACCATCTATTAAATCGAACCGGATCCTACTATTCAACAAACTCAATCGAAAGCGTGCCTAAGCCCATGCCTTCTCTTTCCAAAAAAGCTCCTGAACCTACTCCAGACTTGCGCAATATCATACTCATGCCACCCTTTGCCACTCCTTCTTCCACACAGCTTGCGCAGGCCATCTCAACCCCATGGCGCCGCGGTTCTCCATGTAGCATAGTTCGCAATTTGCTCTGTCCTGCGTGAACTTGTACCCTGAAGTTGCCAGGACTTCAAGCTCACGAATTTAATTTTGTTATTTATTTCTTTTCTGAGTTTCATTTGAAGGCTGCGAGATCTCTTGAAGAAAGAAAATGAGGTGAGTGCATTTATTTATACAGAGAAGTTTTCCTTTGTTTTTAAGTAATAGACGTGAATAGGATTTTAGCTAGAGATATGCAGCTTCATAAATTCGATTTGCCAAGACATATAGCTTAGGGTAGGGACTGGTTTTGAAAGGACTGGGATTGAAGACTTAGAAGCTAAGGACTCATATTTAAATCATTTTTTTTTACTTAGCGACGAAGTGTTAATGGATCGATTATCATATTCGTGGTAGGAGATAGGGTCTACACACTTGTTTTTATTTTATATTTTATAACGCTTCTTTTCAATGATGCTTTTAATGTATATCTTAACGCATAGGGTAAGGACCTTGGTATTTAGATTAGAGTAGCTTGTCCATTTCCACTTCAACGTCCCTTACTTGCTAAGAAATTTAGAAGTATTTTAATAAATATGTTATGATCTTCGTGGCATAGAAATTTTTGTTAATGTCCGAGCTGCTATGGATAGAAATAAAAATACAGTCGTGTCCATCGAGGTGCCACGATCCCAAAAATATAATAATACCGGTAGATTAACTCATATTTTGAAACCCCGAAATACTGATACAGGCTGCAAAATACTTCAAATAAAAAGTTGCTTATTTAATTAATTAAAAATTACAGTAAAATTCTAAAAATTAAATTATTGCTATGTCTCAAAAAGAACCTTGTCCAAATTCTAATCCGATATTTAAATATAATTAAATAACTGTTATGGCCATGAATGAATATACCGCTGTTTTTCTGAATATTTAATTTGGATAAAACTTACAATATATAATCCGGAATCTCGATTTTTCACCTCCATTAGAGAAATACAGTTTAACAGATTCCAACGTATCTTGTTTCGAAGAAAACTAATTTATAACGAACCCTATTGAAACACCCCACCTCCGTTAGGGTCACTCTCAAAGGGAATGCCCTAATTTTGGTGGAGGTTTATAAGTATAAGTCACAGATACACAAGACGGATATAAGAACACATATTTTTGAAATAGCGGGAAACAACAACAACTTTTATTTCATTAAAATACGTGTTACACAAACCATGCCATAATTGTCTTACAATACTTCCAAAATCATTACATCTTCATAACTGACTTGATTTCATTATTTAAAGAAGCATAAAAACATAAGTAAACTGCATAAGTCCCATAATTGCTGTCCAAAGCCATTGTCCAAAGAGAAAAAGATCCAAGCAATACATTCTTTCTCTTCAATCTGGATGTGAAAACTGGTCAAGCTGCGGTATTCCCTCCCTATGGACCTAGGGGGGGAAACGAAAGAAAAGAAGATGAAAGAAAAGTAGAGTCAGACATAAAGCCTGAGTAAGTCTAGGACTATTCAGTCTATGAATAAAGAACTGGGCATGATAAGTATAAACTGGAAATGGGAAAGCACTATAAACTAGGATAAGTTGTCTAGAGTTGAATGTACTTATCGTACCCCATATTAATCTCTGTACCCATATAAACTAGTTCCCAACAGGCACCCCATAATCAGGGTGAAGTGATCCATTTCTGATGATCGGCTCCTACTCGCATAATTACATGTGTCTTACGGCCCCCGTTGTCGTAGTTACCTATGCTGGTCCCACCAAGGGGTGTATCAAGTCCTATGGTGGCGGCCCGACACAATCCTAGAATGCACAGGTATACTACTGGTGCCCAGTGCCTTATTTTTCTGCGCCGGAGTGTGTGCACGCCCGCACCCCGTTAGAACCTACACTGTTGCACCACCGCCGTCGATTTGACCTCTTACAGTCAGCCCAGTAATCGTGCCCCACCCTGCCTAGTTCAGGGTATCCTGATACACCTTGTAGGGTTACTGCTGAAAAGGGCCCCCCGCTACTAGGTTTTCTATTTCTAGCCAACATGCTAAGTTGGTTAAGTGTTTTGTAAACCTAACCCCAAATCAGTCTATATAGTTTAGAATGTTCCATTTTGATTAAGTATTAATTCAATTTACTTAATCCTATCAATCCTGACTCAGCCTTAATTGTCTTATTAAAGCCTCGACCTCTCACATTAGACAGGTATTGTTGTGGCTTCCTGTTGCCGGTTGGGTCCGGGCAGTCTTACACCACAACTCAGTCTAACCTCGGGTCTTTATTGGGCTCTGTGTTTAACCACCCACATTGGATAGGTATTGTTGTGACTACTGGACAACCGGGCGGTTCCGGGCAGGTTTACATCACAACTCAATCCAACCTAGGGTTAAACACATCGTATTTTCTAAATTTACATATTTTGTCTCTTTTCTTTTTATATGTAAATATTTGCGGCCCATTATTCAAATTCATCTTTATTGGGTAAAATTAATTTTACACCACTTAATTGTTTTTCAAGGTCGTTGGCATGCGTCAAACATGCCAACACATATGTTTTATATTTTAACCCAAACGTCATTACCCCCATTTTATACGTTCGCTATAATATAACATATGTTGGGTTTAACATTTAAACCCAACTTAGCCACATGAAAAAGGGGAGGCTTAGAACATGGTGTTTGCATATTCTAAGTAACATAAAAAGGGGAGTGTGAACGCATGAACTTGCAACATAGCGAACTAATTAACATAAATTAGGCACTTGTGAACTTGGATTGTAATAGCATATAATCATGGCATAAACATACCTAAACATGAATCATGGTTTTTAATCTATTCATAGAATCATGGCATAAACATACCTAAACATGAATCATGGTTTTTAATTTATGTAAACTTGCAAGTGGAATGTAAATCTAACTTAATTATATGTCACATATATTATCATATGATTTTGTTAACAACACAGGCCCTAAACATGTTTTTGATTAGGCGTAACACCAAACATAATTTAGTCATGTTCATAGAATTAATACAAGCTCACAAAGATGCTTGCTTTTGTCACTAATACAAAAGTATGGTTTTTACACTTGAACTATGATGCCAATTCCAACATAACTTCATATGAATCATAATACTCAAACGGATCCAATTACACTAAAGATGACCATAAAATTATACATCATGTTGGCATAATAGTAAATCATATACTTGCATGAATTTCAAATAAACTACCACAAACATGTAGTTGTTAACTTCCAACATGAATCACATACTTGCAAATATCCAATCGTTATATCACAACATCCCAAATCGATTAGAATCATAGCAACATACAGTTATGAATTATTATCATCACAAATTAAGCACAATTCTATTTCTCATTTTACAAAAATCAAAACACAATTATTTATTCACATCGGAATAGCACTCTACTTACAACGTATGATGAATGTTCAATTCAGGAATCTGAATTCTGAATTTGGAGATGCTATCCTTTGTTGTAGGCGTTGTTTTGATTTAGTTGTCGTTGCTTTAAGCTTTTGAATTGTCTCCTAATCGTCTCTCAATTTTGACGGCTATTTCTAGTCCTTCCTCAGCAGCATGACGGTCTCATTCTTATTTTTGTTTGTATGAATTAGGTGGAGTCTTAGGTCCTTTTTATAGAGTTTGTGACTTGATTAGGACCGTCGATGGAGCTTGGGTTAATATTAGCCATTCGTTTGAAGGAGAGACCAATCAGGAGCTGACACCTAGCCCTAGTGACAAGGCAAGGCTCAGAAATTCGGCCAAACACAGACCAGGCCAGCCAGGGGGGGCTGGGTTTGACCTGGCTTAAAGGCCAAGTCGACCCCCCAGTCGACCCCCAGGTCGACTATGTAGTCGACCTGGGTGCCCCAGGTCGACTACCCAGTCGACCTGGGTAGCCCAGGTCGACTACCCAGTCGACCTGGGTGCCTTGGGCAGGAAAATTCCCGCCTTGGCCAATCCGGCCTGATTTTTGAAATTCGAATCAAATTTCTGAGCTGTTTATGTCTGTTTGAATTTTAAACTGAATTATGAAACTTCCGGAAGCCATATCTTCTTCATACGGAGTCCTTTTTATGTAAACTCGGACTCTATCTCAAGCAAAATTCCGAGACGAACGCAATGGCGTATCCCGTTTCCCTTAATTCTTTGATTTGAAATTAGTTATACTTTAATTTGTGAATTTCACTGTTATAGAATACACGGGGTGTTACATTCTCCCCCACTTAAAAGGATTTCATCCCCGAAATCTTCAAGTTCATGAAGAATGTACATCGTAACATCCAAACATCCATCTACTCATCCATCAAACACGAGCATCCATTGTCCTTAAAAGACTTCTAATGCTTCATGATCATATGCGAAGTGTGTGTACATGTACTTATCTAATGCAAAATCTGTGACGATCCCAAAACCCCATGACACGGTGTTAAGGATAATCATTGGAATATAACACATTAATCATCATTAGCAGATCACAGATAATAGCATAAACAGAAAATAGAATAATTTACACATATATGACAGCGGAATCATATAGATATCATCACATCAGAGAAGCATAGTACAAGATACAACTTAGTGCATAATGATACATAATCAGTCACCATCGCCTGAGGCGGAATCATGCATAAAGAGTACACAAAAGGAATATCAGTCTACATCGCCAATGGCGGAATCATAATATAGATACAATAATGGTGGAGAAAATCCAAGTCAGCACAGTGTAGTCAAGCCTCGCCATGAGCCAAAAGGTGCGTCAGAAACCTGTAACTAGGCTGCCCGTGTGAAAATGAGGGCACCCGAGTTTGCAAGGTGAAACAAACTACGAGTCAGTCATGGGACTGGTATGAGAAATCTACTCAACTTATTAACAACAATAATAAGGCAAATCAAAGGACCACGCCACTTTCGCGGAACGGGTTTACTCCAATGAGTGCTAGTGCATGAAATAAAATAAATGATTAAATCAATGCAATGCTTTTTATAAAATGAAGCCATTATAAGACTCAGGTCCCATCACACAATGCAATGCAAGCCGGAGGATAGAGTTTTTACCTTATAATGGCCAAAGATGCTTCATACGAATAAAACAAAAGTGTTTGGCATTATTACTAGTACATATATGTTTCAAAAGCAAATTCAATCATAAATATCAATCATAGGCGGCATAAATGACCCATACCACTATGTCGCCATACTAGTAATACAATCACGTCCGCATATTTCTTATTGGAAATTGGATTCCTTCATGAGTCGAGGCAAGGGGCAAGCTCCTCTCCGTTCGAGACACTCTAACAAATGTCACAGGACCCCACTATGATCCTTGGAATCGGCTGGGCCGGTCCTCTCTTACTTTTGAGGATTGGCAATTCCTGAACACACGTTTCCCGGTCCTTACAGACCTATAATCGAGGCGCCTCGCATTCCAACAACCACACAGGTGAAAAGTATATATAATGTCAGGGCTGGTAGGTCACTGACACCAACATAGCTAGAAAGAAACGTCGTGCACTCCCAGCGGTCCGTCTCCCGTTTTTGACTCATACCGAGGTGTGAGGCTCGCGAATTCACGTTACACACAAAGCTATGTTACACAGACCATGCTTTGACCATCAACCACAAGACTTTGCTTTGCAACAGAAGCCTTGATCATATGCCACTTAGGCGTGCCACACAGGCAATCCACTCCGTGCGACTGATTTCTGTCAATGTATAACCTCTGAGCTCGTACGTCTCAGAGAAGGGCGTTAAGCAAGAGAATAAATTCCCCGCTGCCAAACAGATATATATTTAACAGAGATCAATCAACACAGAATAAAATCCAATGTCAGACACACAGTCCATTTACAAGTCCGTTCTGGGTCTGAACGAAACCGGTGGCATCAATTCCTCGCATATCCGTACAATCAACAGTATGTGTGGACGGCTACTACTTCAATTCCTTCATGGTAGCTACTCCAATCACGAGCATCAGTAGCGCCCATCCATCCAATGTGGAGATCGTCGGTCTTCAGTCGTCTTCGACTCTTCGACTTCTCAACGTCGATCGATTATTTGAAATGAGATAAACTCGGCCTTTTCAAATAACCCACGTATATTTAGATTTTCAAATCAATTAACCACGTGGTTGGACTATTCAACATTCACATTTCAGTTATTTAGGTATAATTTTCATGTCAAATACATTCAACCATCACATATCAAGCAAACACAACAAAATTGGTTTATTTCCACTCTATATCGTCTATAGTACTTTATAACGATATATCGCCATTTTTATTTGATTTAAAACGACCATATTTAATTAAACGACGTTTCAGGTCGTGTCGATGCACTGGCGCTGCTTTTCACTAATTTTGTTTTACACATATATGAAAATCTAACCGTTGGATCTTCACAAATTTTACATCATTAGGAAGGTCTTTTCAAAACGAATCCAACGGTTTCAGTTTTGGGAAAATCCGACGGCCGGATCTTCCACACTAACCATTTGAAGTTACGATTTCAATTTACGAACTGCAGCATCGTTATTCGATTTAATTTAATTATATTTATATATATATATATAAATATAATCGTTTCTGGCGCTGTTTTTCTTCAGTTTTGAATTAAACATTCCAGACAATCCAACCGTCGGATCTTCACAAAGTTGGTGCCGTTGGAAAGATATTTCCAAGGCGAACCCAACGGTTGAGGTTTCGGGAAAATCCAATGGCCGGATCTTCCGCACTAGTCATTTGAAATCACGGTTTCAAAACATGAACTGCACGGCCACGTTTCGTTTTAATTCTATTTATATTTATATATTTATATAAATATAGTTCATTCAAAAATTCCTATATCGTTTCCACTTCAATTATTTCACTAACGCCTTTAAATTTTGGAAAATTTCGCCATAACCTCCTTTGTACGGGAGGGTGTGGGAAAATTCCCAAATAGCCACACGGGCGTCTCATATCAAAAAGAAAAAGAAAAAGCCAACAGGCTCATAAAATCATCACCCAAACAAAGCGGTAAATGTGTACCTATTTGTCGGGCACAAAATTCTATTTCTCTTCTCTAGCCCCTTTTGCTTTAACCTGTTCAATAGATATGCATGTACATATATACAATTTCTAACATTTATCATTTTCCATTCAATTTCATATTTGATTTGCTTTGGTTTAAAAACACCATTCATTCTAATGTTGCATGCATAGGCTAAAATCGTATCATTAGCTAGTTATTGTATATTTCAACTCATGCACGTTTATTTGAACAAGTGGCTATTTTTAACACTTCACATTTCAAAGAGGATAATTTTGGCGAACTAAAATAGATTTCAACACATGACTATTTTATTTAGTTCCTATGCATGTTAAAAATAATATTTCTATCACAAATATTTATTTCAACGTCCGCATATCTTTAGCATATCACACATATGATAAAAATGATATTTTTATCATTTAAAATATTTATTCAACAAATAGATGTTTCTGCACTTCATAGTTTCAATAAAAATGTAATTTTTATCGTTCGATCTTTTTATTCAACACATGAACTTTTCCACTACACACACTTCTCAACAAATGAGCATTTCCACACATGGACATTTTATTTATGTTGTTCATATTAGAAAGATGGGATTTTTATGGTTGAAATTATTTATATAAGGCGAATATTTTTCATACTTCATATATATAAAAAATGTGATTTTTATTGTTTAAACACTTCATTCATTCACAAATGAATTTAATTTTCACACAACACTTTTCAACACATGAATATTTCCACACATGGATATAGTTTCAATATATGACATTAATTTCAACGCAAGAAAATAATCCCAACATATGAAAATAATTCTAACACACAAAGATTATTCAAAATTTCGGCAGCATAACGGCAGGGTAGTTAAAACCGGCACCGTCCCTAGTACGGCTCCTCGCTCTACCTTAAAACCTCGCGGTTTTTGACAATGGGGATTCATGCATCTAATTCGCACGCAGGCGGCATGTTTATTTTTATTTCCACAAATATTTCCAATTCATTTCAATCACCAATGGGTATTTTTCAACCACAACCAAACAATATCAACCACAAACAATTATTCAACCATTCGTATTTTTCATCCAATATTTCACACCAATTCACCACAATAAATATCGTCCATGGTTTGTGGACGAGGGGAGTATACATACATATATATATATATATATATATATATATATAATTGCTATATTTCACTTGCATTTCAACACATATATCAATTATTCTATGCATGTAAAATTCATACTTCGCTTATATAGCTTACACTATGCATGTACATGAGGTATACAACACGTATGTAGTTTATATTTCGCTTATATAAATTATACACGACATTTTCCATTCAATTTCACGTTAATTTAGATTTCTCACTTTGGTTTTCTGAGCGCTAAAATCGATACGATGTCATAAAAATCCGCGGCTTCTTCTATTGGGTAGAGAGCTTCCTTGCGGTCTCGATGTTTCCTGTTTCATCGAATTTCGTCAACACACCAAAAAGATATGATTTTTCAAAGCGTAAAGATCAAAGAAAACTCACTTTCACGAAGCTTCGAAACTAGGTTTACAGTTTTCGCGAAATCAGTGGCACGTGGGGACGATCGGGGAGTTGGAAGTGGAAGAGGGAAGAGAGGGCTTTAAATCGGTGGTGGTTTGGTGGCGTTCGGTGGTCGGTGGCGTTCAGGGCGGCGGCGGGAAGAGCTCGACTTCCTGGCGTCGGTACGGGCGGAGGAGGCGACTTGAGGGGCGGCGGTGGGGTCGGATTTGAAGAGGAGGTGGAGACGCGTCGAGGTAGGGGGGTGGCGAAGGCTGGAAGTGGCTGTAGCGGCGGCGGTGGAGGAGAGAAGGTAGGGAGCGGTTTTCGCCGTTGAACAGGGGGGGTTTCTTTTTTTTTATTTTTAAAATTTATGAAAGGAAAATTCTGATTGGCCGAGAATTATATTAAATTTTTAAATAGTGTTTTCTCAAACGAACTCCTTTTTAAACCCAACGACTGTCGCCCGTAGCTAAATACCCCCATTCCGGACATAATGGGATATGTTTCGTAGGCCAATTCGACTGTTACAGTCAGTTAATTTTCAAATTAAAGTATAAAACATTTAATTTTTAACTCTGAACGCACATTTCTATTTGCCAGGGCCACAAACTGATTCGAAAAATTCCAGAAAAATAAATCTAGCTATGTTTTGACGCTACGGTCCCAACAAAACTAGTTTCGTCGAATTCTGAGGTCGTTTGAAAAATGGCCATTTTCTGGTCGATCCAATTTAACATAAATCGACCAAACACATTTTCTTTTGCCACGCTCACATACTAGCTTCAAAAATTATGAAATTTGAAACCTAGCAATAGTTTGACATCCCGGACCCAACAAAAGTAGTTTCGTCGAATTCCGAGGTCGTATACAAAATATCAATTTTCCAGGGCTATATATTATATATACCGACCCTTCTGAAAATTCATTCGGCCATAACTTTTGATTCCCGTTATGAAACTTCGATTTTTCAGATTCGTTAGAAAGGTATTGACTAACAGATTTAAATATTTTTGGTTTCTCTAAAATCCGTTATATTTTCCACCCTGCATAGTCGGTCAAAGTTTGAATTCAAATTTTCAAACCGACTCACTATTTCTAATTCACTATTTTATTGAAATATTCTATTTCAATTGTTCACATTCCTTTGAAATAATCAATTTAAAATTTTTAAATTGGCTCATATTTTCTGGGTTATTACAATCTCCCCTACTTAAAACTTTTCGTCGTCGAAAAGGAAACAACAGTAAAGTAGGAAATAAAATGTAAATGCAAAGTATTGTGAAGGTACCTTGCACCAGAGTTAGTCAGAGATATCCACTCTGCATTTGGGGTAAGCTTGCTTAATGCTTTCCTTAGTTTCCCAAGTACAGTCTCTAGGATCACTGCTCCACTGCACTTTAACTAAATGAACCTTTTTGCTTCTGAGTTCTCTAGTTTCTTTGCCAACAATCTTTAATGGCTCTCTTCTGAGTGCTGATTCTGGAGTTATCTCCACATCCCATTGCGCTGCTTCTTCTACAACAAGATCTGGATCATGCACATGTCTCCTAAGTTGAGATACGTGAAATACATTGTGCACTCCAGGCAACCAATCTGGTAATTGAACCCTATAAGCAAGAGTTCCAATTCGCTCAAGTATAGGAAAGGGACCAATAAATCTCGGAGCCAATTTCCCAGTCTTTCCAAATCTATTTACTCCTCTCATCGGAGAAACCTTTAAATAAACATGATCACCAACAGTAAATGTCAAATCTCTCCTTCTAGAGTCTGCATAACTTTTCTGTCGGCTTTGAGCGGTTTTCAATCGCTTCTTGATGAAGTCCACTTTATCAGATGCTTCCCTAATCATATCGGGTCCTAGTACAAGTCTGTTGCCAGGTTCCACCCAACATGCTGGAGATCTGCAGGGTCTTCCATATAATGCTTCAAATGGTGACATTCTCAAACTTGCTTGATAGCTATTGTTATATGAGAACTCTGCCAAATGCAAATGATCTTCCCATGACCCACCAAAATCGATTATACAAGCCCGCAATAAATCTTCTAGAATTCTATTCACCCGCTCAGTTTGGCCATCTGTTTGTGGATGATAAGCGGTGCTCATATTCAGTTTTGTTCCCAATTCTGTCTGGAAAGCCTCCCAGAATTTGCTAGTAAATAGGGGATCTCTATCACTGACTATGCTGATGGGAATTCCATGCAGCTTAACAATTTCTCGGAAATATATCTGTGCTAGACTTTGAGCAGTTCTATTGGATCTGACAGGTATAAAATGGGCAGTCTTCGTGAAACGATCTACGATTACCCAAATGCTATCATTACCTTTCTTGGTTCGCGGCAAACCATCTATGAAATCCATGGAAATCTGTTCCCATTTCCAACTTGGGACTTCCAACGGTTGTAACAGTCCAGCTAGCTTCTGTTGGTCACTCTTGACCAATTGACAAGTAGGGCATCTACTAACATACAAAGAAATATCTCTTTTCATTGCCTTCCACCAGAAAGTGCGTTTGATATCGTTGTACATTTTACTCACCCCATGATGGATGCAAAATTTGGATTTATGGCATTCATCCAGCACCTCTCTTTTAAGCTCCGGAATGTCGGGAACACATATTCTTCTATTCAGCCTCAGAACTCCCTCACTATCCACTAGGAAACTGGAGCCTTCGCCCCTTTGAATCCTTTTTACCATCTCTTTCACAAAATTGTCACTTTTCTGTAGAACAGATATCCTATCAATCAATCCAGGTGTAATTATAAGATTGGCAACGATCGCGGTTTTCTACTAAGTGCATCCGCTACTACGTTAGCTTTCCCCGGCGTGTACAGGATATCAAGATCATACGCTGCAAGAAATTCTAGCCAACGCTGCTGTCTCAGATTCAGATCCTTCTGGGTATATAAATACTTCAACGATTGATGATCTGTGTACAATATAAATTTCTCGCCCAATAAATAATGCCTCCAGATTTTCAAGGCAAAAACGATGGCTAGCAACTCAAGATCATGAGTCACATAATTCTTCTCATGCGGTTTCAGTTGGCGGCTTGCATAAGCGACTACTTGGCCTCTCTGCATTAACACTGCACCAAGACCTCTAATAGAAGCATCTGTCCAAACCGTTAAATCCTGATTGCCATCAATAATAGTTAACACTGGAGCAGTGGTCAGCTTCGATTTCAATTCCTGGAAAGCTTCTTCACAGTCGGAAGTCCACTTAAACTTCTCGTGTTTCTTTGTGAGCTTCGTTAACGGACCGGATATCTTCGAAAAATCCTTAACGAACTTTCGATAATAACTAGCCAACCCCATAAAACTTCTAACTTCTGTGGGAGTAGTGGGTTGTTTCCAGTCTTGAATCGCTGTTATTTTGCTTGGGTCAACGGAAATTCCTTTCTCTAACGCGACATGGCCAAGAAATTTAACTTCTTCTTGCCAGAAGACACATTTAGAGAATTTGGCTTTGAAGACGTTCTTCCTTAGAATCTCCAATACTTGTTCTAAGTGTTTTTCATGCTCGGGTTTTGATTTGGAGTAGATTAAAATATCATTGATGAATACGAGGACAAATTTATTCAGAACTCCCCTGAACACTCTATTCATTAGATCGACAAAGTATGCTGGAGCGTTGCATAGGCCAAACGACATTACTAACCATTCATAAAATATGTCTGGACCTCTGAAAGCGGTCAAAGGAACACACTCTTCTGCTATTCTCAATTGATGAAAACCTGTAGCTAGGTCCATTCGGGAAAATACTTTCGCCCCATTCAATTGGTCTAGCAAATCATCAATGCGGGGTAATGGATATTTATTTTTAAGCATCTGTTTGTTGAGGTCTCGGTAATCAACACATAATCTAAGAGTACTGTCTGACTTCGGGACAAACACAACAGCTGCACCCCAATTGGAAAAACTAGGTCTGATTAGACCCTTCCACAACAGTTGACGAGTTTGATCGCCTAATTCTTCTTTTTCTTTCGGAGACATTCTACGAATTGGATGCACCACTGGTCTGGCATTGGGAATTAGATCAATTCGGAATTCTATTTCTCTTTGCGGAGGTAAGTTTTCAACTTCTTCAAACACATCCGCAAAGTTTCTAACAATTGGAATCTTTTCCATGGAAGTGGGGATAAGTTCCAATGCTGACCAAAATTCTTCTCTATTCGGATTCGAACCATGACAGGGAATCGTAATATATCCAAGCTTCGTTCGAATTTTAACGATTCTTTCCGCACAATTCACTTCGGCTTCATATTTCGTTAACCAATCCAGCCCGAGAATAATATCGAATTCGGGGAAATCCATAACGATCAAATCAAAAGGAAACTTGTATCGAGAAAAAGAAGTAGGAACTTTACAATATGAACCTAGAGTAATAGGACCCCCTATCGGGTTATGAACTTCAACCGATTCTTTGAGCTTTCGCTGTTTTAACTTTAATTTGTGCGCTGTGTTTCTAGCAATAAAACTACGCGATGCACCTGTGTCAAACAATATAGAAACAGGAATATTTTTAATTGTAAGGGTACCTCCCAAAACATCGGGTTTACCTGCTCCATCGGAAGCAGCTGGCCGGCTAGACCCGTCATAGACGTGAGCTACTGTAGCTTTCTTCAGCAAAGGACAGTCTTTGACCAGATGATCGGTCTTGCGACAGTTGAAGCACGAGCGAGGGTTCTGAGAGCCTTGGCTCGAGCCTTGAGAATTTGTCTTCTGTCTCTTCGGAGTTGTGCAGACGTTTGAGTAGTGCCCCGGCTTACCACAGTTAAAGCAATTTCCTCTTGGCGGCTTGCCAGTCTGAGGTTTTGAAGATGCTGCTTGGCTTGACTCGCCTTGATTTACAGCAGGCTTGCGCTTGTTTCCGGCTTGGCTTCTAGCGCGATCCTGATCCAGATGCCTTTGATCAAGGTCTTCATAGTTGCATGTCATTTCCACTAGCTCGTTGAATTCCAGCTTGACATGGGCCATGGCTCTATCATGATATTGTCGTCTTAGTCCAAGGATAAACCTCTTATTTTTGGATTTCGCAATGGTGACGAGCTCTGGAGCATAGGGCGACAACATTGTAAATTTGTTCAGATAATCTTGCACGGAAAGATCCCCTTGCTGGAGATTGGCGAAGTCATCGTGCATTCTTTCTAAAGCTTGTTCTGGGACATATTTCTCCTTGAAGAGTTCTTTAAATCCATCCCATGTTCTTCCAGCTTCTCTATTCCCGGCGGTAAGAGATTCCCACCATAATTCAGCTTGTTCCTACATAAGCCAGGCGCCCATAATAGCTTTGTCTTCGTCTCCAAGCCTTAGGCCTTCAAGAATTTTCTCGCATGTTTTGAGCCATGCAAGGGCCTCTATTACGGTGCCAGTTCCCGAGAAGGTCTTGCCTCCTAAGTTCTCATATCTCTTAGCTACACGGTCAAGCTCGAAGTATTGAGCTGCCGGAGGTTGTATCAAAGGACCTTCTTGAGCTGGGATTTCTCCCCTTCCTCGGCCTCGGCCGGCATGGCCTCCTCTAGCGGCGGCTGCTCTGGTAGCCATTTGTCAAATTCTGTATAAGCAACGAAAAAGTCAGCTAACAGAAATGATAGTCTATTGCATAGTTAAGCAGAAATTTCTACGGAAAGATAACGATGGACTGATGAATTGTTTTTGCTATTCTGCTCGGCTCATTCTAGGACCTTACTAGTCCTATCTCTAATGAGCGACTCACCTTAGAATACTACTGATCCTATTTTGACGAAGTGTTTAATGTGTTAGACTCCAGAACTAAGGTTAACCAAAGCTCTGATACCAGCTATGACGATCCCAAAACCCCGTGACACGGTGTTAAGGATAATCATTGGAATATAACACATTAATCATCATTAGCAGATCACAGATAATAGCATAAACAGAAAATAGAATAATTTACACACATATGACAGCGGAATCATATAGATATCATCACATCAGAGAAGCACAGTACAGGATACAACTTAGTGCATAATGATACATAATCAGTCACCATCGCCTGAGGCGGAATCATACATAAAGAGTACACAAAAGGAATATCAGTCTACATCGCCAATGGCGGAATCATAATATAGATACAATAATGGCATAGAAAATCCAAGTCAGCACAGTGTAGTCAAGCCTCGCCATGAGCCAAAAGGTGCGTCAGAAACCTGTAACTAGGCTGCCCGTGTGAAAATGAGGGCACCCGAGTTTGCAAGGTGAAACAAACTACGAGTCAGTCATGGGACTGGTATGAGAAATCTACTCAACTTATTAACAACAATAATAAGGCAAATCAAAGGACCACGCCACTTTTGCGGAACGGGTTTACTCCAATGAGTGCTAGTGCATGAAATAAAATAAATGATTAAATCAACGCAATGCTTTTTATAAAATGAAGCCATTATAAGACTCAGGTCCCATCACACAATGCAACGCAAGCCGGAGGATAGAGTTTTTACCTTATAATGGCCAAAGATGCTTCATACGAATAAAACAAAAGTGTTTGGTATTATTACTAGTACATATATGTTTCAAAAGCAAATTCAATCATAAATATCAATCATAGGCGGCATAAATGACCCATACCACTATGTCGCCATACTAGTAATACAATCACGTCCGCATATTTCGTATTGGAAATTGGATTCCTTCATGAGTCGAGGCAAGGGGCAAGCTCATCTCCGTTCGAGACACTCTAGCAAATGTCCCAGGACCCCACTATGATCCTTGGAATCGGCTGGGCCGGTCCTCTCTTACTTTTGAGGATTGGCAATTCCTGAACACACGTTTCCCGGTCCTTACAGACCTATAATCGAGGCGCCTCGCATTCCAACAACCACACAGGTGAAAAGTATATATAATGTCAGGGCTGGTAGGTCACTGACACCACCATAGCTAGAAAGAAACGTCGTGCACTCCCAGCGGTCCATCTCCCGTTTTTGACTCATACCGGGGTGTGAGGCTCGCGAATTCACGTTACACACAAAGCTACGTCACACAGACCATGCTTTGATCATCAACCACAAGACTTTGCTTTGCAACAGAAGCCTTGATCATATGCCACTTAGGCGTGCCACACAGGCAATCCACTCCGTGCGATTGATTTCTGTCAATGTATAACCTCTGAGCTCGTACGTCTCAGAGAAGGGCGTTAAGCAAGAGAATAAATTCCCCGCCGCCAAACAGATATATATTTAACAGAGATCAATCAACATAGAATAAAATCCAATGTCAGACACACAGTCCATTTACAAGTCCGTTCTGGGTCTGAACGAAACCGGAGGCATCAATTCCTCGCATATCCGTACAATCAACAGTATGTGTGGACGGCCACTACTTCAATTCCTTCATGGTAGCTACTCCAATCACGAGCATCAGTAGCGCCCATCCATCCAATGTGAAGATCGTCGGTCTTCATTCGTCTTCGACTTCTCAACGTCGATCGATTATTTGAAATGAGATAAACTCGGCCTTTTCAAATAACGCACGTATATTTAGATTTTCAAATCAATTAACCACGTGGTTGGACTATTCAACATTCACATTTCAGTTATTTAGTTATAATTTTCATGTCAAATACATTCAACCATCACATATCAAGCAAACACAACAAAATTGGTTTATTTCCACTTTATATCGTCTATAGTACTTTATAACGATATATCGCCATTTTTATTTGATTTAAAACGGCCATATTTAATTAAACGACGTTTCAGGTCGTGTCGATGCACTGGCGCTGCTTTTCACTAATTTTGTTTTACACATATATGAAAATCTAACCGTTGGATCTTCACAAATTTTACATCATTAGGAAGGTCTTTTCAAAACGAATCCAACGGTTTCAGTTTTGGGAAAATCCGACGGTCGGATCTTCCACACTAACCATTTGAAGTTACGATTTCAATTTACGAACTACAGCGTCGTTATTCGATTTAATTTAATTATATTTATATATATATATAAATATAATCGTTTCTGGCGCTGTTTTTCTTCAGTTTTGAATTAAACATTCCAGACAATCCAACCGTCGGATCTTCACAAAGTTGGTGCCGTTGGAAAGATATTTCCAAGGCGAACCCAACGGTTGAGGTTTCTGGAAAATCCAATGGTCGAATCTTCCGCACTAGTCGTTTGAAATCACGGTTTCAAAACATGAACTGCACGGCCACGTTTCGTTTTAATTCTATTTATATTTATATATTTATATAAATATAGTTCATTTAAAAATTCCTATATCGTTTCCACTTCAATTATTTCACTAATGCCTTTAAATTTTGGAAAATTTCGCCATAACCTCCTTTGTACGGGAGGGTCTGGGAAAATTCCCAAATAGCCACACGGGCGTCTCATATCAAAAAGAAAAAGAAAAAGCCAAGCGGCTAGCCAACAGGCTCATAAAATCATCACCCAAACAAAGCGGTAAATGTGTACCTATTTGTCGGGCACAAAATTCTATTTCTCTTCTCTAGCCCCTTTTGCTTTAACCTGTTCAATAGATATGCATGTACATATATACAATTTCTAACATTTATCATTTTCCATTCAATTTCATATTTGATTTGCTTTGGTTTAAAAACACCATTCATTCTAATGTTGCATGCATAGGCTAAAATCATATCATTAGCTAGTTAATGTATATTTCAACTCATGCACGTTTATTTGAACAAGTGGCTATTTTTAACACTTCACATTTCAAAGAGGATAATTTTGGCGAACTAAAATAGATTTCAACACATGACTATTTTATTTAGTTCCTATGCATGTTAAAAATAATATTTCTATCACAAATATTTATTTCAACATCCGCATATCTTTAGCATATCACACATATGATAAAAATGATATTTTTATCATTTAAAATATTTATTCAACAAATAGATGTTTCTGCACTTCATAGTTTCAATAAAAATGTAATTTTTATCGTTCGATCTTTTTATTCAACACATGAACTTTTCCACTACACACACTTCTCAACAAATGAGCATTTCCACACATGGACATTTTATTTATGTTGTTCATATTAGAAAGATGGGATTTTTATGGTTGAAATTATTTATATAAGGCGAATATTTTTCATACTTCATATATATATAAAATGTGATTTTTATTGTTTAAACACTTCATTCATTCACAAATGAATTTAATTTTCACACAACACTTTTCAACACATGAATATTTCCACACATGGATATAGTTTCAATATATGACTTTAATTTCAACGCAAGAAAATAATCCCAACCTATGAAAATAATTCTAACACACAAAGATTATTCAAAATTTCGGCAGCATAACGGCAGGGTAGTTAAAACCGGCACCGTCCCTAGTACGGCTCCTCGCTCTACCTTAAAACCTCGCGGTTTTTGACAATGGGGATTCATGCATCTAATTCGCACGCAGGCGGCATGTTTATTTTTATTTCCACAAATATTTCCAATTCATTTCAATCACCAATGGGTATTTTTCAACCACAACCAAACAATATCAACCACAAACAATTATTCAACCATTCGTATTTTTCATCCAATATTTCACACCAATTCACCACAATAAATATCGTCCATGGTTTGTGGATGAGGGGAGTATACATATATATATATATAATTGCTATATTTCACTTGCATTTCAACACATATATCAATTATTCTATGCATGTAAAATTCATACTTCACTTATATAGCTTACACTACGCATGTACATGAGGTATACAACACGTATGTAGTTTATATTTCGCTTATATAAATTATACACGACATTTTCCATTCAATTTCACGTTAATTTAGATTTCTCACCTTGGTTTTCTGAGCGCTAAAAATCGATACGATGTCAGAAAAATCCGCGGCTTCTTCTATTGGGTAGAGAGCTTCCTTGCGGTCTCGATGTTTCCTGTTTCATCGAATTTCGTCAACACACCAAAAAGATATGATTTTTCAAAGCGTAAAGATCAAAGAAAACTCACTTTCACGAAGCTTCGAAACTAGGTTTACAGTTTTCGCGAAATCAGTGGCACGTGGGGACGATCGGGGAGATGGACGTGGAAGAGGGAAGAGAGGGCTTTAAATCGGTGGTGGTTTGGTGGCGTTCGGTGGTCGGTGGCGTTCAGGGCGGCGGCGGGAAGTGCTCGACTTCCTGGCGTCGGTACGGGCGGAGGAGGCGACTGTAGGGGCGGCGGTGGGGTCGGATTTGAAGAGGAGGAGGAGACGCGTCGAGGTAAGGGGGTGGCGAAGGCTGGAAGTTGCTGTAGCAGCGGCGGTGGAGGAGAGAAGGTAGGGAACGGTTTTCGCCGTTGAACGGGGGGGTTTTCTTTTTTTTTTATTTTTAAATTTTATGAAAGGAAAATTCTGATTGGCCGAGGATTATATTAATTTTTTAAATAGTGTTTTCTCAAACGAACTCCTTTTTAAACCCAACGACTATCGCCCCTAGCTAAATACCCTCATTCCGGACACAATGGGATATGTTTCGTAGGCCAATTCGACTGTTACAGTCAGTTATTTTTCAAATTAAAGTATAAAACATTTAATTTTTAACTCTGAACGCACATTTCTATTTGCCAGGGCCACAAACTGATTCGAAAAATTCCAGAAAAATAAATCTAGCTATGTTTTGACGCTACGGTCCCAACAAAACTAGTTTCGTCGAATTCTGAGGTCGTTTGAAAAATGGCCATTTTCTGGTCGATCCAATTTAACAGAAATCGACCAAACACATTTTCTTTTGCCACGCTCACATACTAGCTTCAAAAATTATGAAATTTGAAACCTAGCAATAGTTTGACATCCCGGACCCAACAAAAGTGGTTTCGTCGAATTCCGAGGTCGTATGCAAAATATCAATTTTCCAGGGCTATATATTATATATACCGACCCTTCTGAAAATTCATTCGGCCATAACTTTTGATTCCCGTTATGAAACTTCGATTTTTCATATTCGTTAGAAAGGTATTGACTAACAGATTTAAATATTTTTGGTTTCGCTAAAATCCGTTATATTATATTTTCCTCCCTGCATAGTCGGTCAAAGTTTGAATTCAAATTTTCAAACCGACTCACTATTTCTAATTCACTATTTTATTGAAATATTCTATTTCAATTGTTCAAATTCCTTTGAAATAATCAATTTAAAAATTTTAAATTGGCTCGTATTTTCCGGGTTATTACAAAATCAGTCGGTCTACTGATTCAGTTGACCTCCTTAATGCAAATTATGTAAGTGTCATGAATCCATTATGTATGCAAATTTTCCTATTCATGATTCTACATGAGTGCACAATCATTCATATATAAATGCAACATCCATATGACAACACATTAAACTTCAACCATATACGAATATTGTAAAGACCCGCAAATTCCCGCCCTTTGGATCGACCATAAACCACCCAGGTCTGACCCAAAAAGTGAAAATCTATGAATACTTTAACTTTGGGCATACAACATATTAAAACAACAACAGAAGAATTTTATAACACTATAATAAATGTTACATCAGAGTACAGAATATACATATCAGAGTACGTTGGAATATAATTACAGCGGAAGATAAATACAAAAAATGTAATATACTGCAACGGAAGAACACAGCGGAAGACTCTCTATCTCTGGACACAGCTTTAAGCTTCAACCCAGAATCCTGTTTAATATATCTGCAAAAATAGCTACTCGACTGCACGTGTGGAAAATATGGGCACCCGAGTTTGCCAGTGGACAAACTACAGTCAGTCATGGGACTGGTGTGAGAATTCTACCTAACCTATAAAATATAATAAGGCTAATCACAGGACCACGCCACTTTCGCGGAACGGGTTTTCTCCTATAGATTGCCAGTGCATGACTAAAGTAAATCGTCAAAATAATGCAATGCTTTTTAGAAAAATGAAACCATTATAAGACCCAAGTCCCATCACACAATGCAACGCAAACCGGAGGATAGGGTTTTACCTTATAATGATCAAAAGATGCTTGATACGATAAACACGGTATTATATAATAATAGTGTGCAACCAATTTGAAATACATCAAAGTAAATGTATCAATCCTAGACGGCATGAGTGCCCCATCCCACTATGTCGCCATATATAGGTATACAATCAAAACCGCGTGATGTCGTATTGAAAATTTGGGTTTCCATCTGAGTCAAGGCTAGGGAGGAGATCCTTACCGATTCGAGACACTCTAGCAAATGCCCCAGGATTGGTACTCTGTCCAACCCTTGGATAGCTGCAGGGCCGGTTCATACGTTAACGCTTAATGGATTGGCAATTCCTGGACACACGCTCCCCGGTCCTTTTGGACCTATAATACAGCCAGTGGCGACTGCATAAACCGAGGCCTCGAAAAATCCAACAACCACAATGAATAAATGCCAGCGCTGGTAGGTCCCTGGCACCACTCTAGCTAGAGAGAAACGTGTGCACTCCCTGCGTTCCCTTCTCCCGTTTTAGACTCTACCGGGCTGTGAGGCTCGCGAAGTCACGTTACACAAAGCTATGCCTAAATAGACTATGCTTTGATCATCCCACAAGGATCTGCTTTGCAACAATAAGCCTTGTTCAAATGCAACTCGGCATGTCACATCAACAACTCATATCATGCGATTGATAATTACTTAACATACAAAAGGGTGTTAAGCAAGAGAATAAATTCTCCGCCACCATGCATTTATATATTAAATAAATACCAATTTAATTACATGAAATAAATTTCAATGTCAGGCATGCTATCCATTTACAAGTCCGTTCTGGGTCTGAACGAAACAACGTATCCGTCGATCTCCAGTATGTCTGGAAGATCATCACTTTTTACCTTGCCTTGGGGGATCACTCCCAATTCAAGATATCAGTCACCATCAACCAAACGATGTGAAGCTCTCCGGTCTTCGGTCACCGTCTTCATCTTCGACTCTTGATCGTCGTGATGATTATTCAGAATGGGTTAGACTCGGTCTTCCTGAATAACTCGTGTATTTGTAATTAAAATCAACTATACGCCACATTCCATCTTTGAATATCCTTTTAAATAAAAATTATTATCTATGTTAAAAGGTTCTCATTAATTTTATCAAAGATAAAATAAATTACATTTTAATCGTTCTAAAAAGATTTATTAATATTCAAATTTTGATTTTTAATACAAAAATCATTATTACAAGATTATTAATTTTACTAACCCAATTTTGTCTTAAATTGGATTAAAGAACTAGTGTCATTTAAAACATAGTTCACGATAAACCCAAAACCAAATTTCAAAATATGGAACTTCTACAGAAATCAAATCAACAAATAATCGTTATAAATTTCTGTATCTTTTAAATTTATAAAATAGATTTACCAATTTCAAATAGCAATTTTAGTGTAAATTGGATTAAAGGATAAATGTTATTTAAAACATCGTCCACTACAAATCCAATCTACATATCAATCACCAAACATAAATGTTAAGATCTAATGATCTTAAATAAAAGATTTATCCTAAAAATATTTAAAATAATCAATAAAATATTATTTATGTAAAATATTCTATAGAAATACAAAATCTTTTATTATACAAAAGTCCTTTTATTATAAAAAAATTCTTTATTTAAAAAGAAATTCTGCATTGGAATGCGACTCAACCATGCACCATATAATTTGAGTCATATGGGTTTCATACATTTCATGTATAGGGTAATAACAGAAAATAATTCTCAATCCATCCATTAACAACCAGAGTGGCGATTTCAACTATGTGAGCGTTAAAATGAAATAATAATGCTCATCGCAGCCTGTCGATCAATCGATAAGCATATATTTAAACATTGGGATTTGTGTCAGTCAAGTATCGTCCCATTACCCGTGTGGGGTTTTCAGCCAACAACAATTCATATAAATAAATAAATAAATAATTGGTTAATAGGTTTAACCAATTTCAATATCACTAAACATGTCACTTATATCGAGTAAAATATATTTTACTCGTATGACTTCCCTATATACTTCTAAAGTCACATAAACAGTAATTTATTTATATAGCTTTATTGCGGATGACAAATGGAATATAAATTCCATTATTCTTTATTTGTATGAAGTTTCTTAACAATACTTTTCAGTGTATATTTTGACCAACAATACAATTGTATATTAGAATATAAATTCTAATGCAAGTTTGAAAATAAAATTTGGATTTTACATTTGCGTATATATTCTACTGTATATTATGCAAATAAAAGTAATCCTTATATTTGCACATAAATTTTGTTTCCTACAAAGATGAGTGAAAGTGATATACTCATTTTGTTAACAATTCTATTTCAACAAATACAATGTAAATAAAAGTGTGTTTCTAATCTTGTACTTTTATTTGTACATAAAACACAAATAAAAGTGTATCTCATGTATTTGTCTTTTTATTTGACAAAACAATGTTAATAAAAATGTTCCTTTATATCTTGTACTTTTATTTAACAAAACAATGGTAAAGAAAATGTCTTTTTAACCCTTTTACTTTTATTTAACAAAACAATGACAAATAAAAGTATAATTTTCTTTCTATGCTTTATTTGCATCTAAAAATGCAAATAAGAAATATAATTCTCTTTTTATTTTTTTCTTTACAATAGAAAATGTAAATAAAATGGTTCACACAATTTTGTTCTTTTTCATTTACAATTGAAAATGTAAATAAAAGGATTCACATTATTTTGTTCTTTTTCATTTACAATTAGTGAATGTAAATATGTGTATTTCTAAATTCCATTCTTCATATTTACATAAGAAAATGTAAAAAATTGTAATTTCAAGTTCCATTCTTTCACTTACATAAGAAAATGTAAACAAATATATTTCTAAATTCTTATTCTTTTTATTTACATAAGAGAATGTAAATAATCGCATTTTCAATTTCTATTCTTTTTACTTACAAAAGAAAATGTAAACAAATATATTTCTAAATTCTTATCATACCGTTATAACTCATATATAAATTACATAGAAAAATGTCCTTTTTATTTTATCGTTCTAATTCACATCTAAATTACATAGAAAAATGTAATCTTTGTTATGCGATGGGAATTCATATTTTAATTACATAGAAAAATGTAATTCCTATCATACGACATAAATTCATATTTAAATTACATCTAAAAATGTAGTTTTTATCCTACAGTGCAAATTCACATTTTAATTACATGTAAAAATGTAATTTTCATTCTACCGTTATTTTTCATCTCTAAATTACATTGAAAAATGTAACTTTAATCATGCAATGTAAATTTACATTTTTATATCATAGAAAAATGCAATTTTTGTCATACGGTGCAAATTCATATATAAATTACATATAAAAATGTAACTTTTGTTATGCAAAATAAATTCACCTTTTTAATTACGTATAAAAATGTAATTTTATTCATACGGTGGAAATTCATTCATAAATAACATACAAAAAATGTAATTTATTTCATACGGTGTGAATTCATTCATAAATACATATAAAATGTTATTTATTTCATACGATGAAAAATCATTCATAAATAACATATAAAAATGTTATTTATTTCTTGCGATGAAAAATCATTCATAAATAACATATAAAAATGTTATTTATTTCATGCGATGAAAATTCATAAATAACATATAAAAATATGTTTCATTCCATACAATGTAAAAACATCTTTTTTTTTATGTACAATGCAAAAATATCATCTTTTATATTTATAATATATTAGCTTTACTATTTACGACGTAAAAATATGATCTTTTCTATTTTACAATGTAAAAATATTAAGCTTTCTATTTTACAAAGTAAAAATATCACTTTACTATTTTACAATGTGAAAATATTATCTTTTCTATTTTACAAAGTAAAAAATATCACTTTACTATTTAAAAATATACATGTTCATTTCATATCTTTTTAATGCGAACAAAAAAGTGATTTTTGTATGCATAATTCATTTCAAATAAAAATGTTAATTTTCTTTAATGTAGCATCTTACAAAGAAAATGTTGATTCTCTTTTAATATAACATTTTACAAAGAAAATGTTGATTTTCTTTTAATTCCGTACCTTTAATGTAAATAACATTACACAAATATATATATATATATATATATATATATATATATATATATATATATATATTGTTGAAAAACTAGTTCATCAAAAAGACATAAAAATGTTTGTTCTATTTTGTTGAAAATCTAGTTCAACAAATATAACAACAATGTTTTTTTTTATTATTATGTTGCAAATTCTGTTTTAACAAATTGACCGAAATTCTGTGTTTTACAGGTGTTGAAAATTCTAATTCAACAAATTTACAAAATTTGTTGTCTTATACATTTGACCTTTTATATGAACAAACTTTATATATATATATATATATATACTGAATAAAATATGTTTTGATCTCATTATAGATCCAATTCTCCAACCGCAAATAAGATATATATAATTCCAAGCGGATTTGCAAATCATGTACAACAATCATTCAACAAGCAACAATTATCACTCCAAAGCAACACCCAACATTTCAGGTCAGAATTAAATAATCAAACAATTATTTTTATTGCAAGAAAATAATTTGTAATTAATTAAACAAATAAAATTAGAATCCTCACCTTGAATTTTTAGCCAAAATTTTACTGTCTCCGTTTCTGCTGCGGTCTGCGCCATCGCGAAGCTCTTAATTTTGTGATTCAAACGCAATTTACGGTTCGTCAATCGGATCTCGTATGAAGAAGTTATGGATTTTTAAAGATCGGACAAATTAAATAATTAAATAATAAAATAATATAAAAAAATCGGGACCTTTCTTCCTCGCGTCGTTCTCTGTTTCAGCCGATAACCCATGAAGCCGCCCCCCTTAACCTTCTGCACGCTCCAAAACCGAGCCACCGACCTCCGATCAAAAGTCACCACCACGACCGCCTCGCTAGGAGCCACCAACACCCCCAAACCCGTCGAACTCGGCCTCCAATCTCACCCCGAAAACACCAAAAACCGCAGCCTCTTCTTGGACGAAATTCGCAAAATCCGTGAATCAAAACCCGATCTTGACCGTATAGATTTGTAGCTCTCTGAATTCTCTTCGATTTGGTATATCATATGTCGATTTTCGTTGAACGGATTGGGAGATCTAAGCATTTGAAGTTGGAGCAATTCTGGCCATCGAAATTTGGGCGGCGGCTGGCCATTAGAAAATTAGGGTTTTCGGATTTTTAATATTATTTTAATGTTTAATTCCGAATTTCGTGAAATAAAGTGGATTTTTGGACTTTCTCGGATTTGCGCCTGCTTACTGTCGATCTTAACGTTTTGAGGCCTTCTGAACGCGATGGGCTATGTCCCAAGGTCCAATTCCGAAATATACAGCAGTTTTTTTCGGTTTTACTTGAAAATACAATATTAAATTAATTATTTAATTTCTACCGTACATTTAAATTCAACGAGGTCACAAATTAACTTCAACAATTCTCGAAAAATATATTTATCTATGTTTTGATGCTGTGGACATATGAAAATTAATTTCGTTCGATTCTGAGCTCGTATGAATTTTTTAAAGTCAAAAATTTGCCCGTTTACACTGAAAAATCAATTATAATTATATTTTAATTCTAAAAATTACCAAAAAATCATTTTTAGCTTTATTTTGATGATACGAGTCCAACAAAATTTATTTTGTTGAATTCTGAGACTGTTTGAAAAATGACTATTTTTAAGGCCAGTATATTTTATATTAAAAATATATTTTTAAACAAATAATTTCCGAAACTCAAAATATATAAGTGTTTACTGTTTTTCAATGTAGAAACATCATTCTGAACTCAATGGAAGTGGTTTCGAGTTCAAATTCCTTCGTATGCAAAAAGTAGCATTTTGGCCCTTATAAATTTCATAGCGACCTTTCTAGATTTTTAATTTTGACATAACTTTTGATTCCCGTTATGAAATTTTGATTTTTCGGATTCGTTGGAAAGATATTTTTAAATAGATTCTAATATTTTTGGTTTCACTAAAATCCGTTAAATTTTTGCATCCTGTACGGTCAGTCAAAGTTCAAGTTTGACTTTTTAAGCTACCGCGCTATTTCTAACTCTTTTTAATATTAAAATTAAATTATTCATTCTATCTTCGATCTGAATCAAATTTGTGATCATTATTATTTAAAATAGATTATTTAAATATCAAAACTCATTAAAATCACTTAAAATAAAATTTTAAATTGGCCCCACAAATCAGGGTTGTTACAGTCTCCCCCACTTAAAAACTTTTCGTTCTCGAAAAGGAAATGATCTAAAATTCGTTTATTTACCTAATTAAATTTTCCATTCTTTTATTTATTGTTTAATAATTTAATAGGTTGAATTAATATTCACACAACACAATCATCTAACAATTAGTTGATTAAATTTTCAAAAATATATAATTTATATATATTCAAAAATCATATTTTCTAAATTCCGATTATATATATAATTACAAATACGTTAGTTATAATCTTTCCACTCTGAACTCATTCTAGGGCATTACGAACCCCATCTCTAATGAGTTTCTCATTCTAGGATACTGCTGATCCTATCTCTAATGAGTATTCTTATTGGATATTACTAATCCAATCTCTGATGAGTCTTTTGTTCAGTTCTAACGAGTTGTACCCCAAAGATTTGAGCAAACCAGAGCTCTGATACCAACTGTAAAGACCCGCAAATTCCCGCCCTTTGGATCGACCATAAACCACCCAGGTCTGACCCACAAAGTGAAAATCTACGAATACTTTAACTTTGGGCATACAACATATTAAAACAACAACAGAAGAATTTTATAACACTATAATAAATGTTACATCAGAGTGCAGAATATACATATCAGAGTACATTGGAATATAATTACAGCGGAAGATAAATACAAGAAATGTAATATACTACAACGGAAGAACACAGCGGAAGACTCTCTATCTCTGGACACAGCTTTAAGCTTCAACCCAGAATCTTGTTTAATATATCTGCAAAAATAGCTATTCGACTGCCCGTGTGGAAAATATGGGCACCCGAGTTTGCCAGTGGACAAACTACAGGTCAGTCATGGGACTGGTGTGAGAATTCTACCTAACCTATAAAATATAATAAGGCTAATCACAGGACCACGCCACTTTCGCGGAATGGGTTTTCTCCTATAGATTGCCAGTGCATGACTAAAGTAAATCGTCAAAATAACGCAATGCTTTTTAGAAAAATGAAACCATTATAAGACCCAAGTCCCATCACACAATGCAACGCAAACCGGAGGATAGGGTTTTACCTTATAATGATCAAAAGATGCTTGATACGATAAACACGGTATTATATAATAATAGTGTGCAACCAATTTGAAATACATCAAAGTAAATGTATCAATCCTAGATGGCATGAGTGCCCCATCCCACTATGTCGCCATATATGGGTATACAATCAAAACCGCGTGATGTCGTATTGGAAATTTGGGTTTCCATCTGAGTCAAGGCTAGGGAGGAGATCCTTACCGATTCAAGACACTCTAGCAAATGCCCCAGGATTGGTACTCTGTCCAACCCTTGGATAGCTGCAGGGCCGGTCCATACGTTAACGCTTAATGGATTGGCAATTCCTGAACACACGCTCCCCGGTCCTTTTGGACCTATAATACGGCCAGTGGCGACCGCATAAACCGAGGCCTCGAAAAATCCAACAACCACAATGAATAAATGCCAGCGCTGGTAGGTCCCAGGCACCACTCTAGCTAGAGAGAAACGTGCGCACTCCCTGCGTTCCCTTCTCCCGTTTTAGACTCTACCGGGCTGTGAGGCTCGCGAAGTCACGTTACACAAAGCTATGCCTAAATAGACTATGCTTTGATCATCCCACAAGGCTCTGCTTTGCAGCAATAAGCCTTGTTCAAATGCAACTCGGCATGTCACATCAACAACTCATATCATGCGATTGATAATTACTTAACATACAAAAGGGTGTTAAGCAAGAGAATAAATTCTCCGCCACCATGCATTTATATATTAAATAAATACCCATTTAATTACATGAAATAAATTTCAATGTCAGGCATGCTATCCATTTACAAGTCCGTTCTGGGTCTGAACGAAACAACGTATCCGTCGATCTCCAGTACGTCTGGAAGATCATCACTTTTTACCTTGCCTTGGGGGATCAGTCCCAATTCAAGATATCAGTCACCATCAACCAAACGATGTGAAGCTCTCCGGTCTTCGGTCACCGTCTTCATCTTCGAATCTTGATCGTCGTGATGATTATTCAGAATGGGTTAGACCCGGTCTTCCTGAATAACTCGCGTATTTGTAATTAAAATCAACTATACGCCACATTCCAACTTTGAATATCCTTTTAAATAAAAATTATTATCTATGTTAAAAGGTTCTCATTAATTTTATCAAAGATAAAATAAATTACATTTTAATCTTTCTAAAAAGATTTATTAATATTCAAATTTTGATTTTTAATACAAAAATCATTATTACAAGATTATTAATTTTACTAACCCAATTTTGTCTTAAATTGGATTAAAGAACTAGTGTCATTTAAAACACAGTTCACGATAAACCCAAAACCAAATTTCAAAATATGGAACTTCTACAGAAATCAAATCAACAAATAATCGTTATAAATTTTTGTATCTTTTAAATTTATAAAATAGATTTACCAATTTCAAATAGCAATTTTAGTGTAAATTGGATTAAAGGATAAATGTTATTTAAAACATCGTCCACTACAAATCCAATCTACATATCAATCACCAAACATAAATGTTAAGATCTAATGATCTTAAATAAAAGATTTATCCTAAAAATATTTAAAATAATCAATAAAATATTATTTATGTAAAATATTCTATAGAAATACAAAATCTTTTATTATACAAAAGTCCTTTTATTATATAAAAATTATTTATTTAAAAAGAAATTCTGCATTGGAATGCGACTCAACCATGCACCATATAATTTGAGTCATATGGGTTTCATACATTTCATGTATAGGGTAATAACAGAAAATAATTCTCAATCCATCCATTAACAACCAGAGTGACGATTTCAACTGTGTGAGCGTTAAAATGAAATAATAATGCTCATCGCAGCCTGTCGATCAATCGATAGGCATATATTTAAACATTGGGATTTGTGTCAGTCAAGTATCGTCCCAATACCCGTGTGGGGTTTTCAGCCAACAACAATTCATATAAATAAATAAATAAATAATTGGTTAGTAGGTTTAACCAATTTCAATATCACTTAACATGTCACTTATATCGAGTAAAATATATTTTACTCGTATGACTTCCCTATATACTTCTAAAGTCACATAAACAGTAATTTATTTATATAGCTTTATTGCGGATGACAAATGGAATATAAATTCCATTATTCTTTATTTGTATGAAGTTTCTTAACAATACTTTTCAGTGTATATTTTGACCAACAATACAATTGTATATTAGAATATAAATTCTAATGCAAGTTTGCAAATAAAATTTGGATTTTACATTTGCGTATAAATTCTACTGTATATTAGGCAAATAAAAGTAATCCTTATATTTGCACATAAATTCTGTTTCCTACAAAGATGTGTGAAAGTGATATACTCATTTTGTTAACAATTCTATTTCAACAAATACAATGTAAATAAAACTGTGTTTCTAATCTTGTACTTTTATTTGTACATAAAACAAAAATAAAAGTGTATCTCATGTATTTGTCTTTTTATTTGACAAAACAATGTTAATAAAAATGTTCCTTTATATCTTGTACTTTTATTTAACAAAACAATGGTAAATAAAATGTCTTTTTAACCCTTTTACTTTTATTTAACAAAACAATGACAAATAAAAGTATAATTTTCTTTCTACGCTTTATTTGCATCTAAAAATGCAAATAAGAAATATAACTCTCTTTTTATTTTTTCTTTACAATAGAAAATGTAAATAAAATGGTTCACACAATTTTGTTCTTTTTCATTTACAATTGAAAATGTAAATAAAAGGATTCACATTATTTTGTTCTTTTTCATTTACAATTAGGGAATGTAAATATGTGTATTTCTAAATTCCATTCTTCTTATTTACATAAGAAAATGTAAATAATTGTAATTTCATGTTCCATTCTTTCACTTACATAAGAAAATGTAAACAAATATGTTTCTAAATTCTTATTCTTTTTATTTACATAAGAGAATGTAAATAATCGCATTTTCAATTTCTATTCTTTTTACTTACATAAGAAAATGTAAACAAATATATTTCTAAATTCTTATCATACCGTTATAACTCATATATAAATTGCATAGAAAAATGTCATTTTTATTTTATCGTTCTAATTCACATCTAAATTACATAGAAAAATGTAATCTTTGTTATGCGATGGGAATTCATATTTTAATTACATAGAAAAATGTAATTCCTATCACACGACATAAATTCATATTTAAATTACATCTAAAAATGTAGTTTTTATCCTACAGTGCAAATTCACATTTTAATTACATGTAAAAATGTAATTTTCATTCTACCGTTATTTTTCATCTCTAAATTACATTGAAAAATGTAATTTTAATCATGCAATGTAAATTTACATTTTTATATCATAGAAAAATGCAATTTTTGTCATACGGTGCAAATTCATATATAAATTACATATAAAAATGTAACTTTTGTTATGCAAAATAAATTCACCTTTTTAATTACGTATAAAAATGTAATTTTATTCATACGGTGGAAATTCATTCATAAATAACATACAAAAAATGTAATTTATTTCATACGGTGTGAATTCATTCATAAATACATATAAAATGTTATTTATTTCATACGATGAAAAATCATTCATAAATAACATATAAAAATGTTATTTATTTCTTGCGATGAAAAATCATTCAAAAATAACATATAAAAATGTTATTTATTTCGTGCGATGAAAATTCATAAATAACATATAAAAATATGTTTCATTCCATACAATGTAAAAAAATCTTTTTTTTTTATGTACAATGCAAAAATATCATCTTTTATATTTATAATATATTAGCTTTACTATTTACGACGTAAAAATATGATCTTTTCTATTTTACAATGTAAAAATATTAACCTTTCTATTTTACAAAGCAAAAATATCACTTTACTATTTTACAATGTGAAAATATTATCTTTTCTATTTTACAAAGTAAAAATATCACTTTACTATTTAAAAATATACATGTTCATTTCATACCTTTTTAATGCGAACAAAAAAGTGATTTTTGTATGCATAATTCATTTCAAATAAAAATGTTAATTTTCTTTAATGTAGCATCTTACAAAGAAAATGTTGATTCTCTTTTAATATAACATTTTACAAAGAAAATGTTGATTTTCTTTTAATTCCGTACCTTTAATGTAAATAACATTACACAAATATATATATATATATATATATATATATATTGTTGAAAAACTAGTTCATCAAAAAGACATAAAAATGTTTGTTCTATTTTGTTGAAAATCAAGTTCAACAAATATAACAACAATGTTTGTTTTTTTTATTCTTATTTTTATTATTATGTTGCAAATTCTGTTTTAACAAATTGACCGAAATTCTGTGTTTTACAGGTGTTGAAAATTCTAATTCAACAAATTTACAAAATTTGTTGTCTTATACATTTGATCTTTTATATGAACAAAATTTATATATATATATATATATACTGGATAAAATATGTTTTGATCTCATTTTAGATCCAATTCTCCAACCGCAAATAAGATATATATAATTCCAAGCGGATTTGCAAATCATGTACAACAATCATTCAACAAGCAACAACTATCACTCCAAAGCAACACCCAACATTTCAGGTCAGAATTAATTAATCAAACAATTATTTTTAATGCAAGAAAATAATTTATAATTAATTAAACAAATAAAATTAGAATCCTCACCTTGAATTTTTGGCCAAAATTTTACTGTCTCCGTTTCAGCTGCGGTCTGCGCCATCGCGAAGCTCTTAATTTTGTGATTCCAACGCAATTTACGGTTCGTCAATCGGCTCTCGTATGAAGAAGTTATGGATTTTTAAAGATCGGACAAATTAAATAATTAAATAATATTAAAAAAATCGGGACCTATCTTCCTCGCGTCGTTCTCTGTTTCAGCCGATAACCCATGAAGCCGCCCCCCTTAACCTTCTGCACGCTCCAAAACCGAGCCACCGACCTCCGATCAAAAGTCACCACCACGACCGCCTCGCCAAGAGCCACCAACACCCCCAAACCCGTCGAACTCGGCCTCCAATCTCACCCCGAAAACACCAAAAACCGCAGCCTCTTCTCGGACGTAATTCGCAAAATCTGTGAATCAAAACCCGATCTTGACCGTATAGATTTGTAGCTCTCTGAATTCTCTTCGATTTGGTATATCATATGTCGATTTTCGTTGAACGGATTGGGAGATCTAAGCATTTAAAGTTGGAGCAATTCTGGCCATCTAAATTTGGGCGGCGGCTGGCCATTAGAAAATTAGGGTTTCCGGATTTTTAATATTATTTTAATGTTTAATTCCGAATTTCGTGAAATAAAGTGGATTTTTGGACTTTCTCGGATTTGGGCCTGCTTACTGTCGATCTTAACGTTTTGAGGCCTTCTGAACGCGATGGGCTATGTCCCAAGGTCCAATTCCGAAATATACAGCAGTTTTTTTTTGGTTTTACTTGAAAATACAATATTAAATTAATTATTTAATTTCTACCGTACATTTAAATTCACCGAGGTCACAAATTAACTTCAAAAATTCTCTAAAAATATATTTAGCTATGTTTTGATGCTGTGGACATATGAAAATTAATTTCGTTCGATTCTGAGCTCGTATGAATTTTTTAAAGTCAAAAATTTGCCCGTTTACACTGAAAAATCAATTATAATTATATTTTAATTCTAAAAATTACCAAAAAATCATTTTTAGTTTTATTTTGATGATACGAGTCCAACAAAATTTATTTCGTTGAATTCTGAGACTGTTTGAAAAATGACTATTTTTAAGGCTAGTATATTTAATATTAAAAATATATTTTTAAACAAATAATTTCCGAAACTCAAAATATATAAGTGTTTACTGTTTTTTCAATGTAGAAACATCATTCTGAACTCAATGGAAGTGGTTTCGAGTTCAAATTCCTTCGTATGCAAAAAGTAGCATTTTGGCCCTTATAAATTTCATAGCGACCTTTCTAGATTTTTAATTTTGACATAACTTTTGATTCCCGTTATGAAATTTCGATTTTTCGGATTCGTTGGAAAGATATTTTTAAATAGATTCTAATATTTTTGGTTTCACTAAAATCCGTTAAATTTTTGCATCCTGTACGGTCAGTCAAAGTTCAAGTTTGACTTTTCAAGCTACCGCGCTATTTCTAACTCTTTTTAATATTAAAATTAAATTATTCATTCTATCTTCGATTTGAATCAAATTTGTGATCATTATTATTTAAAATAGATTATTTAAATATCAAAACTCATTAAAATCACTTAAAATAAATTTTTAAATTGGCCCCATAAATCAGGGTTGTTACAAATATAAATACATATATGCGTATGCAGTATGAAGTGATTGAGCCGATCTAAAACCTAGATTGTGTATGTATATGCAACCACGAGTAACCAGTAGCAATCACTTGCAACCGCTTGCAACCATCATCCATAACATGTTTCAATTACATGTTTTCATCCAAAGAGTTTCTACCTAAAAGATAAGGTCGAGGAGATATACCTAAAAAGATAGATAAAAGCGCAACTTAAGGAAAAAGAAAGATCAAAGATGTACCCTCGAAAAGAAAAGGGTAGGCTGTGCGTATTCTAGCTTCAGTTTCCCAAGTTGCGTCTCCCTCGGCGTCGCTCCACTGAACTTTGACGAGCTTGACTTCGCGGTTGCGTAGCTTCTTCACTTCCGTTCCTAATATGCGGGTTGGAACTTTCCTCATGGTTGCTTCGCGTTCCACTTCAGCTTCTTCTAGGATATTTGGCTCTACCACTTCAGCAGATTCATGTAGACATTTTCGAAGGTGTGAAACATGGAAAATGTTGTGAACTTCGACCAGCTTTTCGGGTAGCTCTAATCTATAGGCCATTTTCCCAATTTTCTCGATGATAGGAAATGGCCCTACGAACCTTGGTGCTAGCTTTCCTGAGGTTCCAAAACGAACAACGTTCCTTAGCAGAGATACTTTAAGAAAAACTCTGTCCCCAACCTCAAATTCAAGGTCGGTCCTCCTCTTGTCGGCGTAGGATTTCTTTCTGTCTTGGGCTGTCTTCATCCTTCTTCGTATCAAGTCTACTTTCTCTGAAGTCTCTCAGATCATATCTGGCCCAAGTATGAGTTTATCAGTAGACTCCCACCAACAAGTGGGCGATCGGCACGGTCTTCCATATAAAGCTTCGAAGGGCGCCATTCCGATGGTGGCTTGGTAGCTGTTGTTGTAGGAAAATTCCACCAAAGGAAGATGGTCTTCCCACATCCCTCCGAAGTCAAAGACGCACAGTCTTAAAGGTCCTCCAAAACTTTGTTTACTCTTTCCGTCTGGCCGTCGGTTTGGGGATGATAGGCAGTGCTCAAGCATAACTGTTTGCCTACCGCTTCTTGCAGACTCCGCCAAAACTCACTTGTGAAGATAGGGTCTCGGTCACTAACAATGCTGGAGGGTATTCCATGGAGTCGAACAATTTCCTTGAGGTAAAGAGATGCTAGGGATGAGGCAGTTCTTTTAATATTGACAGGTAAAAAGTGGGCGCTTTTAGTAAGCCTATCCACTATTACCCAAATGCTAGTGTTGCCTCTTCTAGACCTAGGCAGCCCATCAATGAAGTCCATTGAGATGTTATCCCACTTCCACTGCGGGACCTCTAGAGGATGGAGTAGACCGCCAGGCTTTTTCTGTTCCGCATTAACCTGTTGGCGCACCATACACTTAGAAACGAACTCTGCCACATCCTTCTTCATGCCATTCCAAAAGAAAGTTCTCTTTATGTCCTGGTACATTTTATCTCCGCCTGGGTGTATCGTCATCTCGGAGTGATGTGCTTCCTCGAGAACCTTCTTTACTAAATCCCTTGTCTGTGGGACGCATAGTCTTCCGTCTCGCCTTAGCCAACCCTTATCGTCGATGGAGTATCTGCTGAGGTGAATTGAAGTCTCACCCCTAATTAGCCTATCAATCGTCTCCACAAGCTGAGGGTCTTCGCGTTGTGCTGTCCCTATTGAGTCCACTAAAGTCGGGCGTACTTCGAGAGATGCTAGCAAGCCCGGTACAAAATCGGAGGAGGGCCTAAAGTCAAAGCTGGCTATAAACTCTAGGCTTTGTCTTTCAACAAAGAGCGGGCTTAGGGTTAGTTTCTTTCGGCTCAACGCGTCAGCCACAATGTTGCCTTTGCCCAGAGTGTAGGAGATCTCAAATCGTACGAGGCAAGAAACTCCATCCATCTCTGTTGCCTCAAGTTAAGGTCCTTCTGCGAGAAAAGATATTTCAACGATTTATGGTCAGTGTAAAGTTCGAACTTCTCACCTAGGAGATAATGTCGCCAAGACTTGAGTGCAAAGACGATGGCAACTAACTCAAGATCGTGGGTCGGGTAGTTCTTTTCATGAACTTTCAATTGTCTCCCGCCATAAGCTACTACCCTTCCTTCTTGCATTAAGACAGCGCCTAGCCCTGTCCAACATGCATCTGTATAAACTGTGAACATCTTGCTTCCATCTGGCAACGTCGAAACTGGGGCTGTTGTAAGAGCCCTTTTTAGTCGTTGGAAAGCAAACTCGCAATCCAAGTCCCAATTGAACACTAGATTCTTCTTTGTCAGCCTTGTGAGCGGAGCTGATATTTTTGCAAAGTCTCTGATGAATTTCCGATAGAAGCCTACTAGCCCGAGAAAGCTTTGGACTTCTGTTGCGTTCTTTGGTGTCTTCCAGTCCTGCACCGCTACTACCTTAGCAGGGTCCACAGCTAACCCTTCTTTGGATACTATGTGCCCAAGGAACCTCACTTCCTCTCTCCAAAAGTGGCATTTGGAGAATTTGGCTTTTAGCTGATGGACTCGCAGAGTTTCCATGATTGCCCTTAAGTGCTGAGCATGTTCTTCTTCACTCTTTGAGAAGATCAAGATATCGTCTACGAAGACCACTACGAACTTGTTGAGGAATTCTTTGAACACCCTACTCATTAGGTCCACGAAGTAAGCGGGTGCGTTTGTTAAGCCGAAAGGCATGACAAGCCATTCAAAGAAGACGTCTGGGGTTCTGAATGCTGTCTTATCGGTACTATCTTCAGCCACCCTTAGCTGATGAAATCCAGTCGCTAAATCGTGTTGGGAGAAAACAGACGCTCCTACAAGCTGATCAAACAGATCGTCAATTCTTGGGAGAGGGTGCCTATTATTTTTCGTTAGCTTGTTGAGCTCCCTACAGTCAACACATAGACGGAGTGAACCATCCGCCTTTGTAGCGAACACCACTGGAGCGCCCCATTCTGAAATGCTCCTTCTAATGAACCCCTTCTCTAGAAGCTCTTTAATCTGTTTACTGAGCTCCTTCCTTTCCCGTGGAGCCATGTGTCTAACGGGAAATGCAACGGGCTTTGCATTATCTACAAGATATATGCAGAAGTCTATCTCCCACTTCGGAGGCAAGCCCTTCACCTCTTCGAAGACATCCGGATATTCCCGGACCACTCTAACCGATTGCAAACTTTCAACAGAGGCATGTAGCGATTCAAGATAACTAAGCATAACCGCATACGAGGGGTTACAAGTAATTTCCAGAGTGTTACCGAGTTGGGTCAGAAGCCTAACCATCCTTTTCTCACAATCCAGGATGGCACCATTACTGGATAGCCAATCTATGCCCAAAATCAAACCATATCCCGAGAAGCCCAAAACAAAGGCTACATCTAAATTCTACGCTTAGAATAGAAATTTTCAATCCCACACAGATCGTAGACAAATGAGCTGGGCCCCCAATTCGGTTTGAAATAATTAAGGGGTCCTCTACCATACTAGTTTCTAGGTGTAGAGATTCTACTAAAGTAGACGAGATAAAGGAGTGTGATGCGCCAGAATCAAATAAAGTGTGAACTGGGTGATCATAAAGATAAACTACACTTTCTACAGAAGTATTTATACCTCGTTGTTGCAGAGGTGGCGCTTATAGCACATGAGCCTGTGCCCCTGAGGTGGATCCAGCCCTCTGCCCCTGCCCTCGTTTCTTTGGGCAATCCTTAGCCATATGGCCTGTTTCACAGCAAGAAAAGCACCCACCATTCATCTTGGCCTTCTTTTTCCGGCAATCTTTCACCAAGTGCCCCACTTTGCCACAGAAATTACACTTCCTCTTCTCTTTGTTGTCTTTCCCACCCTTCTTAAAGTCTGTCTTCTTAGGCTGTAAACCCTCTTTCTTCCCTTGAGTGCTTTCTGCCTTTGTCTCCTTCTTGCCCTTATCCTCTTCGTTCAGCAATGCCATCTGCACCAACCTTTCATACGTAGCTCCCATGGGTATATGGGTCATGGCCAAACTGTGTAATGGCTCATTCAATCCTTTGACAAAGCGGAGAGCCTTCTTGTGCGGAGTGTTGACTAGGTCCAGTCTGAACCTAGCCAGCTGATCGAACTGATTAACATATTCTTTGACTGTCATATTCCCTTGCTTAAGAAATAAGAATTTTTGCAACTGAAGACTGCTTTTAGCTTCTGAGAAAAATTTAGCCTCAAACCTTGCCCTAAAGTCCTCCCATGTTTCCACTGGTCTTTCTGTATTGGTGACTTCCCACCAGTAGGAAGCCTCGCCTTTAAGTAGCCATACTGCCAGTTGTACCTTCTGTCTATCTTCTACCTCAAAGATGACGAATAAGTCTTCGGTTTCCTTCAGCCAATTCCTGGCTGCCACGAAGAACTCGGTTCCATGAAAGTCCTTTCCTCCCATAGCTTTAAAATCTTTACATATCTTAGCAAAAGTATTACCCCGCGGAGGAGGTGGAGGAAGAGGTGCTGCTGCAGCTGGATGATTTCCCGCAGCTGGGGGAGGAGGAACGGTAGGAATTGGCTGAGTGGCCCTCGCTTCTAAGAATTGTAATAACCCGGAAAATACGAGCCAATTTAAAAAATTTTAAATTGGTTATTTCAAAGGAATTTGAACAATTGAAATAGAATATTTCAATAAAATAGTGAATTAGAAATAGTAAGTCAGTTTGAAAATTTGAATTCGAACTTTGACCGACTATGCAGGGTGGAAAATATAACGGATTTTAGTGAAACCAAAAATATTTAAATCTGTTAGTCAATACCTTTCTAACGAATCTGAAAAATCGAAGTTTCATAACGGGAATCAAAAGTTATGGCCGAATGAATTTTCAGCAGGATCGGTATATAGAATATAGCCCAGGAAAATTGATATTTTGCATACGACCTCGGAATTCGACGAAACCAATTTTGTTGGGTCCGGGATGTCAAAATTTTGCTAGGTTTCAAATTTCATAATTTTTGAAGCTAGTATGTGAGCGTGGCAAAGGAAAATGTGTTTGGTCGATTTCTGTTAAATTGGATCGACCAGAAAATGGCCATTTTTCAAACAACCTCAGAATTCGACGAAACTAGTTTTGTTGGGACCGTAGCGTCGAAACATAGCTAGATTTATTTTTCTGGAATTTTTCGAATCAGTTTGTGGCCCTGGCAAATTGAAATGTGCGTTCAGAGTTAAAAATTAAACGTTTTATACTTTAATTTGAAAAATAACTGACTGTAACAGTCGAATTGGCCTACGTAACATATCCCATTGTGTCCGGAATGGGGGTATTTAGCTAGGGGCGACAGTCGTTGGGTTTAAAAAGGAGTTCATTTAAGAAAACACTATTTAAAAATTTTAATATAGTCTCGGCCAATCATATTTTTCCATTCATAATTAAAAAAAAAAACAGAAACCCCCCCCCCCCCCCCCCCGACCCCGACATCGACGGCGGAAGCCCTCTTTCACCTTCCCAGGCGATTTCCGATCGCCACGGCCAGAATTAGCTCCTCCCCCAGTTCAACTTTTTGTAGTTCTTCCTCCCCTCTTCAAATCCATATAAGGAGCTCCCCCTATCGTCGCCTCTACGCCGAGATATCCACCTCCAAACTTCCGACCTTCAAGCCGCCGCCGCCACCGTTCTGCGCCACCGAGCTGCACCAAACCGCCGCGCGCCTGTAGCTCTCTCGAAGCTCTTCCACCTCCAACTTCCTGATCGTCCCCTCGTGTCCCGGTCCTCGAGAAAACCGCAAACCTAGTTTTGAAGCTTTCTGAAAGTGCGTTTTTCATTGATCTTTTCACTTTGAAAAATCATATCTTTTTGGTGTGTTGACGAAATTCGATGAAACAGGAAACATCGAGACCGCAAGGAAGCTCTCTACCCAATAGAACAAGCTGCGGATTTTTCTGACATCGTATCGATTTTTAGCGCTCAGAAAACCAAGGTGAGAAATCTAAATTAACGTGAAATTGAGAAGAAAATGTCGTGTATAATTTATATAAGCGAAATATAAATTACATACGTGTTGTATACTTCATTTACATGCGTAGTGTAAGCTATATAAGCAAAATATAAATTACATACGTGTTGTATACTTCATGTACATGCGTAGTGTAAGCTATATAAGCAAAATATAAATTACATACGTGTTGTATACTTCATGTACATGCGTAGTGTAAGCTATATAAGCGAAGTATGAATTTTTACATGCATAGAATAATTGACATATGTGTTGAAATGCAAGTAAAATATATATATATACATATATATATATATATACTCCCCTCGTCCACAAACCATGGACGATATTTATTGTGGTGAATTGGTGTGAAATATTGGATGAAAAATACGAATGGTTGAATAATTGTTTGTGGTTGATATGATTTGGTTGTGGTTAAAAAATACCCATTGGTGATTGAAATGAATTGGAAATATTTGTGGAAATAAAAATAAACATGCCGCCTGCGTGCGAATTAGATGCATGAATCCCCATTGTCAAAAACCGCGAGGTTTTAAGGTAGAGCGAGGAGCCGTCCGAGGGACGGTGCCGGTTTTAACTACCCTGCCGTTATGCTGCCGAAATTTTGAATAATCTTTGTGTGTTAGAATTATTTTCATATGTTGAAATTATTTGCATGCATAGAAATTAAAGCCATATATTGAAACTATATCCATGTGTGGAAATGTTCATGTGTTGAAAAGTGTTGTGTGAAAATTAAATTCGTTTGTGAATGAACGAAGTGTTTAAACAATAAAAATCACATTTTTATTATATATGAAGTAAGAAAAATATTCGCCTTATATAAATAGTTTCAACAATAAAAATCCCATCTTTCCAATATGAACAACATAAATAAAATGTCCATGTGTGGAAATACTCATTTGTTGAGAAGGGTGTGTAGTGGAAAAGTTCATGTGTTGAATAAAAAGATCGAACGATAAAAATTACATTTTTATTGAAACTATGAAGTGCTGAAACAATCCATTGGTTGAATAAATATTTTAAATGATAAAAATATCATTTTTATCATATGTGTGATATGCTAAAGATATGCGGACGTTGAAATAAATATTTGTGATAGAAATATTATTTTTAACATGCATAGGAACAAAATAAAATAGTCATGTGTTGAAATCTATTTTAGTTCGCCAAAATTACCATCTTTGAAATGTGAAGTGTTGAAAATAGCCACTTGTTCAAATAAACGTGCATGAGTTGAAATATACATTAACTAGCTAATGATATGATTTTAGCCTATGCATGCGATATTAGAATGAATGGTGTTTTTAAACCAAAGCAAATCAAATATGAAATTGAATGGAAAATGATAAATGTTAGAAATTGTATATATGTACATGCATATCTATTGAACAGGTTAAAGCAAAAGGGGCTAGAGAAGAGAAATAGAATTTTGTGCCCGACAAATAGGTACACATTTACCGCTTTGTTTGGGTGATGATTTTATGAGCCTGTTGGCTAGCCGCTTGGCTTTTTCTTTTTCTTTTTGATATGAGACGCCCGTGTGGCTATTTGGGAATTTTCCCAGACCCTCCCGTACAAAGGAGGTTATGGCGAAATTTTCCAAAAATTTAAGGCGTTAGTGAAATAATTGAAGTAGAAACGATATAGGAATTTTTGAATGAGCTATATTTATATAAATATATAAATATAAATAGAATTAAAACGAAACGTGGCCGTGCAGTTCATATTTTGAAACTGTGATTTCAAACGACTAGTGCGGAAGATCCGACCATTGGATTTTCCCGAAACCTCAACCGTTGGGTTCGCCTTGGAAATATCTTCCCAACGGCACCAACTTTGTGAAGATTCGACGGTTGGATTGTTTGGAATGTTTAATTCAAAATTAAGGAAATACAGCGCCAGAAATGATTATATTTATATATATATATATAAATATAATTAAATTAAATCGAATAACGACGCTGCAGTTCGTAAATTGAAATCGTAACTTCAAATGGTTAGTGTGGAAGATCCGACCGTCGGATTTTCCCAAAACTGAAACCGTTGGATTCGTTTTGAAAAGACCTTCCTAATGACGTAAAATTTGTGAAGATCCAACGGTTAGATTTTCCTATATGTGTAAAACAAAATTAGTGGAAAGCAGCGCCAGTGCATCGACACGACCTGAAACGTCGTTTAATTAAATATGGCCATTTTAAATTAAATAAAAATGGCAATATATCGTTATAAAACACTATAGACGATATAGAGTGGAAATAAACCAATTTTGTTGTGTTTGCTTGATATGTGATGGTTGAATGTATTTGACGTGAAAATTATAGCTAAATAACTGAAATGTGAATGTTGAATAGTTCAACCATGTGATTAAATGGTTTGAAAATCTAAATATACGTGGATTATTTGAAATGGCCGAGTTTATCTCATTTCAAATAATCGATCGACGTTGAGAAGTCGAAGAGTCGAAGACGGTTGAAGACCGACGATCTCCACATTGGATGGATGGGCGCTACTGATACTCGTGATTGGAGTAGCTACCATGAAGGAATTGAAGTAGTAGCCGTCCAAACATATTGTTGATTGTACGGATATGCGAGGAATTGGTGCCTCCGGTTTCGTTCAGTCCCAGAACGGACTTGTAAATGGACTGTGTGTCTGACATTGGATTTTGTTCTGTGTTGATTGATCTCCGTTAAATATATATCTGTTTGGCGGCAGAGAATTTATTCTCTTGCTTAACGCCTTTCTCTGAGACGTACGAGCTAAGAGGTTATGTATTGACAGAAATCAGTCGCATGGAGTGGATTGCCTGTGTGGCACGCCTGAGTGGCATATGATCAAGGCTTCTGTTGCAAAGCAAAGTCTTGTGGTTGATGATCAAAGCATGGTCTGTGTGACGTAGCTTTGTGTATAACGTGAATTCGCGAGCCTCACACCCCGGTATGAGTCAAAAACGGGAGAAGGACGCAAGGAGTGCATGACGTTTCTTTCTAGCTATGGTGGTGTCAGTGACCTCCCAGCCCTGACATTTATATCTACTTTTCACCTGTGTGGTTGTTGGAATACGAGGCGCCTCGATTATAGGTCTGTAAGGACCGGGAAACGTGTGTTCAGGAATAACTAATCCTCAAAAGTAAGAGAGGACCGGCCTTGGAGGATCCAGGGGATTGCTGTGTGCGGTCCCGAGGCATTTGCTAGAGTGTCTCGAACGGAGAGGAGCTGGCCCCTTGCCTCGACTCATGAAGGAATCCAATTTCCAATACGAAATATGCGGACGTGATTGTATTACTAGTATGGCGACATAGTGGTATGGGCCATTTATGCCGCCTATGATTGATATTTATGATTGAAATCGCTTTTGAAACATATATGCACTAGTAATAATATCAAGCACTTTTGTTTTATTCGTATGAAGCATTTTTGGCTATTATAAGGTAAAAACTCTATCCTCCGGCTTGCGTTGCATTGTGTGATGGGACCTGAGTCTTATAATGGCTTCATTTTATAAAAAGCATTGCGTTGATTTAATCATTTATTTTATTTCATGCACTAGCACTCATTGGAGTAAACCCGTTCCGCGAAAGTGGCGTGGTCCTTTGATTTGCCTTACTATTGTTGTTAATAAGTTGAATAGATTTCTCATACCAGTCCCATGACTGACTCGTAGTTTGTTTCACCTTGCAAACTCGGGTGCCCTCATTTTCACACGGGCAGCCTAGTTACAGGTTTCTGACGCACCTTTTGGCTCATGGCGAGGCTTGACTACACCGTGCTGACTTGGATTTTCTCCGCCATTATTGTATCTATATTATGATTCCGCCACTGGCGATGTAGACTGATATTCCTTTTGTGTACTCTTTATGTATGATTCCGCCTCAGGCGATGGTGACTGATTATGTATCATTATGCACTAAGTTGTATCCTGTACTGTGCTTCTCTGATGTGATGATATCTATATGATTCCGCTGTCATATGTGTGTAAATTATTCTATTTCCTGTTTATGCTATTATCTGTGATCTGCTAATGATGATTAATGTGTTATATTCCAATGATTATCCTTAACACCGTGTCATGGGGTTTTGGGATCGTCACAAGAATCGTCTGAACCAACCAGGTATTGGTATACCCTCTAACAAGTTAAGTTCTTCGGACAAGCTGAAACAAAAAGGGTAGATTCAAAACGAAGGATAAAAGATAGTACCTATGGCTTTGGGGGGACTTTGCCTTTTTAAAATAAAATAACATTTTATCTTTAAAGATGCTTCTTTAAATTTTCTTTTGAAAATAAATTTTCAAAACTTTTTATCTTGTCTGGTAAACCTATGCTCTGATACCAAGTGAAACACCCCACCTCTGTTATGGTCACTCTCAAAGGGAATGCCCTAATTTTGGTGGAGGTTTATAAGTATAAGTCACAGATACACAAGACAGATATAAGAACACATAATTTTGAAATAGCGGGAAACAACAACAACTTTTATTTCATTAAATTACGTGTTACACAAACCATGCCATAATTGTCTTACAATACTTCCAAATTCATTACATCTTCATAACTGTCTTGATTTCATTATTTAAAGAAGCAAAAAAACATAAGTAAACTGCATAAGTCCCATAATTGCTGTCCAAAGCCATAATCTAAAGCGAAAAAGATCCAAGCAATACATTCTTTCTCTTCAAGCTGGATGTGAAAACTGGTCAAGCTGCGGTATTCCCTCCCTATGGACCTTGGGGGGGAACGAAAGAAAAGAAGACGAAAGAAAAGTAGATTCAGACATAAAGCCTGAGTAAGTCTAGGACTATTCAGTCTATGAATAAAGAACTGGGCATGATAAGTATAAACTGGAAACGGGAAAGCACTATAAACTAGGCTAAGTTGTCTAGAGTTGAATGTACTTATCGTACCCCATATTAATCTCTATACCCATATCAACTAGTTCCCAACAGGCACCCCATAATCAGGGTGAAATGATCCATTTCTGATGATCGGCTCCTACTCGCATAATTACATGTGTCTTACGGCCCCCGTTGTCGTAGTTACCTATGCTTGTCCCACCATGGGGTGTATCAAGTCCCATGGTGGCGGCTCGACACAATCCTAGAATGCACAGGTATACTACTGGTGCCTTATGCCTTATTTTTCTGCACCGGAGTGTGTGCACGCCCGCACCCCGTTAGAACCTACACTGTTGCACCACTGTCGTCGATTTGACCTCTTACAGTCAGCTCAGTAATCGTGCCCCACCCTGCCTAGTTCAGGGTATCCTGATACACCTTGTAGGGTTACTACTGAAAAGGGCCCCCCGCTACTAGGTTTTCTATTTCTAGCCAACATGCTAAGTTGGTTAAGTGTTTTGTAAACCTAACCCCAAATCAGTCTGTATAGTTTAGCATGTTCCATTTTGATTAAGTATTAATTCAATTTACTTAATCCTATCAATCCTGACCCAACCTTAATTGTCTTATTAAAGCCTCGACCTCTCACATTAGACAGGTATTGTTGTGGCTGCCTATTGCCGGTTGGGTCCGGGCAGTCTTACGCCATAACTCAGTCTAACCTCGGGTCTTTATTGGGCTCCGTGTTTAACCACCCACATTGGATAGGTATTGTTGTGACTACTGGACCGCCGGGCGGTTACGGGCAGGTTTACATCACAACTCAATCCAACCTCGGGTTAAACACATCGTATTTTCTAAATTTACATATTTTTGTCTCTTTTCTTTTTATATGTAAATATTTGAGGCCCATTATTCAAATTCATCTTTATTGGGAAAAATTAATTTTACACCACTTAATTGTTTTTCAAGGTCGTTGGCATGCGTCAAACATGCCAACACATATGTTTTATATTTTAACCCAAACGTCATTACCCTCGTTTTATACGTTCGCTACAATATAACATATGTTGGGTTTAACATTTAAACCCAACTTAGCCACATGAAAAAGGGGAGGCTTAGAACATGGTGTTTACATATTCTAAGTAACATAAAATGGGGAGTGTGAATGCATGAACTTGCAACATAGCGAACTAATTAACATAAATTAGGCACTTGTGAACTTGCATTGTAATAGCATATAATCATGGCATAAACATACCTAAACATGAATCATGGTTTTTAATCTATTCATAGAGTCATGGCATAAACATACCTAAACATGAATCATGGTTTTTAATTTATTTATGTAAACTTGCAAGTGGAATGTAAATCTAACTTAATTATATGTCACATATATTATCATATGATTTTGTTAACAACATAGGCCCTAAACATGTTTTCGACTAGGCATAACACCAAACATAATTTAATCATGTTCATAGAATTAATACAAGCTCACAAAGATGCTTGCTTTTGTCACTAATACAAAAGTATGGTTTTTACACTTGAACCATGATGCCAATTCCAACATAACTACATATGAATCATAATACTCAAACGGATCCAATTACACTAAAAATGACCATAAAATTATACATCATGTTGGCATAATAGTAAATCATATACTTGCATGAATCTCAAATAAACTACCACAAACATGTAGTTGTTAACTTTCAACATGAATCACATACTTGCAAATATCCAATCGTTATATCACAACATCCCAAATCGATTAGAATCATAGCAACATACAGTTATGAATTATTATCATCACAAATTAAGCACAATTCTATTTCTCATTTTACACAAATCAAAACACAATTATTTATTCACATCGGAATAGCACTCTACTTGCAACGTATGACGAATCTTCAATTCAGGAATCTGAATTCTGAATTTGGAGATGCTATCCTTTGTTGTAGGCGTTGTTTTGATTTAGTTGTCATTGCTTTAAGCTTTTGAATTGTCGCCTAATCGTCTCTCAATTTTGACGGCTATTTCTAGTCCTTCCTCAGCAGCATGATGGTCTCATTCTTATTTTTGTTTGTATGAATTAGGTGGAGTCTTAGGTCCTTTTTATAGAGTTTGTGAATTGATTAGGACCGTCGATGGAGCTTGGGTTAATATTAGCCATTCGTTTGAAGGAGAGACCAATCAGGAGCTGACACCTAGCCCAAGTGACAAGGCAAGGCTCAGAAATTCGGCCAAGCATAGACCAGGTCAGCCAGGGGGGCTGGGTTCGACCTGGCTCAGGGGCCAGGTCGACCCCCCAGTCGACCCCCAGGTCGACTACCCAGTCGACCTGGGTAGCCCAGGTCGACCTGGGTGCCTTGGGCGGGAAAATTCCCGCACTGGCCAATCCGGCCCGATTTTTTAAATTCGAATCTGATTTCTGAGCTGTTTCTGTCTGTTTGAATTTTAAACTGAATTCTGAAACTTCCGGAAGCCATATTTTCTTCATACGGAGTCCGTTTTACGCAAACTCGGACTCTGTCTCAAGAAGAATTCCGAGACGAACGCAATGGCATATCCCGTTTCCCTTAATTCTTTGATTTGAAATTAGTTATACTTTAATTTGTGAATTTCACTGTTATAGAATACACGGGGTGTTACACCTATATAGTCAGCTGAAGTTTAGAACATTAAATTACGAACTGCCGCGATATTACAGGCTCGATTATATATTATATATATTTTTATACGTTCAACTCCGTTTTAATTAATATATAAATCTACTTATATTACGAATTCAATATTTAAAACTGATTAAAAATTCAAATACAAACCAATAAAATGCGGGACATTACATAAATCTCATCTTTCCATTTGATCTTGCGATTCGATGGATGAAATGAGAATGTGACTCATGAATTGATTTTGTCTCTCTTGATTGTGACGTACCATGTTGTAGGCTCAGTTAGATTATACATGCCTATAACATCCCGTGTTTGGTCACCAGAACTTAACACTATGGGTGACTGCAACATCAATATAAATTAGTGTCAAGCCTCGAGATGGAGCAGTGTTATGGAATAGCTAGTCTATACTTGGCTATATATATGGTTTACCAAAACTTAAATTTAGCGATTCATGGCTGTATGATTGCTTATTTGTTTGCTTGGTTGATTGTTGAACTTAATTATACTAGATGTTTAAGTCTAGAAACTCAATTACTAAGGGGATACAGAATGTCGATGGTAGTGAGAGGTTGTTGCTGACGATAGTTGGCTAGGACAAGCTCTTTTTTAGTCAGTCATCTTCAATTGGGCGATAGTGAGTTGAGACATAGATCTATAGTAACTAGTCTCTTATAATCGGACGATATCGGGCTAAGATAGATCTCTAGTAGTGAGTCATTACGTGAGCTTGAAGCTTGAGAGTATCTGGACACATTCAACGAGGTGACCAGATTGTCACCATGTTTGGGTCAATTTCCATATTCATCTAATTATAAATGTTCTTTCAGTTGGGAATCCAGAGGGGATTTTACCAATTGTGGATAATTGGTTGGCGTATGCAGATTATAGCGTCTCACAAGCTTTTTTGACCTTGATTAGTTAGTTGGGCCATTCGGGACAACCAATGAGTCGAAGTATTTCAAGGTCAGTTTTTTTGAGTTTCATTTTTCATTGAGAAAAGTTGAGTGCTTGGGTCGCATTATCTCAAATGTCGCTATGAGTTCTACAAGAGTTTGGATGGCTTGGAAGGTGTGTATTTAAAGCGCTCGACGAGTCTAATGCGACGGATGTGTAAAAAGTTGTAGCGAGGAAAAAGTCAGGAAATAGCGGGATATATCAGATTTTTCTAAAATAGCATATAAAACTCACATTTAATGCTTTTACAAATATACAAATCATAAATAAAAAAAATTAACATTCTATTTAATTACAATTAGTGCATTCTTAATTTTTAATAAAAACATGCATAAATATATGTAACTAAATTTAAACTCTTATTTAGTATGATTAAATTTAATAGAATTTTATAGTATTTTTCTATTCAGAAAAATATATGTTAAAAAATTCTATTATAATACTAATTTTATGGATTTTGTAATGTGAAAATGTCTGTTCTCAATTCATTTCTTTTATAGAAGATATAGCAAAAATAGCGGAATATAGCTGAAATAATGGGATATATCGTTAATATCGGAATATAGCAGGCCTTAAAGCAGAAATGCTATTTCGGAGGCTATTTGTTAATAGCGTAGCGGGGATATGGCTGGGTGATAACGAGCTTAAATTGCTTAGCTTGGAAGTTATGGAGTTGACCCATGAGTGTGTTGATTTCTCAGTTCGAGTAAGAATGAAAGACTGATAATACTCACTTGATTATGTGGATGGTACAAGTGAGGTTTGTTCCCGAATGGAAGGTTATCATGTTTTAGTTGTTAACTAAAACCACGTGAGGAGTATTCAACACCCAATTCTGAGCCAATAATGATAGAGTTCGTTTTGGAGAGTTGGAGGCATTATTTATTGGAAAATGGGTTAGAGTCATTGGTGATGTAATATTATTGAGATTTCTTTTTTCCCAGAAGTATATCAACCTTTACTGGCGGCGACGGCTGAAATTCTTAGCCTCCAACGAGAATGAAGTTTCCTATAAATACACACACAAAATGTGGTTGTTTGTATGTGTCGTGTTGGAGATGTGCCAATTCCAAAGCGATATTCCTTTAGTGAATGCCACTTTTTTTTACTATCAGTTATGACTCAATAACTCGAGGTGTGGTAGTACAGACTCGAAAATGGTGGTTGGTTCTATATGAAAGAGGTGTCATTTGTTCATGGCATCGTTAGAAGAGGTTGATTACCCATTTATTTTATAACGAATGCGATGTCTTCTTGCTAAAGCTGAATGGGATGGATCAAATAGTTTTTTTGTAATTATTTGAGATTTCAATTTGGATGCAGGAATAGTTGCCAATGGTTTCCATCAATAGGTTGCCATAAAAGTAGGGAATTGTATGAAAGCGCTTGAGTCATACCTGATTCGTTGATAAGAGATGTTAGAATAATATTCTTGATTTTTGAAATGACACCAAGTCGTCAGTTCATATATGGATTAAATTTAATATTGGATGTTTTGTATCAGTTAGGTTAGTATCCTACATGCTAGGATATTTATGGAAGTTATTTTCTATATTTGCCATTGTTTTGCTTGTATATGTTGATTGATGATCTTTGAATGTCTATTTATATTTAATATGATTGTTAGGCATGCAAGCTAATTATATTATTATATCGTTTATTTTTTCAAGATGAAATTTCATACATGACTTGACATGCTTATGTTAGATAAATTCGTCTTATTCAACATGTTTATTCCCTTATTGTTATTTCTATTATATTGTCTAATCCATTTTGTTGAATACATGACCAGGTACAAAGAAGCAAGATTTGATTTGTTTGGATGTTAATTCGTTTTTATTTGCATCTAAATGCTAAGCTTGCTTAAAGAAAGGTATGTAGTAGAAGTTGAGTTGTGCATTTTAGTGATTTTATTCCCATGTATGGGTAGCCACTGTTGGGTTTTTCGTTTCTTGGGTTGAGCCTTGCATGGCGATTTGGGGTTTTTTATTGATCAAGTCATATAAAGGAGGTGCTACTATAATTCTCCGTGAGTTTTACCATATTTGGAAAGAAATACAATATAGCATATGTTGAATTGTCTTCCAAATAGTAAGTTGTCACTTTTATTTTCCAACATCTATTGGTTTGGAAAATAAATGTACAAGTTAGGTGTTTGGCTTGGCTGCATCGGTCCCAAGTTTGATTGTGGTTGTACATAAGAACGAGAATGTTTGCACCACGCCAAATTCTGAGTCCATGTCCTTTGTTATGATCGCTTTCAATAGTTGTTTGAGAGCATTAAGTGAAAATTTCCTTTATGTTGTTGCTCGCAACGACCTGTGTTTTAACGATTAGATATTTAAATAATATATTTCAATGTAGATCATTAATTATTCGATTAACGGTTATAAAATGTGGGTTTTCACAAACGATCAAATCATGACTTGAATCCAGTTCCATTGAGTTCGGGTTATTCGTTTCATAGGAAATGAGTACTTGGATCACTATATTTCAAGTTCGGACTAATCAGTGGTCTTATCAATCTCGAAATACGTGTAAATAGTCATTCCGCTTGTACAATGTCAGATTACAATGAAACTTATATTTATGGAATCGTCATAGTGAGTAATTGCACATCATCAAGTTTCATAACAGTCGGACGTACCGCTTGACCGTGCGTAAATTAAACGTGTGTTAATTTCTGCAAGAAACTAACGCTGTAGCTTGAGTTTGAAAGACTAACTTCCGTATATGATCATTTGAGTTGTCACAAAGAATTTGCATCGTCTGGAGACTCTCTTAAGAAAGGCATTGATGAATCAGTATTGTGTAATCAATCTTGATTGATCAGCGTAAGCGTGCCTTTTAGTAAACTGAAAACCGTTCTGGTTTAGACCGATTTTGAAAACTTATAACAAAAATAGGCCAGTTCCAAAAATAATTATGAAAATAGACTACTTTTTTTTAAAAGCGTCATCCAGAATATTGTAAGCTCATTTTTGCCATTTTTGACAAATGTGTTAATTTAGATAACGCTCAAGTGAGAGCTCATTGTCTCTGTTGAAGCATGAACATTTTTATTAGCGTTATCTTGGATAATGCTCTAGAGCATCATCTTGGATAATGCACTATTTGTTACTCACTGCCTCACAAAGAGGCAGTGAGCAAATTTAGTCTGCCACACATAATACCCACAATACAAAACATGTCAAATTACAAAATGACTATGCTATCCACATATACAATTTTCCATACATGACAAATACATATCCAACAATGAAATATAATCATATCCAAAATACATACCCAATAAAATAATACGGTATTCAAATTACATAACGACCAACAAAACATTAACAAACATTTGAACCGCGCGTCCACCAACAAAACATTAACAAACATTCAACAACCCAATTCATCCAACGAAATCATTACAAAGATAAAAAGGTAGCAAATTGTTCGATACAAGTGTAAAGTCAACTAGTTACCTCAATTCCTTCAAAATCCGAGGCGTTTTCTTATTACGCCGTGGCTTAAGTCTAAACTCCTCCGGTGTTAACAGTTCTTCTTCCTTGTCTTCTTCCTGGATGGCCGCCTCTACTTGCTCTGGTGGTGGTTGCAAAAAACTGACCAACACGGAGTGCTGCGAAGACGACTACCTGACGCATCCGTCTTGCCTCTCCTGCGGATTACTTCCTCCTTCCCTTTTTAAGGATGCCTTTATTTCTGAAGACCTTCCACTTGATCACTCGGCGCCAGAGGAGGTCCGGGAGGTGGCGGTCTATCCATTTTGTTCTTGGACAAGCAAGAGCATAGAATTTGTTTAACTGACAAGCACTTCTCCTTGCTTTTCTCCTGAATTTCTTGCTCCAACTCATCCACGAACTAAAGTGCGTGGTAAACACCATCCACCCATCAACAAATACCATACGTTATAACATTTGGAAGTCATATATAACTTGAAAATAGAAAACATACTGCATTTCTTTCAAGAGGATCTCTAGGTTCGTACGAAGAGGGAAATGTAAGAGGAGCACTTGGCACCACGAACCAACGTGTTATGTTCCAGTACCATGTCATGTACTCCTGCTCATTTAGCATCGCCTCACATTCTTATTCCACACAATTATGACGATTGTCCCACAACTCAAGCATGGAGCCGAACATCTGATTATTTACTTCAACTAGATACGGAGGAGCGGGCTACGGATTATGTTGACATAATCCAAAAGGCCTCATGACTCTATCCAGAAGATGGTATGCATTGTTTGTCGAAGAAAAAAAGCAATCTAGCTCTCCCTAGCCCTCTTGACTTAGTGCATAGTGCGGGTGGCGGCTGGAGGTCTTCTTTGCTGTAAGGATTCCACATCACTACATCAGCAGAAAGAACATCGAATTCATTCCTATAGAACAATAAAATGTGTCTAGGAGCCCTTTTGGTATTTTTGGGTCTGATCCACCTACATGTACACAGAGGCGCTTAGAAATCACCAACATTACAAATGCTTATCAAAAGAAAACAATAATTGCTTGTGTACCTTGCAGCATACGGCTATGTTTTGTCCGCTACTGTTCTCTTCATGAATACATGACCGACTGGAAGGTAGGTCCAAGACCAATGCTGCAAAATTAAAATGTGTTGTTTTTTCAATTATTCTCATACATTTACTTCTATAGTCATTTGCATTAGTACCTGAATGAGACTCAAGCGTCCACCCGTCTCCTTTTGTTGCCCCAAAGCTATCTTATTGTACTCCGAATTTGTAGTAGCTGATCAAAGTCCGTAATCAGTGGGAGCCAATGAAGCGCCACTCTAGACTTCAACCTATTGCAAAATAGACGCTGAGTATGGCACGAGCTCGTTGCTTAATTTGTAGTGGACTTGCCTTCTTGGGAATATCACCCACCAATTGAGAACGATACCAACTACTCAGAATATTCCCATTCCCAGACCAAACATCCTCAGGAGGAGTCATGCCAACCAAATTCTCAAGCATTACCTTGTAATTATGTAAACCAGGAACTCTAAGAACCTCCTCCCCGTCTATTGGCAACCCAAATAATACGGCCACATCCTTTAGCGTTATCATCATCTCACCAACTCGTAGGTGGAATGTGGACATCTCCGGTCTCCACATATCAAGCAAGGCTGTAACACCCCTAAGTCCCACATCGTTGAAGCCTATGTGAAGTGGGTACTTATATAGTAGAACTCATCTCTTACTAACGCCGAGGCCTTTTGAGGAACATTACCCCACACCTATACGGTGGCTAAATTGGGGACAATATCTTGCGTGAACGGAGGTGTGAGCTATTATAGTGGTATCAGAGCCAATACCTAGCCGGAATTGTGGCTCCTGTGAGGACCACAGCGCGAGGGTGAGGTGTTTGTGAGCCAACGGGGACGTTCGGCTTTGTAAGAGGGAAGAATGTAACACCCCTAAGTCCTAAATCGTGGAAGCCTATGTGAAGTGGGTACTTATATAGTAGAGCTCATCTCTTACTAACGCAGAGGCCTTCTGAGGAAAAAAACCCCACACATATACAGTGGCTAAGTTGGGGACAATATCTTGCATGAACGGAGGTGCGGGTTGTTACAAAGGCAGTGATCAAGCTTCGATCAAGTTGTGCATACCCAACCTTGTGTACCAACCCTATTCCGGCTCTATCTAACAATGCTAAAACCTCTAGATGATTGGACATAACTTGCCTTAGAGTTGACATATGGTCAATAGTTCCGTCTAGATCAGCAGACTCCATCTACAATGAATTTAATCTTATATAAGCCAATAGTCGAACTTCAACAAAAACATAATTCTTAAAAAATTAATCAAATATTGTTACCGCAATCTCTTCATTTTTACTAGTCCTATGATCTGCTTGCAAGTAAAGGACATCTGTATCAACTGGTCTGGGGTCCATCTGTTCATATTCTATAAACAGTTAAGATGCAAACATTAGTCCATTAATTAATAAGCAATTACACAACTCACTGACACAAAGTCTTTCCAAATGCCACACATATATACTTATCAAATGTCACATTCTAGTATTAGCACATGCAATGCATAACCAAGATTCAATAATCTCATTTCACAACCGAGTATTAGCACTATTTTCACAATACTTTACGCCGCATTATCCTCCATCTCGTACTAAAAATAAGCATACACATACACATAAGCATAAGCGTACACATACACATAGACATAGAAAACATGCATAAACATAACTTTATTCACCAATGTAATAAAATACAAACACATATGAAACCCTTAATCATGAATTTGTTTATGAGACCACTAACTTGTAGGCCATAGGATCCACAATTCGAATCAATTTCACAATAGATTGGAATAGAGTTGATATCACAACACTTGATAAACCCTAAATTTCCAAAATTATCAACTTTAGTCAGGCAAATTTAAGAATACTTACCAGTAGTAGGACGATGGGAAGAAGAGGTGGCCATTAACCTGAATGTTTGAGGAAATTTTTTTTGGGTCTAAAATCTCAAAAGGGAAGGAGGGGGAACGGGTGGAATTTTTTTTAGAAAAGAGGAAATGGGAAAGTAAAACATCGGCTGAAAAGGTATGGGCAGTATTACGGATGACGCTAGGAAATCACATATAACGCTAGTGTAAAATACAAAATTTTACAATAGCGTTATCTATGATAACGCGCGTACAAATAAAACTGGTCTATTTCTATAATTATTTTTCAAACTGGTCTATTTGTGTTATTACTTTTCAAAACTGGCCCAAATAAAAAAATACTAGTTTGGAAGGAGAAGCCTTTTTTTGTACTATAGTTGCTGACCTTTGCCAGTGCTAAGTTAAAATGGTTGGTTTAACGTGCCTAGACCATTAAAAAAAGGTTAAAATGGTTGGTTTGTTGGGTCGCGTTGTCCACTTAGGATGGTAACTCTCCTAAGCAAGGGTTTAAATCATGAGTCCATCATATGCTTGCATAGGCCTCTATGAGGCACACTAAAGTCTTAGTGTGTTGATGTTATATAGTCCTCCCATCCAAGGTTTGAGAGAATAAAGGTGACTTGATTAAAAATTTAGCCCACTGAAGACTATCTTACTTGATTCATGCCTTATATGTAGTGGAGGATGTCACTTCTACTTCATATAATCTCGATAGCTTGCACGACTTAGACCCGACAGGGCATGCCCTCCCTTGTCGACTCGGAGAGCCTGCTTCTTTCCCCCGCTCCACTTTCTTTCCACCTCCGGTGAAGGCCATTCTGATTATCGTATGGTCGACATGAAGAAATCCTACATGACAAAGTTTGTTCTGATATAGAACGATATCGATAGAATAAGCCTTAAGCGAGATGGCGAGCAAAGACTTAAGACGTTGTTGGTACTTGATGTTTTTAGGCACATCAGGATTTCCTATCACACAGGAATGAAGTCAGACTTAAGTTATCAAACCCACAAGTTTCAAACACAAAACAAGGGGGAATACTTACTTCCTTCCAACTATCTCTACGCAAACCCAAGGGGACAGTGCATGAAGAACCAGTCATGCTTATATATGGTTAACTTGGGCCATTTCCCATCAAAGAACTGAGTGTTGGGCAGAGGTTCCAAAAAATATTGAGATAGTGAAATATTGGCCCTCCTCTTCAGTTGAAACAAATACCAGATTTCCTCCCCGGTGGGCTCTAACTACAGGTACTCTCTGTAGAGGACGTAAGTACCTAAAAGGGAGGCATACACATTTGGATGGAGTTGTGATGGCGCAAGGCGAAAATAGTGCAGTATATCCCGAATGAAATTATTAGCCGAGGGCACACACCCAGAAATTCACGTCTGCCTATTCCAGGCAGTGTACCATTTTGGTGGTGCATGATCCCTACCGTCCTTTCCAAGCGCGAGAACATCTCTTTAGGTAACACTAATATGTGTCGCCATGCACCTCACTGTCATGTCGTCCATATGCGATGACAACGAATCCGATGGGTTCTCAAGTATAACCGCATCCGCTAACATACCTGGCGCCACCAACATGCTTACATACCTGGCGCCACCAACATGCTTACCTCGACGATATCTACGTGCACTACCTCTTTATGCTCGACCAATGGTTGTTGTCCTTCCGACAGCACCCCACGATCAGACGCTTCCAGGGAACCCATCGTTTGAGAAGGAGTGGATTCTCCGAAGGTGTCAAGCTCGCTGCCCTTCGAGCTAGAATTGCTAGATGTACCAGATGGGGACGTTGAATGCTGCAAAGCTTCGACTTTCGAAATCTACTGTGGTTTCGATCTTGTATCCATTGCTATCTATACTTTCAACATACCGGCGTTAGACATTGCATGGTATGACCTATACCCCTTGTGTTGGTGTAAGCTAACATGTACGTGTAGTGTTGAGCAGTGCCATGAGAATGTTAGTATAAGTTGGAAACTTAGAACAAAACGACGATCGAAAGTCCCCGAGACTGTAAACATCATCGTTTTCAATCAATGTTCCTGGATTAACATCGAATCGCGACTATGCTACGACTAGAGTCGATGAAAAATATGTTCAACAGTTCGACAGTTCAGTCAAATCTAGGTGTATGTTCTGAACCTATGTGCAAGGTTGGATTGTCAACTAGGGGACAGTCAACATAAGCTCCAACAAAATCATACAATGTCATGAGAACAACGTGAATCCCAAAGTAGAGAGGCGAAAGGCCAAAGTATTAGACGAGATATACAATGCTTCACAGAGACGGGACACGATGCACTTGAACGAATCTCATATTCCCCTTTCGGACACAAAATTTCGTACCCCTTCTGGTGTTCAAAATTTCGTACCCACACGTATATGAAATTTCAAACCCCAAAAGGAGTACGAAATTTCGTACCGAGGGCCAGCTGATACGAGTTCCATCGTTGTGAGTCCCAAGCTTCACTCGCTTCTCCACAACGCCTTTCTTTATCATCGTCCATCACCAACCGTTTCGACTCCCCTCCCCGTCCTCTCCAAACTCTCCTCTCCTCCAAAATCTCTACATCAAATCTAGTTTCACGAACACGTTGCAATGCCTAACTCTCGAGCAACATTGTTGGATTGGACCCCATGCTCGAGACCAACTCTCAAAAACCCATCGAAGGTTCCCTGGGTCTAATCGATTTCAAGCACGGTTTGGATTCCATTCACGGTTCTCGAGTAAGAAGGCCACCATTGTGCAATCTCGAGGTTCTGGTGCAAGAACTAGGGTCATAACCTCCCTACCCCATTTAATTTCAGCGTGGGTGTTCAAAATTGTCGAGTCCTGGGTCTCGAATCTGAAGTGCAAGCAAAAGAAGTAAAAGAGGGTAGAGGGGGAGGGTGATAGAATTTATAAGGGGAGGATTTCGAGATTTATCCCATTGGATTGTTCATATCCCACTTAGGGATACGAGTTTTTCGTACCCGAGTAGGGTATGAAAATTTTCATCCCACCAAGATACAAAATTTTGTATCCCTACGTAGGATACAAAGTTTTCATGCCCCGAATGTAGGGAATGATGCTTCTAATAAATAATAATAATAATAATAATATATACATGTATGTATGTATAATGTACATACTACACGATGCAATACTATGTGTGCGTGTTTATTTACATGTGGATGTGAACAATGTGTGTGCAAACTTCTCATGCACGGCTCTCCGTTTCTCAAACGATCAAACAATTGCAATCATACATTCACATACATTCTCATTCCCTTCTACATGTATTGCTTTTCATTTCCACTTCCCATTGCATCGCGCAAGACCATGGAAAAACATATAAGACAAGCATGCGACATCAGGTCAACAACAACTTGTTTACGTTACGACGTAATCAAGGTCGACAACTAACCTTTACATTCATGAGTCAATAGGAACCAGACGATTCAACAAATATTTTTCTTCCAACTCAGAGCATGTCATGTCGAGACAGGACGTACTCTAGGGGTGGGGAAATGTTAACCGGCCTTTTGGTTCGGCTCCCAAAAGTACACCAGACACACTCGACTCAACATATGGCATGACATTAAAGTCCGAAGTGTCGCCAAAGAGCCACAGACACAAGCTCGGAAGAAGTTAGGGAAAGAAGAGCCTCACAACTCCTCAAAACCAGACGTCAATCACATTTCTGATCACTCATATACTAGAGCTTCAAACCCTTATGGTTTGAAACCCTCAATACTTAAATGCCTCGTATCCCTACCTTTGGATCTTCCTGCATATCGAATATAAGTATCTCGAGCCCCTCTGCCTCGTGCCCAAATGCTTCGAACCCTTTACGTCCGAACCCCTCACGTGCATAAGACTTCAGGTCTCTCACCATGTAGCTTTATGAACCCCCTCGGTTCGTATCCCTCTTCTCCAACATCCTCGGACCCCATTGGTTCGAATCCTACCTTTCACCAAAAAGCTCGACTCCCTCCACATGATGATTGTATCCCTCTGCACCATGCATTTCAGACCCCACACCACTAGAAATCTCGACTCCCTCCAAATAAACTATCCTCTCCCTTCATTATTGTATCCCGAAGGGGTACGATCATGTATCCCACAGGGGATACGAGGTAATCGTATCCCCTAAAGGATGCGTTACCTCGTATCCCAAGGGATACAAATTTTTTTTCCTTGGGATACAAAATTCGTATCCAACATAAGGGATACGGGTTCTTCCCTATTTCAGAGAGAAGGGGGCGAAATGCATGTGTTGCCTCCAGGGATATGAAAATTTGTGTAGTGGTCACCAAATCCTACCTACTCCCACCTAACCACTCCACTATAAACAACCCCAAACTCACACTTCAAAGGAGTTGGAAATTTGCTGATTTGACACTTCTTGAGAGCTTCAAGGACATCCTTGCATTGAGGAATAAGAAGTAGAAAAGTTACTTTTTTCCAATATTCGTATATGACAATACTTCACCAAAATACTTGGAAATGTTTGTAAATGGATATCATAACATAGTTCTAAGCTTATAACTTATTATTGTTAATAAAATATCATTAAACTCTTCCAAAGTGGACGTAGGCCCCTCACAGGACCGAACCACTATAAGTCTATTGTGGTATTTACTGCTTTCTGCATATATTTTTCCCACGTGAAACATAATTCGCTAAGTAACAGAGAATCTTTGGGTGTAACCACATTTTTTGTCATCAACACTACTAGCCAGTAATAACAATTTGCTAGACCATCCTTCAAGCTTACTATGAATAATGTTAAATAGGTTAGAATAATCTCTTTCTTTAATCTGATTGATGCTTAATGGAAGGCCATGATACTTGACTGGTAATTTACCTTCACCAAACTTAAGGAGATTAAGAATTTCATCCTTGTGCATAGTCTCCTTAGTAAAATAGATCTTGCTTTTATTTGAATTGACAGAAAGGCCTAAATACTTTTCCAATATTCAGCAAAATTCTTTTGATAGTGTCAACATTTTTCCTGTCAACTTTCACAAATAAAAGCATATCATCAGCATATAATAAATATGTAATATGTGCCTTATTTCTGTTAATAGGTTATATGTTTTGCTTTATCAGTTCAATTTCCATTTGCATGGAAAAATATTCTTTAACAACAGGGAACAAGTAAGGTGACAAAGGGTCACCTTGCCTAATTTCTCTGTTGGTGTGGATAAAACCTTTAGGGGAACAATTAATCTATCTATACTATATTATAATAACTTAGTTAGAATTTTGAGCGCACGAGCATTCTCACATTTCTTAAACTCAACAGTCGCGCTCTCTCTTTTTTTATTTGTTTTCCTTTTAAACGTGCCCCTTCTATCATCTCCTTTAGATCAATAGGAATAAAAAAGCAAAATTTCAGTTTTCCACTGCTTGCGTCTCTTCATCCCATCTCCCTCCACCACTAGACTACCGATTGGTTGATTTTTTCTGTTTAGACTTCCGACATTTGATTTCACGTGAAATGAGTTTTTCCTACCATCGGTTAGGTTTTCATGTGTACATGTCAAATATCATCAGAATTGTTTAAGCCCAATCTTTGATTCTATTGTTTTTCTTAACTTTCATATATGAAATAATTTAGCTCGAGAGCACTAAAATTTAAGGTACATAATAGCGTAAAATTCGGTTTTTCGAAGTGAAAGGTAAGGGTTGTTGACTATTTGTCCATTTTTCTTTCCTATATCTGGGATATGGAAAACATGATGCTATATATGTTTCTTGCTTAATTTGTGTGAAAATTTAATGTTTTGTTTGATGTAACAAGTTTTATTCATCCTTTTCTAACTGTTTTCTCAATTTCTTTGCAGTTGAACCATTAGTTGGTTTAATTTGAAAATTGCCGATGTTCACCATCGTTGCAATACTACAAATCCAATTATTTGATTTATTTTAATTATATATTAGTCTAGTTATCTGTTGTTTCTTATTTCAGAAACTCGATATTTGATATGAAATATATCTAGATCAATTTTTATCATCGGTTGTACTTCTATATTAATTTTCACATATTGATTTCATTAAATTTCCTATCTAATTTCATTTACTAGACACAATTTTCAAATTTATAACAGTATAAGTGGCATAGACTAGAATATGTAATTGGGTTTATTTCCAATGTTGAGTTTAACTTAATGTAGGTATATTGATTGTAAATTGAGTAAGTTTTAAAATAAATGTTGAAACTTTTTAAAAGGGAGAGCAGCCAATACAATCTTGGTTTGAAGTGCCTCCAGTTTCTTTTTATTATGATATATATGGCAAATTTAGATAGACGGTTTTCGGTACTGGCATAGATTTCCAACAGCTCTAATATCCGTTGCATGCTGGAAAGCTTTGCCATTTTGAACTAAACATTTATATCTATGTATGTTTCATAGTGCATTCATACCGGGTATGAAAGGTGCAACATAGACTGCATTTATAAATAATATATTTATAATAATCGAATGATGCTATCTAACAATGCTCTTATGTCGCAACTTACAACATGTTCATATGTACAACATTGACCTTACCAGTCATTTTTTTTTCATTTATGAGTTCACATATAAATTATACATAATGAAATCTTATAAAATTATGATTTAGCGGCAACTTTCTCTTCTTGCATTTGCAAATTTTTGAAGAATTTGAGTGCATAATTTCACAATGGAGAGTTCCACTCATATAGGATTATACTCTACCAAACATCATCTCAAAGGCTTAAGGCTCATTGATTAGGTAAGGGAGGTTAAAAAAAAATTTAGCAACAATTATTTCATGCCATTTTTTACATTGAAATAGGCTTTCGCTAAATGTTACCGATAAATTCCCATGTGCAATACAAGCAAACTGTAATACTACTCTAAAAAGGCACCGAATGTTTTTCCACAAGTTCTAATATACTATATTTTTATAGAATATTTTTACAAGAGTTAAACTGAAGTAATTTTTGGTATATAAATTTAAGTTAGGCTCACTTACTTCCCATCTTTTCAATGCAAACCCAGTCCCTATTTTTCCAACTTCCGTGTTTTACGTTTTTTGGCCAGAATTTTATGCGCTGTCAATTAAAAAAAAATCTAAATTCTGAAAATGTTCTCGGAAGTCCACGAAAAAAAAGTTGCATACATGTTTGCAACTATTGCATAAGCTGTTTTCATCGAGATTCTATATTGAAATTGGCATACATGTGTGCAACTATTTGAAATACTTGCACACATGTATGCAAGTATTGCATGAAGAAAACTTAACTAATGTTTTGCCTGCAGATTGTTGCACGCATGTGTGCATCTTTTCTATTTTACTACATGCTTGAATGCCAAAAAAAATATGTGAACTGATATGATTGCAAGTGAATTTTGGCATGCTTGTATGCAAGAATTATGCAATACCTGCACAGATGTATGCAAGTAAGTCAACACAGATTAATGACCGAAAAACATGCGTAGATGTATGCAAGAAAATGCAAATATGTGCACATTATTATGCATTTAACTGCATTTTCATTTTTTTTGTTTTTGACGTGGTTTTCGATGGGTTTTTGATCTGATTTTTTTATGTTTACGTGTTTTCTTTAAATAAGAATTTACGTGATTTTTTAATTTTTTTTAATATTTTCTTACTAAATTTTCAAAAACTAGAGACCTAATTTACAATAAGATTATGACCGGATGTGAGCCTAATTTTGAAACTTAATAGGGACATTTGCCAAATGACCTAAATTTAATTCCAAAATTTGATGGAAACGTATATTGATTTCAAGTAGACACGTTGTTTTAAAGGATTTTGTTGTTATTTGCTACTTAATCTCCAATTTTTTTTAAACCATATATCTCTTAAACTGTGTAAACTTGATTTTAGCATCCTAGATAAAAAATTAGTATAATCTGTAAGCCTGCTTTGTAATCAGGCTACACAAAGCTAAGGAATCAGTCGATTGATACACTCAAGAACAAGGGAAGTAGCAAACAAGCCACTGGGTCGGTTCAGACCTCTCTAACCGAGTTCCATTGCACACAACCAGAGAGCCAATTACAGATAACTCGTCCCGGATCGGTTCGGCTTATTGATATCCAATCCGAACCGATAGCCTGCCATTTGATCTGAACCAACAACCTGCCATCCGATCCGAACCGAGCTTCCTACTGTGAAACGGTCGCCACACATTCATGTATACCCGAAGCAGTTACAACCCACTTACCTACATTGCTAATGCGCTTTCTTCACCATAGAGTATCCGAACCCGAGATTTGCTGGATGGGACCCACGTGGCATCCGACCTGACCATGTTCCCAACCTATAAATACAAAACAACACTCCATTTTGGGGGATCTTTTGACACTCTATCCACTCAAGCTTCATCCACAACTATATTACTCTGTTTATTTCAGATTATACCCAAACTCCATGAGTATAATTCTAATAATTTAGAGTGATTATCGGTTGCACTAGTAAGAATTGAGTGGCTATTATCATTGTATTTGTAATCGATTCAACAATCAGAGAAGTTTAAAGTGGACATAGGCTTATTAACGCCGAAACACTATAAATCTTGTGTTGTTCTTACTTTTTATTTCATTTTATTTAGAATTATTAATCAATTGGGTGTTGGAACCACTTTTTGGTTTAACATTTTGGTGCTTTCCTGAGAAATTTGAACTCTCAGCATTTTGGATTATCATTCTACTTTTTGGATCCTCAAGTCCGAAGAAGTTAGTCCGCTTTTTCAACTATTTCTGAAGTATTTGTTAATCTCAAAAGAATCACACATCATGTCTCGAAGGAAAGGAAAGGAACTGCAAGTTTCTCAGGAAAATGAGGTGACTAAAGATTAGTAGGCAATTGTTGCTACCAGGTCACGAGGGCATTGTTCGGGACCGAACCGCTCTAGAGGGAACACACCGACCTGAACCGGACATGGTGCACCGGACCGAAGTGATGATGTGAACACGACGAGAGATAAAGGATTGAATGTTTGTTATAGTGTCCCTCCGAACCGGACCGATGGTATTCCAATGACTTGATCCGAACCGGTTACAACTGAGGCCGGTACTTCTACTCGAGCCACTACAAATGCTCCAATGCTAGCCACGATAACTAATGACCAACCCTCTGCGTCTACACCCGTCTCACACATGGATTTCTCTCACCTGCGTGATATCTTGGATAGAAATGATGAAGCTTTGGAGGTTTAGAGACATGAAAATGTCGCTATGCGAGAGAAAAGGAAAGCAATGAGTAAGCAGATAGACGAGCCACGCAGGAAAAGAACACCTTCCCCAGCCCATTGCCTCAGTGTAGATTACTAATTTTCTTCGAAGGTAAGGCTTCCATGTCAAAGGAGGTCATATGAGAGACTCGAGAACTGTAACACCCCGAAAATTCTATAACTGTGAAATTAACAAATTAAAGCATAATTAATCTGAAATCAAAGAAATAAGGGAAACGGGATACGCCATTGCGTTCGTCTCGGAAAAATACGCGAAATAGAGTCCGAGTTTTCGAAAAACGGAGTCCGTATGAAGAAGATATGGCCTTCGGAAGTTTTGAATTAAATTTAAAATTCAAAATAAAATAATTAAAAATCGGGCCCAATGGGCCAGGGCGGATAAACACCCGCCTAGGCCATCCAGGTCGACTGGGCTGTCGACCTGGGCTACCCATGTCGATAGGGCTGTCGACAGCCCTGTCGACAGGGGTGTCGACCTGGTCGAGCCCAGTCAACCTGGCTGGCCAGGTCTGTGTTTGGCCGATCCTCTGTGGTCTGCTTTGTCATTAGGGCTAGGTGGCAAGTTTTAATTGGTCTCTCTATCTAATGAATGGCTATGATCAATCCAAGCAACATCAATGGTCCTAATCAGTTCCTAACCTCTATATAAACAACCCTAGACTAAACCCTAATCTATTCATTCAAAATTAAGAACATAGCCGCCATGTTGCTGAGGAACGACTAAGAGTAGCCGCCAACTAAAGAGAGAATTAGGAAGAAAGTTCTAAAGCCTAAAGCAATTCAAGCAACCTAAAGCCAATCAATTCAACAAAGGAATCATATCTCTTAATTAGAGAATTCGCCGCAACCATTGTAAGTAGAGTATTACTTTGGTATGAATAAATAACTGTGCTGATTTGTATGCTTGAATTGGGATAATAAAGTAATTCATATTTGTGCAAAATTTATGTTATTCATTATAAAGAACTACATGCGGTAGTTCTATGCAAGTATGCGTTTGGAATATTTCGCAAATTATGTAATCTATGTTGAAGCTACATGTATGTAGTTGATTGAAATTCATGCAAGTTTGGGGCTTTGTTATTATGCCATCATAATGTATATTTTTGTGCATAAATCATTTTGCAAGTAATTGAAACAAGTTTGGTTATTATAGTTCATATGAAACTATGTTGGAATTTTGACACCATAATCCATGTATTAAGTCATGCTTTTGCAAACTTATGAATATGGCTAGGCTATGAATGATATTTGGCATAATTGAAATCCATGATTAAGTCTATCTTGTTTAAAAGAATTATATGATGACATATGTGAGACATGGCTAGGTTAGACTCAAAAATCCCTTTTTGCAAGTTTAAAGCAAACACCATGTTTAGGAATATTTATGCATAAGTATGTTTATACCATCGTTATGTGATTAGACTTAAATCATGATTAAGTTGAACTAGGCTTTTGTGTTAGTAACAAAGTATCCCCTTTGTAAACATGTAGAAACCTTATGAACATGACTTGTTTATGTTTATGCCTAAATGAGAATATAGGTCTATGTTGTAGTTAAGACTATGTGACACCTAAGTTAGATTCTTATCTTAAGTTTACATGGTTTGGTTCATGTCACCTATGCTTTATGACCAAAGTATATATATGCAAGTACACCAGTTTCTATTATGTATTTCCAACGTCATATGCAAGTTCATGCGCGCACCTTCCCCTCTTTGTGTATGTAATCACGCTTTAAGCCTCCCCTTTTCGCATGGCTAAATTGGGCTTTAAAAGGCTAAGCCCAATATATATAAACGAACGTGTAAAACGGGGGAAAATAACGTTGGGTTAAAATTAATTAATGAATGAAAATATAAAATAGAAGGGCCCAAATTCAAGTATGGGTTGGGCCCATGATTGGTGTAACCTTTACACCATTAACTTAATAATGGGCCGCAAATATTTACATATAAATAAAGAAGAAAGACAAAATATGTAAATGTAGAACATACGATGTGTTTAACCCGAGGTTGGATTGAGTTGTGATGTAAACCTGCCCGGAACCGCCCGGCTGTCCAGTAGTCACAACAATACCTATCCAATGTGGGAGGTTAAACATGGAGCCCAGCAAGGACCCGAGGTTAGACTGAGTTGTGGCGTAAGACTGCCCGGAACCAACCGGCAACAGGCAGCCACAACAATACCTGTCTAATGTGAGAGGTCAGGGCCTTAATAAGACAATTAAGGCTGAGTCAGGATTGTTAGGATTAAGTGAACTAAAGACTTAATCAAAATGGAACATGCTAAACTAAACGGACTGGTGGGGGTTAGGTTATAAAACACTTAACCAACTTAGCATGTTGTCTAGAGATAGAAAACCTAGTAACGGGGGACCCTTTTCAGCAGTAACCCTAGAAGGTGTATCAGGATACCCTGAAACTAGGCAGGGTGGGGCACGATTACTGGGCTGATTGTAAGAGGTCAAAGCGACGGCGGTGGTGTAGCAGTGTGGGTTCTAACGGAGTGCGGGCGTGCACACACTCCGGCGCAGAAAAATAAGGCACTGGGCACCAGTAGCATACCTGTGCATTCTAAGGTTGTGTCGGGCCGCCACCACGGGACTTGATACACCCCATGGTGGGACCAGCATAGGTAACTACGACATCGGGGGCCGTAAGACACATGTAACTATGCGAGTAGGAGCCGATCATCATAGAATGGATCACATCACCCTGATTATGGGTGCCAGTTGGAAACTAGTTTATATGGGTTCAGAGAATAACATGGGGTACGACAGTATATTCGACCCTAGACAACTTAACCAAGTTTATAGTGCATGCCCACTTCTTGTTTATACTTATCATACCCAGTTCTTTATTCATAGACAAAATAGTACTAGACTTACTCAGGCTTTATGTCTGACTCTACTTTTCTTTCGTCTTCTTTCTTCCGTTTCCCCCCCCCCCAGGTCCTTAGGGAGGGAACACAGCAGCTTGACCAACCTTAGCGTCCAGCTTGAAGAAGAGAAATGTATTGCTTGGACTTTCCTGTTTTAAACTATGGCTTTGGACAATCCACTATGGGGCTTTTGCAGTTTATCTATGTTTTATTTATGCTTCTTTAAATAATGTACTCAAGACAGATTATGAAAGTGTTATGTTATGTTTTTGGAAAGGATGTTGTTGTAACACGTATTTGACTTTATGAAATAAAAGTTTGTTGTTCTTCCGCTGTTTACAAATATGTGTTCTTATATCTGTCTTGTATATCTGTGACTTGTACTTATAAACCTCCACCAAAATTAGGGCATTCCCTTTGAGAGTGACCCTAACGGAGGTGGGGTGTTTCACTTGGTATCAGGGCATAGGTTTACCAGATAGGATAAAAAGTTTTGAAAAATTATTTTCAAAAGGGAAATTTAAAGAAGCATTTTTAAAAAGAAAAATATTATTTTATTTAAAAAAAGACAAAGTCCACTCCCCAAAGCCATAGGAACTATCTCTTATCCTTCGTTTTGAATCTATCCTTTTTGTTTCAGCATGTCCCAAGAACTTAACTTGCCGGAAGGGGTGCCCATACCTGGTTGGTTTAGACGGTTCTTAGAAGCAAGGGCCACTCGGCCAGGTCCTACCATTCCTCCTCCCCCAGCAGAAGGAAATCATCCAGCCGCAGCGGCACCTTTTCCTCCACCTCCTCCTCGGGGAAACACGTTTGCTAAGATATGTAAAGATTTTAAAGCTATGGGAGGAAGGGATTTCCATGGAACTGAGTCCTTCGTGGCAGCTAGAAATTGGCTGAAAGAAACGGAGGACCTATTCATCATCTTTGAGGTAGAAGATAGACAAAAAGTACAATTGGCGGTGTGGCTATTGAAGGGCGAGGCTTCCTACTGGTGGGAAGTCACTAATGCTGAAAGACCAGTGGAGACATGGGAGGACTTTAGGGCAAGGTTTGAGACTAAATTTCTCTCAGATGCGGAAAGAAGTTTGCAGTTGGAAAAATTCTTATTTCTTAAGCAAGGGGACAAGACAGTCCGAGAGTATGTGAATCAGTTCGATGAGCTGGCTAGGTTTGGGCTTGACCTGGTCAACACCCCGCACAAGAAGGCTCTCCGTTTCGTCAAAGGGTTAAATGAGCCATTACACTGTTTGGCCATGACCCACATACCCATGGGAGCCACGTATGAAAGATTGGTGCAAATGGCATTGCTGAATGAAGAGGATAAGGGCAAGAAGAAAGAGGGTTTGCAGCCCAAGAAGACAGACTTTAAGAAGGGCGGGAAAGGCAACAAGGAGAAGAGGAAGTGCAATTTCCGTGGCAAAGTGGGGCACTTAGTAAAGGACTGCCGGAAAAAGAAGGCCAAGGAGAATGGTGGGTGCTTTTCTTGCGGTGAGACGGGCCATAGGGCTAAGGACTGCCCAAAGAAACGAGGACAGGGGCAGAGGACTGGATCCACCCCAGGGGCACAGGTTCATGTGCTAGAAGCGCCACCTCTGCAACAGCGAGGTATAAATACTTCTGTAGAAAGTGTAGTTTATCTTTATGATCACCCCGTTCGCACTTTATTTGATTCTGGCGCATCACACTCCTTTATCTCGTCTGCTTTAGTAGAATCTCTGCACCTAAAAACTAGTATGGTAGAGGACCCCTTAATTGTTTCAAACCCAATTGGGGGCCCAGCTCATTTGTCTATGATCTGTGTGGGATTGAAAATTTCTATTCTAAGTGTAGAATTTCAATGTAGTGCCTTTGTTTTGGGCTTTTCGGGGTATGGTTTGATTTTGGGTATGGATTGGCTATCCAGTAATGGGGCCATCCTTGATTGTGAGAAAAGGGTTGTTAGGCTCCTAACCCAGCTCGGTAATACTTTGGAAATTTCTTGTAATCCCTCGTATGCGGTTATGCTTAGTTATCTTGAATCGCTAGATGCCTCTGTTGAAAATTTGAAATCAGTTAGAGTGGTCCGGGAATATCCGGATGTCTTCGAAGAGGTGAAGGGCTTGCCTCCGAAGCGGGAAATAGACTTCCGCATATATCTTGTAGATAATGCAAAGCCCGTTGCGTTGCCCGTTAGACATATGGCTCCACGAGAAAGGAAAGAGCTCAGTAAACAGATTAAAGAGCTTCTAGAAAAGGGGTTCATTAGGAGGAGCATTTCAGAATGGGGCGCTCCAGTGGTGTTCTCTACAAAGGCGGATGGTTCACTCCGTCTATGTGTTGACTATAGGGAGCTCAACAAGCTAACGAAAAAGAATAGGCACCCTCTCCCTAGAATTGACGATTTATTTGACCAGCTTGTAGGAGCGTCTGTTTTCTCCCAACTCGATTTAGCAACCGGTTTTCATCAGCTAAGGGTGGCTGAAGATAGCATCGATAAAACGACGTTCAGAACCCCAGACGGCTTCTTTGAATGGCTTGTCATGCCTTTCGGCTTGACAAATGCACCTGCTTACTTCGTGGACCTGATGAGTAGGGTATTTAGAGATTTCCTCAACAAATTCGTAGTGGTCTTCGTAGATGATATCCTTATCTTCTCAAAGAGTGAAGAGGAACATGCTCAGCACTTAAGGGCAATCATGGAAACTTTGCGAGTCCATCAACTAAAAGCCAAGTTCTCCAAATGCCACTTTTGGAGAGAAGAGGTGAGGTTCCTTGGGCACATAGTATCCAAACAAGGGTTAGCGGTGGACCCTGCTAAGGTAGTGGCGGTACAAGATTGGAAGACACCAAGGAATGCAACTGAGGTCCGAAGCTTCCTAGGACTAGCAGGTTTCTATCGAAAGTTCATAAGGGATTTTGCGAAAATCTCAGCTCCGCTCATGAAATTGACTAAGAAGAATCTAGTGTTCAATTGGGACTTGGATTGCGAGTTTGCTTTCCAACGACTGAAAAGGGCTCTCACAACAGCCCCAGTTTTGACGCTGCCAGATGGGAGCAAGATGTTCACTGTTTATACGGATGCATGTGGGACAGGTCTAGGCGCCGTCTTAATGCAAGAAGGAAGGGTAGTAGCTTATGGCGGGAGGCAGTTGAAGGTGCATGAAAAGAACTACCCAACCCACGATCTTGAATTAGCCGCCATCGTCTTTGCACTCAAGTCTTGGCGACACTATCTCCTAGGTGAGAAGTTCGAACTTTACACTGACCATAAATCGTTGAAATATCTTTTCTCGCAGAAGGATCTTAACTTGAGGCAACAAAGGTGGATGGAGTTTCTTGCCTCGTACGATTTCGAAATCTCCTATACTCCGGGCAAAGGCAACGTAGTGGCAGACGCGTTGAGCCGAAAGAAATTGACCCTAAGCCCGTTGTTTGTTGAAAGACAAAGCCTAGAGTTTATAGCCAGCTTCGACTTTAGGCCCTCCTCCGATTTCGTACCAGGTTTGCTAGCATCTCTCGAAGTGCGCCCAACTTTAGTGGATTCAGTAGGGACAGCACAACGCGAAGGCCCTCAGCTTGTGGAAATAATTGATAGGTTAATTAGGGGTGAGACTTCAAGTCACCTCAACAGATACTCCATCGACGATAAGGGTTTCCTAAGGCGAGACGGAAGACTATGCGTCCCACAGACAAAAGATTTAGTAAAGAAGGTTCTCGAGGAAGCACATCACTCCAAGATGACGATACACCCAGGCGGGGATAAAATGTACAAAGACATAAAAAGGACTTTCTTCTGGAACGGCATGAAAAAGGACGTGGTAGAATTCGTTTCTAAGTGTATGGTGTGCCAACAGGTTAAAGCGGAACAGAAAAAGCCTGGCGGACTACTACATCCTCTGGAGGTCCCGCAGTGGAAGTGGGATAGCATCTCAATGGACTTCATCGATGGGCTGCCTAGGTCTAGGAGAGGCAACACTAGCATTTGGGTAATAGTGGATAGGCTTACTAAAAGCGCCCACTTTTTACCTGTCAAAAGTAAAAGAACTGCCTCATCCCTAGCATCACTTTACCTCAAGGAAATAGGTCGACTCCATGGAATACCATCTAGCATTGTTAGTGACCGAGACCCCATCTTCACCAGTGAGTTTTGGCGGAGTCTGCAAGAAGCAGTAGGAACGCAGTTACGCTTGAGCACAGCCTATCATCCCCAAACCGACGGCCAAACAGAGAGAGTGAATAGAGTTTTGGAAGACCTTTTAAGACTATGCGTCCTTGACTTCGGAGGGACATGGGAAGACCACCTTCCTTTGGTGGAGCTTGCCTACAACAACAGCTATCAAGCAACCATCGGAATGGAGCCCTTCGAAGCTTTATATGGAAGACCGTGCCGATCGCCCACTTGTTGGTGGGAGTCCACGGATAAGCTCATACTTGGACCAGACATGATCCGAGAGACTTCAGAGAAAGTGGACTGAATACGAAGAAGGATGAAGACGGCCCAAGACAGACAAAAGTCCTATGCCGACAAGAGGAGGACCGACCTTGAATTTGAAGTTGGAGACAGAGTTTTTCTCAAGGTATCACCACTAAGAAACGTTGTTCGTTTTGGAACCACAGGAAAGCTAGCACCAAGGTTCGTAGGGCCATTCCCTATTATCGAGAAAATTGGGAAAATGGCTTATAGATTAGAGCTACCCGAGAAGTTGGCTGGAGTCCACAACGTTTTTCACGTTTCACATCTCCGAAAATGTCTACATGAGTCTGCTGAAGTGGTAGAGCCAAATATCCTCGAAGAGGCTGAAGTGGAACGCGAAGCAACCATAAGAAAAGTTCCAACCCGCATCTTAGGAACGGAAGTGAAGAAGCTACGCAACCGCGAAGTCAAGCTCGTCAAAGTTCAGTGGAGCGACGCCGAGGGAGACGCGACTTGGGAAACTGAAGCTAGAATACGTACTGCCTACCCTTTTCTGTTCGAGGGTACATCCTTGATCTTTCTTTTTCCTTAAGTTGCGCTTTTATCTATCTTTTTAGGTATATTTCCTCGACCGTATCTTTTAGGTAGAAACCCTTTGGATGGAAGCATGTAGTTGAAACATGTTATGGATGATGGTTGCAAGTGGTTGCAAGTGATTGCTAGTGGTTGCTCGTGGTTGCATATACACACACAATCTAGGTTTTAGATCGGCTCAGTCACTTCATATTGCATATGCATATATGTTTGCTTTCGTCTATGGTTGAACATTAATATGTTGACATGCGGATGTTGCATTTGTATTGAATGATTGTGCACTCATGTAGAATCAAGAATAGGAAAATTTGCATACATAATGGATGCATGGCACTTACATAATTCGCATTAAGGAGGTCAACTGAATCAGTAGACCGCCTGATTTTGCATTAGATAAGTTCATGTATACACACACACTTTGCATATGATCATGAAGCATTAAAAGTCTTTTAAGGACAATGGATGCTCGTGTTTGATGGATGAGTAGATGGATGATTGAATGTTAGGATTTACATTCCTCCTAACTTGAAGATTTCGGGGACGAAATCCTTTTAAGTGGGGGAGAATGTAACACCCCGAAAATTCTATAACTGTGAAATTAACAAATTAAAGCATAATTAATCTGAAATCAAAGAACTAAGGGAAACGGGATACGCCATTGCGTTCGTCTCGGAAAAATACGCGAAATAGAGTCCGAGTTTTCGAAAAACGGAGTCCGTATGAAGAAGATATGGCCTTCGGAAGTTTTGAATTAAATTTAAAATTCAAAATAAAATAATTAAAAAACGGGCCCAATGGGCCAGGGCGGATAAACACCCGCCTAGGCCACCCAGGTCGACTGGGCTGTCGACCTGGGCTACCCATGTCGACAGGGCTGTCGACAGCCCTGTCGACAGGGGTGTCGACCTGGTCGAGCCCAGTCAACCTGGCTGGCCTGGTCTGTGTTTGGCCGATCCTCTGTGGTCTGCTTTGTCATTAGGGCTAGGTGGCAAGTTTTAATTGGTCTCTCTATCTAATGAATGGCTATGATCAATCCAAGCAACATCAATGGTCCTAATCAGTTCCTAACCTCTATATAAACAACCCTAGACTAAACCCTAATCTATTCATTCAAAATTAAGAACATAGCCGCCATGTTGCTGAGGAACGACTAAGAGTAGCCGCCAACTAAAGAGAGAATTAGGAAGAAAGTTCTAAAGCCTAAAGCAATTCAAGCAACCTAAAGCCAATCAATTCAACAAAGGAATCATATCTCTTAATTAGAGAATTCGCCGCAACCATTGTAAGTAGAGTATTACTTTGGTATGAATAAATAACTGTGCTGATTTGTATGCTTGAATTGGGATAATAAAGTAATTCATATTTGTGCAAAATTTATGTTATTCATTATAAAGAACTACATGCGGTAGTTCTATGCAAGTATGCGTTTGGAATATTTCGCAAATTATGTAATCTATGTTGAAGCTACATGTATGTAGTTGATTGAAATTCATGCAAGTTTGGGGCTTTGTTATTATGCCATCATAATGTATATTTTTGTGCATAAATCATTTTGCAAGTAATTGAAACAAGTTTGGTTATTATAGTTCATATGAAACTATGTTGGAATTTTGACACCATAATCCATGTATTAAGTCATGCTTTTGCAAACTTATGAATATGGCTAGGCTATGAATGATATTTGGCATAATTGAAATCCATGATTAAGTCTATCTTGTTTAAAAGAATTATATGATGACATATGTGAGACATGGCTAGGTTAGACTCAAAAATCCCTTTTTGCAAGTTTAAAGCAAACACCATGTTTAGGAATATTTATGCATAAGTATGTTTATACCATCGTTATGTGATTAGACTTAAATCATGATTAAGTTGAACTAGGCTTTTGTGTTAGTAACAAAGTATCCCCTTTGTAAACATGTAGAAACCTTATGAACATGACTTGTTTATGTTTATGCCTAAATGAGAATATAGGTCTATGTTGTAGTTAAGACTATGTGACACCTAAGTTAGATTCTTATCTTAAGTTTACATGGTTTGGTTCATGTCACCTATGCTTTATGACCAAAGTATATATATGCAAGTACACCAGTTTCTATTATGTATTTCCAACGTCATATGCAAGTTCATGCGCGCACCTTCCCCTCTTTGTGTATGTAATCACGCTTTAAGCCTCCCCTTTTCGCATGGCTAAATTGGGCTTTAAAAGGCTAAGCCCAATATATATAAACGGACGTGTAAAACGGGGGAAAATAACGTTGGGTTAAAATTAATTAATGAATGAAAATATAAAATAGAAGGGCCCAAATTCAAGTATGGGTTGGGCCCATGATTGGTGTAACCTTTACACCATTAACTTAATAATGGGCCGCAAATATTTACATATAAATAAAGAAGAAAGACAAAATATGTAAATGTAGAACATACGATGTGTTTAACCCGAGGTTGGATTGAGTTGTGATGTAAACCTGCCCGGAACCGCCCGGCTGTCCAGTAGTCACAACAATACCTATCCAATGTGGGAGGTTAAACATGGAGCCCAGCAAGGACCCGAGGTTAGACTGAGTTGTGGCGTAAGACTGCCCGGAACCAACCGGCAACAGGCAGCCACAACAATACCTGTCTAATGTGAGAGGTCAGGGCCTTAATAAGACAATTAAGGCTGAGTCAGGATTGTTAGGATTAAGTGAACTAAAGACTTAATCAAAATGGAACATGCTAAACTAAACGGACTGGTGGGGGTTAGGTTAGAAAACACTTAACCAACTTAGCTTGTTGGCTAGAGATAGAAAACCTAGTAATGGGGGACCCTTTTCAGCAGTAACCCTAGAAGGTGTATCAGGATACCCTGAAACTAGGCAGGGTGGGGCACGATTACTGGGCTGATTGTAAGAGGTCAAAGCGACGGCGGTGGTGTAGCAGTGTGGGTTCTAACGGAGTGCGGGCGTGCACACACTCCGGCGCAGAAAAATAAGGCACTGGGCACCAGTAGCATACCTGTGCATTCTAAGGTTGTGTCGGGCCGCCACCACGGGACTTGATACACCCCATGGTGGGACCAGCATAGGTAACTACGACATCGGGGGCCGTAAGACACATGTAACTATGCGAGTAGGAGCCGATCATCATAGAATGGATCACATCACCCTGATTATGGGTGCCAGTTGGAAACTAGTTTATATGGGTTCAGAGAATAACATGGGGTACGACAGTATATTCGACCCTAGACAACTTAACCAAGTTTATAGTGCATGCCCACTTCTTGTTTATACTTATCATACCCAGTTCTTTATTCATAGACAAAATAGTACTAGACTTACTCAGGCTTTATGTCTGACTCTACTTTTCTTTCGTCTTCTTTCTTCCGTTCCCCCCCCAGGTCCTCAGGGAGGGAACACAGCAGCTTGACCAACCTTAGCATCCAGCTTGAAGAAGAGAAATGTATTGCTTGGACTTTCCTGTTTTAAACTATGGCTTTGGACAATCCACTATGGGGCTTTTGCAGTTTATCTATGTTTTATTTATGCTTCTTTAAATAATGTACTCAAGACAGATTATGAAAGTGTTATGTTATGTTTTTGGAAAGGATGTTGTTGTAACACGTATTTGACTTTATGAAATAAAAGTTTGTTGTTCTTCCGCTGTTTACAAATATGTGTTCTTATATCTGTCTTGTATATCTGTGACTTGTACTTATAAACCTCCACCAAAATTAGGGCATTCCCTTTGAGAGTGACCCTAACGGAGGTGGGGTGTTTCAAGAACCTTGAGAAAATGGCATTTGGGTCAATGGTATCCCGCGAGGATGCATCCCGTTTCTTAGGTCCTAATGATCCTAGCTTGAGAGAACCAATGTTGTTATTGATGCAAATATCTCATGTCCTCCTCAAAGACACAAATATTACCAATCCTACTTAATGATAACTACTTCAGCCTACCAGCCATAGGAATGACCAGGAACCTGGGAGGCATGGAAGTCCAGCATCCGTGAGAAGCCAGAGAGTGCAGCCTGATGGGGGAGCTAAGTATATTAGGAGAACCAGAAGTGCAGACGCTGAACTAACATTAACTAATCTCAAAGTAGAGGCAATGGTTCGCCAGATTATGGCTGATGGTCGACATTACACTAATGAGGATTGGGGTATTGATCGTAGCCACACCCCTTCCACTAATGATATTCTTGATTTCCAGTTCCCCAGATGTTTCAACCTACGTATAGTGGATCGGTATGGAGGGAGAACCGATCCGAGATAGCATTTGATGAGGTATTCATGATATATGAATGTCACAACAGCACCCGATAGTGTAAAATGCGAGTCTTTTCCAATGTATCTTGAATACGTCACATTGATGTGGTTCACTCGACTTCCTTCTTGGTCAATTTCTAGTTTTAAAGAGTTAAATGAAAGTTTCATGTCTCAATTATGCTCCATGCCCGAAAATCTAAAAGTGTTATTGAATTTTCTACAATCAAACAAGCTCCTCGGGAGACTCTAAAATCATACTTGGATCGATTCAATTTGGCAGTCACAGGGGCGGGTGGCCCACATGAGTAGCTTATCCTGATGGAGTTGATAAGGACACTGAGTTTAGGGATACTTGGTTGGAAAGCCACCATTAACTAGGGAGTTGTTCTATGAAAAGGAAAATTTTCGTCCGCGACCAGAAGAAATATATGCCATCCGAAAGAGAAAGTCTAACGGAGCTTCCAAGGAGGACATTCAGAGAAACGTTGCAATCAAGCAGTCCAGAGACAACGCAGGAAAAGTCGAAGTAAATGTCACTAACAAGAATAGAGGAAATGATCGCTAAGGCGGGAACGGTGGCAAAAGATATAGGAATCGAAGGAACGACTCTATAAAGAGGCCCCGATTTCAAACTTTTGAAAATTATACACAGCTAAGCGACACCTTAGAGAATATCTACTTGGATATATATAATGTTGTCCAATATAAGAAACCTCCACCCAGGGATTTGAAAGAAAAAGAACGTGGAACTGGGAAAGTCTGCTTGTTTCATGAAACCTACGACCACACTACGAATGAGTGCCACCATCTGAGGGATGTTGTGGAAAAGCTACTTCATGCCTAAAAGTTAGACGAACACAAATTCTCCGCAAAGGATAGGGGCAAGGAGGACAAGCTCCAAACCAGAGTCATCCCGCTTCCAAACCCACTACCCAGCAAAAGGGAAAAGGTATAGTTATTAATACTATAATTGGGGGACCACATCCGGCTGGATCTAGTAACAAAACAATGGAACAATATGTTAACGCGGACAAACACCCTAAAATAGGAGAATGTAGTAATCTTGAAGATGCTTGTAATAACCCAGATATCTGAGCCAATTTAAAATTTTTATTTTGGCAATTTTAATGTATTTTGATTTTTTAAATTGAGTATTTTAAATAATAACGAAAAGAAATTTATTTTGAATAGAAATAGAACGTATATATTTATTAGAATCGTCGTTAGAATATAAATATTTATTTTAAATTATAAAAGGAATTGAAAATGGGGCGGTAGTTCGATATTTCGATTTTGAAATTCAAATGAATGTACCAGGTGCAAAATAAACTGGATTTTAGCGAAACCAAAAATATTCGAATCTAATTGAGAATATATTTCCAACGAATTTGAAAAATTGAAATTTCATAGCGGGGATAAAAAGTTATGCCTAGATGAAAATTCAGAATAGTCGCTATGGAATTCTGGCCCTTAAAAATGGCCATTTTGCAAACAACCTCGGTTTTCGACGAAACCTCTTTTGTAGGATCTGCAATGTCAAATTATTGCTAGGTTTCAAAATTCGTAATTTTTTGAATCAATATGTGAGTGTGGCAAAGGAAAACGCGTCTAACCAGTTTTAGTTGATTTTAATCGACTGGAAAATGGCCATTTTTCAAATGGTCTCGGAATTTGACGAAATTAGTTTTGTTAGGACCGTATCGTCAATACGAAGTTAGAAAATATTTTTCGGGAATTTTTAGTGCCTGTATGTGTCCCCTGTAAATTGAATGGTGCGTTCAAATTCAATATATAGAGTTATATTTTGATTTTGATGAAAACTGATCGAACCAGCTTACGTAACATATCCCATTGTGTTCGGAATGAGGGTAATTAGCTAGGGGCTACAGTCGTTGGGCTTGAATCGAGGTTCGAAATGAAAGACAAATTTAATGAGAATTAATGGAGAATAAATTAATTAAATAAAATATGTATATATATATATAACAATCCAAGTCAAACTCTATTATTCTTCAACCCCCAGTCAAACTTCATACCGCCACTCTCATCGACTTAAAGGCGGAATGTGTTCAATTTTTAAACCCTAAAAATTTCCCAAACGGATTTGAATTAAAGGAAGGTTTCCAAACAAAAACTAGAGAGATTTGTGAGGGCTATCAATCCAGACAGACATGATCGATTTCCTTGGAGTAATTTGGTGGGAATTCGAGCTCAAAGGGCTCGAGTTCGAGCTCGATTTCAGCACGCTAGGTGGCGCGAGTGGGCCCCAATGGCCAGCGTTGGTGGAGCATCTGAAGGTGCGTCAAGGGGCTGCCGTTGATCTGGGTCCAACTTGGTCAGGAGGCGGCGGTGGTGAAACCCTAGGGTGGAGCGTGAAGACGATGAAGAAGAAGAAGACTTGCAGTGTATTTTTTAAACCATGTAATTAAATATGCATTGTTTCTAGAAAATAAAACAACATTGAAAAAAATTTGTTATATGAGATCTGAGATTATAAATGAAAAGAAGAAAAAACATTGATTTTATAAATAGAAATAACATTGGTTTCATAAAATAAAATTAGCATAGTTTGAACGTAAAAATTAGCATAGTTTGAATATAAAATTAGCATAGTTTGAATGTAAAAATTAGCATAGTTAGAATATAAAAATATACAAAGTTTGAATGTAAAAATTAGCATAGTTTGAATATAAAAATATACATAGTTTGAATCTAAAAATTAGCATAGTTTTAATATAAAAATATACATAGTTTGAATGTAAAAATTAGCATAGTTTGAATATAAAAATATACACAGTTTGAATGTAAAAATTAGCATAGTTTGAATATAAAAATACAACTTTTATTATGTAGAAGGTATAAAAATATATTTTTTATCGTTTGTTTAAAGAATAAAAATATGATTTTTATATTATAGAAAGAATAAAAATACGATTTTTGTATCATAGAAAGAATAAAAATATGATTTGTATATTATATAAAGAATAAAATTATGATTTTTATATTGGTAAAGTATTAAAAATATGATTTTTAATGTATAGAACATCATATTAAAAATGGGATTTTAATACGAACAGTGTGAGAAGACTGCGTTGGAAGTACGGGCATATCTAGACTGTTCTGAAATTCAGAAATATAGAATGGTGGAGTGGAACCCAAAGGTGAGAACTCCTCACCTTTAATTTATTTCTATTTTGAAAAAATATACTAGGATGCAGACGGTGTTTAGTAGCACCCGACACCCATCGTCCACAGACCATGGATTACTTGTTTGTTTTATTATTGTGTAGTGAAATTTGATTGTGTGATGGTGAATGAAATAAAATATTTTATAGTGGAAAATATTTTATAGTTAAAAATATAATTTTTATCGTGTACATAAAATAAATATTTATAAACAAATCGGACGATTTGTTTATATACACTGATTTGACTAATACTGATTGGGATGATAAATTTTACACATCGCCCAACTGCACAAATAAAATCTGTGTTTGATTGATTGAAACCCCACACGGGTATTGGGATGATATATGACATACACTAATCCCAATAATTAGTTGTATGTCGATCGATTGATTGATAGGCTGTTATAAGCGTTAAATATTTATATTTAATGCTTATGCAGTTGTGTGGTGCACTGTGGGTGATGGTTGATTATTTATCGTTGCTATTATATACATATGTTGTAGAAAATCCATATAATTAACATTATATGGTAATTGATTGGGCCTCATTCCAATATAGAAAATAAATTCATGTGTTGAATAGAAAATAAATTCATGTGTTGAATTGAAAAATATTCACGTGTTGAATAGAATAAACATTCATGTGTTGAATAAAAGCCGTTTTAATTAGATTGACGCCATTTTGACATGAATGATATTTATACCGATTTGATTCATTTTTCAATGAATATTGAAAGTGATTTCGAAATTCGAATTAAATTGAAATGAATTGAAATTCAAATTAAATTGAATAGATTTTAAATTCAAATTAAATTGAATAGATTTGAAATTCGAATTAAAATGAATAGATTTGAAATTCGAATTAAATAGAATAGATTTGAAATTCGAATTAAATTGAAATGAATTGAAATTCGAATTAAATTGAAATGAATTGAAATTCGAATTAAATTGAAATCGATTTGAAATGAAATTAAAACGAATTTATATTGAAAATTTCGATCTTGATTTGAATTTGAAAAGGAAGTTGAAATCGTTTTGAAAACGAATTTAAAATTATTTATAAAATGCGTTTTAAAAGGAAATCGATGAAGTATATATTATATATATAATATAATGGCCTGAATAGAGCACGCCGCGCCACGGCAATTCGCGAATTTCGACCATTGACTTCGAATGGATATTGTGGGAGATCCGACCGTCGGATTCTCCTAAAACCAGAACCGTTGGGTTCGTATCGAAATGAGTTTTCAAACGAAAGTTAGAGATTTGAAATCTAACGGTTGGATTAGGAATTATGTCCAAATCAAATTTGGAAAAGGTCGCTGTAAGTGCAGTTCGATGGCCGTTGATGGAAATCGACTGTACGGGTCTGGATAAAATTATTAAAAATAGTAATAATTTGTGTAAAATCAAAAGAAATGATTTGTGAAGGATTAGGATGAAAAACTCCATATTTGAAAAGATAAAAATAGATTTTTATCGAAATGAACTAGTTTTGAACAAGAATTATAATTCTATTTATTTTTAAATAAATAAATTGGATTTGAAATGGTTTTGAAAATAACCAGAATTTCCAATAATTGAATTGGAATGGATTTGAATCGAAATCGTCTTTGGAATATTTTGACGTTTGATTTCGTGATGATACAGAAATTGGTGTGGGAATTTGAAAGATATATTAATACCGTCATTTCCAATACGATATCTGTTGGTCGTAGAATTTGATATTGAATATAAGCCGATGTATTTTCTATTCAGAGCCTTGTATTTAATATCAAGTGTGATTTGGGTTTGCCGTGAATAGTGTCTTCATTAACATTGTCCTTAAACCCAGTTGAGAAAAAGATTAAATCTTTTTATTTAGATTTAATGAAGTGTACCAATTAAATGATATTTAATTGGAATTGAATTTGAATTGATTTTTGGGTTTATCGTGAATGGTGTTTTAAATAACACTTGTTCTTTAACCCGATAATTAATGGAATGTGATTTTGGGTTGTCGTGAACGGTATCTTCAATAATACTATTCTTAGACACAACTGAGTTAAGAAAATCAGAAACTAACTGGAGATTAGTTTAGTTGAATGGTTTCTTGGGTATTGATCTGATGTTGGTTTCGGCCTTCGGGGTTAATATTTAGGGAACTGTTCTCTTACTAATTTACAGTTAGAGACTAATAGAATGGAATGTAAGGTGGGTTTATCGTGAACCGTGTTTTAAATGACATTGGTTCTTTAACCCAGTTAAAGATTAAAACTAAGTGGAGTTTTAATGAATCTTTAATTAGATTGAAAAGACCGAGAATGGAGTATCACCAGTTTTGCTCCATGCGATAGTTAAATCTTTAATTAGATTTGAACATGAAATGGTAATTGAATTTACCAATAACACCGTGGTGTTAGATATGAAGTATGACCAGTTTTACTTTATAGGATGAATAGGTTGGGATTGGGAAATAAAATAAAATAAATGATTACTTCGGTGTGGTTCGCTAATCCCGACTAGTTGAATTGATATTCAAAAGAAGATTAAAGAATAAATTTAAGGAATTTATCTTTAATAAAATTAATGGGAACCTATCCCTAAGAATGTGAAATTTAGCAACTAACTGAAGATTAGTTAAGATGAATGGTTTCCTGGGTATTGATCTGATGTTGGTTTCGGCCTTCGGGGTTAATATTTGGGGAATTGTTACCTTATTAATTTACGGTTAGTGACTGATGAATTGGAATGAGGCGTATGTTGTGTTTGTGTAACACTTGTTTATTATATACGCGATTTATTCAGAAAGGCCGGGTTTATCCCATTCTGAATAACTGATTCGACGATGAGTCGAAGATGAAGACGGTGGTTGAAAGCCGGAGGTCATCACGTTGTTTGGGTGATTACTGATGATCTTGATTGGGCCGTACACCCAAGAGGAGGGAATTAGTTAGTGGACTTCCAGTAGTACTTGGAGATCGATGGATATGCAAGGTACAAGGTGCCTCCGATTTCGTTCAGACCCAGAACAAACTTGTAAATGGACTGTGTGTCCGACATTGGATTTTATTCTGTGTGATTGATTTTTATTAAATATATATATGTTTGACGGTGGAGAATTTATTCTCTTGCTTAACGCCCTTCTCTGAGACGTATGATCTCAGAGGTTATATATTGATGGATATCAGACGCATGGAGTGAATTACCTATGTGGCATGCCTAAGTGGCAAATGATCAAGGCTTCTGTTGAAAAGCAAAGTCTTGAAGTTGATGATCAAAGCACGGCCTTTATGGGATAGCTTTGTGTAGCATGGATTCGCGAGCCTCACACCCCGGTTGTGAACCAGAAACAGGAGAGGACCTCAGGGAGGACATACGTTTCTTTCTAGTTAGAAGTGGCGTCAGTGGTTTTACACTCCCTGACGAGTTTGCTTATGTGGTTGTTGCTGTTGCGAGGAGCGTCGGATATATCAGTGACTATGTGAAGCCGATGGAGTCATTCGTTGGCTCATTTACGCCCCAAAGGGCGGGGAAACGCAGTGTTCAGGATTTAAGTTTAATCCACATCGGTGGACCGACCCTATCGCTCTAAAGGCCCACCTGATCTGGGTCCTGAGGCTCGGGCTAGACAGTCTCGAAACGGTGAGGACGATCCCTTGCCCTGGTTCACAGATGGAAATCCAACATCCAAATACATGATTTAACGGTTTTATTTGTAGAGCCTGGTATGGTGACATAGTGTGATGGGGCACTTATGCCGCCTATGACTGATACTTATGATTTGAAATTGTTTTGACACTATACACTTATAGTAATAATAAAAGATGAAATTTAGCGTATCAAGCATTCTTTGGCTATTATAAGGTAAAACCCTATCCTCCGGCTTGTGTTGCATTGTGTGATGGGACCTGGGTCTTATAATAGCTTCATTGTTCTTTATTTAAGATTGAGCTTTTATTTTATGCACTGGTATTCTTGGGAGGAAACCCGTTCCGTGTTATACGGCGTGGTCCCTTGATTTACCTAACTTTAAAATAAAGATTAATAACTGTTTTAGTTCTCACACCAGTCCCATGACTGACCTGGGGTTTATTTTTTTAACCTAAACTCTAGGTGCCCTTATTTTGACATGGGCAGCTAGTAGTTTTGGTTTTGAAGATTTATATTCATAGGATCCTGATTTACAGCTGGAACGATACTCGAAAAGTTCTGTATCCGTGTATTACTTCTAGTTGTGTATTGTATTATTTTCTGCTGCTATGTAATGTATTGTAATCTCTGATATTTTACAATGTATATTATTTGTTAATACTCTGTATATTCTTGTATTCTGATGGAATTTTTGTAATAAACAATGAAATGTTCTTCTGTCTGCGTTCCAATTTGTCGTGTTCTCAAAACAATCAGGGGTTTCGAACGGTCTTGGTTGGTTTAGCGACTGATTCGAATCGAGCGAGATTCGCGATCGTTACATTTGGTATCAGAGCTATGGTTTACAAAGCTAGAGAACAAGACACATTAGAACCATACAAGGAACTCATCAGGTATTGGATTAGTAATATCCAATTAGAATGACTCGTTAGAGATAGGATCAGTAGTGTCCTAGAACGAGTGTGAAGAGTGATGTTTTTAAAAATAAAATTTAAAACGATTTTTGTTTTGAAAATTTAAATCGAATTATTCGTATTTGAATAATTTAATTGTATTGATTTGGACAATCAAGTATATGAAAATTTTGCATATACGCCTAGCTAGCGTGTATTCGAAATTTCAAATATACTGGCTAGATATAGAATCACACTCTAGTCGCCTTGAGATGGTACTGATGATTGCCAGAACATCATCAATATTTATGTTCGAGTTTCGAAAGTGAGGTATTTATATATTTCCATTAGACTGGTGCGAGAACCAAACTAGATAGGGCTTATTGTTGTGCTTTGGCATCAAAATTGTGATTTTTCACTATATATCAAGATTATGAATTTGGAAAGTTATTTAACTAATTGATAACTGGTTGTGTTGTTTGATTACTATTTGATTAATTAAAATTTGAACCATATAGCCAACTTGAACCAAATAGTAAATTGTATTGAAAATTTGTCGCATATGCATGCATGTACATGTACTTACATTGAACAGGTCATAGCAAAGAGGTTAGAGCAGAAGAATAAAATTGTTTTCCTGACAAATAGGTACATGTTTACCATAATTTACTGTTTTGTTTGGGTAATGATGATTTTATGAGCCGATTGGCTAGCCGCTTGGCTTTTTCTTTTTCTTTTGGATTGAAGAAGGCCATGGGAGGCTATATGAAATATCCCGAAGTCCCCGATGCAGGGGAGTTTAGGGCGAAATTTTTCGAAAATTTAGAGTGTTAGCCAAATTTTTGAAAAATTTGAGAAAAGTTCTTAGAAACTGAAAAGTTCAAGAAGTTAAGCCGTAAAGAAAATAAGGAAAGTTGACTTGGTTTGTGAAACAACTTTCAGCTTCCTTCCTTTTCGGGGACGAAAAGTTTTAAGTGGGGGAGATTGTAATAACCTGGAAATCTAAGCCAATTTAAAAAATTTTATTTTGGCAATTTTAATGAATTTTGATTATTTAAAATGAATATTTTAAATAATAATGAGGAGAAATTTATTTTGAATAGAAATAGAACGTATATATTTATTAGAATCGTCGTTAGAATATAAATATTTATTTTAAATTATAAAAGGAATTGAAAATGGCGTGGTAGTTCGATATTTCGATTTCGAAATTCAAATGAATGTATCGGGTGCAAAATAAACTGGATTTTACCAAAACCAAAAATATTAGAATCTAATTGAGAATATCTTTCCAACGAATCCGAAAAATTGAAATTTCATAGCGGGGATGAAAAGTTATGCCCTGATGAAAATTCAGAATAGTCGCTATGGAATTCTAGCCCTTAAAAATGGTCATTTTGCAAACGACCTCGGTTTTCGATGAAACCACTTTTGTTGGATCCGCGATGTCAAATTATTGCTAGGTTTCAAAATTCGTAATTTTTTGAATCAATATGTGAGCATGGCAAAGGAAAACGCGTTTGACCAGTTTTAGTTGATTTTAATCAACTGGAAAATGGCCATTTTTCAAATGGAATCGAAATTTGACGAAATTAGTTTTGTTAGGACCGTATCGTCAATACAAAGTTAGAAAATATTTTTCGGGAATTTTTAGAGTCCGTATGTGTCCCCGGTAAATTGAAAGGTGCGTTCAAATTCAATATATAGAGTTATATTTTGATTTTGACGAAAACTGATCGAAACGGCCGAACCGGCTTACGAAACATATCCCATTGTGTTCAGAGTGGGGGTAATTAGCTAGGGCAACAGTCGTTGGGCTTGAATCGGGGTTCGAAATGATAGACAAATTTAATGATAATTAATGGAGAATAAATTAATTAAATAAAAAAAAATATATAACAATCCAAGTCAAACTCTATTATTCTTTAACCCCCAGTCAAACTTCTTACCACCGCTCTCATCGACTTGAATGCGGAAAGTGTTCAATTTTTAAACCATAAAAATTTCCCAAACGGATTCGAATTAAAGGAAGGTTTCCAAACAAAAACTAGAGAGATTTTTTAGGGCTATCAATCCAGACGGACATTATCGATTTTCTTGGAGTAATCTGGTGGGAATTCGAGCTCAAAGGGCTCGAGTTCAAGCTCGATTTCAGCGCCCTAGGGTGGCGCGAGTGGGCCCCAATGGCCAGCGTTGGTGGAGCATCTGAAGGCGCGTCGACGGGCTGTTGTTGATGTGGGTCCGTCTTTATCAGGAGGTGGCGGTGATGAAACCGTAGGGTGGAGCGTGAAGACGATGAAGAAGAAGAAGACTTGCAGTGTAATTTTTAAACCATGTAATTAAATATGCATTGGTTCTAGAAAATAAATTAGCATTGATTTTTTTTTGTTATATGAGATCTGAGATTACAAATGAAAAGAATAAAAAAAACATTGTTTTTGTAAAAAAAAATAACATTGGTTTCATAAAATAAAATTAGCATAGTTTGAATATAAAAATTAGCATAGTTTGAATATAAAATTAGCATAGTTTGAATGTAAAAATTAGCATAGTTTGAATATAAAAGTATACATAGTTTGAATGTAAAAATTAGCATAGTTTGAATATAAAAATATACATAGTTTGAATGTAAAAATTAGCATAGTTTGAATATAAAAATATACATAATTTCAATGTAAAAATTAGCATAGTTTGAATATAAAAATATAACTTTTATTATGTAGAAGGTATAAAAATATAATTATTATCGTTTGGTTAAAGAATAAAAATATGATTTTTATATTATAGAAAGAATAAAAATATGATTTTTGTATTGTAGAAAGAATAAAAATATTATTTTTGTATTATAAAAAGAATAAAATTATGATTTTTATATTGGTAATGTAACAACCCGGAAATCTGGGCCAGTTTAAAATTTTTATTTTGGCAATTTTAGCGAATTGTGAACATTTAAAATAGATTATTTTAAATAATAACGACGAGAAATTTATTTTGAATAGATAGAACGTATATATTATATACGTCGTCGTTAGAATATAAATAATTATATATAATTGTAAAAGGAGTTGAAAATGGCCCTGTAGTTCGATAATTCGATTTCAAACTTCAATTGAATGTACCGGGTGCAAAACAATCCGGATTTTAGTGAAACCAAAAATAATGGAATCTATTTGAGAATATCTTTCCAACGAATCCGAAAAATCGAAATTTCATAGCGGGAATCAAAAGATATGTCCAGTTGAAATTTCTGAATAGTCACTATGGAATTCAGGCCCTTGAAAATGGAGATTTTGCAAACGACCTCGGATTTCGACGAAACGACTTTTGTTGGATCCGTGATGTAAAGTTATTGCTAGGTTTCAAATTTCATTATTTTTCGAATCAATATGTGAGCGTGGCAAAGGAAAATGCGTTCGACCAGTTTTAGTTGATTTTAATCGACTGGAAAATGGCCATTTTTCAAACGGTCTCAGAATTCGACGAAACTAGTTTTGTTAGGACCGTATCGTCAATACGAAGCTAGAAAATATTTTTCGGGAATTTTTCTAGTTAGTATGTGACCCCGGTGAATTGAAATGTACATTTAAAATTCAATATAATGATTTAAATGTAAATTTGATGGAAACTAATCGAGACGGTCGAATCAGCATACGATACATATGCCATTGTGTTCGAAATGGGGGTGAAAAGCTATGGACGACAGGCGGTGGGCCTCGTTCCGAGTTGAAAATAAAAAGTTGCTTTTAAAATTTAAAAATAATTAAAAATATATTATAATATATAACTCAATTCCTCTCTCTCTCTCTCTCTCTCTCTCACTTCTCAGATAATAAAAAAACCGCCCTAGCCCTCGATCCCGTCGCCCCTGGATGCCACCGCCCGACGCCGCTCCCCCTCCGCCTCCCCTCCACGCAGTCGCCGTCCATCCCCGGCCCTCCTCCCTTGACCACGACCCTTTCCTTCCCCTCTCTCCTCCGTTCTCTCTTCTTCCCGCTCCAGCACCCAAATCCTACACCCGAGCGCCGCCTCATCGGACCCCCACCTCCGCCGCTTCTTCTTCTCCCCCCCCCCTCCTCAGGCTGTTGCGCCCCCTCCTTCTTCCCCCTTTTCTTTAATTTTAAAACCCATCGCCGGAAAACCCAAAGCGTCGCGCCTCCGACCAATGGAGCACCACCAGACCCCCCCCTCTGAAAATCCGATACAATGTAAGTTTATTTTATTTTTATTTTTATTTTGGTTTATTTAATTGTCTAGGATATTTATTTATAAAGTAATTAGTTCGTTAGAGATAAAAATATGATTTTGATATTAGTAGACGATTAAAAATATGATTTTTCTATGATAGGCGTAGGAAAAATATAATTTTGACATGATAGAAAAAAATAAAAATATGATTTTTATCATATGTGAAATATAAAAATATAATTTTTATAAAATAGAAGTTATAAAAATATAATCTTTTATTTTGTAGAGTTATAAAAATATAATCTTTTATATTGTAGAAGTATAAAAATATAATTTTTATATAGGTAAGATAGTAAAAATATCACCTTATATATGTATAGTGAAATAAAAATTAAATCTTTATATTTGAAAAGGCGAAATCATTATGTAGAGGATAGCGTGTAAAAATGGAATTTTTATCTATATAGTAGCGATGTAAAAATGTGATTTTTATATATTGAATAGCAAAGTAAAAATTCGATTTTTATATATTGAATAGCAAAGTAAAAATTCGTTTTTTATATATTGAATAGCAAAGTAAAAATTCGATTTTTATATATTGAATAGCAAAGTAAAAATTCGATTTTTATATATTGAATAGCGAAGTAAAAAATTCGATTTTTCTATATTGAATAGCGAAGTAAAAATTCGATTTTTCTATATTGAATAGCGAAGTAAAAATTCGATTTTTCTATATTGAATAGCGAAGTAAAAGTTCGATTTTTCTATATTGAATAGCGAAGTAAAAATTCGATTTTTCTATATTGAATAGTGAAGTAAAAATTCGATTTTTATATATGTAGTGAAAGCGGACAGAGAAAGTGACAAGAAGCAAGAACGAAGAAGATTTCTGCATAAGGAGAGTCGTGGAGTTGGATTAGCTATTCTGTGAGAACTCCTCACTCCAAATTTCATTTTATTCTAGTTATATTTGTATATACTAGGATGCAGACGGTGTTTAGTAGCACCCGACACCCGTCGTCCACAGACCATGGACGGCTTGTATGCTTTGTTGTTTGATTTTGATGGTAGTTGATTGTGTGATGTGAAATGAAATAAAATATTTATATAGTTAAAAAATATATTTTATAGTTAAAAATAGAAATTTTAATGTGCATATGAAATGAAATAAATTAATATAAACAAATCGAACGTTTTGTTTATCTACACACATTTGACAGATATTGATTGGGACGATAAATTTTACACATCGCCCAACTGCACAAATAAAATCTGTGTTTGATTGTTTGAAACCCCACACGGGTATTGGGGTGATATATGACATACACTAGTCCCAATAATTAGATGTATGTCGATGGATTGATTGACAGGCTGTTATAAGCGTTGAATACTTATATTTGATGCTTATACAGTGTAGAATGCACTTTGGATGATGGTTGATTATTCATCGTTGTTATTGTATACATATGTTGTAGAAAATCCATATAATTAACATTATATGGTAATTGATTGGGCCTCATTCCAGTTTCGAAATAGAAATATTTGAAATAAAAATATTTGAAAATGAAATATTCGAAATAGAATAGTTGAAAATAGAAATATTTGAAAAAGAAATAGTCGAAATAGAATATTTGAAAATCAAAATATATGAAGCCGTGTTGATTAGATTGACGCCATTTTGACGTGAATGATATTTATATTGATTTTATTCAAATTGAAGTGAATATTAAATTGAATTGAAATTCGAATTTAATTGAATTGATTTGAAATTCGAAATAAACTGAAATGGTTTGAAATTCGAATAGAATTGAAATAGAATCAAAATCGTTTTGAAATGAATTCGAATAGAACTGAAATAGAATCGAAATCGTTTTGAAATGAATTCGAATAAAATTGAAATAGAATCGAAATCGTTTTGAAATGAATTCGAATAGAATTGAAATAGAATCGAAATCGTTTTGAAATGAATTCGAATTAAATTGAAATTGAATTGAAATTGAATTAATTTGAAATTGAATTGAAAACGAATTGAAATTGAATTGAAAACGAATTGAAATTGAATAGAAATGAACTCGAATTGAATTGAGTGTAAAACAGATTTGAATTGAATAGAAAATGAATTCAAATCGAATTAAAATCGAAATTGAATTGAAATCAATTTGAAATGAATTTAAAACGAATTTATATTGGAATATTCAATTTTGATTTGAAATTGAGTATGAAGTTGAAACCATTTTGAAAATGAATTTAAAATGATTTATAAAGCACGTTTTGAATTGAAATCGATGAAGTATATATTATATATATAATATAATGGCCTGAATAGAACGTGCTGCGCCGCGACAGTTCGCGAATTTCGACCATTGACTTCGAACGGACATTACCGGAGATCCGACCGTCGGATTCGCCTAAAACCGAACCGTTGTGTTCGTATCGAAAAGAGCTTTCTAACGAATATTAGAAATTAGAAATCTAACGGTTGGATTTGGAATTATGTCCAAATCAAATTTGGAAAAGGTCGCTGTAAGTGTAGTTCGATGGCCGTTGATGTAAATCGACTATACGGGCCTTGATAAAATTATTAAAAATATCAATAATTAGTGTAAAATCAAAAGAAATGGTTTGGGAAGAATCGGGATGAAAAACTCCATATTTGAAAAGATAAAAATAGATTTTAATCGAAATGAACTAGTTTTGAACTAGAATAGTAATTTATTTATTTTTAAAATAAATAAAGTGAGTTTGAAATGGTTTTGAAAATAAAGATTATACAGATGTTGGATTTCGTGATTATACAGATGTTGTTATGGAAATTTGAAAGATATAGATATATATATATATATCGTTATTTCCAATACGATATCTGTTGGTCGTAGAATTTGATATTGAATATAAGCCGATATATTTTCTATTCAGAGCCTTGTATTTAATATCAAATGTGATTTGGGTTTGTCGTGAATGGTGTCTTGACTAACACTGTTCTTGAACCCAGTTGAGAAAAGATTAAATCTTTTTATTTGGATTTAATGAAGTGTACCAATTAAATAATATTTAATTGAATTGATATTGATTTTTGAGTTTATCGTGGACAGTGTTTTAAATAACACTCGTTCTTTAACCCGATAATTAATGGAATGTGGTTTTGGGTTATCGTGAACCGTGTTTTAAATGAACTGATTCTTCAACCCAGTTAACGATTAAAACTAAGTGGAGTTTTAATGAATCTTTAATTAGATTGAAAAGATCGAGAATGGAGTATCACCAGTTTTACTCCAGGCGATAGTTAAATCTTTAATTAGATTGGAACGTGAAATGGTAATTGAATTTACCGATAACACCGTGGTGTTAGATATGAAGTATTACCAGTTTTACTTCATGGGATGAATAGGTTGGGATTGGGAAATTAAAACAAATGATTACTTCAGTAAGGTTCGTTAATCCCGACTAGTTGAATCAAAATTCAAAAGAAGATTAAAGAATAAATTCAAGAAATTTATCTTTGATAAAATTAATGGGAACCTTTCCCTATGAATATGAAATTTAGAAACTAACTGTCGGTTAGCCAAGAAGAATGGTTTTCTGGATATTGATCTGATGTTGGTTTCGGCCTTCGGGGTTAATATTTGGGGAATTATTCTCTTGATTAATTTACGGTTAGTGACTAATAAATTGGAATGAGGCGTATGTTGTGTTTGCGTAACACTTATTTAAAATATACGCGAGTTATTCGGAAAGACCGGGTTTATCCCATTCTGAATAACCGATACGACGATAAGTCGAAGATGAAGACGATGGTCGAAGACCGGAGGTCTTCACGTCGTTTGGGTGACTACCGATGATCTTGATTGGGCTGTACACCCAAGAAGATGGAAACAGTTGGTGATCGTCCAGATGTGCTTGGAGATCGATGGATATGCGGGGTACTAGGTGCCTCCGGTTTCGTTCAGACCCAGAACGGACTTGTAAATGGACTGTGTGTCTGACATTGGATTTTAGTCCATGTGATTGATCTCTATTAAATATATATCTGTTTGGCGGCGGAGAATTTATTCTTTTGCTTAACGCCCTTCTCTGAGACGTACGAATTCAGGGGTTATACATTGATGGATATCAAACGCATGGAGTGAATTGCCTGTGTGGCATGCCTAAGTGGCAATTGATCGAGGCTTCTGTTGAAAAGCAAAGTCTTGTGGTGATGATCAAAGCACAACCTGTGTGGCACAGCTTTGTGTAATGTGAATTCGCGAGCCTCACACCCCGGTGGTGAACCAAAAACGGGAGACGGACCTCAGGGAGGGCATGCGTTTCTTTCTAGCTAGGGTGGTGTCAGTGACCTACCAGCCCTGACATTTATATACTTTTCACCTGTGTGGTTGTTGCTGTTACGAGGCGCCTCGGTTAGATCGGATGATCCGGGTCCGATGGAGTCATTCGTTGGCTCATTTACGCCCCAAAGGGAGGGGAAACGTAGTGTTCAGGCATAATAATCCACATCGATGGACCGGCCCTGACGATCCATGGGGCAGTTGCGGCTGTTCCTGAGGCTCGGGCTAGAGAGTCTCGAATGGGTTGAGGACTATCTTTTGCCTCGGTTCACAGACGGAAACCCAACTTCCAAATACGTGACATTTGCGGTTTTGATTGTAGAGCCTAGTACGACGACATGATATATGGTACCCATGCCGCCTATGATTGATACTTATGATTTGAAGTTGTTTTATACACTATGCACTTATAATAGTATCAAATGATTTGTTTTAAAACGTATCAAGCATTCTTTGGCTGTTATAAGGGAAAACCCTATCCCCCGGCTTGCGTTGCATTGTGTGATAGGACCTGGGTCTTATAACAGCTTCATTTTTCTTTATTTAGCATTTCGTTGTTTGTTTTATGCACTGGTATTCTTGGGAAGAAACCCGTTCCGTGTTATATGGCGTGGTCCCTTGATTTATCTAACTTTAAAATAAAGATTTACAACTGTTTTAGTTCTCACACCACTCACATGATTGACCTGGAGTTTATTGTTTTAACCTAAACTCTGGGTGCCCTTATTTTGACACGGGCAGCTAGTAGTTTTAGTTTTGCAGATTTATATTCACAGGATCCTGGTTTACAACTGGAATGATATCCGGAAAGCTTTGTATCCATATATCTCTTCTAGTTGTGTATTGTATTATTTTCCGCTGCTATGTATTTAAATGTAATTTAAATCTCTGATATTTGTTAAATGTAATTTCTGTGTAATATTGATTTATACTCTGTATATTCTTGTAATCTGATGCATTGTTGTGATATACAATGAAATGTTCTTCCGTCTGCGTTCTATTTTGTCGTGTTCTCAAAACAATTCGTTCTTTCTCTTCTCTTCGGAGATCGGGGAAGTTCGGGTGGTTTCAGTTTGGTATCAGAGCTTTGGTTTACAAATCTCGGAGAACCAGGCACATTAGAACCATACGAAAGAATTCATTAGAAACTGGATTAGTAATATCCAACGGGAATGACTCGTTAGAGATGGGATCAGTAGTATCCTAGAACGAGTGTGAAGAGTATATTTTTAAAGTGAAAACAAATTTTGTTTTGAAAAATTAAATCAATTATTCGTATTTGATTATTTATTTGTATTGATTTGGACAGTCCAGTATATAAAGATTTTGCATATACGCCTTGCAAACGTGTATTTGAAATTTTAATATACTGGATAGATATAGAATTACACTCGAATCGCCCGAAGATGATTTTGATGATGGAGCTCCATCATTAGAATTCATGTTCGAGTGACGAAAGTGGACTTTCTATATATTTCCTATTGACTGGCGTGAGAACCAAAATTAGATAGCGCCTATTGTCGTGATCTGGCATCAAAAATGTGATTTTTGACTATATATCAAAGTTATGAATTTCAAAAGCTAATCAACTAATTGATTGACGTTTGTGTTGTTTGTTTATTTGTTTGATAATTTTGAACCATTACGCCTAATTGTATCAAATATTGACTTGTGTTGAAAATTTGTCGCATTTGCTTGCATATACTTGTACTTACATTGAACAGGTCATAGCAAGGAGGCTAGAGCAGAGAATAAAATTTGTTTGCCCGACAAATAGGTACATGTTTATCATAATTTACTGCTTCGTTTGGGTGATGATGATTTTATGAGCCGATTGGCTTTTTCTTTTTCTTTTTGAGATCAGAAGGCCTATATGTCAATTTCGGGATTTTCCCGTGGCACCCGGTGCAGGGGAGTTTATGGCGAAATTTTTCGAAAATTTAGGGTGTTAGCCAAATTTTTGAAGAATTTGAAAATTCTCAGAAACTGAAAAGTTGGAGAATGAAAGCCAGATCGAACGTAGAGTTGATTAATCAAACCACTTTCGACTTTGTTCCTTTTCGGGGACGAAAAGTTTTAAGTGGGGGAGATTGTAACAACCAGGAAATCTGGGCCAGTTTAATTTTTTTTTTTTTGGCAATTTTAGCGAATTTTGAACATTTAAAATAGATTATTTTAAATAACAACGACGAGAAATTTATTTTGAATAGATAGAACGTATATATTATATACGTTGTCGTTAGAATATAAATAATTATATATAATTATAAAAGGAGTTGAAAATTGCCCTGCAGTTCGATAATTCGATTTCAAACTTCAATTGAATGTACCGGGTGCAAAACAATCCGGATTTTAGTGAAACCAAAAATAATGGAATCTATTTGAGAATATCTTTCCAACGAATCCGAAAAATCGAAATTTCATAGCGGGAATCAAAAGATATGTCTAGTTGAAATTTCTAAATAGTCGCTATGGAATTCAGGCCCTTGAAAATGGAGATTTTGCAAACGACCTCGGATTTCGACGAAACGACTTTTGTTGGATCCGTGATGTAAAGTTATTGCAAGGTTTCAAATTTCATTATTTTTTGAATCAATATGTGAGCGTGGCAAAGGAAAACGCGTTTGACCAGTTTCAGTTGATTTTAATCGACTGGAAAATGGCCATTTTTCAAACGGTCTCAGAATTCGACGAAACTAGTTTTGTTAGGACCGTATCGTCAATATGAAGCTAGAAATTAATTTTCGGGAATTTTTCTAGTTAGTATGTGACCCCGATGAATTGAAATGTACATTTAAAATTCAATATAATGATTTAAATGTAAATTTGACGGAAACTGATCGATACGGTCGAATCAGCTTACGATAAATATGCCATTGTGTTTGGAATGGGTGTGAAACGCTATAAACGACAGGCGGTGGGCCTCGTTCCGAGTTGAAAATAAAAAGTTGCTTTTAAAATTTAAAAATAATTAAAAATATATTATAATATACAACTCAATTCCTCTCTCTCTCTCACTTCTCAGATAATAAAAAAAAACAGCCCTAACCCTCGATCCCGTCGCCCCTGGACGCCACCGCCCGACGCCGCTCCCCCTCCGCCTCCCCTGCACGCAGTCGCCGTCCATCCCCGACCCTCCTCCCTTGACCACGACCCTTCCCTTCCCCTCTCTCCTCCGTTCTCTCTTCTTCCCGCTCCAGCACTCAAATCCTACACCCGAGCGCCGCCTCATCGGACCCCCACCTCCGCCGCTTCTTCTTTCCCCCCCTCCTCAGGCTGTTGCGCCCCCTCCTTCTTCCCCCTTTTCTTCAATTTTAAAACCCATCGCCGGAAAACCCAAAGCGCCACGCCTCCGACCAATGGAGCACCACCAGACCCCCCTCCCCCTCTGAAAATCCGATACAATGTAAGTTTATTTTTATTTTTATTTTGGTTTATTTAATTGTCTAGGCTATTTATTTATAAAGTAATTAGTTCGTTAGAGATAAAAATATGATTTTGATATTAGTATACGATTAAAAATATGATTTTTCTATGACAGGCGTAGGAAAAATATAATTTTAACATGATAGAAAAAAATAAAAATATGATTTTTATCATATGTGAAATATAAAAATATAATTTTTATAAAATAGAAGTTATAAAAATATAATCTTTTATGTTGTAGAGTTATAAAAATATAATCTTTTATATTGTAGAAGTATAAAAATATAATTTTTATATAGGTAAGATAGTAAAAATATCACCTTTATATATGTATAGTGAAATAAAAATTAAATCTTTATATTTGAAAAGGAGAAATCTTTATGTAGAGGATAGCGTGTAAAAATGGAATTTTTATCTATATTTTAGCGATGTAAAAATGTGATTTTTATATATTGAATAGCAAAGTAAAAATTCGATTTTTATATATTGAATAGCAAAGTAAAAATTCATTTTTTATATATTGAATAGCAAAGTAAAAATTCGATTTTTATATATTGAATAGCAAAGTAAAAATTCGATTTTTATATATTGAATAGCGAAGTAAAAAATTCGATTTTTCTATATTGAATAGCGAAGTAAAAATTCGATTTTTCTATATTGAATAGCGAAGTAAAAATTCGATTTTTCTATATTGAATAGCGAAGTAAAAATTCGATTTTTCTATATTGAATAGTGAAGTAAAAATTCGATTTTTATATATGTAGTGAAAGCGGACAGAGAAAGTGACAAGAAGCAAGAACGACGAAGATTTCTGCATAAGGAGAGTCGTGGAGTTGGATTAGCTATTCTGTGAGAACTCCTCACTCCAAATTTCTTTTTATTCTAGTTATATTTATATACACTAGGATGCAGACGGTGTTTAGTAGCACCCGACACCCGTCGTCCACAGACCATGGACGGCTTGTATGCTTTGTTGTTTGATTTTGATGGTAGTTGATTGTGTGATGTGAAATGAAATAAAATATTTATATAGTTAAAAAAATATTTTATAGTTAAAAATAGAAATTTTAACGTGCATATGAAATGAAATAAATTAATATAAACAAATCGAACGATTTGTTTATCTACACACATTTGACTGATATTGATTGGGACGATAAATTTTACACATCGCCCAACTGCACAAATAAAATCTGTGTTTGATTGTTTGAAACCCCACACGGGTATTGGGGTGATATATGACATACACTAGTCCCAATAATTAGCTGTATGTCGATCGATTGATTGACAGGCTGTTATAAGAGTTGAATACTTATATTTGATGCTTATACAGTGTAGAATGCACTTTGGATGATGGTTGATTATTCATCGTTGTTATTGTATACATGTGTTGTAGAAAATCCATATAATTAACATTATATGGTAATTGATTGGGCCTCATTCCAGTTTTGAAATAGAATTATTTGAAATAAAAATATTTGAAAAAGAAATATTCGAAATAGAATAGTTGAAAATAGAAATATTTGAAAAAGAAATATTCGAAATAGAATATTTGAAAATCAAAATATATGAAGCCGTGTTGATTAGATTGACGCCATTTTGACGTGAACGATATTTATATTGATTTTATTCAAATTGAAGTGAATATTAAATTGAATTGAAATTCGAATTTAATTGAATTGATTTGAAATTCGAAATAAACTGAAATGGTTTGAAATTCGAATAGAATTGAAATAGAATCGAAATCGTTTTGAAATGAATTCGAATAGAATTGAAATAGAATCGAAATCGTTTTGAAATAAATTCGAATAGAATTGAAATAGAATCGAAATCGTTTTGAAATGAATTCGAATAGAATTGAAATAGAATCGAAATCGTTTTGAAATGAATTCGAATTAAATTGAAAATGAATTGAAATTGAATTGAATTAAAAACGAATTGAAATTGAATAGAAATGAATTCGAATTGAATTGAATGTAAAACGGATTCGAATTGAATTGAATTGAATAGAAAATGAATTCAAATCGAATTAAAATCGAAATTGAATTGAAATCAATTTGAAATGAATTCAAAACGAATTTATATTGGAATATTCAATTTTGATTTGAAATTGAATATGAAGTTGAAACCGTTTTGAAAATGAATTTAAAATGATTTATAAAGCACGTTTTGAATTGAAATCGACGAAGTATATATTATATATATTATATATATAATATAATGGCCTGAATAGAACGCGCCGCATCGCGGCAGTTCGCGAATTTCGACCATTGACTTCGAACGGACATTACGGGAGATCCGACCGTCGGATTCTCTTAAAACCGGAACCGTTGGGATCGTATCGAAAAGAGCTTTCTAACGAATATTAGAAATTAGAAATCTAACGGATGGATTTGGAATTATGTCCAAATCAAATATGGAAAAGGTCGTTGTAAGTGCAGTTCGATGGCCATTGATGGAAATCGACTGTACGGGCCTTGATAAAATTATTAAAAATATCAATAATTAGTGTAAAATCATAAGAAATGGTTTGGGAAGAATCGGGATGAAAAACTCCATATTTGAAAAGATAAAAATAGATTTTAATCGAAATGAACTAGTTTTGAACTAGAATAGTAATTTATTTATTTTTAAAATAAATAAAGTGAGTTTGAAATGGTTTTGAAAATAACCATAATTTCCAATGATTGCATTGGAATTGATTTGAATCGAAATTGTCTTCGGAATATTTCGATGTTGGATTTCGTGATTATACAGATGTTGTTATGGAAATTTGAAAGATATAGATATATATATGTCATTATTTCCAATACGATATCTGTTGGTCGTAGAATTTGATATTGAATATAAGCCGATATATTTTCTATTCAGAGCCTTGTATTTAATATCAAATGTGATTTGGGTTTGTCGTGAATGGTGTCTTGACTAACACTGTTCTTGAACCCAGTTGAGAAAAGATTAAATCTTTTTATTTGGATTTAATGAAGTGTACCAATTAAATAATATTTAATTGAATTGATATTGATTTTTGAGTTTATCGTGGACAGTGTTTTAAATAACACTCGTTCTTTAACCCGATAATTAATGGAATGTGGTTTTGGGTTTATCGTGAACCGTGTTTTAAATGACACTGATTCTTCAACCCAGTTAACGATTAAAACTAAGTGGAGTTTTAATGAATCTTTAATTAGATTGAAAAGATCGAGAATGGAGTATCACCAGTTTTACTCTAGGCGATAGTTAAATCTTTAATTAGATTTGAACGTGAAATGGTAAATGAATTTACCGATAACACCGTGGTGTTAGATATGAAGTATTACCAGTTTTACTTCATGGGATGAATAGGTTGGGATTGGGAAATTAAAACAAATGATTACTTCAGTAAGGTTCGTTAATCCCGACTAGTTGAATCGAAATTCAAAATAAGATTAAAGAATAAATTCAAGGAATTTATCTTTGATAAAATTAATGGGAACCTTTCCCTATGAATATGAAATTTAGAAACTAACTGTCGGTTAGCCAAGAAGAATGGTTTCCTGGATATTAATCTGATGTTGGTTTCGGCCTTCGGGGTTAACATTTGGGGAATTATTCTCTTGATTAATTTACGGTTAGTGACTGATAAATTGGAATAAGGCGTATGTTATGTTTGCGTAACACTTATTTAAAATATACGCGAGTTATTCGGAAAGACCGGGTTTATCCCATTCTGAATAACCGATACGACGATAAGTCGAAGATGAAGACGATGGTCGAAGACCGGAGGTCTTCACGTCGTTTGGGTGACTACCGATGATCTTGATTGGGCTGTACACCCAAGAAGATGGAAACAGTTGGTGATCGTCCAGACTTGCTTGGAGATCGATGGATATGCGGGGTACTAGGTGCCTCCGGTTTCGTTCAGACCCAGAACGGACTTGTAAATGGACTGTGTGTCTAACATTGGATTTTATTCCGTGTGATTGATCTCTATTAAATATATATTTGTTTGGCGGCGGAGAATTTATTCTTTTGCTTAACGCCCTTCTCTGAGACGTACGAGCTCAGGGGTTATATATTGATGGATATCAAACGCATGGAGTGAATTGCCTGTGTGGCATGCCTAAGTGGCAATTGATCGAGGCTTCTGTTGAAAAGCAAAGTCTTGTGGTGATGATCAAAGCACAACCTGTGTGGCACAACTTTGTGTAACGTGAATTCGCGAGCCTCACACCCCGGTGGTGAACCAAAAACAGGAGATGGACCTCAGGGAGGGCATGCGTTTCTTTCTAGCTAGGGTGGTGTCAGTGACCTACCAGCCCTGACATTTATATACTTTTCACCTGTGTGGTTGTTGCTGTTGTGAGGCGCCTCGGTTAGATCGGACGGTCCGGGTCCGATGGAGTTGGCTCATTTACGCCCCAAAGGGCGGGGAAACGTAGTGTTCAGGCATAATAATCCACATCGGTGGACCGTCCCTAACGATCCATGGGGCAGTTGCGGCTGTTCCTGAGGCTCGGGCTAGAGAGTCTCGAATGGGTTGAGGACTATCTTTTGCCTCGGTTCACAGACGGAAACCCAACTTCCAAATACGTGACATTTGCGGTTTTGATTGTAGAGCCTAGTACGGCGACATGATATATGGTACCCATGTCGCCTATGATTGATACTTATGATTTGAAGTTGTTTTATACAGTATGCACTTATAATAGTATCAAATGATTTGTTTTAAAACGTATCAAGCATTCTTTGGCTGTTATAAGGGAAAACCCTATCCCCCGGCTTGCGTTGCATTGTGTGATAGGACCTGGGTCTTATTGTAACACCCCACACCCGCTACGGTCACTCACTAAGGGAATGCCATAACATTGGTGGAGTATTTTAAGTGAATATAGAACAGAAAAACTACAACAAGACAGATATAAGTAATACTTGAGAATTTAAATCATCATTTCATTTCAGCGGAAAGTAAAACATGTTTGGTTACATCACAAAACCATACAAGAGTCAAGTACAAAATATCCATCTTGATAAAAATAAGTACATAATCCCATCAAGTAATAGCCATAAAAGGAAAGATTAACTGAGCTTTACTTCAACGGTCCAAGCTCCAAAGGATAGATACAGAAATTCGATCAAGGCCCACTAGCACTAGGCCCACTCTGATAACCTGGGGTTGGGGGAAAAGATAAAAACAACGGGGTCAGACATAAGTCTGAGTGAGTCCTATAACTTTAACAATACAATCATTAAAATAACCAGAGAAGACATAAGTTGATATACGGTAACTCCTGGGGATGAATGGCTACACTAAGCAGCTTGGCAAACTTAGGATAAACTAAGATAACCGTAAAGACGCATTTATCCACCAAGGATAATTACTAGATTACACCGCCCCAGACCTATCCACCCAAGGATAGTTTCTATACTGCACCACACCAGTTCTACCCACCAAGAGTAATTCCTACTTAAAGGTTGATCCCTCCAAGGACTTAGAAAATTTCCCTAGTAGATTCGTGTACTCCTAGCCCACTACATAGGTGTCGTCTGCCCCTATCTCCACTAGGTGTACCTAGCAATTTAACCCAGTAGTTTCGTGTACCCCTACATAGGTGCCGTCTGCCCCTATCTTTATTAGGTGTACCCACTACCCCCCATCGATCGGCTCCCTACCGTAGATACCCGTGCTGGTCCCACAATTGGGGTGTATCATTCCCCAACGTGGCCACCTGATAATATCAACGGTGCACGGCTTTATATCTACACGATGCAACAACGACTTACCAACCAGCCCGGGTCCACACACGCATATGAAACCCGTTGGTCCTGCGTTGCCACCGCTAACCCATTTTGGCCACTTATAGTCAAGCCCAATATGCGTGTCCCGTCACCCGACCAGAGTCGGGCCCACAAAGATACGTTTGGGATATTGGCTGAAATGGGCCCCCACAAGCTACTACTTAAGCTTGCTATTTTTATCTAGTGCATCCCACTTAACCCTTTTTATAATCATGCCCCCTTACATGTTAAGATTTGGTTAAGTCATCAATCATATTTCAATTGCCACTAAGGGCACCCACTAGATTTCCACATGCCACCCAAAGCACTTACTTAACCCTTCACCCATGTTTTAATTACATGTTCCTCTTTGGTTAAGTATTCTAATCGTATTTTCTATTGCCACCCAAGGCAACTTACTAGTTTCCTCATGCCACCCGAGGCACCCCCACTAGTTACTACATGCCACCCAAGGCACCCACTTAACCCTCATGTCCCACTACATGCTAATTTGGTTAAGTGTTTCTTAATTAATTAAGACCGTGATCCTCCTAAAGACCTCTCACATTAGACTATCTTTTATGACCGCTGGTTAAGCCGGTTGGGTCCGGGCAGCCTTACGTCATAACCGAGTCTAACCTCGTGTCTTTACATTAATCACGCATTTAGTTTATGACTAAGACCTCTCACATTGGGCCAATCATTTGTAGCCGCTGGATGGCCGGTCGGTTCCGGGCAGACTTCCGCTACAAAAAGGGTCCAACCTCGTGTCTTAGTTGATTAATTACACCTAATTAATCACCCCCACAATTAATTATCCCTAATTAATTACACATTCACATTTTTCATAACATGGGTAGACCTAACTCAATAGGTAAATTCCCATGGGGTAGACCTAACTCAATAGGTAAATTCCCTCTTATGTTAATTTATTTTTATGGTATGCTTAATCATACCCAATCATACTTTTATTAACATATTTATTACCCCATCGTTCCCCACGTAAATCGTTCTCATTTCACGACATAATAAAGGGAAAGATCCATCACAAATATCATGGGTTTAGCATATAACTTTGTCATGGGTTAAGAAGATGTCAACTTGCATATATGAGCATATATTAACCCAACTACATTTAACCCCAAACTTGCATATTATCATACACATATCTTGCATAACATGTTGCATATGAACTTGCATATTATCATACACATATCTTGCATAACATGTTGAACTTGCATATAAGCATTCACACAACTTGCATAACATGTTGAACTTGCATATAAGCATTCTCACAACTTGCATAACATGTTAAACATGCATTTAAGCATACACATAACTTGCATAAGCATTCACATTCTTGCATAAGCATTCACATACTTGCATATTAACTCATAAACTTGCATAATGTGTCATCATGAACTTGCATATTAACAAACATGTGACTTGCATAGCATATCTTGCATATTAACATACATGTAACTTGCATAGCATATCTTGCATATTAACATACATGTAACTTGCATAGCATTTCTTCATGGACTTGCATAACATGTATATGATCACATAGCCCACAACTTGCATATTTAGCATCATGTAAACATATCATACATCATACTAAACTTGCATAAACTTACATACTCAACATGCATAAACCCACTTGTTAAACATGCATAAACCAACTTATTAATCATGCATAAAACCACTTATCAAATATGCATAAACCAACTTATGAAATATGCATAAACCAACTTATTCAATATGCATAAACCAACTTATTCAATATGCATAAACATAGAAAAACATAGAGTAACATATCATTACAAATGATTCAAACTCACTAATCCGCATTCAAGACCATAAGTCTCATTACACCCAATCTACTTGCTTTAACAATTGATGTTAAAGTGATAGAAACTCACAACTAGCAATTTGCACTCCAAATGAAGAAGATTAAGATGCTTAGAATGGATTGGAGGTTGATTAGAGCTTGCTTTCCTCTTCATTGATTTGTGGTGGCCATGATCAAGTTTCATTTTGCCATAGTTTAGTTACAAGATCTAATTATGAATGAATTAGGATAGGGTTAGGGTCTTATTTATAGGATTAGGTTGCATTTTAGACCCTTGGATTAACCCTAGATTGGATTAGGACCCTTAGATTTAGGAAATCTCTAGAACCATCCCTCCAAGCCAGCCTAGAACCCAACCTGGTGCAACCTGGTGCACCCAGGTTCTCTGGACGGCGCACCCTGTCGATAGGCAAGTCGACACCCCCTGTGACAGGCCTGTCGACAGCCCTGTCGACATGGGTAGGGCGGGATTTTTCCCGCCTGACCCCACTAGTCCAATTTAAAATCTGAATTTTAAATTCTTAATTCTGTTTTTTAGTTTTGAATTTTCTGCAATCTTCATCGGGCCATAACTGGGCCATACGGACTCCGATTTTCGAAAACTCGAACTCTATTTTGCGTATTTTTCCGAGACGAACGCAATGACGCAGCCCGTTTCCCCTGATTCCCACATCTGAGATTATTTATTCTGTAATTAGTGAATTTTAGTATTAACCCAAAGTACGGGGTGTTACACTTATAATAGCTTCATTTTTCTTTATTTAGCATTGCGTTGTTTGTTTTATGCACTGGTATTCTTGGGAGGAAACCCGTTCCGTGTTATACGGCGTGGTCCCTTGATTTACCTAACATTAAAATAAAGATTTACAACTGTTTTAGTTCTCATACTAGTCACATGACTGACCTGGAGTTTATTGTTTTAACCTAAACTCTGGGTGCCCTTATTTTGACATGGGCAGCTAGTAGTTTTGGTTTTGCAGATTTATATTCACAGGATCCTGGTTTACAGCTGGAATGATATCCGGAAAGCTTTGTATCCATATATCTCTTCTAGTTGTGTATTGTATTATTTTCTGCTGCTTTGTATTTAAATGTAATTTATATCTCTGATATTTGTTAAATGTAATTTCTGTGTAATATTGATTTATACTCTGTATATTCTTGTAATCTGATGCATTGTTGTGATACACAATGAAATGTTCTTCCGTCTGCGTTCTATTTTGTCGTGTTCTCAAAACAATTCGTTCTTTCTCTTCTCTTCAGAGACCGGGGAAGTTCGGGTCGTTTCAGGTAAAGTGTTAAAAATATGATTTTTAATGTATAGAACATCATATTAAAAATGGGATTTTAATATGAATAGCGTATAGAAGACTGCGTTGGAAGTACGGGCAGATCCAAATTGTTCTGAATTTCAGAAATATAGAATGGTGGAGTGGAACCCAAAGGTGAGAACTCCTCACCTTTAATTTATTTCTAGTTTGAAAAATATACTAGGATGCATACGGTGTTTAGTAGCACCTGACACCCGTCGTCCACAGACCATGGATGACTTGTTTGTTTGATTGTTGTGTACTGAAATTTGATTGTGTGATGGTGAATGAAATAAAATATTTTATAATGGAAAATATTTTATAGTTAAAAATATAATTTTTAACATGTATATAAAATAAATATTTATAAACGAATCGGACGATTTGTTTATATACACTGATTTGACTGATATTGATTGTGACGATAAATTTTACACATCGCCCAACTGCACAAATAAAATCTGTGTTTGATTGATTGAAACCCCACACGAGTACTGGGATGATATATGAAATACACTAATCCCAATAATTAGTTGTATGTCGATCGATTGATAGACACACTGTTATAAGCGTTAAATATTTATATTTAATGCTTATGCAGTTGTGTGGTGCACTCTGGATGATGGTTGATTATTTATCGTTGCTATTATATACATATGTTGTAGAAAATCCATATAATTAACATTATATGGTAATTGATTGGGACTCATTCCAATATAGAAAATAAATTCATGTGTTGAATAGAAAATAAATTCATGTGTTGAATTGAAAAATATTCATGTGTTGAATAGAATAAACATTCATGTGTTGAATAAAAGTCGTGTTGATTAGATTGACACCATTTTGACGTGAACGATATTTATATCGATTTGATTCATTTTTCAATGAATATTGAAAGTGATTTCAAAATTCGAATTAAATTGAAATGAATTGAAATTCGAATTAAATTGAATAGATTTAAAATTCGAATTAAATTGAATAGATTTGAAATTCGAATTAAATTGAATAGATTTGAAATTCGAATTAAATCGAATATATTTGAAATTCGAATAAAATTGAACAGATTTGAAATTCGAATTAAATTGAATAGATTCGAAATTCGAATTAAATTGAAATGAATTGAAATTCGAATTAAATTGAAATGAATTGAAATTCGAATTAAATTGAAATTGAATTGAGATCGATTTGAAATGAAATTAAAACGAATTTATATTGAAAAATTCAATCTTGATTTGAATTTGAAAAGGAAGTTGAAATCGTTTTGAAAATGAATTTAAAACGATTTATAAAATACGTTTTAAAGGGAAATCGACGAAGTATATATTATATATATTACATATATAATATAATGGCCTAAATAGAACGCGTCGCGCCGTTGCAGTTCGCGAATTTCGACCATTGACTTCGAATGGATATTGCGGGAGATCCGACCGTCGGATTCTCCTAAAACGGGAACCGTTGGGTTCGTATCGAAAAGAGATTTCTAAGAATGTTAGAGACTTGAAATCTAACGATTAGATTTGGAATTATGTCCAAATCAAATTTGGAAAAGGTCGCTGTAAGTGCAGTTCGATGGCCGTTGATGGAAATCGACTGTACGGGCCTTGATAAAATTATTAAAAATAGTAATAATTTGTGTAAAATCATATGAAATGATTTGTGATGGATGAGGATGAAAAACTCCATATTTGAAAAGATAAAAACAGATATTTATCGAAATGAACTAGTTTTGAACTAGAATTATAATTCTATTTATTTTTAAATAAATAAATTGGATTTGAAATGGATTTGAAATGGATTTGAAATGGTTTTGAAAATAACCAGAATTTTCGATAATTGAATTGGAATGGATTTGAATCGAAATCGTCTTTGGAATATTTCGATGTTGGTTTTCATGATGATACAGATATTGCTATGGGAATTTGAAAGATATTTTAATATTGTTATTTCCAATACAATATTTGTTGGTCGTAGAATTTGATATTGAATATAAGCCGATATATTTTCTATTCAGATCCTTGTATTTAATATCAAGTGTGATTTGTGTTTGTCATGAATGGTGTCTTCATTAACACTGTCCTTAAACCCAGTTGAGAAAAAGACTAAATCTTTTTATTTAGATTTAATGAAGTGTATCAATTAAATGGTATTTAATTGGAATTGAATTTGAATTGATTTTTGGTTTTATCGTGAACGGTGTTTTAAATAACACTTGTTCTTTAAACCAATTATTAATGGAATGTGATTTTGGGTTGTTGTGAACGGTATCCTCAATAGTACCGTTCTTAGACCCAACTGAGTTAAGAAAATCAGAAAATAACTGGAGATTAGTTAAGTTGAATGTTTTCTTGGGTATTGATCTGATGTTGGTTTCGGCCTTCGGGGTTAATATTTAGGGAACTGTTCTCTTACTAATTTACGGTTAGAGACTAATAGAATGGAATGTGAGGTGGGTTTATCATGAACCATGTTTTAAATGACATTGGTTCTTTAACCCAGTCAAAGATTAAAACTAAGTGGAGTTTTAATGAATCTTTAATTAGATTGAAAAGATCGAGAATGGAGTATCACCAGTTTTGCTCCAGGCGATAGTTGAATCTTTAACTAGATTTGAACGCGAAATGTTAATTGAATTTATCGATAACACCGTGGTGTTAGATATGAAGTATGCCCAGTTTTACTTTATGGGATGAATAGGTTGGGATTGGGAAATAAAATAAAATAAATGATTACTTCGGTGAGGTTCGCTAATCTCGACTAGTTGAATTGATATTCAAAAGAAGATTAAAGAATAAATTTAAGGAATTTATCTTTAATAAAATTAATGGGAACCTATCCCTAAGAATGTGAAATTTAGCAACTAACTGAAGATTAGTTAAGATGAATGGCTTCCTGGGTATTGATCTGATGTTGGTTTCGGCCTTCGGGGTTAATATTGGGGGAATTGTTCCCATACTAATTTCCGGTTAGTGACTGATGAATTGGAATGAGGCCTATGTTGTGTTTGTGTAACACTTGTTTATTATATACGCGAGTTATTCAGAAAGGTCGGGTTTATCCCATTCTGGATAACTGATTCAATGATGAGTCAAAGATGAAGATGGTGGTTGAAGAATGGAGGTCTTCACATTGTTTGGGTGATTACTGATGATCTTGATTGGGTCGTACACCCAAGAGGAGGGAATCAGTTAATGGTCGTCCAGACATACTTGGAGTTCGATGGATTTGCAAGGTACAAGGTGCCTCCGGTTTCGTTCAGACCCAGGACGAACTTGTTAATGGACTGTGTGTTTAACATTGGATTTTATTCTGTGTGATTGATTTCTATTAAATACATATCTGTTTGGTGGCCAAGAATTTATTCTCTGTCTTAACGCCCTTCTCTGGGACGTATGAGCTCAGAGGTTGTATATTGATGGATATCAAACGCATGGAGTGAATTGCCTAAGTGGCATGCCTAAGTGGCAAATGATCAAGGCTTCTGTTGAAAAGCAAAGTCTTGGGGTTGATGACCAAAGCACGGCCTGTGTGGCATAGCTTTGTGTAGCGTGGATTCGCGAGCCTCACACCCCGGTTGTGAACCAAAAACGGGAGAGGACCTCAGGGAAGACATGCGTTTCTTTCTAGTTAGAAGTGGCGCCATTGATTTTACATGCCCTGACGAGTTTGACTTATGTGGTTGTTGCTGTTGCGAGGCGCCTCGGATATATCGGTGACTATGTGAAGCCGATGGAGTCATTTGTTGGCTCGTTTATGCCCCAAAGGGCGGGGAAACGCAGTGTTCAGGATTTAAGTTTAATCCACATCGGTGGACCGGCCCTGTCGCTCCAAGGGCCCACCTGAGTCTGGGTCCTGAGGCTCGGGGTCGACAGTCTCGAAACGGTGAAGACGATCCCTTGCCATTGTTCACCGACGGAAATCCAACTTCCAAATACGTGATTTTGCGGTTTTATTTGTAGAGCCCAGTATGGCGACATAGTGGGATGAGGCACTTATGCCGTCTATGATTGATACTTATGATTTGAAATTGTTTTGACATTATACACTTATAGTAATAATAAAAGGTTAAATTTAGCGTATCAAGCATTCTTTGGCTATTATAAGGTAAAACCCTGTCCTCCGGCTTGTGTTGCATTGTGTGATGGGACCTGGGTCTTATAATTGCTTCATTGTTCTTTATTTAGCATTGCACTGTTATTTTATGCACTGGTATTCTTGGGAGGAAACCCGTTCCATGTTATACGGCGTGGTCCCTTGATTTACCTAACTTTAAAATAAAGATTAATAACTATTTTATTCTCACACCAGGCCCATGACTGATCTGGAGTTTATTGTTTTAACCTAAGCTCTGTGTCTCCTTATTTTGACACTGGAAGCTAGTAGTTTTGGTTTTGCTGATTTATATTCACATGATCCTGATTAACAGCTGGAACGATACTCGGAAAGCTTTGTATCCGTGTATTACTTCTACTTGTGTATTGTATTATTTTCCGCTGCTATGTAATGTATTGTAATCTCTGATATTTTATAATGTATATTATTTGTTAATACTCTGTATATTCTTGTATTCTGATGGAATTTTTGTAATAAACAATGAAATGTTCTTCTGTCTGCGTTCCAATTTGTCGTGTTCTCAAAACAATCAGGGGTTTCGAATGGTCTTGGTCGGTTTAGCGACTGATTTGGATCGAGCGAGATTCGCGATCGTTACAATGCTGCACTAGTGAAACAGCAAAAGACAACTACAGATGATGTTATCTTCCGAGACAGAGAGACTGTCAGAGTCGAAGCGCCCAACACTGATCCATTGGTGATAACTACCATGATCAGACCTGCATTAGTTAATTATGGATAGGAGGAGTTCCGTTAATATCTTTTTTAAGAAAGCATTTGATCAGATGAAGCTAGAAATGAAGGATTTAAAGTTATGTGGAGGCTGAATACGTGGCTTTAATGGATCATCAGTAGGTCCAATTGGTATGGTGGAGTTATTTATAGAAATAGGAGAGGGAGATCGCCGAAGAGTAAGGATCCTCCCATTTGTGGTCATGAGCATTGACTTTCCTTACGATGCTTTCTTAGGTCGACCGGCCCTTGTAGAATTTAGAGCCTATATTGCACCCCTGGTGCCTATTGATGAAATTCCCAACTGAAGCTGGGGTGGGAATGGTTTGCGGCGACCAGGTCATCGAAAGAGCTTGTTATATGGCAGAATTAAAGATGTTGCACAATGGAAAATATATGGATACCAAGAATGCTTCCCCTCTTGCCGAGGAGGGCTAAGCATAACAAATAAAGAAAACACCGCTTAGGGAGTCGCCTGGCGACCTGCCCGAGGACATTAATCCTAGAGAGGACGAAGAACCAGGGAGCAGGAAGGTGATGCCTAATGAAGCAACCATAGAAATTCTGATCGACAACGACGACCCAACAAAGGTTTTGAAGATCGGATCTCACTTGGATTCTTTCAGGATGAAGGAATTAATGGACTTTTTGACAACGATCTTGGTTGTGTTTGTCTGGACCTGCACTGATATGTGTGGAATCTCTCCTTCAGTTATGAGTCATTTGCTAAGCATAAGCCCGAAGCATCCTCCTGTGAAACAAAAGATGTGTATGTTGGGCTCAGGGAGGTTGGTCGCCTCGAAAGAAGAAGTAGAGAAGTTAAGAGAGAACGGGTTTATCAGAGACTCAACATATCTAGACCGGATATCAAACCCTGTCATAGTTAAGAAGTCCAATGGGAAGTGGCAAACATGTATTGACTTTTCTGATCTAAAGAAAGCCTGCTTGAAGGATAGATTTCCACTCCCTAGAATTAACTAATTAGTAGACTCAATGGCGGGACACGAACTTCTCTCTTTCATGGATGCATATTCGGGGTACAACCAGATTCCTATGCACGTGCTAGATCAGGAGCATACCAGTTTCATCCTGGACTTAGGGTTATACTACTTTGTGGTGATGCCTTTCGGACTAAATACGGCCGAAGCCATCTATCAGTCCTCAGCGAGTCGGATGTTTTATAATCAGATTGGGAAAACGATGGAAGTTTATGTAGATGATATGCTCGTAAAGTAAAAGCGATCGTCCGACCATGCAACAGACTTAGCAGAAATGTTAATTATTCTTTAATGGTATGGAATGAAGCTTAATCCCCTGAAGTGCTCATTCGGGGTTGCATTAGGAAAATTTCTAGGCTTCATACTTAGTTCCCGCGGAATCGAGATTAATCCCGATCAAATTACGGCAATCAGGAACATTGAAGAACCAAGAAGGATTAAAGATGTTCAAAGTTTGGCAGGAAAGGTCGCAGCACTAAGCAGGTTTATTTCTAAGGCCACGGACAAATGCCTTCCTTTCTTCGATTTGATAAAGTGTGGGAAACGCAATTTTGAGTGGACCCCAGATTGCATACAAGCTTTTCAGAACTTGTTGGATCTCCTAGAAAAACCCCTGATACTGTCTTAACCAATGGACCATGAAGATTTGTTTGTATATTTGGCGGTGTCATCTCATACCATTAGTTCAGCCCTGGTTCCCGAGGAAGACAAAGTTCAAAGACAAGCATATTGTGTGAGCAAGAAGTTGGCGGCAGCAGAACGCAATTATCCAATGATAGAGAAACTTGCTTATAGCCTACTGATTGCTTCTAGAAAATTCCACCGTTACTTCCAGGCTCATCCAGTTGTCGTATATACCGATCAACCACTTCGACGGGTCCTATAATGGACTGAAGCATCTGGACGATTGCTTAAATGGAATATTGAACTAAGTCAGTTCGACCTAAACTTCCAACCCAAAAGATCAATAAGGGTGCAAGTATTAGCTGACTTCATCGTCGAATACACTATCCTCGAGAAGTATACGCTAGACGAAAAGGCCGACCCTTCAGAACAGAAGCTAGAAATTCTCCCCTAGAGCTGTACACAGATAGAGCTAAGAATGATCGACGATCCAGAGTCGAAGTTGTTTTAACAACTCCTGAAGGACGATCAATTTACTATGCCCTACGATTAGAATTTTCCGCAACTAACAATGATTACAAACACAAGGCCCTGATTGCCAGGTTGAAACTTGCTAAGGAATAAGGGGTAACAACACAAAATATTTTCTGTGATCCGAAGATCATCGTTTGCCAGGTTCAGAAGGAATTTTAGGCTAAGGGACCTCAACTCGTCACTTATCTAGAAACTATTACGATATGGCTACTTCTGGCCAACCATAAATCGGGATGCAGCTGATTATTCGCGATGCTGCGATCAATGCCAGAGGTTCGTAAAGATTCCTAGAGCATCCCCAAGTAACCTTAAGTCAACGGTGAGTCCATGGCCGTTCACTATGTAGGGAAATAGATATCATTGGAAGTCTGCCAATCGTTAAAGATGGAGCAAAATATGCGTTCGTGGCCGTAGAATACTTTACAGAGTGGGCGGAAGCCGAGTCATTAACTGCGATCATGACAAATCGGGGGATTAATTTTGTGGTCGGGAACATAACTTGTTGATTTGGATTCCAAAAACCATTATAACAAAGTTTAAAGATTTCTGCCAAAAATACAAGATCGAGAAGAGATACACCGCAATAACTCACCCACAATCAAATGAACAGGTTGAAGCAGTGAACAAGATTATTAAGTCCATTCTTAAGAAGTGATCGAAGCAGGTAATAACCATGTGGGTTGATGAATTGCCCATAGCATTGTGCAGAACGACCAACAAATCAGCAACTGGTCATACTCCTTTCTTGCTTTCTTTCGAATTAGAAGTAGTCATTCCAATGGAATTGGAAGTTCCCCCTCACAGGATAACGTACTATGATCCAATGACAAACAAAGCACTTATCCTCTAGTCCTTAAATGAGAATGAGGAAAAGATAGATGAAGCAGACTTACGCACCTCGAGGCGCTGACACCAAGTTGCTCGATATAATCATAGGAAGGTTCGACCCCGGACCTTTGAACCTGGAGACTTAGTCTTGAAATGTGTCTTCCCAACCCCCGTCCACCTCGGTCCGAAATGGAAAGAACCATACACCATTCAACGAAAACTTGATGAAGGAGATTTCAAGGTGACAACCGTGGATGGCAATGAAATCCTCAGATCGTGTAATGCCCAACACTTGTGACACTATTTGACTTAAGATTGTATTGTTTCTTTTGTTTTGTAAACTATGTACAAAGGCATGACTTGCCAAGAACAGTCTAGTTGATATAAACCAAAGATTATAAACTGGATGTAGGCAATGATTTAGCCGAACTAATATAAAATATTACATGTTATTTACATTTATTGCATGTATTTCTTTATGTCGTGTGATTGTTTTATCCTGGGCTTAGAATATGCAACTTGAATTAGAAATGAGAGTGACATCGACACTCAAACCGGTGAAACTCCGCCCTAAATATAGGGTGCAAAAGGAATTCTGCAGTGAACAGAATGACCGTTTGCATGAAAAATACAAAGGATGGGAAGACGACGTCCCAAACTCTAACTCTCATGATTCGAGAGAGTATAAAGGACAAGAAGATGGTGTCCCTAGGGCGTGATGGTGCACCATGATTAAAGACTGCCTTGACCACACTCTAACCTGGACATACGCGAGGAGAGTATAATGGCGCTTAGAAGAAGTGCCAATGAAAAAGGATCCTTACCTCACAAAAGGATTGGAGGCGGTTAGATGTCAAACCTAATCAATCCCGAACAAGCCCTGGCCGGCATTTTATTCAATATTGACTAGGGCATACCCATCATACACATTATACTCCTAGTTCTTTGTTACTTAGCTTAGTAATGATTTCATATTTCACAAGTTATTGTTTGTAGGGAAGCTTGTATGGGACTTGTTGTTTGATCTGTGATGTCATTCATCATCTATTGACTGAATTAATAATGCTTTTACTATTGATGCACTTGATTGAAATAAATACAAACTTGCATCTATTTGATATTTTAGGGAAACAAACCACTTTATTTACATGAGTGCAGGTTTATACAAGGAGACTAATCAAAAGATGCGAGGGTTGCACTCGCTACAACAACAACAGGCTAGTTGAAAACAAAATGAAAAGGGTTAAACTACATTTCACTTTGGCTTTGGGGAGATTTTGGACTTTGTGGCAGCTTTGAGCCTAGCATTCTCCTCTCCCTCAGCTTCAGTTAGGACACGTTCTTTGTCCCTTTATCTACAAGAGGTGCATTTGGATCAGTAGGGGACTTCTGAGCTAAACTTCCAGTTATTGATCGAGTAGAAAGCTTGACAACCAATCCTGACTGAGGAGCAATCGTTTAAAGGGGGTTGACATTAAGGGGCTCTTCTTCTTCGCCTTTAGCTTTCAAAAGCGCATAAGTCTTCGCCTTCTCCCTCGTTTTCTTCATTCCGACCATCATCCTTTAGAGCATCTATCATGTCTCCTTCCTTGGGAGTCTTTGTACTAGACGACAAGATAGCTTTATTAGTGACCTCTTCTCGTTTCTCCTCGGTATTCTCGACCGACTTTGCATTGGTGACCCTTCTTGTTTATCCTCGGCCTTCTCAGTAAGCTTCACACCTAAAGAAATAGAAGCAACGGTTATTAGTTCAGGGGAAAGCTCGTGTTCTGCGATCTTTTTCCCAACAATATGATGGAAAGTTGAAATAACTTTAATAAATTGGGGCGAAAAGATGGAGATAACTTCAGATGACTTTTCAGCATGAGCGGCAGGAGTTTCCAAAGTTATTTTAGCAATTGGAGTCAGGAGAGCTGCCTTAAGAAGTCCTGGATTCTCGGGATCATACCCCTCTACTTTAGTACCTCCAGAGACGGGGGCATCGATAATATTTTTCCCTTTAGATGTCGTATCTCCTCCTTCATTGCAGCAACAATAAGTCTGCGCCCTTCAACCAAGCATTCCAGCTCTTCAACATTTAAATATTTCTCTATGAGTCTTTCCTCATCAATGTTGTCCACCAGAAACTGTTTTTTCTCCCATTCAATAACCTGATCCCACACATAAACCAAAGTCGTTGGAGAGTCCTGGATCTAGAAAATGTCCCGATAATGGATCACTTGGGCAAAGAATTCAACCATGAACTCACTGTAGTCATCCAACTCCTTTTGGGCATCAGTAATTTGTACACTAGCATCCTCAACAGACTTAATGGCAATACTTTCTTTAGCTAGAACTGCTGTTGATTCAATCTCCTTTAGCTTGGCCTCTAGATCAGCATTCTTCTTCGCTAACTCCGCCTTCTCCTGTTCAAGATGGGCATAGGTTGATTTCGCCTCGATGCTTTCAGACTTAGCATCATCTAATTTTTTCTTCAAATCTATGCATTCCTGGCTATAAGATTCAAGTTCGGTATAGTAGCGATGTTTTAGTTCTTCACATTGTTTCTTATAGCTGTCTACATCGCGCTGTGCAAGGGCAAGCTTAGCCATTGCATCCTCAACCTCTCTCTGTGTCCTTCAAGATGTTCTCACCAAACTCAGCCATTTCTTTCATGTGAGTTATATCGGTTAATAAATCTCAAATAATCTTAGATAGATTTTGTGAATACTTATATGTTTCCTTATACTGCCTGTAACACCCCACATCCGTTAGTGTCACTCACAAACGGAATGCACTAAGTTCTGTGGAGCATTTACGGTAAAAGATGCAGATAAATTACAAGACAGACATAAATTAAAGCAGCGAAAAATAAAACTTTGCTTTATTGCTAAAATAGTTTGTACAACGATTTCTTTATAATATCAGAGTATCATCTGTCTTACAAAATAAAGAAGCATAAAACAACATTTATATTCCCCTATTGTAGCAAGAGCCAGCCATAGCATCTGAAAAGAGAATCCAAGCAAAACTTCGACAAATCTTCAAGTTGGGAAAAGTGACAGTCCAACTTAAACTGAGCTATACTATTCCCTCCTTTACTACCTGGAGGGGGTAAACGGAAGAAAAGAAGACGAAAGAAAAAAAGAGCCAGACATAAAGCCTGAGTAAGTTCAGATACTTCTAGCATGTGAACATGGAAAAACAAAACGGCATGAATTAACTGAATGTAAGATAACACCATGACGATAGGGTCAGAAAGATTAGATAAGATAATCACAAGATATGCTAAGATAAGATAAACTGGATATGCTCTAATATTTTCGCCGCTTCGCTATTTCCTTATTATACTGGTTTCTATATCCCTGCACCACCTAACTAGTGTCCCAACTAGTAACGATAACGTGATCCCAATCCCTGTATTTTCCATTGCCTTCAGGCATACATTTATTATTTGTTACCTAGATCTAATCTAGGGTTTTCTATCAAGTGCTTTCTAGATTCAACTAGAGTTTACACTATCTGCTGAACGCTTCTCGGATTCAGGGTTTATGCCACCTAGTCCAACTAGGGATTATGCTACCTGTCGAACGATGCCCCCAAGTCTAGGACACACTACCTAGAGTGGTATATGTTCCTAGACTTCCCCACGCATGTATCGCGAATCGTTGTCGCTTGTCTAGATGCACATGTCCTGTAATGTGCGGCTCGAGTCCTGTTGCAGGGCAAATCAAGAAACACAGAACTCGGTCAGGAGCTTTCAGATATCTGCCGATGCAGATGCTAAGGTCTGTTTTTATTCCAGTGGCTATGGTCCCACCTGACCCCTCCCTCAACTAATGAAAGACACACCTTGAAAAATAAGAACTATACGCAGGCCCCCTATGCCCCCACTAACCTATGGCCATCCTCAGCCATAACTAGATAGCAAGTATATGGTCTTATGGAGTTCTCCGCCTTTCCGCTTCACGTATCTCGATTGACTCAAGATGGATGGTAGACGACGAGTTGCTATCACAGGGCTACCGTTTTCTCGTCGAATCACGCTGGTCCATCCTAGTCTTTAGGTTGCCATATATTGCAACCAAGGCATACCCCTGGTTCTTCTAACGCAGACCTTAACCTCTGTGAGCCCAGGCGGATCATCTGCAGCCTCACAGAGGGATACCAAGAGTACCCTCACGTCCCCTCGGGCTTCGTAACCCAATTCGTTGGAGCCTTCTTCAAAATTAGATGGACGTTCGCTCCTTCTCATGTTATACTAAGAATTACTACTTAGTTTTGTCAACTAAGGTTTACCACTTAGTTTCCAGAATCGTTGTTTTCTCAACTAAGGTTTACTAATTAGCTCATTTTAACTAAGCTTTACTACTTAGTTCTCTTTCCCGTCAATTTGGATTGGTTAAGTGTCATTAGTCAATTCAAGTTAACTTAACCCTCTTCATTTATCCTGTTAAACTGGTTATGTCTTATCAGTAATTCATGTTGACTTAACCCTATCACAAACCAAGTTATATTGGTTAAGTATTTCTTATTACTTAACCCTACCTATTCATCCTGTATTGGTTAAGTGTTCCTTTTTAACTTAACCTTTCCCGTCTATTTTAACTAACATGTTATTAATGGTTAAGTACTATCCCTTCATGTTTTAAACTTAACCCTATTCCTTTATCACAATCTGATGGTTAAGTGCTCAGGTTTACTTAACCCTACGGTCTAGTCCAGCTAACATATCAAATTGGCTAAGTGCATTAAATTTTACTTAACCCCAACCTCCAGTCTAGTTAACATGTTAATTTGGCTAGGTGTATTAACTTTACTTAACCCCACCGTCTAGTCTAGTTAACATGTTAATTTGGCTAAGTGTTTTCTTAGTTACTTAACCCCTACAAATCTTGTCTTGTTACCATGTTAAGTTGGTTAAGTGTCCCTATGGACTTAGCCCTCCCATTCTAGCTTAACAGTGTTAAGTTGGTTAAGTGTTCCTATGGACTTAACCCTCCCATTCTAGCTTAACTGTGTTAAGTGTCTGTATGAACCTAACCCCACCCACCGGTCTGGTTATCATGTTGAATTGGTTAAGTGTCTTAGTTAACTTAACCCTACCATTCTTGTTCTAGCTTTAATTAAATAGATTAAAGCCGGGACCACTCACATTAGACAGATATTATTGCAATTACTAGATGTGCCGGTTGGTTCCGGGCAGGTTTACATCGCAACTCTGTCTAACCTCGGGTTAGGCATATTCGTGTTTTCAAAGTTCAAAAGGGTTTTGATTAATTTTCAAATCAGGTTTTGAAAGTAACCATCCCGTCCATCGGATCAGTTAGGGATAGCCAGGGAGAGCAGGAAACTTGTATTTTCCAAACCCAAGCCTAGACACTATCCTCTCTGTCACCCTAGAACTTTCTGGTGTATTATTAAAAGAGATGTCATTAATAAACCTTTAATTTTATATTTTATAATTTAGGACAAATTCTATAAGTAAATTATTCCTAATTTACTTATTTCATGATTACTCTTTTAATGTAAATTGTCAACCTTTATTATTTTGGCTCGTTTTCCCCTCTATATCATATTTATGATTTTTGGTATGTAAACTACACCAAATTAAGTGCCACTAACCATGATTTTGCTAAACATGACAATTACTCCCTATTATGGCCAATTCCAAATTTATGCCAATATACTTATCATGCCAAATTAGCTAATCCAATTCTGATTTAACATTCTAATTACCGTTCATGTCAAACTAGACTTATTATTCTAGTTCATAATTCATGTAAATGCTAGATTTACAAGTCAATACTAGATTCAAATTACACATCCTATAATTCATGTCAAATTTACCCAATTTGCATTTCTATGAACATGCCACAATACATGTTCCCAATTTATGCCAATTTCCAAGTTTAAAACTACGTTTTTAGTAAATTTCATGTTTTGCCCAAATCGTATTCCCACCGTTCGTATAATCGTGATTCAATCTAGATTATAGATAAATCTAGATTCGTAGAAAATAGTGAATGAACCAAAGATGCTATGAAAAAGATAGACATAATAACTGGCACAAAATGATAATTTACTAATTACAGACCTAACAAATTTCACTGAAATTGATCTAAAACATCGAACGCCTATAGGTCTGAAAATCTTATAACATAAAAAGGGTTGAATAACGACATAGGTTCAAGAACATGGGTAGACCTAACTTAATAGGTAAATTCCCAAGGTCTAAAACCAAAGAAAACCAAGAATAGACAGAGTAGATAATCAGGTTTAGACCCAATTTCACAGTCACAAAACTTAAGCAACACTTTCCTATTCATGAATCATAGGTGTTTAATCACAGTTGTCCTTGTTATGTCATAGGAAATAGTTTATGTTTTCCTAATCAAAGGCATAGGCTTGTGTTCATAGTCAAGGAAATAATTCTCATAGTCATGAGTCACAGTCATAGGCAGTGTTCATAGTCATAGGCAATGTTCATAGTCAAGGAGGCATAAGGTTTTAAGGTCCATAGTTTCATAGTCACAGTCTCACTGGTCATCGAATCATAACAGTTCTTAATTAAGTCCAAAGATATAAGAACTGATTCGAACAGAAAGATTTGGCATATTCTTTTATTCCTTTAATTTCATGTCACGAATAGAGAAAACGTTCAAATCTAAAAAGTAACGGACTTACAGAGATTATCGTAGAAAAACAGTCGTTGAAGTCGTTTGAATCTTCACTTGAATCCTAGCTTGTTTTGAATCTCCTCTTGAAAGTCTTAAGCAGCATTTCCTCGTCTTGATTTATTTTACATATTATTTTATTTATTATTTAATTTAGAGGAGGAGAAGAAGCCATGTCTACCAAGAATCCTTGCAACATAAGGGTGGAGAAGAATTGTGAATAGAGAATGAGACTAGGGCTGTTTATATAGTGTAGAAGTCAACGAATCTGGTCAGAATGGCGTCCGGATACAGAAAAATGAACCAGGCTGCAGATCTGGAAAAAGCCAGGGGGGGGGTCGACCCCCAGGTCGACTACCCAGTCGACTGGGTCTTGGGCGGGAAAATTCCCGCCCAGCCCAATCTGGGTCTGATTTTGAATTTTGAACTCGTTTCTGAACTGTTTTGAAATTTGAACTTCGCTGAAACTTCCCGAGGCCATATCTTCCTCATACGGACACCGATTTACGCAAACTCGGACTTGATTTCATGCAGAATTCCGAGACGAACGAAATGGCGCAGCCCGTTTCCCTTGATTTTGAATTAAAATTTAATTTTGCCTTGATTTGTGAATCTTAGTGTTATAGAATTACGGGGTGTTACACTGCCAATCCACCAAGTCTATTTTTTCCTTGACTTCGTCCGCCCACTTCAAAGGCATTAGCTGGAGAGTAGGAACAAAAAGCGTAATTCTCGAAGTGATGATTTGTAAATTGCTTCTTCAGAATTTTTAGTTTTGCTTTATTTTCAGAGTCAAGTGTCACAGGCTTTATTATTGATAGTTCAACTTTGCATCATTCATTGGGTACAAGGGCCGTTTTACCTTTCTCTTGCCCTTTTTCAGAAGCTTTTGTTTTGTCTTGTGGGTCGGAATGCTTTGGAGGTGGCCTTTCCTGATGATGTTTTTCTTTCGGAGTAATGTAAACTTGGAAAGTGATTTGTCTCCTTCACGACGGTCTTAATGGCTCCTATACTTATCAATATCTGACTGACGAGGAAAATGAGAACATGAAGAATAAGAATGGTTGGAATCATGATGTCTCCTGCTATCTCTCCCGCGACCATTATCCCGATCAAGTTTCTTATCGGTGACGAATCTGGGCATACTTGAGCGAACATCTCTGAGAGGGTAGCAGTAGCGTGCCATTTTTCCTACAAAATGACACAAGTAAACATTAGAACAAGAATTAATATGGTACATGAGTGTTCTGACGTGCAGTGCAAGTGTAGTGTGCATGCTTTAAGTGATCCCCCACGGACCAGAGCCTGGAGTAAGGCATGTTTGTGTAGTCTCCTTGGCTTTCATGGGAGTAACGTCTTCCTTGGAAGTAGGAAAGAAAGAATTTGTTCATAAATCTTGCGAAGTGTAAATGTCGTTGGATAGGAGAAGCCTCCCCAAACCGTGATATATGAACTCATCCATAAGAGAGTTATCGACTTAAGACTTGGTTAATGGTGGCTTCTTTGGAGAAGTTCGTCTTTCGGGAGTGGTAACATCCTCAGAAGTAACGTATCATTGTCGATCAATAGGCAGGTATATTCACTAATGTATCATCCTGTATTGCCATAGGAGAAGGGCTCTTTCGAAGCGCAATTGGAATCTCACCCCTTGTTTCTCTCTCATCACCTACTTGTAATTCTTGGCTTGATCCTACGAGTTCTTGACCTTTCGAAATCTCTCCCTTTTCGACTAAAATTTCAGCATGTCCCTCAATGGGGGCATGCTTACATAAGGACCTTCCCCTTGGCCTATGCTAGGAGTCATATAAAGAAGATGATGATGATGAAGGTAATTGTCCTCTAGACATTCTCTAACGGTTAGTAATTTTGGGTCATAACTAAGCAAATGGCTCATGCGATCCAAGTACACATGGTGCACCTTCTTTTTCGGATTATCACCTGCAAAAGAATGAGATAAGTCAATCGTTTACGACAGAAATTAAAGTGAGAATATAGGAATCTAAAGCTTACTTGATTGAAGCCACTGCCTAGCGCATCTTAGTTGCTTCTTGATGTAGAACCATTCGGGCTTCACATCACCCACTTTACTACTGAATGGTTCGTCAACAGTAACACCCCGTAAATTTAAAACATGACATAAGGGATAATTAAAGAATACTTAATTTTTATAAGAAGAATTAAGGGAAACGGGTTGTGCCATTGTGTTCGGCTCGGAATTCTACTTGGAATAGAGTCCGAGTTTGCGTTAATCGGATATCATTGAAGAAGTTATGAAGCATAGAAGATTTTAGTTTAAGCAGAATTTAAATTAAAATAATAATTAAAAATCAAAATCAGCCAAGTTTTGGTAAGCGAGAAATCTCCCGCACTAGGGTGTCGACCCCACTTAGGGGAGTCGACATAGGTGTCAACCCCCTTATAGGGGTGTCGACAGGGGTGTCGAACCCCTATTGGTGTGTCGACCCCTATCTGCCCAAATCTGGCCGACGTGTTTTGGGTGGTCTAGGGCTAACGTGTCCTTCTGGGATTGGCTGGATGACGTGTTTTTCTGGTTTGGATGGTTCAGATGGATCCTGATCTAATCTAAGGGTCCTAATTCACCTAGAGCATCTATAAAATACCCCTAAACCTAACCCTAATCTCATTGTTTTTCATCCATAGCGCCTCCATGCTGCTTTAATCTAAATTAACCTAGCCTTTCTTCTCCGACCAAAATCAAAGTTGAGATCTAATGATAGTTTTCTTCAACAATCAAATTAGAAGATAAGATCTACATCAATCAAGTAGAGATTATTCAAGATCCGAATTGCTACAACAAAGCTTAATTTTCTAAGAATCCTATTGCTATGAGTCTATGTTACTTTCACATATAATTAAAAAGTAATTGTGATAGGATCGTAAATTGGATTTAATGATCATACCTTTAAGTAAGACGAATCATATCCAGTTTGTAGATTTCTTATCTTTTAGATTCAAACCCATAAATCTGCCATACGCCTTTCTGATCCAGTTTATCATTGTATGCCTGTTTATGTTTCATATGCCTGTTCTTATGTTTACACCAATTTTGGTGTTGATTTTGTTCTCTTCTTTTACTTTTTTTATGAGATTAGGCTAACTTCGATCCTAACATATTGCGTTGGGATTTGCGTACGAACAACGTTTGAACTATTGGGAAAAGTTTGGGGAAATATGTAATAAAATGAGATTATTGGCATAAATCAATTTGGGCATAATTGTGTATGAATTGTATACATGAGATTTGACATAAGTTGGATTGGGCATAATTTGATAGAATTTGTATACATGAGGTTTGGCATAAATTGTTAATAACAATGAACGCAAATTAATTTGGGCGTAATTTGACATAACATGTATACATAAGATTATAGGCCTAATTTGAATTAAAATTATAAACATAATTTAGATTGGAAATTATGAATAATAGGAATATATTTTAATCCAAGATTTAAAATTGGGACTTGAATCAAGAAGTGATAATGAACGTCTAAGACACGAGGTTAGATTCGAATTGCGGTATAAGACTGCCCGGAATCACCCGACACATCCAACAACCGCAATTTGGTAATCTAATGTAAGAGGTCAAAGACAGAAATTAGATGTGTAATAATGCAAAGACACGAGGTTAGATTTGGATTGCGGTATAAGCCTACCAGGAACTGCCCGGCATATCCAGCAACCACAAAACGGCAATCTAATATGGGAGGTCTTGCAAGATTACGGTTATAATAAATTAATGAACACTTAACCAAGATAAGACATGTGATTAGACATGGGGATGATAAAGGGTTAAATGGGTAACATGGGTAGCATGTGAAACATAATTAAAGCACTTAACCAAGATGAGACATGTGATTAGACATGGGGATAAAGAGGAGTTAAGTGGGAAATCCTAGTGGAGACCAAGCTTAGGAGGGAAGCTTGCGTCAAGTGGGTGGACCCTTTTCAACCAGTAACCCAATTTAGTATCTATATGAGCTCGAACTAGGTCGAGGACGGAAAATGCTTACTAGGGTTGATTTTAAGAGGTCAATAAAGAGTTAGCGATGGCAGTGCAAGTCCAAAAAAGTCATGTGTGTGCATGGGTCCAGGCTGGTAGGTAAGACGATGTTGCATCGTGTAGGTATAAGTCATGCATTTTAGTAGTATCGGGTTGCCACTTTAGGGAGTGATACAACCTACTGTGGGACTAGCACGGGTATCTACGAGTTAGGGAGCCGATCGAAAGGGGAGGGTAGCGGGTACAACTAGTGGAGATTGGAGCAGCCGCCACCTTTGACAGCAGCTAGGAGTACACGAAACAACCATTATTATTATTATTATTATTATTATTGTCTTTAGTAAGAGGGATCAACTTTCAGTATGGAACTTGTGTTGGTGCGGTGTAGGAATTATCTTATAGTGATTAGAAGCATAATCAACATCATATCTTGTTCATCTTGTTTACCTTGTTTACCTTGTCTTATTTGCTTATGTTACAGTCATCTCTTATATCCAGCTTATGTTCTTATCCTATTACTTTACTGATTATATTGTTAAAGTCACTAGACTCGCCAGACGTATGTATGACTCCTTTGGTTTCACCTTATTTCTTTCCTTTCCCCCCAAGTCCTCAGGGTGGGACTAGTGGAGCTTGACTTGGATTTCTTTCTCCTTGAAGTGCTTGGAAGTGTTGAAAGTAATGCTCTGCTTTATCTCTTTTCCATTATGGCTATTTGGAGTGGGATTATAGTTTTACTTTTATGTACTCTGGTAATAATTTTGTACAAGATGGATATTTGTGTACTTGGCTTTAGTATATCGTTTTGATGTTGTAACCGGACATGTTTTGCTTTCCGCTGCAATGAATAAATTTTGCATTTTCTTAAGTACCATTTTATATATCTGTCTTGTGATATTTTGTTCTATACTCTTATAATACTCCATGAAAGTTAATGCATTCCCTTAGTGAGTGACATTAATGGACGTGGGGTGCTAATGTAGTTAAGAGGAGAAAGGTGCTAATGTAGTTAAGACACAAGATAAGAAAGTGGATCCAAAGAAAGCACAACAACAAAAAAAGAAAGGTGGTAAAGATAACAAGGGCCAAGGGAAGAAAAGGTGTTTTAATTGTCGAACACTAGGCCACTTAAGCAAGGACTATAGGAAGAAGAAGACGGGTTGCTTCCAATGTGGTGAGGCAAGACATATGATTAAAGACTGCCCAAGGAGGCGAGGACAATAGCAAGGGCAGAGGATAGGACCTACTTCTAGATTTCTTACCTTTTAGATTCATACCCATCAATCTGCCATATGCCTTTCTGATCCAGTTTATCGTTATATGCCTGTTTATGTTTCATATGCATGTTCTTAGGTTTACGCCAATTTTGGTGTTGATTCTTTTCTCCTCTTCTTTTCCTTTTTTTATGAGATTAGGCTAACTTCGAGCCTAGCATATTGCATTGAGATTTGCTTAACGTTTGAACGATTGGGAAAATTTTAGGGAAATATGTAATAAAATGTAATTATTGGCATAAATCAATTTGGGTATAATTGTGTATAAATTGGGTACGTGAGATTTGGCATAAGTTGGATTGGGCATAATTTGATAGAATTTGTATACATCAGGTTTGGCATAAATTGCTAATAACAATGAACGCAAATTAATTTGGGTGTAATTTGGCATAACAGGTATACATAAGATTATAGGCCTAATTTGGATTAAAATTATAAACATAATTTAGATTGGAAATTATGGATAATAGGAATATATTTTAATCCAAGATTTAAAATTGGGACTTGAATCAAGAAGTGATAATGAACGTCTAAGACACGAGGTTAGATTCGAATTGCGGTATAAGACTGCCCGGAACCGCCCGACACATCCAGCAACTAGAATTTGGTAATCTAATGTGAGAGGTCAAAGGCTGAAATTAGATGCGTAATAATGCAAAGACACACGGTTAGATTCGGATTGCGGTATAAGCCTGCCCGGAACCGCACGACATATCCAGCAACCGCATAACGACAATCTAATTGGGAGGTCTTGCAAGATTACGGTTATAATAAATTAATGAACACTTAACCAAATAAGACATGTGATTAGACATGGGGATGATAAAGGGTTAAGTCGGTAACATGGGTAGCACGTGAAACATAATTAAAGCACTTAACCAAGATGAGACATGTGATTAGACATAGGGATAAAGAGGGGTTAAGTTGGAATTCCTAGTGGGGATCAATCTTAGGCGGGAAGCTTGTGTTAAGTGGGCGGACCCTTTTCAACCAGTAACCCATTTTAGTATCTGTATGAGCTCGAACTAGGTTGAGGACGGCACACGCTTACTGGGGTTGGTTGTAAGAGATCAATAAAGGGTTAGCCATGGCAGTGCAAATCCAATGGAGTCATGTGCGTACGTGGGTCCGAGCTGGTAGGTAAGACGCTGTTGCATTGTGTAGATATAGGCTGTGCATTTTAGTTGTATTGGGTTGCCACTTTAGGGAGTGTTAACCCTAATGTGGGACCAGCACGGGTATTTACGAGGTAGGGAGCCGATAGAATGGGGAGGGTAGTGGGTACAACTAGTGGAGATTGGAGCAGACGACACCAATGACAGCATTTAGGAGTACACGAAATTATCATCATTATTATTATTATTGTGTTTAGTAATAGGGATCAACTTTCAATATGGAACTTGTATTGGTGCAGTGTAGGAATTAATTTATAGTGATTAGAAGTGCAATCAACGTTATATCTTGATCATCTTGTTTAACTTGTCATATCTGCTTATGTTACAGCCATCTCTTATATCCAGCGTACGTTCTTATTCTGTTACTTTACTGATTATATTGTTAAAGTCACTAGACTCGTCACACGTATGTCTGTCCCCTTTTGTTTTTCCTCTTTTCTTTCCTCCTCCACCCCCCCCCCCCCCCCCCCCCCGGCCCCCTCCAAGGTCCTCAGGGTGGGAATAGTGGAGCTTGACTTATATTTCTTTCTCCTTGAAGTTCTTGGAAGTGTTGAAAGTAATGCTAAGCTTTATCTATTTTCCATTATGGCTATTTGTAGTGGGATTATGTTTTTACTTTTATGTACTCTGATAATAATTTTGTACATGATGGATATTTGTGTACTTGGCTTTAGTATATGGTTTTGATGTTGTAACCAGATATGTTTTGCTTTCCACTTCAATCAATAAATTTTGAATTTTCTTAAGTACCATTTTATATATCTGTCTTGTGATATTCTGTTCTATACTCTTATAATACTTCATGAAAGTTAATGCATTTCCTTAGTTAGTGACATTAATGGACGTTGGGGTGTTACATCAATGATCTTCTTTTTTGGCACAGATCGAAGTACATGAAAGATGGTGTCTATTTTGTTCTGTGTTGAAATTGTAAAAGAAACATACATCTTCAAAGGTAAGCTCTATCCCCAGAATTTCCATGTAGGAAACATATATTGTGTGCTGATAGGCATAGGCATTGGGATGGATTTGCATGGCGGTGATTCACATTCGTCTTAGAAAATTGACGACGAATGGTGGAAACAGGGGATGGCCAATACAACACACCTCAGCCAGCTAATCTCCATGTGTCCTTTAGGTGGATCATGAGGCCTATCCGATTTAGTAGCTACCTTAGTGTCTTTCCAAAGAAATACCATGTTTTAAGCATAGACGTCAAAGTTTGGCATCATCAATCGTTGACTTAATCGAGTCTGAATGTGCTTCTAGGATAGAGGCAATTTCAAATTCGGTGGGAGCACGATTGTCTCCCGCTCCTCCTTCCTCTTCGTCATCGACAGAAACTACACTTGCAGACAATTCCACGCTCCCATGAATTTCTATCTCGTAGTCTGAGCCTGCACTATTCCACTCAGAGTCCGAAGTAAATGAAATATCTTCGAGATTGAGGTTTTCAGATGGCCCTACAACTTCTTTTCTCTCTTCTAACCTAGCTGAACGTCTTCCAAACATGATTGTTGTACTAACCAAGAAATGCCAGAAATTAGATTGTGGTTGCCCGTGCCCCCTGTGTGTTTATGTGCTAATCTATGCCTGTATATGCAGTGATGAAGTCAGAAAATATCAAATTAAGCGTAAAAGAAAGCAATGAGAAGAGTGATGAAGTAATCACGTGTTTGTTAAGTTCAGAAAATCCGGTGTAGAAGGCTTTATCCAAATTGTCCACAAGTTTGTAGGTTGTATTTTGTTTTGGTTAAGCTATTCATAAAGTTGTGTGCCATAAATTTACATTGTCAATGCCTTAGTGTCAACTAAAATATGGTAAAGTCGGGTTGTGCACAAGTTCCATGGTAAGACCACCAGATCGGTTTAGCCATGGGTAGGTCAAGGAATCAGGTCGATTTAGAGATATATGTGGGAGAACACCGGGTCAGCTCGGAGGCCTTTGTATACAACCGAGTCGGATCGAGTTAGGAAGGCTTGAACAACTTCATTAGAACGGCTTGGATTGACACCTTATGAAGCCTTACCCGTTTGGTTTGGTGAGCACCGATCCAAATCTCCTATTTAAGCATTATCAGAATCTTCTTTAACAACATTTACACCGACCCAAACCGTCCCTATTCTTTCTGACTCCCTACTGCCCATTTCCTCCTTCACCGATCCACTCCTATCCTTTCTCCGACACCATCTTCCTTCTCTAGTTCATTATCCCATATATTGAATCATGCAAACACCTGCATCGATTTCTTCAATGTCAAACAAGGTTCACCAGCACTGTCGCAATGAGGAGATGAAGATATCACCGCCGACGGCGATGGGTACAGGGACCTCGATGATAGATCCACCATCAAACTAGGCAAAGCAACAGAGATTAATTCGAGAATTTGAGCGTTTTTATCCAATTTCAAAGATCAAATAATACATAATGGAAGATTTAGGCCTACCTAAACTCGAATATTGAAATCGATTTAACGATTAATAAATAAGGAATTAAGGTTTTTCTTTATGTAAAGAAAAAGTGAAAGTGCAGTGGTAAAGAAGAAATTATGAATAAAGATGAGAATTGATGAATTTGTATTTGAAGAGGGGGACCGTTCGTGTTTTCATTGGACTAGACAGTTCAATTCGACCCGCCTAGCAAGCAAGTCAAGCAAATTTAAGGCCTTTCAGTCCAATAATATGGTGGTGGACTGGGTGCGAGATGGGTCGGATTAGATCGATCCGAACAGAAACGTGATTGCTAGTTCGATGACTTGATTAACGCACAAAAGAAGAATAAAGAAATTCAAAAGAAAGTTTCAAAACACACACATATGTACCGAGAAAATTACATGGAAAATTAGCCTTGACTTAAGTTAGAATCTCCTAGTTGTCAAAAGTAACAGGAGTAGTTCTTGGTCTCGCATCATATTTGTACTCATCACGGATGTCATGAAGCGTGATTTCTTGAAGCATCATGAGTCTTCAGACAGATACGACCATTGGTTACTGCTCATTAACCAACAGATATTTAAACAACTCTTCGAAGCACGTCTTATTTCCGATAAAACGTACTTTGAGGGGGCAAAATGTTAGTCTGCTTTGTGATCAGGTACACAAAGCTCAGGGAATCAGTCGGTTGATACGCTCAAGAACAAGGGAAGTAGCAAACAAGTCACCGGGTCGGTTCAGACTTCTCTAATCGAACCGTTCCACTGCATAGAACTAGAGAGCCAATTCCAGATGACCCGTCCCGGGTTTGTTCGGCCTATTGACATCCGATCTGAACCGAGCTTCCTGCTGTGAAACGGTTGCACCACACGTTCATGTATATCCATAGCAGTTACAACCCACTTGCCAATGTTGCTAATGCGATGTCCTTACCACAGAGCATCCAAACCCGAGATTTATGGGATGGGACCCACGTGGCATCTGACCGAACCATGTTCCCAGCCTATAAATAAACCACAACACTCCATTTTGGGGATCTTTTGGCTCCTATACACTCAAGCTTCATAACCAACTATATTCCTCTGTCATTTTCAGATTATACCCAAACCTCTTGAGTATATTTCTACTAATTTAGAGTGATTATTGATTGTACTAGTGAGAATTGAGTGGCTATTATCATTGTATTTGTAATCAATTCAAAAATCAGAGAAGTTTAAAGTGGATGTAAGGTTATTAATGTCGAACCACTATAAATCCTGTGTTCTTCTTGTTTTTTGTTTGATTTACATTTAGAATTATTAGCTAATTGGGTGTTAGAACCACGTTTTGGTCTAACATAATCATTGTTTATTTAAGCTATACGGTTTTGTGGAATAAATATAACCATTGTTTGGATTATGTTTGTTTAACGAATTCAAATAAAGAATAACCTTTTAGTTTTTATCAGGGGCGAGCAAGAAAAAGGCTAAATCATATATTTCAGACAAAGTCTGAAATTACTAATTAAGTAATAGCCAATATTTCAATTCACAAGCATGTTAGCAGTGTTTTTTAAACCATTTTATGGGGTTAAGATGTCTAGCATGTATAACTATTTTAAGTTAATAGTTATTTGGTAATGATGCAATTGCATGTGTAATATATGATGAGCTGTTGCTTGGTATCGTTTGCATAAATTCGAGGAATATTTGTTTAATATATCTTTATTTAGGTAAATACTTATTAGATTATCTGAGTTGTATAAAAATTATTAAATTGATATTCTAATTATACTTCTATAATAAATATATTTCCTATGTGTATGTTTATTATCAATTTCTCCCAGTTACCTTACATCTTATATTACTTCTTGGATAAATAAAACCATTGGATTTCTCATCATGTATTAAATTGTTATATTTCAAACAGTTTCTTCATGTGTTGTATTTAGATCAAGTCACTGAAAATTTCCTCATTTTAACATACTGGTGTAGATGACTGCAAACAGTTTTGACTCACTGGCGTAGACATCTTTTAGCATGATACTTTATTGAATGTTTCCATTTAAAGAATCTTGATAATCTCATTTTATGTTTATGTGGGAAATATTTTTTAACATAATATTTTGTTGCCTATTTTTGTCCATAAAAATATCAGAGAATATTGACAATCTCATTTTAGCTGGTATAGTCTGGAAACCTCTTTCAGCATGTTTTTTATTTCATCATTTTTTTAAAATGTTTTCTCTATATTTCTACTGTACATCGTTGTATAGACTAAATTTGTTTTTATGAACCAGAATAGGAAATAACCTTTTAGTTTTGATTTGGGGTGAACAAGAAAAAGGCAAAATCATGTATTTCAATCAAATTCTGAAATTGCTAATTTAAGTAATAGCTAATATTTCAAGTTAGTAGCATGTCTAGCAATGGCTTTAAAACCATTTCGTGGGGTTAAGGTGTCTAACATGTATAACATTCTTCAGTAGTAGTAATTTGGTAATGATGCAATTGCAAATGTAATATATGAAAATAGTTTGTTGGTAATCATTGCAAGAATTCATGGAATTTTTGTTTAATATATGTATGTTTATATAACTACTTACTAGAATATTTGAGTTGCATAAAGCTTATCGAATTGACATCCAAATTACATTTTTATAATAGATGGATTTCATATGTGTACGTTCATTGTAAATTTATCCACGTTACATTATATCTTATATTACTTTTCGGATGGATAACAATTTTGGGTTACGCATCATGTATACTAATTATTATTGTTCTTTCAGTTTTTGCATATATCGTATTTAAATCGAGGAAAAATTTCCTCAGTTTAACTCACCAATGTAGACGGTTGGAAATAGCTTTAATTTACTATTTTCATAGTTAATGTTACATGATTCATTATTGACTGAGTATGTCCAGCTAACATGTACTGATTAGTATCATAATTTGTGTTGTTTTGATATATCTAATAGCCTGTAATTCGAAGTAAACCATACGTTATTCTTATTTTGCCTCTTCACTTTAGATAGCGATGTAAAATAATAATTTTAACTAATATGAATTAATCTATTCAATAAACAATTGTGGCATGTTTTGTCAAATTTGTAGCCCATCCACATAAAAGGTATAAACAACTGATTCTTCATCAAAGTAACCTCATTAAAGGTGAGAGCATTCGGTGGTTTATAATTATTATTGCAACTTCTATTGGATTATCCAAGAATGCTAAAAAATTCCATTAGTTTATAATGTAGTGAAAATTCATTCTTGGTTCCCATTGAACACGTAGAATAAGGATAATTTCATACCGAATTTTAAGTATATATGGAAGACATTTTTAGCATAATACTCTACTGTCTGTTTCCATTTAGTGTTGGATTGAAGAGGAGGATATTGAATTTTAACGGAGGAAAAACTCTTTTATAGTTTCCTTACTTTAATTTCTTTTCATTCTTCTTCTTACTTTCTTACAACCATACAAAATGACCAGCCATATATATATATATATATATATATATATATATATATATATATATATATATATATATAGTAATCTACATAACCTTACAATTCAATAGACATCCATTCATTAATAGACATAACACTTAACGAACAGACACACCATTAATTAACATGAATTTTGACTCATAAGACACAACCATTAACTTAAATAGACACGACAAATTACGAACCCTCATTAATTGTGTTTACTTTCCAACATCCCCCTTAAACCTAATTCTTTAATTATTTTTAACTTTTCTTCAAACTTCAAACCTTATGAGAATATCTCGGCTTCGACTGATTTATATCTCACATGTTTTGGTAGAAGTATAATAATCGTCCAAACTTTCTTTCTCATCAGCTCCTCTTCTTTTCTCTCTTTCTTATCTTCAGGTTGCTCTACCACCACGGCTTGTGTAGTTGTCATTAGTGAAGAAATACTCGCAGCATCCACTAATGCATTTCTGATCACTTTCAACGGATCGATAATATTAGCCTTTACCGTATCAACATATTCACCTTTCGTAGTATAATATCCAGCGTCAACTTGATCCTGCTCCAAAAGCTTGCCAACAACAACCGCACCTTCTACTCCTGCATTCGCAGTAATAATATATGCTAGCATCATCAAAGCATTTTGAATGAGTTAAACACAAATTTTCTATTCAAAATTAGCCATCTGCAAGTTCGCTAGCTCTTTGGATGCATATAGCAAGGCAACACTATCACCAGGCATAATTCCCACTTCCACAAATTAAGACTGTAAGTTGGACGCACCATGATTTGTATCTTTGTCGATATACATCTTTGAAATATCATTATCTGTCTCTTCTTTTTCCATAACCGAAGCATTGCAATCAAATTTTCCAACTACTTGTATCTTGGAACCATCATGTTCTTTTTCCAACATCAGCGGTTGTACTTCTACAGCTGAATCTGGCCCATTAACAGTAGTTTTAGCAATTTGATCTTCCTTGATAGTGTGACCAATCTCCATTGACTTTTCACCAAACTTTAAATTACTCCTTTTGTTTTTGACATAGTCTTCATCTAAAACATAGTTATCTTCAGGTTAAGCAACTGTCGTTTTCTTTTTCACTTCTTCATCTGCAATAGGAAGTTAACTTTCAATCGCTTCATTTTCAATTCCTTTGTTTTTGTCCTCTTCATCTTTTTTGTTCTCTATTGAAGTCAGCTCATTATGACCTGTAATGGCCATTTGTTCAATTTTAAAGTCAGTTGTTTCATTTTGTTTTGCTTCCTCATCGGCAACCTCTTCTATGTTCATTATATCATCAATTTTTGTATCATCTTCATTAGCAATCCCATCATTATCCATTTTCCCAATGACTTCCTCAATGAGTTCTTGATCGTCAACAACTTCCTCCTGCTTGACTCTTTTCAGAGCCATATAATCAGCTCGTCTTCCAATTTTTCGACTTCAACATCTCTCTCCTCTTACTATTTTTCTTCTCATCCTCCTTACCATAAATCTCCTTCATAAAACCCATGATTATTTTGTGGATTTTTCTCCAATAATATGGTCAAAAGCTTATTCATCAATGTTCTCACACATAGCAACACGAGCTTGATGATCTTTCCGTCTAAAGCTTGTAAATGCCTCACCCTCTTTCTTCGTCATATTTTTAATGTCTTTTGGCCATTTGTAGCCATTCTCAACGATCTCCCAAAGCCCTTTGGAGATCAACTCTTCTTTCTTTTTATTACTCCACTCTTCGAAGTTTTCTTTTGTGAGAACAAATGGTAAGAAGAATAGAAACGCCATAGTTTCAACCTGACGCTCTGATACCAATTTGTTGGATTGAAGATGAGGAGGATATTGAATTTTAATGGAGGAAAAACTCTTTTATAGTTTCCTTAATATAATTTCTTCTCTTTCTTCTTCTTACTTTATTACGACCATACATAATGACCACTGTAACGACCCGCATTTCTACGTATCAAAGGATCGTAGAATATTTATTTCTTTTTCATATGAAGTCGTATGGTCGTGTAACTTTGGGAGACGACTATTGGGGTCATTTCCCATTTTTATGATTTTTGCCGATTTCTAAATGACCGTTTTACCCCTAGCGAATATTGTTTCGCCTACAACTTTTGAATGGAAAGGAGTTTGGACCTGAAACTGCTTCCATTAGATCCGGATGATGATTTACCTTTCCATAGAGTGGTCATACTTGTCAAACGGACTTACCGTTTGGGAGATATGCCTGAATTAAGATTTAGAAGGTGAAAAACATCTTAATTGGGCTTAAACAGGTGATTAGCAGCTAGGCCCATTGGGGGATTTCGGGATTAAAGCTATATGAGGGCTGATTAGGGTCAGAGAAACCTTTTGTTTGTCATTTTCTAGCTGCCACTTACTTCTCTTCATCCCTAACAATGGCCTCCACTTTAAAAATTCATCCCAAATCACCGTTTAATCGCGTATTAGCTTAATCTACACCAAATCAAGGAAGTCTAGTGGCAAATCAGAGTTGGGGTTACTGCTAAGCATTGGAATTCGACCTATAATAGTAACAAAGTTTAGATCTAAGATTAATTTGTGGTTAAGGTGTGTGATTTGCATTGTTTTTCACAAATTACGGCTAATTAGGGGCGATTAGTGATAATTAGCGAAATTATGGATCAGAAAAATTTGTAAAATTCTAAAATAATATTTTAGGGCTCTGATAGAAATTTGGGCTATTGTGGATAAGTTTTCTAATTGTATGCTTAAAAATGATTAAGGGAGGTTAAAGGAAAAACATGGGTTTTTTTGGTATGTTTGATCCGTACAAACATGTTAAATTGTTGTTTTGATGTTTGTGGATGATTATACATGTTGCTATTACTGTTTGGTATGATTTATGATTGCATAGAGTAGTTAGAATGGTCGAAAACGTCGTCCTATGGCGTAAACAGCTCGTTAGACAAACTGCAGAAAACTATGCAGGAAACCGGATATGATCGCACCCCTCCAAACCGACCCGCTCATGGAGCATCCCACGACCCTAACCGCTGGCATCTGGAGTGTGCCACGAGCTGCTCGCACTTGAAGACCGCGACTCAAACTAGACCGAACCGTTGAGCACCATGCAACTCCGACCCGATCTGCTGAAAAGGGCACAATCCGAACCAGTGTGGCACCACGATCCAGACTGGAGTATGATAACCCGACCTAGACAAGGCACCACGAACCGACCCGATGGGGAACCACCTTAGGAGGACAAAACCGAACCGAATGGAAGCTCATTTCTGAACTGATCCAGAGAAGACCAAAACCCAAGATGCAAAGGTATTCCAGATAGGAAGTAGAACTCAGGATCCAGTTGAGAACAAACGAGTTAACTTTATGAGTTGGGCTTTGCTGCGGGACGTGTGCTAATGGGTTGTCTACGTCCATAACTTTGATTCACCACCAAGACGGATGTTAGGCTACGGATCAGTGCAGTGGGGTAGTTATTACTCCATGGGGCAGAGTGATCGTAGCAAGGCTATGAGCCAGTGAAGTGGGGTAGTTATGACTCCATGGAGCAGAGTGGACATATTAAGGGATTAGTGGCTATGGATCAGTGCAGTGAAGCCATCATGACTCCATGGGATAGAGTGATCATAGAAAGTGATTTGGGTGATCAAAGCAGTGGATATCGTATGCTTTACGCACTGAGTGAGAGATGTGAGGATGGTTGCTATGCTTGATTGTTTGACATCACTATGACATGCAGACCCCTTCCACGTATCTTTACACCATGTGTTAGTGCCACCTTAGAGTATTATACATCCTGTTGTGCTAACTCTTTGGTTGCAGGTCCAGGTTCAGGTATGGTTATGTATACCTGTTATTGTTCTATTTTGCTGCTTATCGCTCACACCAGACTTTTGTCTGACCTAGAGTTTTACGTCTCTTCTTATTACTCTGGGTGCTCTTAAACGGGCAGACTAGAGACAGGTTAGGTGATATGCACGAGTAGCTGTACCGGAGATGAGTCGGAGCTTCCACATATGATGTATATAGATATTCTTCCTGTGTCGCTGCTGGTCATTACTTTCGGCATTAGTAGTGTACCTTTCTTATTTTGCTTTAGAGATAGTTTTAAATGTTGTAATAATGATGATGTGGAACGTAAGCTGCATTTTGGAGTTTCCGTTGCTATGATGGTCCAGTTTCAGCTTATGCACTGTCACACCTGTTTTATGTCAAAGTTATGTTATCATTATATTTTTATCCCATGCACTGTGAGACATTCTACAGGTTCCTTGCTAGTTTATAATTCCTTTCTTTTCCTTTCTTTGGCGACCGTCCCGTTCTAGTTGGACATTGGCACAACGCACTTTCATTGGAAATGTCGGCTGGTGCGGGGCGGGCCGTCACACTTGGTATTAGAGCTCTTGGTTGTGTAGTTAACCTAGGGAAAGACACTTGGGAGTGATAGTATACGTATATGAGAGCGTGTATTTGTTATATCTTGGTTTTCAAAAGCTATATATATACTATTAATACATCTAGGATGGAGTCGCACTGCACTAGCACCACTGAAGAGATGGTTAATCGTTTTATCCTTACGGATTGAACGATGAGCCGACATATGAGGGGTACTACTAGAGGAGCTAATAATGAGAATGCTTCTGATATGAAGACGATGTTCACTGACTTCATGAGAGAGATGCTTAGAGATGTGCAAGGAGCAGTTCCTAATGCTGCTAATGGTGGTGGTGCAGTGGTGCAGGCACCTAGGGCCGATTTCGCCAAGCTTTATAAGGACTACACTAGTCTTAGTAGGAAGCCGTTCCACATAACGGAATCGGCTACAGAAGTTCAGGATTGGCTCGATAGTTGTGAGTGCATCTTTGAAGATTTCGGAATCGAAGATGTGATGAAGAGAAAGCTAGCATCCTGTCGGCTGCAAGAACGGGCAATGAATTGGTGGAATGCTATTAAGGCAGCTACTCATGAGGATCAAGTTACTTGGGATCAGTTTAAGGCCCGATTCAGTGATAAGTTTATCCCAGCTGCCCAAAAATCAGAATTGTTTAGGAAGTTATTTGAGCTTAAACAGAATGGTTGGGCAATCGCGGAATATATTGCTGAGTTCGATACTTTATCGAAGTATGGATTATCCCTTATTAACACTCCCGAGAGGGAAGAATGAGAAGTTCAAAAGGCTTAGATCAGTACTTGGGGGAAAGGCTTATAAACCATATTGATGAGAATTTTGAATCGATTGTTGAAAAGCATTGAGATCAGAAAGCCTTTATCCTAAGCCCAAGGCTGAGATTACTATTACATCTGCAGAGGGGATAAAGCTGCAAGCAAGCGGTGGAGGAAAGAATAATTCTTAGAACAAAAGGAAATAGAATCAGACTAGGGATGGTCAAAAGAAGAGTAAGAAAGATGTTGAGTGCTTTAGGTGTGGCAAGAAGGGCCATTATGCTAAAGAATGTCGAGCAAAGCCAGCGGAGAGGAAGTGCTTCAACTACGGCCAAGTGGGACATCATAAGGATAAATGTCCACAACCCCCTAAAGAGAAGTAGATTGTGAAAGCATATGCTATTAATGTTGTTCCTTCTTCGTCGAATGCCCCAACTACGGCGGAGAAAGGAAAGAATGTCGTCATTCAAGGTATACTTTCTGTTTACGATATTCATATTCGAGTATTATTTGATACTAGGGCTTCCCATTCCTACATATCTAGTGAACTAGTAGATAAATTGGGATTGGAACCCGAGATAGTCGATAGACCTTTAGTAGTGATGAACCCGATTGGCAGTTCGACTAGCCTTAGTATAATTTGTCGTAATGTGGTATTATCGAGTCATGGATGTTTGTTTGTTTGTGATTGCTCTGTTTTAGGCTTACTGGGTTTAGCATTATTTTGGAAGTCGATTGGCTCCAAAGATACGGGGTGGTGGTAGACTGTGAGGGCTTTTTGGTGATAGTTAGAGCGGATGATAGGCAGAGGGTAGTGTTTGTGGTTTACCTACTGATGGGGTAATGGGTAGTTTTCTAAATTCCCTTGACATCGCGCATGATGAGTTATCAGATGTGCCCGTGGTTGGCCAGTATCCAGACGTTTTTGAGGAAGTGATCGGAACTTCCACCACACCGAGAAATTGAGTTCCGTAATGATTTGGTGAAAGATTCCAGACCTATAGTGATGCCACTTCGTCGTATGACACCAAGGGAGCAGAGAGAGCTCGGGGTGCAAGTAAGAGATCTTTTGAAGAAGAGATTTATCAGAAGAAGTGTTTCTGGGTGGGGAGCACCAGTTGTGTTTGCTACTAAGGCAGATGGTTCCCTTCAATTGTGTGTGGACTACCGCTAGTTGAATAAGGCGACGAGGAAGAATAACTATCCTCTACCGCGGATAGATGATTTGTTTGATCAGTTGAGTGGTGCGAGAGTGCTCTCCCAGTTGGATCTCGCACGGGTTTTCATCAGCTTAGGGTGGAAGTTGAGAGTATAGCTAAAACGGCCTTTCGGACGCCGTCTAGATTCTATGAGTGCTTGGTCAAGCCATTCGGGTTGACCAATGCACCAGCAAATTTTGTGGATCTTATGAATAGAGTATTCGGAGATCAATTGAATAAGTTTGTTCTTTTGTTCGTAGACGATATCTTGGTTTATTCAAGGACAGAGGAAGAACATAAGGAACATTTGAGGATAGTGATGGAGGTGTTGAGAAAACACCAATTGAAAGCAAAGTTTTCTAAGTGTCACTTCTAGAGGAGGGAAGTGAGATTCTCGGGTCATGTTGTTTCAGAGAATGATATTGTTGTGGATCCCGTGAAGTTGGCTACGATACAAGATTGATCTACGCCCAAGAATGCAATAGACATAAGAAGTTTCTTGGGATTAGCTGGATATTATCGGAAGTTTATCCAATACTTTTCCAAGATAGTAGCACTGTTAACTTAGTTGACCAAGAAGAATCAAGCTTTCGTTTGGGACGAAAGGTGGGAAAATGCATTCAAGAGTCAAAAGGAAAAGTTGGTGTGTGCGCCAATGTTAGTCATTCCTAAAGGGAATAAAGAGATGACAGTATATACAGATGCATGTGGTATCGGACTAGGTGATGTATTGATGCAAGGAGGTAGGGTTGTAGATTATGCAAGTCGGCAACTGAAACCGCATGAGAAAAGATATCCTACCCATGATTTGGCATTAGCAGCGATTGTGTTCGCATTGAAGGTGTGGAGACATTATCTCTTGGGAGAAGGATTCGAGTTGTTTACTGATCATAAATCGTTAAAGTATCTTTTCTCTCAGAAGGATTTAAATCTCCGTCAGCAGAGATGGTTAGAATTCTTGGCTTCCTATGATTTCGAAATCGCATATACACCAGGAAGGGGTAATGCGGTAGCTAATGCATTGAGTAGAAGACATGCCAGTTTAGGGGCTATGTTTCTTGAATGGAAGCAACTAGAGTATATCGCTAGGTATGATTTTAGACGAAAGTGCGAACTGGATCCAGTAATGTTGGCAAGCTAGATGATCAGACTCACTTTGATTGAGAGGATTGGGTCCAGTCAGAGGGACGATCCTAACCTATTGGAAATCATCTCCAAGTTAGAGATGGGTATCGACGAGGAGATGAACAAGTGTGGTTTTGATCGAGATGGATGGCTCAGAAAGAATGGGAGACTTGTTGTACCCAGTGTTAATGGATTGAGAGATGAAGTGCTTAGAGATTGTCCTGGGTCAAAACTGACTATACATCCCGATGGTAACAAAATGTATCGAGACATGAAGCAGACCTACTACTGGGAAGGGATAAAAAAGGACGTTGGAGAGTTTATATCCAAGTGCATGAATTGTCAACTAGTTAAAGCTGAGCAAAAGAAGCCGAGTGGTTTGTTACAACCATTGGAAGTTCCCAAATGGAAATGGGAGCAAGTCACAATGGATTTCATTGATGATTTACAAAGGACTAGATGGGGCCATGATAGTATTTGGGTAATCGTAGATCGATTGACTAAGAGTGCAAAGTTTATACCATTCAAATCAAATAGAACGGCAGCTAAGTTAGGTAAATTATATATAAAATGGGTAGCGAGATTTCATGGAGTACCCAAATGCATTGTAAGTGACCGAGATCTTTTGTTCACTAGTGGATTTTGGAAGAGCTTACAAGAGGCTTTAGGATCAGAGTTACATCTCAGTACTGCATACAATCCTCAAACCGACGGTCAAACAGAGAGAGTGAATCGAGTATTAGAAGATCTCTTGAGAGCTTGCATATTAGATTTTGGTGGATCATGGGATGACCGTTTGCATCTAGTAGAGTTTACATATAATAATAGTTATCAATCCAGTATTGGTATGGCTCCATTTGAAGCTTTGTGCGGAAGACCGCGCAACTCACCATCATGTTGGTTAGAAACCGGTGAGAAATTTATGCTTGGGCAAGATGTGATAAAGGAAACCTCAGATAAGAACAAGGTTATCCGACAATGAATGAAGGCGGCCCAAGATATACAGAAGAGTTATGCTAATAAGAGGAGAAGAGAATTAAAATTCTCCATTGGCAACTTGGTGTTTGTCAAGATCACTCCGTTAAAGAGCGTGATACGATTTGGTAGGAGAGGCAAGTTAACACCAAGATTTGTTGGTCCATTCCTAGTTCTCGGATAAGTTGGGAATTTGGCATATAAAGTTGAGTTACCTGACAAGATGGCAGGAGTTCACAATGTATATCATGTTTCCCAGTTAAGGAAGTTTGTGCATGACCCTAATGTGGCTATTTCATTAGATCAGTTGGATGATATCAAAGTAGAACCCGAGGTGGTTGGGAATTGCCGACCAACGCGTATCGTTGGGAACGATACGAAGCACCTTCGAAGGAAGGTGGGCAAATTAGTCAAAGTTCAGTGGGGGTGATGATGAGAAAGAATGTACTTAGGAAACAGAGGAGAACATGAGAAAGACGTATCTAGAACTCTTCGCCTGGTAATTTTTTTATATCGATATAATACTCCCTCGTTAGTAAACCGCATGCTAGGATAGGCTTGTTGTGTTGTTATATATGTTTGATTGTTTGTAAGTGAGTGGTAGGCATGCGGGACCCTTAGTATGTTTTGGTTAAGGAATTTCGAGGACGAAATTTCTTAAAGGGGGAGAATGTAACGACCCGCATTCTACGTATCGAAGGATCGTAGAATATTTATTTCTTTTTCATATGAAGTTGTTTGGTCGTGTAACTTTGGGAGACGACTCTTGGGGTCGTTTCCCATGTTCCTGATTTTTGCTGATTTCTAAATGACCGTTTTGCCCCTAGGGAATCTTGTTTCGCCTATTACTTTTGACTGGTAAGGAGTTTTGACTTGAAACCACTTCAATTAGATCCGGATGATGATTTACCTATCCGTAAAGTGGTCACACTTGTCAAACGGACTTACCGTTTGGGAGATAAGGCTGAATTAATGTTTAGAAGATGAAAAACAACTTAATTTTGCTTAACTGGGTGATTAACAACTAGGCCCATTGGTGGATTTCGGGGTTAGAGCTATATGAGGGTTGATTAGGGTTAGAGAAACCTTTTCTTTGTCATTTTCCGCCCGCCACTTACCTCTCTTCAATCCTAACAATGGCTTCCACTTTCTAAATTCATCCCAAATCACCGTTTAATCGCGTATTAGCTTAATCTACACCAAATCAAGGTAGTCTAGTGGCAAATCAGAGTTGGAGCTACTGCTAAGCATTGGAATTTGACCTATAACAGTAACGAAGTTCAGATCTAAGATTAATTTGTGGCCAAGGTCAGTGATTTACATTGTTTTTCGCAAACTACGGCTAATTAGGGGTGATTAGTGATAATTAGCGAAATTATGGCTTAGAAAAATCTGGAAATATTTATAAAATTCTAAAATATTATTTTAGGGCTCTGATAGAAATTTGGGCTAATTTGGACACGTTTTGCTAATCGTATGCTTAAAAATGTTTAAGGGAGGTTAAGGGAAAAACATCGGTTTTTGGGTATGTCTGATCCGTATAAACATGTTAAATTGTTGTTTTGATGTTTGTGGATGATTATACATGTTGCTATTACTGTTTGGTATGATTTGTGATTGCATAGAACAATTAGAATGGTCGAAAACGCCATCGTATGGTGTAAACAGCTCGCTGGACAAAGTGCAGTAAAATGTGTAGGAAACCGGATTGGATCGCACCCCTCCGAACCGACCCGCTCGTGGAGCATCCCACGACCCTAACTGCTGGCATCTCGAGTGTGCCACGAACCGCTCGCACTTGAAGACCACGACTCGACCCAGACCGAACCGTGGAGCACCATGCAACTCTGACATGATTTGCTGAAAAGGGCACGATCCGAAGCAGTGTGGCACCACTACCTAGCCTGGAGTATCACGAGCCAACCCGGACGAGGCATCACGAACCGACCCAATAGGGAACCACCTTAGGAGGACCAAATGGAACCGAATGTAATCTCATTTCTGAACCGATCCGGAGAAGATCAAAACCCAAGATGAAAAGGTATTCCAAATAGGAAGTAGAACTCAGGATTCAGTTGGGAACAAACGAGTTAACTTCATGAGTTGGTCTTTGCTGCGGGACATATGCTAAGGGGTTGTCTACGTCCATAACTTTGATTCACCACCAAGACGGATGTTAGGCTATGGATCAGTGTAGTGGGGTAGTTATTACTCCATAGGGCAGAGTGATCGTAGCAAGGCTATGAGCCAGTGCAGTGGGGGTAGTTATGACTCCATGGGGAAGAGTGGACATAGCAAGGGATTAGTGGCTATAAATCAGTGCAGTGGAGCCATCATGACTCCCTGGGGCAGATTGATCGTGGCAAGGGATTTGGATGGTCAAAGCAGTGGATATTGTATGCTTTAGGCGTTGAGTGAGAGATGTGAGGATGGTTGCTATGCTTGATTGTTTGACATCACTATGACATGTACACCCTTTCCCCGAATCTTTACACTATGTGTTAGTGTCAACTTAGAGTACTGTACATCCTGTTGTGCTAACTCTTTGGTTGCAGGTCCAGATTCAGGTATGGTTATGTATACCTGTTATTGTTCTGTTTTCCTGCGTGTCGCTCATACCAGACTTTTGTCTGACCTAGAGTTTAATGTCTCTTCTTATTACTCTAGGTGCTCTTAAACGGGCAGACTAGAGACATGTTAGGTGATATGCACGAGTAGCTGTATCGGAGACGAGCAGGAGGCTTCCACATATGATGAATATAGATATTCTCCCTGTGTCACTGCTGGTCACTACTTTGGGCATTAGTAGTGTACCTTTCTTATTTTGCTTTGGAGACAGTTTTAAAAGTTGTAATAATGATGATGTGGAACACAAGCTGTATTTTGGATTTTTCGCTGCTATTATGGTTCAGTTTCAGCTTATGCTCTGTCTCGCCTGTTTTATGTAAAAGTTATGTTATTATTATATTTTATCCCACGCACTGTGAGACATTCTACAGGTTCCTTGTTAGTTCAGACTTCCTTTCTTTTCCTTTCTTTGGCGATCGTCCCATGCTAGTTGGACATTGGTACAGCGCACTTTCATTGGAAATGTCAGCTGGTGCGGGACGGGCCGTCACAACCACCCATATTAATATAGTGGTCTACATGATCTTACAATTCAATAGACGCCCCTTCATTAATAGACATAACAATTAAAGAACAGACACACCATTAATTAACAGGACTTTTGACTCATAAGACACAACCATTAACTTAAATAGGCATAACAAATTACGAACCCTCATTAATTGGGTTTACTTTCCAACATTTAGATAATCTAGATAATTTCATTTTATGTTACAGTACGATGTATCTTTTAACAGGATATTTTTTGCCTACTTTTGTCCATACACGTTTAAGAAAATATTAACAATCCCATCTTAACATGTATAGTCTGCAAACCTCTTTTAGCATGATTTTTTCTCATTTGTGTCCCTTTTTAATGTTTTATACATAACTCGGTTGGTGAATTAGAGTAGTATGTTCTTGAAGAAATTTGTATGATTTTAATTTTTATTAGTTTCAAATTCACCTGTTAATTAGTAAATTACTAATTATTTTGCATACTTATACCTAATATAAAAATTAATAGAAAGGAGATAATTAATATGACCTGCAGGTTTGAATATAGTGATTATAGATTATCATTCTGATTAAGGGAATGATGGGCTCATATATTTTGGTGGTGATTGCTCTAGCAATAATTGAGTTTAGCTTATAATACTTTATGACTGATCATATTTACATAACTAACAAAATAATGATGCATGTATATAGCACAAAGATCTCATACTATATTTGTGTACTGAATTTAAGATTTGTTTAATTGAGTCACTCTCAAGCATATTGTAACACCCCACCTCCGTTAAGGTCACTCACAAAGGGAATGCCTTAACTTTGGTGGAGCATTTTAGTAAACAGAACAGAAAATTTCAAGACAGATAAACAATACTTGAGAAATTATAACTTTATTACAGCGGAAAACAGAAATCAGTTTGGTTACATCTTTACCAAAAACTCAAGTATATAAATATCAGTCTTGTTCAGAAAATCATCAGAGTACAAAATTTTAAAATCATAATCCCCCCAAAAGCCGCCATAAGGAGTCAAGCCATACTTTAAGCACTCTAAGTACTTCAAGCAGAAGAAATCAGGATCAAGCTATTGTGTTCCCTCCTTTGAAAACCTTGGGGGGAAACGGAAGAAAAATGGGCGAAAACAAGCATGGTCAGACATAAAGTCTGGCAAGTCTAGTGACTTTCAGCATATGAACAGATAATAATAATTATGACATGAAAATAAGCTGGATAAGAGATAACAGTAGCAGGACCAGCAGACGTACTTAGGTTAAACAGAAGAAACAGATTAATATTACTTTTCATTTCTCTCAACTAATACTAGTATAACAGGATTGGGTGTCACCCCAATGTCTAAACTGAAACAGAAACGGGAACAGAATAATTTCCATAGAAGAGAATGCTAGTAACAGGCCTTTACCACCCCAACAGAAACAGACAGAAACATAATGCTAATAATGGGCCTTTACCACCCAAACAGAAACAGACAGAAACATAATGCTAATAATGGACCTTTACCACCTGAACAGAAGGTACAGAAATAGAAAGAGATTAATCCCTACGGAAACAGAATGTAGAATTAGGTGTACACTAGTAAATGGGCCTACAGATACACGAAATGGGTTTGTTAAATTCATTAGTCCAATTGGTTTAACCCTACCCACCCAACACAGTTTAGACATCATATTTATCTCAGATTTGTATCAATTAAAAAGTAACGCGCAGACCTCTCACATTAGACTGACAGTTTGTGGCCACTGGTTAGGCCGGTTGGTTCAGGGCAGGTTTCTACCGCAAACTTAGTCTAACCTCGGGTTTCAAGCACGTTATGACTAACTTCTCACATTAGAACCTATTGTTTGCGGCCACTGGATGTGTCGGGCGGTTCCGGGCAGGATTACGCCGCAAACTCATTCTAACCTCGAGTTAGCCATGTTTCATGTTTAGCCAATGCATTCATTCACAGACTGCGCTAATATCAGACTAATCGTGCTCATTTAACAAATTAACTTCTGTACGAGTTACAGCAGATTATTCGAGGTTCTATTAACAACTTTTGCTCAATTTTAAATCAAGCCTACAGATTTACATACTTCAAATTTCAGCATTTCAGTTCCAATAGATTACGCCATTCAACACATTAAACAGATAACAGATCTTGCAGATTAGGCGATTTATCAGGTCCAGCAGATAAGGCAATTTTAACATAATTAGCAGATTAGGCAATTCAATCTAATTAGCAGTTTAGGCAATATAATAGAACCAGCAGATTAGGCAATATAACAGATTTAATCTTTCCTTAAAGTTTCATTGACATATCTTGCCTAATTATAAATTTAGCCTAAACTTACATGCCCAAATCAAGGTCATAATTGAGACGACCCCAAACCCCGTACGGACCGTGGCAAGGGTAATCCTTGCAATATAACACAGAAACAGATAATAGCAGAACAGAATTAAATAAATACACCAGATAATGAACAATAGAATATACTGGATAAAAGTAATCATCAGAGTTACACAGTATACAGGATCATACTTAGTACAAATACAGTTCAGCTATACATAAATGTCTACAGTGGAAAATAAACAAAATATGTACAATAGGAGCTGAACAGCATAAAAAGAGATAAATGATAGAATCCATCTTCAGCTCCAGCTATCCGGATAAAGCCAGCTAAACCTGAATACAAGGCTGCCTGTGTAGAAAAAGGGGCACCCGAGTTTGAAAGTGAAACAAACTACGAGTCAGTCATGGGACTGGTATGAGAAATCTACTCAATACATTTTAAATATGGCTAATCACAGGACCACGCCACTTTCGTGCAACGAGTTTACTCCATTGAATCGCCAGTGCTTTAAAACAAATCATTCTTTTAAACATCGCAATGCTTTTTATAAAAATGAATCCATTATAAGACTCAGTTCCCATCACACAATGCAACGCAAACCGGAGGATAAAGTTTTACCTTATAATGGCCAAAATATGGTTGACACGAATAAAACAAAAGCAATTGATATTATTACTAGTGTTTACATGTTTCAAAAACAATTTCGAATCATAACTATCAATCATAGATGGCATGGGTACCATATATCATGTCGCCATATATATATACAATCAAAACCGCACGATGTCGTATTTGGAAATTGGATTTCCATCATGAACCAAGGCAAAAGATAGTCCTTACCGACTTTGAGACAATCTAGCTCATGTCTCAGGATCAGAGCTCGAGTGACCCTTGGATCGTCAGGGCCGGTCCACCGATGTGGATTAAAATTCCTGAACAATGCGTTTCCCCGCCCTATGGGGCGTAAATGAGCTAACGAATGACTCCATCGGACCCGGGTCGTCCGATCAAACCGAGGCACCTCGCAACAGTGACAACCACATAAGTCAAACTCGTCAGGGGTGTAAAACCACTGACTCCACTTCTAGCTAGAAGGAAACGGATGCCCTCCCTGAGGTCCTTCCTCACATTTCTGGTTCATACCGGCTGTGAGGTTCGCGAATTCACGTTATACACAAAGCTACGCCACACAGGCGGTGCTCTGATCATCACCACAAGACTTTGATTTTCAACAGAAGCCCTGATCATTTGCCACTTAGGCATGCCACACTACCAATTCATGTCATGCGACTGATGTCCATCGATATACAACCTCTAAGCTCGTGCGTTTCAGAGAAGGGCGTTAAGCAAAAGAATAAATTCTCCGCCGCCAAAGAGATGTATATTTAATAGAGATCAATCAACACAGAATAAAATCCAATGTCAGACACACAGTCCATTTACAAGTCCGTTATGGGTCTGAACGAAACCGGAGGCACTATATACCTCGCAAACCCATCGATCACCACGTACATCTAGACGATCACCACTCATTATCCATATTTCGGGATGCCTCCCAATCAGGACCTCGGTCACCATCCAAACGAGGTGAAGATATCCGGTCTTCGACCATCGTCTTCATCTTCGATTTCTTATCGTCGATTCAGTTATTCAGAATGGGATGAACCTGGTCTTTCTGAGCAACTCGCGTATATAATAAACAAGTGCAACACTAACATACACACACATCATTTCAATTCATTAGTCACTAACCGTCAACTAGTAAGAGAACGATTTCCCAAATATTAACCCCGAAGGCCGAAACCAACATCAGATCAACACTCAGGAAACCATTCGACTTAGCCAACCTTCAGTTAATTTCTAAATCACATCCATATTGTTTATAATATTTTATAACGATTTATCACTATTTTTATTTATTTTAAAATAGCCAATTTATTCAAAACGACGCTTCGGGCCATAACGCGACCGTGGCGCTGTTTTTCTTCAGATTTGATTTACACATATCTAAAAATCTAACCGTTGGATCTTCACAAAATTTACATCATTAGAAAGATCTTTTCAAAACGAATCCAACGGTTCCATCTTCGGGAAATTCCAACGGTCGGATCTCCCGGTATATCGTTTGAAGTTTCGATTTCAAAATACGAACCGCAGCGTCATTATTCGATTAAATATAATTATATTTATATATATATATATATAAATATAATCGACTCTGACGCTGTTTTTCTTCAGATTTGAATTAAACATTCCAGACAATCCAACCGTTGGATTTTTATAAAGTTGGTGCCGTTGGAAAGATATTTCCAAGGCGAACCCAACAGTTGCGATTTCAGGAAAATCTGATGGTCGGATCACCCGCAATAATCGTTTGAAATCACGGTTTTAAAATACGAATTGCAGCATCGTTATTTGATATATTTTAATTCTATATATATATATATATATATATATCGATTCTTCTATTTCAAAACTATATTCTTTTCATACATTTGATAAAAATGATATTTTTATCTAACATTCTTCTATTTCAACATTTCACTATTTTTAACATTTCATGTATATAATAAAAATGTGATTTTTATTGTAAAACAATTCATTTCAAAAGTCTATTATTTTATATAGTTCATTTTGGTAATAAAAATAGGATTTTTATTATAAAACAATTTCTTTCAAAACGAGATTATTTTATATAGTTCATATAGATGATAAAAATTTGATTTTTATTATAAAACAATTTCTTTCAAAATATGAATACCATTCAACACATGAATTTCTATCCAACGAATGAATATCGATTCAACACATGAAGGTTTTCTAAAGTTTATATAAATCGATAAAAAGGTGATTTTTATATTTAAAGCATTAATACCATTCAACACATGAATTTCAATTCAACGAATGAATATCGACTCAACACATGAAGGTTTTCTATTCAACGAATAAATATAGTTTCAACAAATGAAAATAATTCAAACACATGAATATCATTCAAAATTTCGGCAGCAAAATGGCAGGGTAGTTAAAACCGGGACCGTCCCTAGTACGGCTCCTCGCTCTAAAACCTCGCGGTTTTTGACAATAGGGATCATGAATCTAGTTCGCACGCAGGCGACATGTATATATTTATTTCATTTCCACAAAACTAATCCTATGTGGTTTCAACCAAATATTTCTCAACCACAAACGGGTATTTTTCAACCACAATCAATCAATATCAACCACATACAATCCCAATCAACCATTCGCTATCAATCAATTTTCACACCAATCACAACCAATAAATATCGTCCATGGCTTGTGGACGAGGGGCATGTATATATATATATATATATATATATATATATATATATATATATATATAGCAATTCACTTCTATTTCGACACATATATAAATTTTACAATGCATATACAACTTATACATCGAACGTACAACATATACAACGCTTATACAAGAGGTGCACAATGCTTATATAACTCATACGTCGACTATATAATTTATACATCGTCGTTTTCCATTTCGTTTATAAATTAGAAATCTCACATTGGGTTCCACTCCACGAAAAATAGCAGAAGGCTCAGAAAAATATGCGTTCTCTTCTAGAATGTAGAAGACGTCCACACGAGTCCATTGTCTCTTGTTTCACTGAATTTCGATAACACAGCATACAAAAATGATTTTTACAAGTTTGCAACGGTTTTAAACTGTTAAAAACAGTTTTAATTAAACATACGTACCTCTTCAGAACTGGTTCAAAACTAGGTTTGGATTTTTCGTGAAATCCGTGAAGCGATGCGAGGATCGGAGGGTACAGCGTCGAAGGGGGAAGTGGGGCGCGCCTGCGCGCGGTGGAGCGGTGTACTCCGGTGGTCGGAGGCGGCGGCGGCGGAGCTCCAAAGGCGGCACCTTCTCAAAGGTGATTCGGCCTCCACGCTCAACGATAAATTCTCCAACATGTATGGATTTAAAGAGGATCGAGAGAGCTTCGAAATGGATCCAAGTGCGCTCGATTTCGTTGAAAAACGAGAGAGAAATCAAGCCGGGAAGATTTGAATGGATTTTCGTCGTTCGTTCAGGGAGAGAGAAAGGATTTTCTTTTATTTATTTATTTTTATATAAATTATGATTGGTCGGGGGGTTTTAAAGGGGTTTTCTGACACGATCACCAATCTAAACCCAACGACTATCGTCCCTAGCGTTTTACCCCCATTCTTAACACAATGGGATATGTTTCATAGGCCCATTCGACTGTTTCAGTCAGTTTCCATTCAATTTAAAATATATAACATTCAATATTCGATTTGAACGTACATTTCAATTTTCCAGGGCCACAAACTGATTCGAAAAATTCCAGAAAAATAAATCTTGCTATGTTTTGACGATACGGTCCCAACAAAACTAGTTTCGTTGAATTCTGAGACCGTTTGCAAAAAGGCCCATTTCTGGTCGATCCAATTTTACTATAATTGATCAAAACACGTTTTCCTTTGCCACGCTCACATACTAGCTTCAAAAATTATGAAATTTGAAACCTAGCAATAACTTCACATCCCGGATCCAACAAAAGTGGTTTCGTCGAATTCCGAGGTCGTTTGCAAAATGGCCAATTTCACGGGCTATATAAATTCCATAGCGACCTTTCTGAAAATTCATTTGGCCATAACTTTTTCTTTCCGCTATGAAAATTCGATTTTTCAGATTCGTTAGAAAGGTATGCACTAACAGATTTAAATATTTCTGGTTTCACTCAAATCCGTTTTGTTTTGCACCCGGTACAGCCCGACAAAGTTGGAATTCAAATTTTGAAACTACAGCGCCCTTTCAGGCCTTGTTTATAATTAGAATTAATTATATTCGTTTTCGGTTGTCGATTCAAACTCAATTTTCATCGCTATTATTTAAAATATTTATTTTAAATATTTAAAATCCATTATTTTAGCCAATTAAAAAAAATTAAATTGGTTCAGATTTTCGGGGTCGTTACAATCTCCCCCACTTAAAACTTTTCGTCCCCGAAAAGGAACAAAGTCGAAAGTGGTTTGATTAATCAACTCTACGTTCGATCCGACTTCCATTCTCCAACTTTTCAGTTTCTGAGAATTTTCAAATTCTTCAAAAATTTGGCTAACACCCGGAATTTTCGAGAAATTTCGCCATAACCTCCTTTGTACGGGGAGAGGTTTGAAAATTTATTGGGCCGTATTAGGTACCCAATAAATCCTAATAAGCATACACATATTTATAGTGATATATTCTGGTGTTTACAGGGGAGCGTGTATTGATAATAACTCCAGAGAATAAATTCTCGTCACCTTGTCAAAGCCTGAGGGAGTGTGTATTTTAAATGCTCCAGAGGATAAATCCTCGTTACCTCGTCCCGTGTGGGAAATAAATAGTCCATGTGCCGTATCTAATAACTAGAGAGACATGGTTATTGTCAACTCCAGACCCGTGTGGGATTTTTTATTAATCTAGAAATTTTATCTTTACAATTTAAATAGTCCATATCAGTCATCAATTCAACCTGTAAAATATAGTCATCGCCATACAAGCCTCTCGCTCGTATGGTAAATCTTCCACCTCATCACACAAGCTCCAAATGCTTATGTGGTATATGATGAAGTATGCCTATCTTCCAGAAGTATGCCATGTAATGTAGTTCAAAATTAATTGTTACTATCCTATGGCGACATTTATTTTTACACACAGAATAACCAGCACTCCGCATCCAATGGCATTCACAGGAGTTGATATAATAGAATTTCGCATCCAACTCATTAAGGTTTACCTATTTGTCGGGCACGCAAATAAAATCTTTACTCAACAGCTAATCCATTTACCTGTTCAAACATATATATTACACATGTATATATTTCTATTTATTTTCTAATCAGTTCAATGTGTGATTTAAATGAATAAATCCTACCATTATTCCATTGTTGACTAAATTAACTATTGTTTCAATAATTCAATTAATCAAATTTACTATCACACAACACAAGCAACAATCAAATTGTTTTTAACTTTTCAAAATCATACAAATCAATTCCTATATTCTTTAAAAATCATTCAGACTCTTCTTTGTCACTAGAACAGACTTCTTCTTCGTTGCGCAACATTCCTTTCTTATGGAGATCTTCATACTGATAAGCCATGTATATCATTTCTGAAAAAGGAAGCTTCACATTCCTCATTACACTATTCTGATATCTCCTTTGCAGGCCATGAATAAATCTCAGATTCTTCCTCTTTGGATCTTGAATTAGATGAGGAGCAAAGTGAGCAAGTTCGTTGAATTTCTTATGATATTCTGGGATGGTCATATCACCTTGTATCAGATAAGAAAATTTATCACATAATCGCTCCGTCGCTTCAGGAGGAGTAAATCTTTCTAGGAAAATCTCTTTGAATATGTCCCAGGTGATATCACCTTATGGATTATCTTTGATGATTGTTTCCCACCAGATTAAAGCTTCTTCTTTGAGCGCCCAAGATGCTACTAATCTTTTATGATCGTCTCTCAACTGGATACGCTAAATATTCTTTCTGCAGAGCTCACCCAAGCTTGAGTTTGAATAATAGATTCATTGCCCGAGAACTGTGCTCCGTTCAAATTTCGATATCTCTTTAATAGAGCCTCTAGATCGGGTTCTGCATTTCTCCTGTTTCCGACACCCATTTTTCTTGTACTTCTGCAAATGGAAGATCAACTTTCAGGTCATAGAAAAGATAATTTAAAATATAGAAATACATACTTCCAATGTAAATGTGTCTATCGAGGTGTAATTTCATTCTGCTTTACTCATACTAGGATATTACTGATCCTATCGGTATAGAGTTACCCGTCCTAGAACACTACTGGTTCTATTTCTGACGAGTTCGTTAATATGTTATATTCCAGAACTAAGCTTAACCAAAGCTCTGATAACAAATGAGACAACCCCAAACCCCGTACGGTGCCACCCCAAGGGTAATCCTTGGAATATAACACAGAAACAGATAATAGTAGAACATAATTAAATAAATACACTAGATAATGAACAATAGAATATACTGGATAAAAGTAATCATCAGAGTTACACAGTATACAGGATCATACTTAGTACAAATACAGTTCAGCTATACATAAATGTCTACAGCGGAAAACAAACAAAATATGTACAATAGGAGCTGAACAACATCAAAAGAGAAATGATAGAATCCATCTTCAGCTCCAACTATCTGGATAAAGCCTGCTAAACCTGAACACATGGCTGCCCGTGTAGAAAAAGGGGCACCCGAGTTTGAAAGTGAAACAAACTACGAGTCAGTCATGGGAATGGTATGAGAAATCTACTCAACACATTTTAAATATGGCTAATCACAGGACCACGCCACTTTCGTGGAACGGGTTTACTCCATTGGATCGCCAGTGCTTTAAAACAAATCATTCTTTTAAACATCGCAATGCTTTTTATAAAAATGAAGCCATTATAAGACTCAGTTCCCATCACGCAATGCAACGCAAACCGGAGGATAGAGTTTTACCTTATAATGGCCAAAATATGGTTGATACGAATAGAACAAAAGCAATTGATATTATTACTAGTGTTTACATGTTTCAAAAACAATTTCGAATCATAACTATCAATCATAGACGGCATGGGTACCATATATCATGTCGCCATATATATATACAATCAAAACCGCACGATGTGAGTGAACTTCAAATTTCATCCCAACACACGTGTGGGGTTTCAAATCAACAAACACAGATTTTTTTGTGCAGTTGGGCGATGTGTAAAATTTATCGACCCAATCAATATCAGTCAAATCAGTGTATATAAACAAATTGGCCGATTTGTTTATAAATATTCATTTATTCATATTCACATTAAAAATTATATTTTTAACGACCAAATTATTTTATTCAACCTATGAATGTTCTATTCAGTTCATTTATTCAATAAAATGATATTTTTATTTTTCTAACATATTTTAGAAAATTTCGGCGGCATAACGGCACGATACTAGAAACGGGACAAGGCCTAGCCTTATCCTCGGTCTAGTGAAGGCCCACGCCATCCACACATCAATAAAATCCATTCCATTTCACCAAACAATTCAATTCAAACCAAATAATCTAACTAATTTTTGCAATCAAACAAACAAGTCCATGGTCTGTGGATGATTGTGTCGGGTGCTACTAAACACCGTTTGCATCCTAGTATATATATAACTAGAAAAGAGAAATTTAGAGTGAGAAGTTCTCAACGATAGCTATCCAACTCCACGACATTTCATTTAGAGAAATCTCCATCATTCTCGCCTTTTGTCACTTTCGCTGCCCGTAGCCACTACATATATAAAAATCGAATTTTTACTTCGCTATTCAATATATAAAAATCGAATTTTTACTTCGCTATTCAATATATAAAAATCGAATTTTTACCTCGCTATTCAATATATAAAAATCGAATTTTTACTTCGCTATTCAATATATAAAAATCGAATTTTTACTTCGCTATTCAATATATAAAAATCGAATCTTTTCTAATTTAAAAATCTAATCTTTTCTAATTTTAAAATTTAATCTTTTCTAATTTAAAAATCTAACTTTTCTAATTTAAAAATATAACTTTTCTAATTTAAAAATCTAACTTTTCTAATTTAAAAATCTAACTTTTCTAAATAAATAACCTATTTAAAACTGATTTTATAACCTATTTAATTTAAATTAATACAAACAAATAAATTAAAGGAGCTTACTGGTGGTGGGGCTGTGCGTCCGAGTTCGTCAGGGTGGTCGGCGGTAGGAGGAAGAAGGGGGGGGAGGAGGGTGCGGTTTGTGGGGGCTTCGGTCTGTAGTAGGAGAAGGGGGGTTGTCGCGTCGCACACCAGAAGGGGGGGGGTGCTTGCGAGGCCGCGGTGGAAGGAAGGGGGGGGAGTGGGTTCGGAGGTGGCGATCACCCTGGGGGCGCGGCGGCTCGTCGGGGAGGAGGGGGGCGCGCGATTTCGATTCGCTTTTTTTTTTCCTTTTCTGATTCAACTAAATCGAACGGGGGTGCCAGAAGTATAAGGGGGTGAGGAGAGAGAGTGTTTTATATTTTTTTTTAATTATTTATGAAAAAGTTGACTTTTACATACGACCTCTAAACGAGGCCCACCGCCTGTCGTCCATAGCGTTTTACCCCCATTCCGAACACAATGGGATATGTATCGTAGGTTGATTCGATCGTTTCGATCAGTTTCCGTCAAAATCAACATATAACTCTATATATTGAATTTGAATGCGCATTTCAATTTACCGGGGTCACATACTAACTAGAAAAATTCCGGAAAAATATTTTCTAGCTTCGTATTGACGATACGGTCCTAACAAAACTAGTTTCGTCGAATCCTGAGATCGTTGGAAAAATGGTCATTTTCCTGTCGATTAAAATCAACTGAAACTGGTCAAACGCGTTTTCCTTTGCCACGCTCACATATTGATTCGAAAAATTATGAAATTTGGAATCTAGCAATAACTTGACATCACGGATCCAGCAAAAGTGGTTTCGTCGAAATCCGAGGTCGTTTGCAAAGTTTCCATTTTTAAGGGCCTGAATTCCATAACGACTATTCAGAATTTTCAACTAGACATATCTTTTGATTCCCGCTATGAAATTTTGATTTTTCGGATTCGTTGGAAAGATATTCCCAATTAGATCCTAATGTTTTCGGTTTCACTAAAATCCGGATTGTTTTGCACCCGGTACATTCAATTGAAGTTTGAAATCGAATTATCGAACTACCCCGCAATTTTCAATTCTATTTATAATTATATATATAATTATTTATATTCTAACGACGACGTATATAAATATATACGTTCTAATTATATTCAAAATAAATTTCTCGTTGATATTATTTAAAATAATCTATTTTAAATATTCAAAATTCGCTAAAATTGCCAAAATAAAATTTTTAAACTGGCCCAGATTTTCGGGTTATTACAATCTCCCCCACTTAAAACTTTTCGTCCCCGAAAAGGAACAAAGTCGAAAGTGGTTTGATTAATCAACTCTTCGTTCGATCTAGCTTCCATTCTCCAACTTTTCAGTTTCTGAGAATTTTCAAATTTTCAAAAATTTGGCTAACTGTAACAACCCGCAAAATCAGGACCAATTCAAATTTTTATTTCATAAAATTTTAATGAATTTTAGAGAATATAAAATAATTTATTTAAATAATTACGGTTGAAAATGTATTTTATTTGCCATTTGTTACTAAAAGAAAAAAAATGATGAAATAAATAGACTAGGTTTCATTTTGTCATTTGTTCACAAAAAAAAATAAAAAAAAATAAAGTAAAATATATATATATAACCAAATAAAGTGAAATTGAAAAAAAAGGGGAAAATCCCCTCCTTCAATAAAATAAATAAAATTTGGAATCATATTCAATGGGAATTAAAAGCATGTCATTCATTGCAAGGAATAATAATGATAATAATAATGGCAAATTCTATTTATACACCAAATATTGCTCTACGTACATCACAATCTTTTTAATAAAAATTTATTAATAAATTACCCTTCTTTTTAATTGCTTTCTCGCTTATATTTCCTATATCCATTAAACTTTAAAATTTACAAAGCGATAGGTTTTAGTGATGGAATCAATTGATTTTTTTTTCCTATTATAAAGCGGAAATTGTCATCAATCAAGACAACTATCATCATTAAATGCTCTAATTTAAAGGGTACAGGGTTGTTTTTCCCTCATAAATTTTGGGTTTATTTTAATCAAAATGATAAATTATATGAGTAATAATAAAGAGTTTACAATTTTAATGTTAGAAAATATTGTCAATTATGATTATTTATTTTAAGGCCATGCTTTTATGTTTGCATATAAGTTTTATGTCAGAACAAGGAAAGAAAATGATGACGAGAACAAGGTTAATCTTGTAAAATAATAGTATGTATAAAGTAGTTTTAGGTGTATAATTTACTTATATAATGTGTGGTGTGTGCTAACTAATTATTGGTGTACAAATAGAACCACCCAATAATAATTACAACATGCGTTTCATTCATTTCTTTTATGATCCTCTCTCTTTCTTTCATAAGAATATATGCCACACTTTATATTTTTTAATAAATAAAAATATAAAAAGAGAAAGACACATTATGGGTTTATTTGTAAAATTAGAAACTAAATATTATGTTAAATACACAAACAAAGAATTATGCATGCATAGGAAGAAATAAAGAGAAAATTTAATATAAATATGTTTAGGTATAAATTGCAAAAGTAATGCACAAAGTAAACATGCGTCATAGATGGTATAAAACCATGCAATAAAAGAAAGTTGAAATAACTTTTAATTTTGTGCGTATATTAATAATACGCGGTTGGAACTAAAAATAAAATGCGCGTTAAAATGGTAAACGAAGAAGTTAAAAATAACCTTCACGTGATTAAATAGGTAAGAATATAAAAATGAAGGAATTATTAATACGCACATCAATTTCGATTTTGAATTTTAAAATAAACATTAATTAAACCATTTACCTTATGCCCAGTCAGCTGACTAAATTACTGTGTAACGTACTATATGTGGGAGACACATTAATGGTTTATTTTGCAAAATTAAAAAATATATATATATATATATAATGTTGTAACATAATGACTATTACTAAAATTGATTAACATGGACAAGCTAGAATAAAAATCCTAGACCTCTACAAAATATCTCATACCTTCTCAATACCAAACACAAATCCTAATTTCATTGGCTGCTACCCCTTCCAAACTTCTCTCCTCCAATTCTCCCTCCTCACTTCGAGTTAGAACCCATACCATACACCGTTTTGAAGCCCCTCCCTCCTCTTTCACCTCCGACCAAAAGAACCTCCTCTCGTGGCCCGTAGCTCGAGGGCCGAGCCACCAAAGTCAGCGCCTTGCGCACGCCACTGGCCCCACCAGGCACCACTGCACCCCCCTTGTCGCCGGCACACCTCGACCTCTCCGAGCCCGTTCTCCTCCAACTGACGGCGCCTTAAACCATTCACTAAATCGCCGGAAATTTGAATCCAAAGTTTTGAACAAATTAGAAAAGTCATGGCCGAGTTTTAAAGAGAGGGAAGAAAGGTTAAGGAACTTAATCCCTTTGATTAATTTAATTTTTAATTTAATTACTAACTTGCTTTATCCATAATTTGGTCATACAAATTCAGAAGCGTTGGACTCATACGATCCTGAACTACAATTCTAGACTGAAACGGGGAATTTCTGAGCTGTTGAAAAAAAATGGGCTAATCACGAACGACGGTGAGAATTCCTATTTACAAAATTAATTTTTAGATTAATTATTTTATCGCTGATTAATTCTATGTATGTATGTAATGATCCAGTTCTGCGATGAAAATCTATTATTTATTCCAGATCTGTTATTCTAGATCTGATTCTACGACGAAATTCTGCCCTTTGTTTCGGTGATAATAATAATTTACTAAACGTTTAATTAATTATTGGTAATCGAAATCCATGAATTTATGATTATAATTATAATAGCAATGTCTTGTGCTTGGATTTTTGTATGAATTGCGGTGTTTTGGAATATCCATAATGGTTTAGATCTACGTCATACAAATAAAAGTTCCTATTTATTTAGATATGTAAACACCGATTAGATTAGATCTTGTTTTAAATAAATGAATAAAAAGATTCAATTGTTAATGTTGTTATTTTGCATAAAAAGGTGTACATTAAAAAGATTCAATTTTTAATATCGTTATATTACAATAATAGTTACAAATGAGAAGAGGCATTTTTATTGTCGTTTATATTATAATAAAAATTCAGTTTTTATTTCATGTATTAATATGAAACGTTACATGAATGTTGACACCAAAGGTTTAGTTATAACCACATGCATTAATATGGAAATTGACACTATATGTTGACATCAAAAATTTAATGTTGTTACATGTAATAGTATGGAAATTGACATCATTTGTTAACACCAAAGTTAATATGATTACATGTATTAATATGAGAAATGGACATCCTAATTGATACCAAAATATTAGTTGCGGTCATATGTAGTAATATGGAATTGTCATGAAAACATTGACACCAAAATATTAGTTGTTGCCGTATGTAGGAATTGTTATGGAAACATTGACACCAAAATATTAGTTGATATCATACGTAGAAATATGAAGGTGATATGAAATTGACATAAAATAAACATTTTTTTTAGCGTCGTTAAGATTTATATAAGATAAACATATTTTTTTTAGCGTCGTTAAGATTTATATAAAATAAACATATTTTTAGCGTCGTTAAGATTTATATAAAATAAACATATTTTTAGCGTCGTTAAGTTTTATATAAAATAAACATATTTTTAGCGTCGTTAAGTTTCATGAAAATGAGCATAATTTTAATGTCATTAAGTTTCACCAAAAATGAAACATTATTTTTAGTGTCAAGTTATGTCATTAAAAATGAAACATAAATTTAGTGTTATGTAGAATCATAAAAAATGAATATATTTTAAGTGTCATGTTGAAATATTAAAACGAACATATTTTTAGTGTCATGTGGATTCAACTAAAAATATATATATATATATTCTTAGCGCCATTTTGTTGCAATTTGAAATAACATATTTTTGTTGTCATTTGTATTACAATAAAAGATGTATTTGAGAATTTTACTTTTATTTACATTTTGTATGTAAATAAAAATACATGTTATAGAATTGAACTTTTATTTATATTTTATATGCAAGTAAATGTACCCATGTTTTTGTGCTATTTCTTATTATAATTCATTACAATAAAAAAGAATAGTCATGTAAGATTTTAATTTTGATTTTTATTTTGTTGAAGAAAAAAGTTACAATTTTTGTCATTTAAAAAGAATAGTTATAAAAGTTCATATTTTATTGTCGATTTGTTACAATAAAAAGAATAGAATCTAGAAATACGCTTATTTACATTTTCTCATGTAAATAAAAAGAATAGAATTTAGAAATACATTTATTTACATCTTCTATAGTAAGTAAAAATACAAATTATGTGAATCACTTTTATTTACATTTTCTATTGTAAATTAAAAGATCAAATTATGTGAACCCTTTTTATTTACATTTCCTATTATATGTAAAAAGAAGTAATTATGTGAGTTTACTATTTTGTTTAAATAAGAATATGACATATTTTTGTTTGCATTTTTGGATGCAAAAAAATATAGGAAAAAGAATCACATAGTTGTTTTCTTTTTTTTTATGTAAACAAAACACAAGAAAAAGAAGGGAGTTATATTTCTTATTTGCATTTTTAGATGCAAATAAAGCATAGAGAGATTTAAAGAGACATTTTATTTATCATGGTTTTGTTAATTAAAAGTAAAAGATTTAAAGAGACATTTTATTTACCATTGTTTTGTTAAATAAAAGGACAAGATTTAAAAGAACAATTTTTTTAACATTGTTTGTAAAATAAAAAGACAAATACATGAAATGCATTTTATTTGTATTTTATGTACAAATAAAAGTACAAGATTAGAAATACACTTTTATCTACATTGTATTTATTGAAATAGAATTGCCAACAAAATGAGTATATCACTTTTACACATCTTTGTTGAAACAGAATTTATTTGCATAATATACAGTAGAATTTATATGCAAATAGAAAAATCCATTTTTATTTTGCAAACTTACATTAGAGTTTATGTTATAACATAGGAATCATTATGTGGGAAAAAAATATACACTGAATTGTATTGTCAAGAAATTCCACACGAATGAAGTGTAATAAAATTTATATTTTATTTGTCATCCGCAATAAAGCTATATAAGTAAATTACTGTTTATGTAACTTTAGGGATGTATATATAGAGAGAGAAATCATACGAGAAAAATACATTTTTACTCGATATAAGTGACATGTTTGATATATTAACATCAACTTGTTAGTGAAATTGAAATTGGTTAAATCTATTAACCAATTATTTATTTATTTATTTATATGAACTGTTGTTGGCTGAAAACCCCACACGGGTATTGGGACGATACTTGACTGACACAAATCCCAATCTTTAATTATATGTATATCGATTGATCGACAGGCTACGATGTGCGTTAAAATCTCATCTTAATGCTCACACAGTTGACATTGTCACTCTGGTTGTTAATGGATGGTTTGAGGATTATTTCCTGTTTATTACCCTATACATGAACTGTATGAAACCCATATGACCCACATTTTATGGTGCATGGTTGAGTCACGTTCCAATGCAGAATTTCTTTTTAAATAAAAGATTTTTGTAAAATAAAGAGTTTTGTAATATAAAGAATATATTGAATTGAAAATATCTTACAAACGGACTAGATGAAGTTTTCAATTAGATTATATTTAATTAGAATTTAGTTCAAGTAATGGATTTTGGGTTGTCGTGGATGGTGTCTTAAATAACATTGTCCTTAAGCCCGATGGAAGAGTTAATCTTTTAATTAAGATTATTAACAATTATATTTTGTGACTGAAAATAAATTGATATGTGAATTGGATTTATCGTGAACTTTGTTTTTAAACGACATTGGTTCTTTAATCCAATTTACATTGATATTGTTATTTGGAAATTTATAAATCTATTTTATAAATTTAAAAGGAATATAAATAAATCTTTTTAGAAAGATTAAAATGTAATTTATCTTATCTTTGATATAATTAATGAGAATCTTTTAACATAAATAATAATTTTTATTTAAAAGAATGTTCAGAGTTGGAATGTGGCGTATGGTTGATTTTAATTACAAATACGCGAGTTATTCAGAAAGACCGGGTCTAACCCATTCTGAATAATCATCACGACGATCAAGAGTCGAAGATGAAGACGGTGACTGAAGACCGGAGAGCTTCACATCGTTTGGTTGATGGTGACTGATATCTTGAATTGGGACTGATCCCCCAAGGCAAGGTAAAAAGTGATGATCTTCCAGACGTACTGGAGATCGACGGATACGTTGTTTCGTTCAGACCCAGAACGGACTTGTAAATGGATAGCATGCCTGACATTGAAATTTATTTCATGTAATTAAATTGGTTTTTATTTAATATATAAATGCATGGTGGCGGGGGATTTATTCTCTTGCTTAACACCCTTTTGTATGTTAAATAATTACCGATCGCATGATATGAGTTGTTGATGTGGTATGCCAAGTTGCACTTGAACAAGGCTTATTGTTGCAAAGCAGAGCCTTGTGGGATGATCAAAGCATAGTCTATTTAGGCATAGCTTTGTGTAACGTGACTTCGCGAGCCTCACAGCCCGGTAGAGTCTAAAACGGGAGAAGGGAACGCAGGGAGTGCACACGTTTCTGTCTAGCTAGAGTGGTGCCAGGGACCTACCAGTGCTGGCATTTATTCATTATGGTTGTTGGATTTTTCGAGGCCTCGGTTTATGCGGTCGCCACTGGCCGTATTATAGGTCCAAAAGGACCGGGGAGCGTGTGTTCAGGAATTGCCAATCCATTAAGCGTTAACGTATGGACCGGCCCTGCAGGATCCAAGGGTTGGACAGAGTACCAATCCTGGGGCATTTGCTAGAGTGTCTCGAATCGGTAAGGATCTCCTCCCTAGCCTTGACTCAAATGGAAATCCAAATTTCCAATACGACATCACGCGGTTTTGATTGTATACCTATATATGGCGACATAGTCGGATGGGGCACTCATGCTGTCTAGGATTAATACATTTACTTTGATGTATTTCAAATTGGTTGCACACTATTATTATATAATACCGTGTTTATCGTATCAAGCATCTTTTGATCATTATAAGGTAAAACCCTATCCTCCGGTTTGCGTTGCATTGTGTGATGGGACTTGGGTCTTATAATGGTTTCATTTTTCTAAAAAGCATTGCGTTATTTTGACGATTTACTTTAGTCATGCACTGGCAATCTATAGGAGAAAACCCGTTCCGCGAAAGTGGCGTGGTCCTGTGATTAGCCTTATTATATTATATAGGTTAAGTAGAATTCTCACACCAGTCCCATGACTGACCTGTAGTTTGTCCACTGGCAAACTCGGGTGCCCATATTTTCCACACGGGCAGTCGAGTAGCTATTTTTGCAGATATATTAAACCGGATTCTGGGTTGAAGCTTAAAGCTGTGTCCAGAGATAGAGAGTCTTCCGCTTTGTTCTTCCGTTGCAGTATATTACATTTTTTGTATTTATCTCCCGCTGTAATTATATTCTAATGTACTCTGATATGTATATTCTGTACTCTGATGTAACATTTATTATAGTGTTATAAAAGTCTTCTGTTATCTGTTGTAATGTGTTGTATGCCCAAAGTTAAAGTATTCGTAGATTTTCACTTTTTGGGTCAGACCTGTGTGGTTTACGGTCGATTCAAAGGGTGGGATTTACGGGGCTTTACATTTGGTATCAGAGCTCTGGTTAGCTCAAATCTTTGGGGTACAACTCATTAGAACTGAACAAAAGACTCATCAGAGATTGGATTAGTAATGTCCAATAAGAATACTCATTAGAGATAGGATCAGCAGTATCCTAGAATGAATAAACTCGTTAGAGATGGGGTTAGTAATGCCCTAGAACGAGTTCAGAGTTACGAATTTATAATTAACGCATTTTTGATATTTATAATATATTTTATGAAATATGATTTTTATATATATAAAGTTATGTATATTTTGAAAGGATAATCAACCATTAAAATTTAAAATTAAGATAGTTAATTTTACAATTTTTAGCTACGCTCCTTTTCGAGGACGAAATTATTTTAAGTGGGGGCGATTGTAACAACCCCCAAAATCAGGACCAATTCAAAATTTTATTTTATAAAATTTTAATGAATTTTAGAGAATATAAATTAATTTATTTAAATAATTACGGTTGAAAATGTATTTTAATTGCCATTTGTTACTAAAAGAAAAAAAATGATGAAATAAATAGACTAGGTTTCATTTTGTCATTTGTTCACAAAAAAAAAAGTAAAATATATATATAACCAAATAAAGTGAAAGTGAAAAAAAGGGGAAAATCCCCTCCTTCAATAAAATAAAAAAAATTTGGAATCATATTCAATGGGAATTAAAAGCATGTCATTCATTGCAAGGAATAATAATGATAATAATAATGGCAAATTCTATTTATACACCAAATATTGCTCTACGTACATCACAATCTTTCTAATAAAAATTTATTAATAAATTACCCTTCTTTTTAATTGCTTTCTCGCTTATATTTCCTATATCCATTAAACTTTAAAATTTACAAAGCGATAGGTTTTAGTGATGGAATCAATGGATTTTTTTCCTATTATGAAACGGAAATTGTCATCAATCAAGACAACTATCATCATTAAATGCTCTAATTTAAAGGGTACAGGGTTGTTTTTCCCTCATAAAATTAGGGTTGATTTTAATCAAAATGATAAATTATATGAGTAATAATAAAGAGTTTACAATTTTAATGTTAGAAAATAATGTCAGTTATGATTATTTATTCTAAGGCCATGCTTTTATGTTTGCATATAAGTTTTATGTCAGAACAAGGAAAGAAAATGATGATGAGAACAAGGTTAATCTTGTAAAATAATAGTATGTATAAAGTAGTTTTAGGTGTATAATTTACTTATATAATGTGTGGTGTGTGCTAACTAATTAGTGGTGTACAAATAGAACCACCCAATAATAATTACAGCATGCGTTTCATTCATTTCTTTTATGATCCTCTCTCTTTCTTTCATATGAATATATGCCACACTTTATGCTTTTTAATAAATAAAAATATAAAAAGAGAAAGACACATTATGGGTTTATTTGTAAAATTAGAAACTAAATATTATGTTAAATACACAAACAAAGAATTGTGCATGCATAGGAAGAAATAAAGAGAAAATTTAATATAAATATGTTTAGGTATAAATTGCAAAAGTAATGCACAAAGTAAACATGCGTCATAGATGGTATAAAACCATGCAATAAAAGAAAGTTGAAATAACTTTTAATTTTGTGCGTATATTAATAATACGCGGTTGGAACTAAAAATAAAATGCGCGTTAAAATGGTAAACGAAGAAGTTAAAAATAACCTTCACGTGATTAAATAGGTAAGAATATAAAAATGAAGGAATTATTAATACGCACATCAATTTCAATTTTGAATTTTAAAATAAACATTAATTAAACCATTTACCTTATGCCCAGTCAGCTGACTTAATTACTGTGTAACATACTATATGTGGGAGACACATTAATGGTTTATTTTGCAAAATTAAAATATATATATATATATATATATATATATATATATATATATATATAATGTTATAACATAAAGACTATTACTAAAATTGATTAACATGGACAAGCTAGAATAAAAATCCTAGACCTCTACAAAATATCTCATACCTTCTCAATACCAAACACAAATCCTAATTTCATTGGCTGCTACCCCTTCCAAACTTCTCTCCTCCAATTCTCCCTCCTCACTTCGAGTTAGAACCCATACCATACACCGTTTTGAAGCCCCTCCCTCCTCTTTCACCTCCGACCAAAAGCACCTCCTCTCGTGGCCCGTAGCTCGAGGGCCGAGCCACCAAAGTCAGCGCCTTGCAGACGCCGCTGGCCCCACCAGGCACCACTGCACCCCCCTTGTCGCCGGCACACCTCGACCTCTCCGAGCCCGTTCTCCTCTGTAATAACCCGGAAAATCTGGGCCAGTTTAAAATTTTTATTTTAGCAATTTTAGCGAATTTTGAATATTTAAAATTGATTATTTTAAATAATATCGACGAGAAATTTATTTTGAAAATAAATAGAACGTATATATTTATACGCGTCGTCGTTAGAATATAAATATTTATAAATAATTATAAATAGAATTGAAAATGGCGCGGTAGTTCGATAATTCGATTTCAAACTTCAATTGAATGTACCGAGTGCAAAACAATCCGGATTTTGGTGAAACCAAAAATAATGGAATCTAATAGTGAATATCTTTCCAACGAATCCGAAAAATCAAAAGTTCGTAGCGGGAATCGAAAGATATGTCCAGTTGAAAATTCTGAATAGTCGCTATGGAATTCAGGCCCTTAAAAATGGACATTTTGCAAACGACCTCGGATTTCGATGAAACCAGTTTTGTTGGGTCCGGGATGTAAAGTTATTGCTAGGTTTCAAGTTTCATAATTTTTCGAATCAATATGTGAGCGTGGCGAAGGAAAACGCATTTGACCAGTTTTAGTTGATTTTAATCGACTGGAAAATGGCCATTTTTCTAACGGTCTCAGAATTTGACGAAACTAGTTTTGTTAGGACCGTATCGTCAATACGAAGCTAGAAAATATTTTCTGGAATTTTTAGAGTTAGTATGTGACCCCGGTAATTTGAAATGTACGTTTAAAATTCAATATAGTGATTTAAATGTAAATTTAACGGAAACTGATCGAAATGAGGGAATTAGCTTACGAAACATATCCCATTGTGTTCGAAATGGGGGTAATACGCTAGGGACGACAGTCGGTGGGTTCGATTTTGAGTTCGAAAGAAAAAGTTTCCTTTTAGTGAATTGAATTAAATAAATAATTATATATATTTCCATATAATATCTCCACCCCCTCAGTTTTCTCTTTCCTCCACCGTGGATCTCAAAATCGAAATAAATAAAAAAAGGTGCCCTCTCGTTGACTACTCTGTCGCCTTCGTCTCCTGGCGCCGCACCACTAGAAGCCTGCCGCCGGACCTCCTCTGACCGCCGCCCCTCTCTTCTCCTTCTCCGATCATCCCCAAGAACCTCAACCCCCCCCCCTCTCGCCTCACTCTCCAGACCGAGATGCAGCACCTTCGCCGCTCCTTCCTCAACCCGAGATCGCAAACCCCCATTCGAGCCACCAACCACCGCAATACCTTCACACAACCGCTGCAGCCACCGCAGGCCCAACCTCTGACTGCGCGAGCCACCCTCCGCCTCAGATCTACAGTCCAGGGTTAAAAACGTGAGTTTTATTGTTTTTGAAACCTGTTTCTTTTATAAACATTGTTTAACTCAGTTTTATTTATTTCAGGTTTTATTTAAATTAATTTTCACTTAAATCGGTTCTTAAATAAAATCAGTTTTGATATGAATTTTGCATTGTTAAAAATTGGTTTTTAAATTCGTATATAGCATAGTTTTTAGAGAAAAATATACCACTTTGTTTTTTTAAAAATATAGGAAATATAGCTAAATAAGAATATGATTTTTATATAGAAGATTGAATAAAAATATAATTTTAATTTGAAATGTAAAAGACCGGATTTTTGAAATAGAAAAGAACAGATTTTTTGAATCGGAAAATATATGATTTGCTAATAAAAACTTATAGAAAAATTTGATTTCTAGTTCATAGGAAAAGACTTGATTTCTAAAGTAAATAAAAATGGGATTTTTATATATTGAACTTTGAAATAAAAATTCGATTTTTATATATTGAACTTTGAAATAAAAATTCGATTTTTATATATTGAACTTTGAAATAAAAATTCGATTTTTATATATTGAACTTTGAAATAAAAATTCGATTTTTATATATTGAACTTTGAAATAAAAATTCGATTTTTATATATTGAACTTTGAAATAAAAATTCGATTTTTATATATGGAATAGCGAAGTAAAAATTCGATTTTTACATATGTAGTGATTACGGGCGACGGAGATTCGAAAAAGACGAAGATTTCTATCAAAGAAGTGTCAAGATGTTTGGATAGCTTTTGGTGAGAACTTCTCACTCAAAATTCTTTTTCCAGTTATATATATACTAGGATGTAGACGGTGTTTAGTAGCACCCGACACCCGTCATCCACAGACCATGGATGGCTTGTTTGTTAAATTGTTTGGTTGAGTAGTTAGTTAGAATATTTGATTGAATGGAAATTGTTTGGTGAAATGAAATTGATTTGATTGATGTGTGAATGGCGTGGGCCTTCACTAGACCGGGGATAAGGCTAGGCCTTGTCCCGTTTCTAGTATCGTGCCGTTATGCCGCCGAAATTTTCTAAAATATGTTAGAAAAATAAAAATGTCATTTATTGAATAAATGAACTGAAAAGAAAATTCATGTGTTGGAATAAATATTTTATCGTTAAAAATATAGTTTTTAACGTGAATGTGAATAAAATAAAATATTCATTTACAAACCAGACGGTTTGTTTATGTACACTGATTTGACTGATATTGATTGGGACGATAAATTTTACACATCGCCCAACTGCACAAATAAAATCTGTGTTTGATTGTTTGAAACCCCACACGGGTGTTGGGATGAAATTTGAAGTTCACTCATCCTGATTGATTAAATATGTCGATCGATTGATTGAAAGGCTGTTATGAGCGTTAGATATCTATATTTGATGCTTATACAGTGTAGTGCACTTTGGTTGATGGTTGATTATTTTTCAAGGCTATTATACATGTGTTGTATGAAGATCCATATAATTAACTTTATATGGTAATTGATTGGGCCTCATTCCAGTTTTAAAATAGAAATATTTGAAATAGAAATATTCGAAATGGAATATTTGAAAATGTCAATATATGAAGCCGTGTTGATTAGATTGACGCCATTTTGACGTGAACGATATTTATATCGATTTTATTCATTTTAAAATGAATATTAAAAAGTAATTTTGAAATCGAATATTTCGAAATGAATTGAATTGAAAACGAATTCAAAGTGAATTGAATTGAAAGTGATTTCGAAATGAATTGAATTGAAAGTGATTTCGAAGTGAATTAAATTGAAAGTGATTTCGAAGTGAATTGAATTGAAAACGATTTCGAAATGAATTGAATTGAAAACGAATTCAAAATGAATTGAATTGAAAACGAATTCAAATTGAATTGAATAGAAATGAATTTTAAAACGAATTTATAGAGAAGAATTCAATTTTGCTTTGAATTGAAATGGAAGTTGAAATTGCTTTTGAAACGAATTTAAAACTATTTATATAATTCGTTTTAAATAGAAATCGGCGAAGTATATATTATATATATTATATATATAATATAATGGCCTGAATAGAACGCGCCGCGCCGCGGCAGTTCGTGAATTTCGACCATTTATTTCAAATGGACATTACGGGAGATCCGACCGTCGGATTCTCCTAAAACCGGAACCGTTGGGTTCGTATCGGAAAGAGCTTTCTAATGAATATTAGAAATTTGAAATCTAACGGTTGGATTTGGAATTATGTCCAAATCAAATTCGAAAAAGGTCGCTGTAAGTGCAGTTCGATGGCCGTTGATGGAAATCGACTATACGGGCCTTGATAAAATTATTAAAAATAGTAATAATTTGTGTAAAATCATAAGAAATGATTTGTGAAGAATTGGGATGAAAAACTCCATATTTGAAAAGATAAAAATAAATTTTTATCGAAATGGCTAGTTTTGAACTAGAATGATAATTCTATTTATTTTTAAGTAAATAAATTGAATTTGAAAAGGGTTTTAAAAATAACCAAAATTTCCAATGATTGCATTGGAGTGGATTTGAATCGAAATTGTCTTCGGAATATTTCGATGTTGGAATTCGTGATTATACAGATGTTGTTACGGAAATTTGAAAGATATATATTTATATCGTTATTTCCAATACGACATTTGTTAGTCGTAGGATTCGATATTGAATATAAGCCGATATATTTTCTATTCAGAGCCTTGTATTGAATATCGAATGTGATTTGGGTTTGTCGTGAATGGTGTCTTCATTAACACTGTTCTTGAGCCCAGTTGAGAAAAGATTAAATCTTTTTATTTAGATTTAATGAATTGTACCAATTGAACAATATTTAATTGGAATTGAAGTGATATTGATTTTTGGGTTTATCGTGAATAGTGTTTTAAATAACACTCGTTCTTTAACCCAATAATTAATGGAATGTGATTTTGGGTTTATCGTGAACCGTGTTTTAAATGACACTGATTCTTTAACCCAGCCGAAGATTAAAACTAAGTGGGGTTTTAATGAATCTTTAATTAGATTGGAAAGATCGAGAATGGAGTATCACCAGTTTTGCTCCAGGCGATAGTTAAATCTTTAATTAGATTTGAACGTGAAATGGTAATTGAATTATCGATAACACTGTGGTGTTAGATATGAAGTACTACCAGTTTTACTTCATGGGATGAATAGGTTGGGATTGGGAAATAAAATAAATGATTACTTCGGTGTGGTTCGCTAATCCCGACTAGTTTGAATTGATATTCAAAGGAGATTAAAGAATAAATTTAAAGAATTTATCTTGGATAAAATTAATGGGAACTTTTCCCAAAGTATGGGAATATTTGAATAAAAGAATATTCTGAAGTGGAATGAGGCGTATGTTGTGTTTGTGTAACATTTTTATAATATATACGCGAGTTATTCAGAAAGACCGGGTTTATCCCATTCTGAATAACTGATTCGATGTGGTGTCGAAGATGAAGACGGTGGTCGAAGACCGGAAGTCTATACGTCGTTTGGGTAATTACTGATGATCTTGATTGGGCTGTACACCCAAGAAGATGGAAACAGTTAGTGATCGTCCAGACGTACTTGGAGATCGATGGATATGCGAGGTACTAGGTGCCTCCGGTTTCGTTCAGACCCAGAACGGACTTGTAAATGGACTATGTGTCTGACATTGGATTTTAGTCCGTGTGATTGATCTCTATTAAATATATATCTGTTTGGCGGCGGAGAATTTATTCTCTTGCTTAACGCCCTTCTCTGAGACGTACGAGCTCAGGGGTTATATATTGATGGATATCAAACGCATGGAGTGAATTGCCTGTGTGGCATGCCTAAGTGGCAATTGATCGAGGCTTCTGTTGAAAAGCAAAGTCTTGTGGTGATGATCAAAGCACGGCCTTTGTGGCGTAGCTTTGTGTAACGTTTACCTCGCGTGTTTCACACCCGGTATGAACCAAAAACGGGAGACGGACCTCAGGGAGGGCATGCGTTTTCTTCTAGCTAGAAAGTGGCGTCAGTGGTTTTACACGCCCTGACGAGTTTGACTTATGTGGTTGTTGCTGTTGCGAGGCGCCTCGGATTGATCGGTCGTTCTCGAACCGATGGAGTCATTTGTTGGCTCATTGACACCCCAAAGGGTGGGGAAACGTAGTGTTCAGGCATTTTAATCCACATCGGTGGACCGGCCCTGACGATCCAAAGGCTTGACTGAGTACTTGCCTGAGACACGGGCTAGAGCGTCTCGAATCGGTTGAGGACTATCTTTTGCCTCGGTTCATAGACGGAAATCCAATTTCCAAATACTTGACATTTGCGGTTTTATTTGTAAACCTATACATGGCGACATGATATATGGTACCCATGCCGCCTATGATTGATACTTATGATTTGAAGTTGTTTTATACACTGTACACTTATTATAGTATCAAATGATTTGTTTTAAACGTATCAAGCATTCTTTGGCTGTTATAAGGGAAAACCCTATCCCCCGGCTTGCGTTGCATTGTGTGATAGGACCTGGGTCTTATAATAGCTTCATCTTTCTTTATTTAGCATTGCGCTGTTGGTTTTATGCACCGGTATTCTTGGGAGGAAACCCGTTCCGTGTTATACGGCGTGGTCCCTTGATTTACCTAACTTTAAAATAAAGATTAACTGTTTTAGTTCTCACACCAGTCCCATGACTGACCTGGAGTTTATTGTTTTAACCTAAACTCTGGGTGCCCCTATTTTTGACACGGGCAGCTAGTAGTTTTGGTTTTGCAGATTTATATTCACAGGATCCTGGTTTACAGCTGGAACGATATCCGGGAAGCTTTGTATCCGTATATCTCATTCTAGTTGTGTATTGTATTATTTTCCGCTGCTATGTATTTAAATGTAATTTAAATCTCTGATATTTCTGTGTAATATTCTTTTATACTCTGTATATTCTTGTAATCTGATGCATTGTTGTAATATACAATGAAATGTTCTTTTATATGCGATCTGATTGGTCCTGTTCTCAAACGATAGGGCGTTTCGAACGGCCTGGATCGGTTTAGCGACTGGTTCGGACCGAGCGAAATTCCTTGCCGTCACAGTTGGTATTAGAGCTTTGGTTTGCAAAGCTCAGAGAACAAGGCACATTAGAAACATACGAAAGAATTCATCGGATATTGGATTAGCAATATCCAATGAGAATGACTCGTTAGAGATGGGATCAGTAGTATCCTAGAACGAGTGTGAAGAGTATATTATTAAAATGAAAACAAATTTTGTTTTGAAAATTTAAATCACTAATTCGTATTTGATTATTTATTTATATTGATGTGGACAATCCAGTATATATAGATTTTGCGTATACGTCTGATCCGCGTGTATTCGAAATTTTAATATACTGGATAGATATAGAATTACACTCTAGTCGCCCGGGGGTGATTCTGATGATTGATATATCATCATCAGAATTTATATTCGAGTGAGGAACGTGTAATATCTATATATTTCCATTAGACTGGTGTGAGAACCAAAATTAGATAGGGTTAAATGTTGTGATTTGGCATCAAAAACATGATTTTTGTATATGTATCAAAATTATGAATTTGAAACTCTAATTCACTAATTGATTGATGTTTGTGTTGTTTGTTTAGTTGTTTGACAATTTTGAACCATTATGCCTAATTTGATCGAATATTGAATTGTATTGAAAATTGGTCGCATCTGCTTGCATATACATGTATATCATTGAACAGGTCATAGCAAGGAGGCCAGAGCAGAGAATAAAATTTGTTTGCCCGACAAATAGGTACATGTTTACTACATAATTTCCTGTTTTGTTTGGGTGATGATGATTTTGTGAGCCTATTGGCTAGCCGCTTGGCTTTTTCTTTTTCTTTTTGAGATCTGAAGGACCGGGGAAGCTATTTGAAATTCCCCGATGCTCCCGGTGCAGGGGAGGTTATGGCGAAATTTTTCAAAAATTTAGGGTGTTAGCCAAATTTTTGAAGTTTTGAAAATTCTCAGAAACTAAAGAGTTGGAGAATGGAAGCCAGATCGAACGTAGAGTTGATTAATCAAACCACTTTCGACTTTGTTCCTTTTCGGGGACGAAAAGTTTTAAGTGGGGGAGATTGTAATAACCCGGAAAATCTGGGCCAGTTTAAAAATTTTATTTTAGCAATTTTAGCGAATTTTGAATATTTAAAATTGATTATTTTAAATAATATCGACGAGAAATTTATTTTGAAAATAAATAGAACGTATATATTTATACGCGTCGTCGTTAGAATATAAATATTTATAAATAATTATAAATAGAATTGAAAATGGCGCGGTAGTTCGATAATTCGATTTCAAACTTCAATTGAATGTACCGAGTGCAAAACAATCCGGATTTTGGTGAAACCAAAAATAATGGAATCTAATAGTGAATATCTTTCCAACGAATCCGAAAAATCAAAAGTTCGTAGCGGGAATCGAAAGATATGTCCAGTTCAAAATTCTGAATAGTCGCTATGGAATTCAGGCCCTTAAAAATGGACATTTTGCAAACGACCTCGGATTTCGATGAAACCAGTTTTGTTGGGTCCGGGATGTAAAGTTATTGCTAGGTTTCAAGTTTCATAATTTTTCGAATCAATATGTGAGCGTGGCGAAGGAAAACGCATTTGACCAGTTTCAGTTGATTTTAATCGACTGGAAAATGGCCATTTTTCTAACGGTCTCAGAATTTGACGAAACTAGTTTTGTTAGGACCGTATCGTCAATACGAAGCTAGAAAATATTTTCTGGAATTTTTAGAGTTAGTATGTGACCCCGGTAATTTGAAATGTACGTTTAAAATTCAATATAGTGATTTAAATGTAAATTTAACGGAAACTGATCGAAATGAGGGAATTAGCTTACGAAACATATCCCATTGTGTTCGAAATGGGGGTAATACGCTAGGGACGACAGTCGGTGGGTTCGATTTTGAGTTCGAAAGAAAAAGTTACCTTTTAGTGAATTGAATTAAATAAATAATTATATATATTTCCATATAATATCTCCACCCCCTCAGTTTTCTCTTTCCTCCACCGTGGATCTCAAAATCGAAAAAAAAAAAAAAATGGTGCCCTCTCGTTGACTACTCCGTCGCCTTCGTCTCCTGGCGCCGCACCACTAGAAGCCTGCCGCCGGACCTCCTCTGACCGCCGCCCCTCTCTTCTCCTTCTCCGATCATCCCCAAGAACCTCAAACCCCCCCCCTCTCGCCTCACTCTCGAGACCGAGATGCAGCACCTTCGCCGCTCCTTCCTCAACCCGAGATCGCAGACCCCCATTCGAGCCACCAACCACCGCAATACCTTCACACCACCGCTGCAGCCACCACAGGCCCCACCTCTGACTGCGCGAGCCACCCTCCGCCTCAGATCTACAGTCCAGGGTTAAAAACATGAGTTTTATTGTTTTTGAAACCTGTTTCTTTTATAAACATTGTTTAACTCAGTTTTATTTATTTCAGGTTTTATTTAAATTAATTTTCACTTAAATCGGTTCTTAAATAAAATCAGTTTTGATATGAATTTTGCATTGTTAAAAATTGGTTTTTAAATTCGTATATAGCATAGTTTTTAGAGAAAAATATACCACTTTGTTTTTTTAAAAATATAGGAAATATAGCTAAATAAGAATATGATTTTTATATAGAAGATTGAATAAAAATATAATTTTAATTTGAAATGTAAAAGACCGGATTTTTGAAATAGAAAAGAACAGATTTTTTGAATCGGAAAATATATGATTTGCTAATAAAAACTTATAGAAAAATTTGATTTCTAGTTCATAGGAAAAGACTTGATTTCTAAAGTAAATAAAAATGGGATTTTTATATATTGAACTTTGAAATAAAAATTCGATTTTTATATATTGAACTTTGAAATAAAAATTCGATTTTTATATATTGAACTTTGAAATAAAAATTCGATTTTTATATATCGAACTTTGAAATAAAAATTCGATTTTTATATATGGAATAGCGAAGTAAAAATTCGATTTTTACATATGTAGTGATTACGGGCGACGGAGATTCGAAAAAGACGAAGATTTCTATCAAAGAAGTGTCAAGATGTTTGGATAGCTTTTGGTGAGAACTTCTCACTCAAAATTCTTTTTCCAGTTATATATATACTAGGATGTAGACGGTGTTTAGTAGCACCCGACACCCGTCATCTACAGACCATGGATGGCTTGTTTGTTAAATTGTTTGGTTGAGTAGTTAGTTAGAATATTTGATTGAATGGAAATTGTTTGGTGAAATGAAATTGATTTGATTGATGTGTGAATGGCGTGGGCCTTCACTAGACCGGGGATAAGGCTAGGCCTTGTCCCGTTTCTAGTATCGTGCCGTTATGCCGCCGAAATTTTCTAAAATATGTTAGAAAAATAAAAATGTCATTTATTGAATAAATGAACTGAAAAGAAAATTCATGTGTTGGAATAAATATTTTATCGTTAAAAATATAGTTTTTAACGTGAATGTGAATAAAATAAAATATTCATTTACAAACCAGACGGTTTGTTTATGTACACTGATTTGACTGATATTGATTGGGACGATAAATTTTACACATCGCCCAACTGCACAAATAAAATCTGTGTTTGATTGTTTGAAACCCCACACGGGTGTTGGGATGAAATTTGAAGTTCACTCATCCTGATTGATTAAATATGTCGATCGATTGATTGACAGGCTGTTATGAGCGTTAGATATCTATATTTGATGCTTATACAGTGTAGTGCACTTTGGTTGATGGTTGATTATTTTTCAAGGCTATTATACATGTGTTGTATGAAGATCCATATAATTAACTTTATATGGTAATTGATTGGGCCTCATTCCAGTTTTAAAATAGAAATATTTGAAATAGAAATATTCGAAATGGAATATTTGAAAATGTCAATATATGAAGCCGTGTTGATTAGATTGACGCCATTTTGACGTGAACGATATTTATATCGATTTTATTCATTTTAAAATGAATATTAAAAAGTAATTTTGAAATCGAATATTTCGAAATGAATTGAATTGAAAACGAATTCAAAGTGAATTGAATTGAAAGTGATTTCGAAATGAATTGAATTGAAAGTGATTTCGAAGTGAATTAAATTGAAAGTGATTTCGAAGTGAATTGAATTGAAAACGATTTCGAAATGAATTGAATTGAAAACGAATTCAAAATGAATTGAATTGAAAACGAATTCAAATTGAATTGAATAGAAATGAATTTTAAAACGAATTTATAGAGAAGAATTCAATTTTGCTTTGAATTGAAATGGAAGTTGAAATTGCTTTTGAAACGAATTTAAAACTATTTATATAATTCGTTTTAAATAGAAATCGGCGAAGTATATATTATATATATTATATATATAATATAATGGCCTGAATAGAACGCGCCGCGCCGCGGCAGTTCGTGAATTTCGACCATTTATTTCAAATGGACATTACGGGAGATCCGACCATCGGATTCTCCTAAAACCGGAACCGTTGGGTTCGTATCGGAAAGAGCTTTCTAATGAATATTAGAAATTTGAAATCTAATGGTTGGATTTGGAATTATGTCCAAATCAAATTCGAAAAAGGTCGCTGTAAGTGCAGTTCGATGGCCGTTGATGGAAATCGACTGTACGGGCCTTGATAAAATTATTAAAAATAGTAATAATTTGTGAAAAATCATAAGAAATGATTTGTGAAGAATTGGGATGAAAAACTCCATATTTGAAAAGATAAAAATAAATTTTTATCGAAATGGCTAGTTTTGAACTAGAATGATAATTCTATTTATTTTTAAGTAAATAAATTGAATTTGAAAAGGGTTTTAAAAATAACCAAAATTTCCAATGATTGCACTGGAGTGGATTTGAATCGAAATTGTCTTCGGAATATTTCGATGTTGGAATTCGTGATTATACAGATGTTGTTACGGAAATTTGAAAGATATATATTTATATCTTTATTTCCAATACGACATTTGTTAGTCGTAGTATTCGATATTGAATATAAGCCGATATATTTTCTATTCAGAGCCTTGTATTGAATATCGAATGTGATTTGGGTTTGTCGTGAATGGTGTCTTCATTAACACTGTTCTTGAGCCCAGTTGAGAAAAGATTAAATCTTTTTCTTTAGATTTAATGAAGTGTACCAATTGAACAATATTTAATTGGAATTGAAGTGATATTGATTTTTGGGTTTATCGTGAACAGTGTTTTAAATAACACTCGTTCTTTAACCCAATAATTAATGGAATGTGATTTTGGGTTTATCGTGAACCGTGTTTTAAATGACACTGATTCTTTAACCCAGCCGAAGATTAAAACTAAGTGGGGTTTTAATGAATCTTTAATTAGATTGGAAAGATCGAGAATGGAGTATCACCAGTTTTGCTCCAGGCGATAGTTAAATCTTTAATTAGATTTGAACGTGAAATGGTAATTGAATTATCGATAACACTGTGGTGTTAGATATGAAGTACTACCAGTTTTACTTCATGGGATGAATAGGTTGGGATTGGAAAATAAAATAAATGATTACTTCGGTGTGGTTCGCTAATCCCGACTAGTTTGAATTGATATTCAAAGGAGATTAAAGAATAAATTTAAAGAATTTATCTTGGATAAAATTAATGGGAACTTTTCCCAAAGTATGGGAATATTTGAATAAAAGAATATTCTGAAGTGGAATGAGGCGTATGTTGTGTTTGTGTAACACTTTTATAATATATACGCGAGTTATTCAGAAAGACCGGGTTTATCCCATTCTGAATAACTGATTCGACGTGGTGTCGAAGATGAAGACGGTGGTCGAAGACCGGAAGTCTTCACGTCGTTTGGGTAATTACTGATGATCTTGATTGGGCTGTACACCCAAGAAGATGGAAACAGTTAGTGATCGTCCAGACGTACTTGGAGATCGATGGATATGCGAGCTACTAGGTGCCTCCGGTTTCGTTCAGACCCAGAACGGACTTGTAAATGGACTGTGTGTCTGACATTGGATTTTAGTCCGTGTGATTGATCTCTATTAAATATATATCTGTTTGGCGGCGGAGAATTTATTCTCTTGCTTAACGCCCTTCTCTGAGACGTACGAGCTCAGGGGTTATATATTGATGGATATCAAACGCATGGAGTGAATTGCCTGTGTGGCATGCCTAAGTGGCAATTGATCGAGGCTTCTGTTGAAAAGCAAAGTCTTGTGTTGATGATCAAAGCGCGACCTTTGTGGCGTAGCTTTGTGTAACGTTTACCTCGCGTGTTTCACACCCGGTATGAACCAAAAACGGGAGACGTACCTCAGGGAGGGCATGCGTTTTCTTCTAGCTAGAAAGTGGCGTCAGTGGTTTTACACGCCCTGACGAATTTGACTTATGTGGTTGTTGCTGTTGCGAGGCGCCTCGGATTGATCGGTCGTTCTCGAACCGATGGAGTCATTTGTTGGCTCATTGACACCCCAAAGGGTGGGGAAACGTAGTGTTCAGGCATTTTAATCCACATCGGTGGACCGGCCCTGACGATCCAAAGGCTTGACTGAGTACTTGCCTGAGACACGGGCTAGAGCGTCTCGAATCGGTTGAGGACTATCTTTTGCCTCGGTTCATAGACGGAAATCCAATTTCCAAATACGTGACATTTGCGGTTTTATTTGTAAACCTATACATGGCGACATGATATATGGTACCCATGCCGCCTATGATTGATACTTATGATTTGAAGTTGTTTTATACACTGTACACTTATTATAGTATCAAATGATTTGTTTTAAACGTATCAAGCATTCTTTGGCTGTTATAAGGGAAAACCCTATCCCCCGGCTTGCGTTGCATTGTGTGATAGGACCTGGGTCTTATAACAGCTTCATCTTTCTTTATTTAGCATTGCGCTGTTGGTTTTATGCACCGGTATTCTTGGGAGGAAACCCGTTCCGTGTTATATGGCGTGGTCCCTTGATTTACCTAACTTTAAAATAAAGATTAACTGTTTTAGTTCTCACACCAGTCCCATGACTGACCTGGAGTTTATTGTTTTAACCTAAACTCTGGGTGCCCCTATTTTTGACACGGGCAGCTAGTAGTTTTGGTTTTGCAGATTTATATTCACAGGATCCTGGTTTACAGCTGGAACGATATCCGGGAAGCTTTGTATCCGTATATCTCATTCTAGTTGTGTATTGTATTATTTTCCGCTGCTATGTATTTAAATGTAATTTAAATCTCTGATATTTCTATGTAATATTCTTTTATACTCTGTATATTCTTGTAATCTGATGCATTGTTGTAATATACAATGAAATGTTCTTTTATATGCGATCTGATTGGTCCTGTTCTCAAACGATAGGGCGTTTCGAACGGCCTGGATCGGTTTAGCGACTGGTTCGGACCGAGCGAAATTCCTTGCCGTCACATCCTCCAACTGACGGCGCCTTAAACCATTCACTAAATCGCTAGAAATTTGAATCCAAAGTTTTGAACAAATTAGAAAAGTCATGGCCGAGTTTTACAGAGAGGGAAGAAAGGTTAAGGAACTTAATCCCTTTGATTAATTTAATTTTTAATTTAATTACTAACTTGCTTTACCCATAACTTGGTCATACAAATTCAGAAGCGTTGGACTCGTACGATCCTGAACTACAATTCTAGACTGAAACGGGGAATTTCTGAGCTGTTGAAAAAAATTGGGCTAATCACGAACGACGGTGAGAATTCCTATTTACAAAATTAATTTTTAGATTAATTATTTTCTCGCTGATTAATTCTGTGTATGTATGTAATGATCCAGTTCTGCGATGAAAATCTATTATTTATTCCAGATCTGTTATTCTAGATCTGATTCTGCGACGAAATTCTGCCCTTTGTTTCGGTGATAATAATAATTTACTAAACGTTTAATTAAAAATTGGTAATCGAAATCCATGAATTTAAGATTATAATTATAATTGCAATGTCTTGTGCTTGGATTTTTGTATGAATTGCGGTGTTTTGGAATATCCATGATGGTTTAGATCTACGTCATACAAATAAAAGTTCCTATTTATTTAGATATGTAAACACCGATTAGATTAGATCTTGTTTTAAATAAATGAATAAAAAGATTCAATTTTTAATGTTGTTATTTTGCATAAAAAGGTGTACATTAAAAAGATTCAATTTTTAATATCGTTATATTACAATAAAAGTTACAAATGAGAAGAGGCATTTTTATTGTCCTTTATATTACAATAAAAATTCAGTTTTTATTTCATGTATTAATATGAAACGTTACATGAATGTTGACACTAAAGGTTTAGTTATAACCACATGCATTAATATGGAAATTGACACTATATGTTGACATCAAAAATTTAATGTTGTTACATGTAATAGTATGGAAATTGACATCATATGTTAACACCAAAGTTAATATGATTACATGTATTAATATGAGAAATGGACATCCTAATTGATACCAAAATATTAGTTGCGCTCATATGTAGTAATATGGAATTGTCATGAAAACATTGACACCAAAATATTAGTTGTTGCCATATGTAGGAATTGTTATGGAAACATTGACACCAAAATATTAGTTGATATCATACGTAGAAATATGAAGGTGATATGAAATTGACATAAAATAAACATTTTTTTTAGCGTCGTTAAGATTTATATAAGATAAACATATTATTTTTTTAGCGTCGTTAAGATTTATATAAAATAAACATATTTTTAGCGTCGTTAAGATTTATATAAAATAAACATATTTTTAGCATCGTTAAGTTTTATATAAAATAAACATATTTTTAGCGTCGTTAAGTTTCATGAAAATGAGCATAATTTTAATGTCATTAAGTTTCACCAAAAATGAAACATTATTTTTAGTGTCAAGTTATGTCATTAAAAATGAAACATAAATTTAGTGTTATGTAGAATCATAAAAAATGAATATATTTTTAGTGTCATGTTGAAATATTAAAACGAACATATTTTTAGTGTCATGTGGATTCAACTAAAAATATATATATATATTCTTAGCGCCATTTTGTTGCAATTTGAAATAACATATTTTTGTTGTCATTTGTATTACAATAAAAGATGTATTTGAGAATTTTACTTTTATTTACATTTTGTATGTAAATAAAAATACATGTTATAGAATTGAACTTTTATTTATATTTTATATGCAAGTAAATGTACCCATGTTTTTGTGCTATTTCTTTTTATAATTCATTACAATAAAAAAGAATAGTCATGTAAGATTTTAATTTTGTTGAAGCAAAAAGTTACAATTTTTGTCATTTAAAAAGAATAGTTATAAAAGTTCATATTTTATTGTCGATTTGTTACAATAAAAAGAATAGAATCTAGAAATACGCTTATTTACATTTTCTCATGTAAATAAAAAGAATAGAATTTAGAAATACATTTATTTACATCTTCTATAGTAAGTAAAAATACAAATTATGTGAATCACTTTTATTTACATTTTCTATTGTAAATTAAAAGATCAAATTATGTGAACCCTTTTTATTTACATTTCCTATTATAAGTAAAAAGAAGTAATTATGTGAGTTTACTATTTTGTTTAAATAAGAATATGACATATTTTTGTTTGCATTTTTGGATGCAAAAAAATATAGGAAAAAGAATCACATAGTTGTTTTCTTCTTTTTTTATGTAAACAAAACACAAGAAAAAGAAGGGAGTTATATTTCTTATTTGCATTTTTAGATGCAAATAAAGCATAGAGAGATTTAAAGAGACATTTTATTTATCATGGTTTTGTTAATTAAAAGTAAAAGATTTAAAGAGACATTTTATTTACCATTGTTTTGTTAAATAAAAGGACAAGATTTAAAAGAACATTTTTTTTAACATTGTTTGTCAAATAAAAAGACAAATACATGAAATGCATTTTATTTGTATTTTATGTACAAATAAAAGTACAAGATTAGAAATACACTTTTATCTACATTGTATTTGTTGAAATAGAATTGCCAACAAAATGAGTATATCACTTTTACACATCTTTGTTGAAACAGAATTTATTTGCATAATATACAGTAGAATTTATATGCAAATAGAAAAATCCATTTTTATTTTGCAAACTTACATTAGAGTTTATGTTATAACATAGGAATCATTATGTGGGAAAAAATATACACTGAATTGTATTGTCAAGAAATTCCACACGAATGAAGTGTAATAAAATTTATATTTTATTTGTCATCCGCAATAAAGCTATATAAGTAAATTACTGTTTATGTAACTTTAGGGATGTATATATAGAGAGAGAAATCATACGAGAAAAATACATTTTTACTCGATATAAGTGACATGTTTGATTTATTAACATCAACTTGTTAGTGAAATTGAAATTGGTTAAATCTATTAACCAATTATTTATTTATTTATTTATATGAACTGTTGTTGGCTGAAAACCCCACACGGGTATTGGGACAATACTTGACTGACACAAATCCCTATCTTTAATTATATGTCTATCGATTGATCGACAGGTTGCGATGAGCGTTAAACTCTCATCTTAATGCTCACACAGTTGACATTGTCACTCTGGTTGTTAATGGATGGTTTGAGGATTATTTCCTGTTTATTACCCTATACATGAACTGTATGAAACCCATATGACCCAAATTTTATGGTGCATAGTTGAGTCACGTTCCAATGCAGAATTTCTTTTTAAATAAAAGATTTTTGTAAAATAAAGAGTTTTGTAATATAAAGAATATATTGAATTGAAAATATCTTACAAACGGACTAGATGAAGTTTTCAATTAGATTATATTTAATTAGAATTTAGTTCAAGTAATGGATTTTGGGTTGTCGTGGATGGTGTCTTAAATAACATTGTCGTTAAGCCCGATGGAAGAGTTAATCTTTTAATTAAGATTATTTACAATTATATTTTGTGACTGAAAATAAATTGATATGTGAATTGGATTTATCGTGAACTTTGTTTTTAAACGACATTGGTTCTTTAGTCCAATTTACATTGATATTGTTATTTGGAAATTTATAAATCTATTTTATAGATTTAAAAGGAATATAAATAAATCTTTTTAGAAAGATTAAAATGTAATTTATCTTATCTTTGATATAATTAATGAGAATCTTTTAACATAAATAAATTTTTTTATTTAAAAGAATGTTCATAGTTGGAATGTGGTGTATGGTTGATTTTAATTACAAATACGCGAGTTATTCAGAAAGACCGGGTCTAACCCATTCTGAATAATCATCACGACGATCAAGAGTCGAAGATGAAGACGGTGACTGAAGACCGGAGAGCTTCACATCGTTTGGTTGATGGTGACTGATATCTTGAATTGGGACTGATCCCCCAAGGCAAGGTAAAAAGTGATGATCTTCCAGACGTACTGGAGATCGACGGATACGTTGTTTCGTTCAGACCCAGAACGGACTTGTAAATGGATAGCATGCCTGACATTGAAATTTATTTCATGTAATTAAATTGGTTTTTATTTAATATATAAATGCATGGTGGCGGGGGATTTATTCTCTTGCTTAACACCCTTTTGTATGTTAAATAATTACCGATCGCATGATATGAGTTGTTGATGTGGTATGCCAAGTTGCACTTGAACAAGGCTTATTGTTGCAAAGCAGAGCCTTGTGGGATGATCAAAGCATAGTCTATTTAGGCATAGCTTTGTGTAACGTGACTTCGCGAGCCTCACAGCCCGGTAGAGTCTAAAACGGGAGAAGGGAACGCAGGGAGGGCACACGTTTCTCTCTAGCTAGAGTGGTGCCAGGGACCTACCAGCGCTGGCATTTATTCATTATGGTTGTTGGATTTTTCGAGGCCTCGGTTTATGCGGTCGCCACCGGCCGTATTATTGGTCCAAAAGGACCGGGGAGCGTGTGTTCAGGAATTGTCAATCCATTAAGCATTAACGTATGGACCAGCCCTGCAGGATCCAAGGGTTGGACAGAGTACCAATCCTGGGGCATTTGCTAGAGTGTCTCGAATCGGTAAGGATCTCCTCCCTAGCCTTGACTCAGATGGAAATCCAAATTTCCAATACGACATCACGCGGTTTTGATTGTATACCTATATATGGCGACATAGTGGGATGCGGCACTCATGCCATCTAGGATTAATACATTTACTTTGATGTATTTCAAATTGGTTGCACACTATTATTATATAATACCGTGTGTATCGTATCAAGCATCTTTTGATCATTATAAGGTAAAACCCTATCCTCCGGTTTGCGTTGCATTGTGTGATGGGACTTGGGTCTTATAATGGTTTCATTTTTCTAAAAAGCATTGCGTTATTTTGACGATTTACTTTAGTCATGCACTGGCAATCTATAGGAGAAAACTCGTTCCGCGAAAGTGGCGTGGTCCTGTGATTAGCCTTATTATATTATATAGGTTAAGTAGAATTCTCACACCAGTCCCATGACTGACCTGTAGTTTGTCCACTGGCAAACTCGGGTGCCCATATTTTCCACACGGGCAGTCGAGTAGCTATTTTTGCAGATATATTAAACAGGATTCTGGGTTGAAGCTTAAAGCTGTGTCCAGAGATAGAGAGTCTTCCGCTTTGTTCTTCCGTTGCAATATATTACATTTTTTGTATTTATCTCCCGCTGTAATTATATTCCAATGTACTCTGATATGTATATTCTGTACTCTGATGTAACATTTATTATAGTGTTATAAAAGTCTTCTGTTATCTGTTGTAATGTGTTGTATGCCCAAAGTTAAAGTATTCGTAGATTTTCACTTTTTGGGTCAGACCTGTGTGGTTTATGGTCGATTCAAAGGGTGGGATTTACGGGTCTTTACACTAACACCCTAAATTTTCGAAAAATTTCGCCATCACCTCCCATGCACCGGGAGCCACGGGAATATCCCGAAATTGCTATAAAGGCCTTATGATCTCAAAAAGAAAAAGAAAAAGCCAAGCGGCTAGCCAATCGGCTCATAAAATCATCATCACCCAAACAAAACAGTAAATTATAGTAAACATGTACCTATTTGTCGGGCAAACAAATTTTATTCTCTGCTCTAGCCTCCTTACTATGACCTATTCAATGTAAGTATATGTATATGCAAGCAAATGCGACTAATTTTCGATACAGTTCGATATACAGTTCAATTAGGCTAAATGGTTCAAAAATTATCAACAAATAAACAATCAACACAAACATCAATCAATTAGTGAATTAACGTTTCAAATTCATAATTTTGATATATATACTGAAAATCTTGTTTTTGATGCCAAATCACAACAATGTGTTCTAACTATATATAAGTTTTGGTTCTCACACCAGTCTAATGGAAATATATAGATATCACACCTTCGAAACACGAACATAAATACTGATGATGTCATGACAATCATCAGTACCATCTCCGGGCGATTAGAATGTGATTCCATATCTATCCAGTATATTAAAACTTCGAATATACGTTCATGACGCGTATATGCAAAATCTTTATATACTCGATTGTCCAAATTCAAAATAAATAAATATTCAAATACGTATAAAGCGATTTAAATTTTCAAAACAAAATTGTTTTCATTTGGAAAATATACTCTTCACACTCGTTCTAGGATACTACTGATCCTATCTCTAACGAGTCATTCTAATTGGATATTACTAATCCAATATCTGATGAATTCTTTCGTATGGTTCTAATGCATCTTGTTCTCGAGCTCTGTAAACCAAAGCTCTGATACCAAATGTGACAGCCTGGAATTTCGCTCGATCCGAGTCAGTCGTTAAACCGATCTAGACCGTTCGAAACCCCTGATCGTTTGAGAACAGGACAAAACAGAACACAAACAGAAGAACATTTCATTGCTATTACAACAATTCCATCAGATACAAGAATATACAGAGTATAAATGAATAAATTACATTCGATAAATATCAGAGATTACAATAAATTACATAGCAGCGGAAAATAATACAAAGCACAACCGAAGGTGATATATGGATACAGAGCTTTCCGGATATCATTCCAGCTGTAAACCAGGATCCTGTGAATATAAATCTGCAAAACCAAAACTACTAGCTGCCCGTGTAGAAAATAGGGGCACCCAGAGTTTAGGTTAAAACAATAAACTCCAGGTCAGTCATGTGACTGGTGTGAGAACTAAAACAGTTATTTAAAACTTTACTTTAAAAGGGAGTAATTCAAGGGACCACGCCGTATATCACGGAACGGGTTTCCTCCCAAGAATACCAGTGCATAGAAAAGACAACGCAATGCTTTTTCGAAAAATGAAGCTATTATAAGACACAGGTCCCATCACACAATGCAACGCAAGCCGGAGGATAGGGTTTTCCCTTATAATAGCCAAACATGCTTGGTACGTTTAAAACGAATCATTTGATACTATAAAAAGCGTAAAGTGTCAAAACAATTTCAATCATAAATATAAATCATAGACGGCATGGGTACCATATATCATGTCGCCATACTAGTTCTACAATTAAAACCGCAATACACGTATTGGAAATTGGATTTCCGTCATGAGTCGAGGCAAGGGGCAAGCTCCTCTCCGCTTCGAGTCACTCTAGCAAATGCCTCAGGACTACACACTCTGGGCAATCCTGGATTCGGGTGGGCCAGTCCTCACTTACGTTAGAGGATTAATTATGCCTGTACACACGTTTCCCGATCCTTACAGACCTATAATCGAGGCGCCTCGCATTCCAACAACCACAAAGGTGAAAAGTATATAAATGTCAAGGCTGGTAAGTCACTGACACCACCAAAGCTAGAAAGAAACGTCGTGTTCTCCCAACGGTCCGTATCCCGTTTTTAACTCATACCGAGGTGTGAGGCTCGCGAATTCACGTTATACACAAAGCTACGCCACATAGGCCGTGCTTTGATCATCAACCACAAGACTTTGCTTTTCAACAGAAGCCTTGATTTTTGCATCTCAGCGTGCCACACAGGAAATTCATGCCATGCGATTGATATCTATCGATATATAACCTCTAAGCTCGTACGTCTCAGAGAAGGGCGTTAAGCAAGAGAATAAATTCTCCGCCGCCAAACATATTTATATTTAACAGAAATCAATCAACACAGAATAAAATCCAATGTCAGACACACAATCCATTTACAAGTTCGTTCTGGGTCTGAACGAAACCGGAGGCACTTTCCTCGCATATCCATCCATCTCCAAGTACGTCTGGACGACAACCAACTAATGCCCTCATCTTGGGTGTACAGCCCAATCAAGATCATCAGTAATCACCCAAACGATGTGAAGACTTCCGGTCTTCAACCACCGTCTTCATCTTCGACATATCGTCGAATCGGTTATTCAGAATGGGTATAAACCCGGCCTTTTTGTGAAAACCCGTTACTTCCCCGTAAAGGAAAGAGCGGATAGTTCGAGAACAAGCCACAACAGAACACATACAGAAGAACATTTCACTGTATATTACAACAATGCACCAGAATACAAGAATATACAGAGTACAAATGAATATTACACAGAAATATCAGAGATTTAAATTACATTTAAATACATCGCAGCGGAAAATAATACAATACACAACTAGAAAGAGATATACGGATACAAAGCTTTCCGGATATCGTTCCAGCTGTAAACCAAGATCCTGTGAATATAAATCTGCAAAACCAAAACTACTAGCTGCCCGTGTCAAAATAAGGGCACCCAGAGTTTAGGTTAAAACAATAAACTCCAGGTCAGTCATGTGACTGGTGTGAGAACTAAAACAGTTAATCTTTATTTTTAAAGTTAGGTTAATCAAGGGACCACGCCGTATAACACGGAACGGGTTTCCTCCCAAGAATACCAGTGCATAATACAACAGCGCAATGCTAAATAAAGAAAAATGAAGCTATTATAAGACCCAGGTCCTATCACACAATGCAACGCAAGCCGGGGGATAGGGTTTTTACCTTATAATAGCCAAGAATGCTTGATACGTTTAAAAGAAATCATTTGATACTATTATAAGTGTATAGTGTATAAAACAACTTCAAATCGTAAGTATCAATCATAGGCGGCATGAATGCCCCATACCACTATGTCGCCATAAATAAGTTTACAATCAAAACCGCAATGTCGTATTGGAAGTTGGGTTATCATTTATGGTATGAACCGAGGCTAGGGGCAAGATCCTCTACCGATTCGAGACAATCTAGCCCATGTCTCAGGAACAGCCGCAACTGCCCCATGGATCGTCAGGGCCGGTCCACCGATGTGGATTATTATGCCTGAACACTACGTTTCCCCGCCCTTTGGGGTGTAAGCCTGGCCCGTCAGCCGACCAGAAGCAACGGCCGAAACCGATATCACGAGGCGCCTCGCTTTTCAGCAAGTAATAATAAGTAACATCCACATGAGTCAAACTCGTCAGCCAGTTCAAGCACTGACGCCACTCCTAACTAGAAAGAAACGCATGTCCTCCCTGAGGTCCGTCTCCCGTTTTTAGTTCATACCGGGTGTGATACTCGCGAATCAACGTTATACAAAGCTACGCCACAAAGGCCGTGCTTCGATCATCAACCACAAGACTTTGCTTTTCAATAGAAGCCTTGATCATTTGCCACTTAGCATGCCACATTGTCAGTCCATACTGTACCACTGATTTCTGCAAATATATAACCTCTAGGCTCGTACGTCTCAGAGAAGGGTGTATAGCAAGAGAATAAATTCTCTGCCACCAAACATATATATATTTAGCAGAGATCACCAATACAGTATAAAGGAATACAACGTCAGACACACTATCCATTTACTAGTCCGTTCTGGGTCTGAACGAAACCGGAGGCACATTCCTCGCATATCCATCCATCTCCAAGTACGTCTAGACGACCACCAACTATTTCCATCCTCTTGGGTGTACAGCCCAATCAGGATCGTCGGTAATTATCCAAACGATGTGAAGACTTCCGGTCTTCAACCACCGTCTTCATCTTCGACATATCGTCGAATCGGTTATTCAGAATGGGTATAAACCCGGCCTTTCCGAACAACCCGCGTATATTAAAAATAAATGTTACATAAACACAACATACGCCTCATTCCAATTCATTAGTTACTAACCGTAAATTAATCAAGAGAATAATTCCCCAATTATTAACCCCGAAGGCCGAAACCAACATCAGATCAATATCCAGAAAACCATTCTGCTTAGCTAACCGAAAGTTAGTTTCTAAATTTCACATTCATAGGGAAAGGTTCCCATTAATTTTATCCAAGATAAATTTCTTGAATTTATTCTTTAATCATCTTTTGAATTTCGATTCAACTAGTCGGGATTGACGAACCTTACCGAAGTAATCATTGGTATTAATTTCCCAATCCCAACCTATTCATCCCATGAAGTAAAACTGGTAATACTTCATATCTAACACCACGGTGTTATCGGTAAATTCAATTACCATTTCACGTTCAAATCTAATTAAAGTTTTAATTAACGCCTGGAGCAAAACTGGTGGTACTCCATTTCGATTATTTCAATCTAATTAAAGATTCATTAAAACTCCACTTAGTTTTAATCTTTGACTGGGTTAAAGAATCAGTGTCATTTAAAACACGGTTCACGATAAACCCGAAATCACATCACGTTAATTATCGGGTTAAAGAACAAGTGTTATTTAAAACACCGTCCACGATAAACCCAAAAATCAATATCGATTCAATTTCAATTAAATATTTTTTAATTGGTACACTTCATTAAATCTAAATAAAAAGATTTAATCTTTTCTCAACTGGGTTCAAGAACAGTGTTAGTGAAGACACCATCCACGACAAAACCAAATCACATTTGATATTCAATACAAGGCTCTGAATAGAAAATATATCGGCTTATATTCAATATCAAATTCTGCGACCAACAAAGATCGTATTGGAAATAACGATATATATATCTATATCTTTCAAATTTCCATAACAACATTTGTATAATCACGAAATCCAACATCGAAATATTCCGAAGACAGTTTCGATTCAAATCCATTCCAATGCAATCATTGGAAATTCTGGTTATTTTCAAAACCATTTCTAATCCAGTTTATTTATTTAAAAATAAATAGAAATATAATTCTAGTTCAAAATTGGTTCATTTCGATAAAAATCTACTTTTATCTTTTCAAATATGGAGTATTTCATCCCAACTCTTTCTAAATCATTTCTTATGATTTTACACAAATTATTACTATTTTTAATAATTTTATCAAGGCCTGTACAGTCGATTTCCATCAACGGCCATCGAACTGCACTTACAGCGACCTTTTTCAAATTTGATTTGGACGTAACTCCAAATCCAACCGTTAGATTTCAAATTTCTAATATTCGTTAGAAAGCTCTTTTCGATACGAACCCAACGGTTCCGGTTTTAGGAGAATCCGACGGTCGGATCTCCCGTAATGTCCGTTTGAAATAAATGGTCGAAATTCACGAACTGCCGCGGCGCGGCGCGTTCTATTCAGGCCATTATATTATATATATATAATATATATAATATATATTTCGTCGATTTCTATTTAAAACAAATTATATAAATAGTTTTAAATTCGTTTCAAAGGCAATTTCAACTTCCATTTCAATTCAAATCAAAATTGAATTCTTCTTTATAAACTCGTTTTAAAATTCTTTTCTATTCAATTCAAATTTCAATTCATTTCAAGTTGTTTCCAATTCAATTCGAATTCGTTTTCAATTCAATTCGAATTCGTTTTCAATTCAATTCGAATTGGTTTTTTATTCAATTCAATTCAAATTCGTTATCTATTCAATTCATTTCGAAATCGTTATCTATTCAATTCATTTCGAAATCGTTATCTATTCAATTCATTTCGAAATCGTTATCTATTCAATTCATTTCGAAATCGTTATCTATTCAATTCATTTCGAAATCGTTATATATTCAATTCATTTCGAAATCGTTATATATTCAATTCATTTCGAAATCGTTATATATTCAATTCATTTCGAAATCGTTATATATTCAATTCATTTCGAAATCGTTTCAAAATATGCGTTTTCGAAATCACTTTTCAATATGCTTTTTAAAATGAATAAAATCGATATAAATATCGTTCACGTCAAAATGGCGTCAATCTAATCAACACGGCTTAATGTATTTCTATTTTCAAATATTCTGTTTCAAATATTTCTTATTATCAAAATATTTCTATTTCAAATATTTCGTTCAACACATGACTAATCTCAACGGATGAGTACAGTCAACACATGAACATTTACTTTATATTGATAAAGATGTAAATTTTATTATTAAAATATTTCGTTCAACACATGACTAATCTCAACGGATGAGTACAGTCAACACATGAACATTTATTTTATATTGATAAAGATGTAAATTTTATTATTAAAATATTTCGTTCAACACATGACTAATCTCAACGGATGAGTACAGTCAACACATGAACATTTATTTTATATTGTTCTTTATTTTCTAAATTGGAATGAGGCCCAATCAATCACCATATAAAGTTAATTGTATGGATTTTCATACATCACATGTATATCATAGCATTGAAAAATAATCAACAATCAACCAAAGTGCACTCCACTGTATAAGCATCGAATATAGATATCTAACGCTTATAACAGCCTGTCAATCAATCGATCGACATATTGAATCAGTTAGGATGAGTGAACTTCAAATTTCATCCCAACACCCGTGTGGGGCTTCAAGCAATCAAACACAGATTTTATTTGTGCAGTTGGGCGATGTGTAAAATTTATCGACCCAATCAATGTCCTTCAAATAGGTGTACATAAACAAACCGTCCGGTTTGTAAATGAATATTTATTTATTCGCATTCACTATATTCATATTCACGTTAAAAATTATATTTTTAACGATAAAACATTTTATTTTAACTTATGAATTTCTATTCAGTTCATTCTTTAAATAAAATGATATTTTTATTTTCTAACTTATTTTAGAAAATTTTGGCGGCATAACGGCACGATACTAGAAACGGGACGAGGCCTAGCCTTATCCCCGGTCTAGTGAAGGCCCACGCCATTCACACATCAATCAAATCAATTTCAATTCACCCAACAGTCAAATTCAGCTCAAATAATCTAACTAATCTATGCAACCAAACAAACAAGTCCATGGTCTGTGGACGATTGTGTCGGGTGCTACTAAGCACCGTCTGCATCCTAGTATATATATATAACTAGAAATGAAATTGAAGAGTGAGAATTTCTCACCAATAGCTATCCAAACATCTTGACTCTTCTTTTGATAGAAATCTTCATCGTTATCGCATCTTATCACTTTCGTCGCCCGTAGCCACTATATATAAAAATCACATTTTCACTTCCCTATTCAATATATAAGAATCGAATTTTTACTTCGCTGTTCAATATATAAAAATCGAATTTTTACTACGCTGTTCAATATATAAAAATTGAATTTTTACTATGCTATTCAATATATAAAAATCGAATTTTTACTATGCTATTCAATATATAAAAATCGAATTTTTACTATGCTATTCAATATATAAAAATCGAATTTTTACTATGCTATTCAATATATAAAAATCACATTTTTACTACTATGTTATATAGATAAAAATTATTTTTTTATCACGCTATTTTCCATATAAAGATTTCGCCTTTATAAAAACTTAGACTTCGCCCTTTCAAATTTAAAGATTTCATCTTTATAAAAATCTCATTTTTATTTTTCTACACATATAAAGATGATATTTTTAATATTCCTATCATGTAAAAATTATATTTTTAATTCTCTACCTAACCAAAAATCATATTTTTACATCTTCTATATAGTAAAGATTATATTTTTAATACTTTAAAATATAAAAATCATATTTTTAATACTTTAAAAATATAAAAATCATATTTTTATTATTAAAAATCACTTCTTTTTCCTAGCTAATGAACGAATAAAAATCTTTCCTTTACTTTGCAATTCAATATATAAAAATCATCTCCTTTTGTTTTCTAAAACCAATGTATAATTTCACTTATATAACAATGTATATTTTAGAACAATTTCATTTTAAAATTTCAGATTTTAAAATACTATAATATATTAGAAAAACCTAGATTTTCTTTTTAATCAATGTCACAAAGTAAATAAAAGAAAATCACCTTCAGCACGTTCAGATCTCAAGGCACGATCGAAGAACCTCGCTGTCACCTCCAGTTGAAGCCACCGGAGACCGAAGGGCGTGCAGGTGGTCGGGGAAGTTCTGGCGGCGGGCTAGGGGGGTTGCGCGGGCCCCAATGGTTAGGGCTTGGGTCTTCTGGCTATCGGGGGGGTTTAGGCGTTTTGCAGTGGGAAAGGAGGAGAGAGAGGGTTGCGAGGAGGGGAGAATCGGATGGGGGAGGCGCTGGAGTCCGGTCTGGGGTGGCGGTCGCTCGTCGGCTGCGAGCTCTGGAGCGCGGCTCCGATCTATCTCTCCTTTTTTTTTTAATAATTCTAAATCGGGTTGGTTTGAAGAGGGGGGGGGGGGACCTGGGTAGTTAAGGAGAGGGTATATTTTTTTTATTTATTTAACTATTTTATTTTTCCAAACCGTAAATGTTGACTTTTAATTCGAACACCTATCGAGGCCCAACGACTGTCGCCCCTAGCTAATTACCCCCATTCCGAACACAATGGGATATGTATCATAAGCTGATTCGATCGTTACAATCAGTTTCCGTTAAATTTACATTTAAATCACTATATTGAATTTTAAACGTACATTTCAAATTACCGGGGTCACATACGAACTCTATAAATTGCAGAAAAATATTTTCTAGCTTCGTATTGACGATACGGTCCTAACAAAACTAGTTTCGTCGAATTCTGGGACCGTTGGAAAAATGGCCATTTTCCAGTCGATTAAAATCAACTGAAACTGGTCAAACGCGTTTTCCTTTGCCACGCTCACATATTGATTCGAAAAATTATGAAATTTGGAATCTAGCAATAACTTGACACCACGGACCCAACAAAACTGGTTTCGTCGAAATCCGATGTCGTTTGCAAAATGTCAATTTTTAAGGGCCTGAATTCCATAGCGACTATTCAGAATTTTCAACTGGACATATCTTTCGATTCCCGTTATGAAATTTTGATTTTTCGGATTCGTTGGAAAGATATTCACAATTAGATCCCATTATTTTTGGTTTCACTAAAATCCAGATTGTTTTGCACCCGGTATATTCAATTGAAGTTTGAAATCGAATTATCGAACTACCGCGCCATTTTCAATTCCTTTTATAATTATAAATAATTATTTATATTCTGACGACGACGTATATAATATATACGTTCTAATTCCATTCAAAATAAATTTCTCGTCGATATTATTTAAAATAATTCATTTTAAATAATCAAAATTCGCTAAAATTGCCAAAATAAAAATTTTAAACTGGCCCAGATTTTCGGGTTGTTACACTTTCCGAACAACCCGCGTATATTAAAAACAGATGTTACACAAACACAACGTACGCCTCATTCCAATTCAGAATATTATTTTATTCACAAAATCACATTTTTAGGGAAAGATTCCCATTAATTTTATCCAAGATAAATTCTTTAAAATTTATCCTTTAATCTTCCTTTGGATGTCATTTCAAACCAAATTATGGTTTTCCAAACTAGTCGAGATTAGCGAACCACACCGAAGTAATTATTTATTTTATTTCCCAATCCCAACCTATTCATCCCATGAAGCAAAACTGGTAATACTCCACATCTAACACCACAGTGTTATCGGTAAAATTAATTACCATTTCACGTTCAAATCTGATTAAAGATTTAACTATCGCTTTGGAGCAAAACTGGTGATACTCCATTCTCGCTCATTTTCTAAATTTGATAATTTGAATTATCAATTCACATTTCAATCTAATTGCAGATTCAATAAAACTCCTTTTACTAGGTTAAAGAACTAATGTCATTTAAAACACAGTTCACGACAAACCCAAATCACAATCTATTTATTATCGGGTTAAGAACTGGTGTTATTTAAAACACTGTTCACGATAAACCCACAAATCAATTCTAATTTAATTCAAATCAAATATATTAGGAATTCCGATTATTTAAAACCCCTTTTTAAATCTGATTTATTTATTTAAAAATAATTGGGTTTTAAATTTAGTTCAAACTAGTTCATTTCGATAAAAATATATTTTTATCTTTTCAAATATGGAGTTTTTTTCATCCCAATTCTTCCCAAATCATTTCTTATGATTTTACACCAATTATTACTATTTTTAATAATTTTATCAAGGCCCGTACAGTCGATTTCCATCAACGGCCATCGAACTTCACTTACAACGAACTTTTTTGAATTTGATTTGGATGTATCTCCAAATCCAACCATTAGATTTCAAATTTCTAATATTCGTTAGAAATCTCTTTTCGATAAGAACCCAACGGTTCCGGTTTTAGGAGGATCCGACGGTCGGATCTGCCGTAATGTCCGTTTGAAATAAATGGTCGAAATTCACGAACTACCGCGGCGCAGCGCGTTCTATTCAGGCCATTATATTATATATATAATATATAATATATATTTCATCGATTACTATTTAAAACGAATTATATAAATAGTTTTGAATTCGTTTCAAAAACATTTTCAACTTCCATTTCAATTCAAATCAAAATTGAATTTTTCCTTATAAATTCGTTTTAAAATTCATTTCTATTCAATTCAAATTTCAATTCAATTCGAATTCATTTCAATTCGTTTTCAATTCAATTCGAATTCGTTTTCAATTCTATTCGAATTCGTTTCAATTCAATTCGAATTCGTTTTCTATTCAAATCAAATTCATTTCGTTATCTATTTGAATCCAATTCATTTCGTTATCTATTTGAATCAAATTCATTTCGTTATCTATTTGAATCAAATTCATTTCGTCATCTATTTGAATCAAATTCATTTCGAAATCGTTTTCATATTCAATTCATTTCGAAATCGTTTTATATTCAATTCATTTCGAAATCGTTTTATATTCAATTCATTTTGAAATCATTTTATATTCAATTCATTTCGAAATCGTTTTCAATTCAATTCGTTTCGAAATCGTTTTCAATTCAATTCATTTCGAAATCGTTTTATATTCAATTCATTTTGAATTCGTTTCGTTTGCTATTCAGTTGAAATCAAATTCGTTATCTATTCAATTCAATTCAAAATCGTTTTATATTCAATTCATTTTGAATTCGTTTTATATTCAATTCATTTTGAATTCGTTATCTATTCAATTCATTTCGAAATCGGTTTATATTCAATTCATTTCGAAATCGTTTTATATTCAATTCATTTCGAAATCGTTTCATATTCAATTCATTTCGAAATCGTTTTTCAATATTCATTTTAAAATGAATAAAATCGATATAAATATCGTTCGCGTCCGAATGGCGCATCTCTAATCAACACGACTTTATATATTTCAATAAAGTCGTTATTCTATTCACCAAATGAATATTTATTCTATTCAATATGTGAATCTATATTTTTGTCAACACACGACTAATCTCAACGAATGAGTACTGTCCACGTGTGACTATTTTTGTTATTTACTATATTTTATGAAAATTAAGGTATCTATCGTTTGATATTAAATCAGACTCCAACCGTAAATTAGTAAGAGAACGATTCCCTGAATATTATGCCCGAAGGCCGAAACCAACATCAGATCAATACCCAGGAGACCACTCATCTTAACTATTTTCCAGTTGATTTCTAATTCTATATATGATAAAGGTGTAGATTTTATTGTTAAAATACTTCGTTCAACACATGACTAATCTCAACGGATGAGTACAGTCAACACATGAACCTTTATTTTATAATATTCTTTATTTTCTAAATTGGAATGAGGCCCAATCAATCACCATATAATAACAATTATATGGATTTTCATACATCACACGTATATAATAGCATTGGAAAATAATCAACCATCAACCAAAGTACACTACACTATATAAGCATCAAATATAGATATCTAACGCTTATAACAGCCTGTCAATCAATCGATCGAAATAATTAATCAATCAGGATGAGTGAACTTCAAATTTCATCCCAACACCCGTGTGGGGTTTCAAATCAACAAACACAGATTTTATTTGTGCAGTTGGGCGATGTGTAAAACTTATCGACCCAATCAATATCAGTCTAATCAGTGTATATAAACAAATCGGCCGATTTGTTTATAAATATTCATTTATTCATATTCACGTTAAAAATTTTATTTTTAACGACCAAATTATTTTATTCAACCTATGAATTTTCTATTCAGTTCATTTATTCAATAAAATGATATTTTTATTTTTCTAACATATTTTAGAAAATTTCGGCGGCATAACGGCACGATACTAGAAACGGGACAAGGCCTAGCCTTATCCCCGGTCTAGTGAAGGCGCACGCCATCCACACATCAATCAAATTCATTCCATTTCACCAAACAATTCAATTCAAACCAAATAATCTAACTAATTTTTGCAATCAAACAAACAAGTCCATGGTCTGTGGACGATTGTGTCGGGTGCTACTAAACACCGTCTACATCCTAGTATATATATAACTAGAAAAGAGAAATTTATAGTGAGAAGTTCTCACCGATAGCTATAAAACTCCACGACATTTCATTTAGAGAAATCTCCATCGTTCTCGCCTTTTGTCACTTTCGCTGCCCGTAGCCACTACATATATAAAAATCGAATTTTTACTTCGCTATTCAATATATAAAAATCGAATTTTTACCTCGCTATTCAATATATAAAAATCGAATTTTTACTTCGCTATTCAATATATAAAAATCGAATTTTTACTTCGCTATTCAATATATAAAAATCGAATCTTTTCTAATTTAAAAATCTAATCTTTTCTAATTTAAAAATCTAATCTTTTCTAATTTAAAAATCTAACTTTTCTAATTTAAAAATCTAACTTTTCTAATTTAAAAATCTAACTTTTCTAAATAAATAACCTATTTAAAACTGATTTTATAACCTATTTAATTTAAATTAATACAAATAAATAAATTAGAGGAGCTTACTGGTGGTGGGGCTATGCGTCCGAGTTCGTCAGGGTGGTCGGCGGTAGGAGGAAGAAGGGGGGGAGGAGGGTGCGATTTGGGGGGGCTTCGGTCTGCAGTAGGAGAAGGGGGGTAGTTGTCGCGTCGCACGCCAGAAGGGGGGGGTGCTTGCGAGGCCGCGGTGGAAGGAAGGGGGGGAGTGGGTTCGGAGGTGGCGATCGCCCTGGGGGCGCGGCGGCTCGTCGGGGAGGACGGGGGGCGCGCGATTTCGATTCGCTTTTTTCTTTTCTTTTTTGATTCAACTAAATCGAATGGGGGGGGCAAAAGTATAAGGGGGTGAGGAGAGAGAGTGTTTTTTTATTATTTATGAAAAAGTTGACTTTTACATACGACCTCTAAATGAGGCCACCGCCTGTCGTCCATAGCGTTTTAACCCCATTCCGAACACAATGGGATATGTATCATAGGTTGATTCGATCGTTTCGATCAGTTTCCGTCAAAATCAACATATAACTCTATATATTGAATTTGAACGCGCATTTCAATTTACCGGGGTCACATACTAACTAGAAAAATTCCAGAAAAATATTTTCTAGCTTCGTATTGACGATATGGTCCTAACAAAACTAGTTTCGTCGAATTTTGAGACCGTTGGAAAAATGGCCATTTTCCAGTCGATTAAAATCAATTGAAACTGGTCAAACGCGTTTTCCTTTGCCACGCTCACATATTGATTCGAAAAATTATGAAATTTGGAATCTAGCAATAACTTGACATCACAGATCCAACAAAAGTGGTTTCGTCGAAATCCGAGGTCGTTTGCAAAATTTCCATTTTTAAGGGCGTGAATTCCATAGCGACTATTCAGAATTTTCAACTGGACATATCTTTTGATTCCCGCTATGAAATTTTGATTTTTCAGATTCGTTGGAAAGATATTCCCAATTAGATCCTAATGTTTTTGGTTTCACTAAAATCCGGATTGTTTTGCACCCGGTACATTCAATTGAAGTTTGAAATCGAATTATCGAACTACCGCGCCATTTTCAATTCTATTTATAATTATATATATAATTATTTATATTCTAACGACGACGTATATAAATATATACGTTCTAATTATATTCAAAATAAATTTCTCGTCGATATTATTTAAAATAATCTATTTTAAATATTCAAAATTCGCTAAAATTGCCAAAATAAAAATTTAAACTGGCCCAGATTTTCGGGTTATTACATCCAGCCTCATCAACTGGGAAATGACAGAAATTAGGCAGGCAGCATGGCTAAGTGGTTCGCAACCAAGTAGGGTATATTGTCACCATGTAGAGAATATTCATATTTGTACTTCTTTCTATTCTGTATCACCCAGGAATGGTTATGTTGGTTTACCAACTGTAAGGTGACAATATATTCGATACACTCAAGCGAAATGAGTGGTCGGTCATGTGTGGCCAAGTTGCATGATGTTCTTGTTGAACTCCAGTGTATCGCTTCTAGAGTACACAGAGAGGAAGGTGGATCCATACCTTGTCATAGTTGGAATCCATTCCCCAAATAAGAGCCCGCGGTTTTGATTGTATATTATATATGTAGAACATTAGATGCAAGCGTTCCTACTAGATTGCTAAGTACTTTTATTTGGACATTATTGTAATATCAGAAGAGACTTGATATAAAGAATGATTTTGGGTTATCGTAAGGTAAAAGCCATCCGTGTTTATGTGTGGATCGGTCTTACGATTATCCTTTGTTTCAAAAGGATTTTGAAAGTTAAATCAAATGATTTGAGTTTACTCACACCAGTCACATGACTGACCTAGAATTTATTTTGTTTTGTTTTCCCAATTCTCTTGGGTGCCCAATTTTGTGCGGGAAGTCAAGTAGTTGGGATTTACAGATACTTGAAGAGCTGGAGCAGGAGGCTTAAAAATTATATAGTTATGGTTTTTCCGCTGTGTTGTAAGTGATGTACTTTGGAAATGATATGTATATTTAAGTACAGATTTGTATTTCAAAGTTATGTTATGAAATATATTTATTCGTTCCACTGTGAAATTCGTGTTTACTCTGATGTTGTATGTTCTTCTTCTTCTATTCTAAGTTTCTATCTTATCTATCCTCACCTTCTGTTTTCTTTCTATTAGTTTTCTGGTTTCCAGTGTAATTTAGGTTGGACTTGTGTTATTTGGTCAGCACAAATTGGACTGGAATTTCGAGACACTACATAGCAGCACCGTTAACTCAGTTGACCAAGAAGAATCAAGCTTTCGTTTAGGACGAAAGGTGTGATAATGCATTTAAGAATCTAAAGGAAATGTTTACATGTGCACCAGTGTTAGTCATTCTTAAGGGGAATGAAGAGATGACAGTATATACAGATGCATGTGGTACCAGACTAGATGCTGTATTGAAGCAAGGAGGTAGGGTTGTAGCTTATGTAAGTCGGCAACTAAACCGCATGAGAAAAGATATCCTACCCACGATTTGGAATTTGCAGCGATCGTGTTCGCATTGAAGATGTGGAGACATTCTCTCTTGGGAGAAAGATTCATGTTGTTTACTGATCATAAGTCGTTAAAGTATCTCTTCTCTCAGAAGGATCTAAATCTCCGATTACAATTCTTGGCTTCCTATGATTTCGATATCGCATGTACACCAGGGAAGAGAAATGTGGTAGCTGATGTATTGAGTAGAAAACATGCCAGTTTAGGAGCTATGATTCTTGAATGGAAGCAACTGGAGTATATTGCAGCATACAATTTCAGACCAAAGTTCTAATTGGATCCAGAGATGTTAGCAAGTTTGATGATCAGACCCACATTGATTGAGTGGATTAGTTCCATTCAAAGGGACGATCCTAACCTATTGGAAATCATCTCCAAGTTAGAGATGGGTATCGACGAGGAGATGAACAAGTATGGGCTTGATCGGGATGGATGGCCTAAAAAGAATGGGAGACTAGTTGAACCTAATGTCAATGGATTGAGGGATGAAGTGCTTAGAGAATGTCATCACTCAAAACTGACTAAATGTATCGAGACATGAAGCAGACCTACTACTGGGAAGGGACGAAAAGAGACGTTGGGAAATTTATATCCAAATGCATGAATTGCAAGCTAGTTAAAGCTAAGCAAAAGAAGCTTAGTGGTTTATTACAACCATTAGAAATTCCCGAATGGAAATAGGAACAAGTCTCAATGGATTTTATTGATGGGTTACCAAGGACTAGATCGGGCCATGATAGCATTTGGGTGATTGTGGACCGAATGACCAAGAGTGGAAGGTTTATACCCGTCAAGTTGAATGGAATAGCAGCTAAGTTAGCAGAACTATATATGAAGTGGGTAGTGAGATTTCATGGAGTACCCAAAGGCATTGTGAGTGACCGAGATCCGTTGTTCACCAGTGGATTTTGGAAGAGCTTACAAGAGGCTTTAGGATCGGAATTACATCTCAGTACCACGTACCATCCTCAAACTGATGGTCAGACAGAGATGGTGAATCGTATATTAGAAGACCTCCTGAGAACTTGTGTTTTGGATTTTGGTGGATTATGGGATGACTATTTGCATCTGGTTGAATTCACATATAATAATAGTTATCAGTCCAGTATTGGTATGGATCCATTTGAAGCTTTGTACGGAAGACCATGCAACTCACTATCATGTTGGTTAGAAACCAGTGAGAAATTTGTGCTTGGGTCAGATGTGATAAGAGAAACCTTGGATAAGATCAAGGTTATCTGACAACGAATGAAGGCCGCCTAAGACAGGTAGAAGAGTTATGCTGATAAGAGACGAAGAGACTTGAAATTCTCCATTGATGACTTGGTGTTTGTCAAGATTTCTCCATTAAAGAGCGTGATTCGATTTGGTAGGAGAGGCAAGTTAACACCAAGATTTGTTGGTCCATTTCCAGTTCTCGAACCAGTTGGGAATTTGGCATATAAAGTTGAGTTGTCGGACAAGATGGCGGGAGTTCACAACGTATTTCATGTTTCCCAGTTAAGAAAATTCGTGCACAACCCCGATGTGGATATTTCACTTGATCAGTTGGATGATATTGAAGTAGAACCCTAGGCGGTTGGGAACCGCAAGCCGATTCGTATTGTCGAGCACGATACGAAGAAACTGCTAAGGAAAGCGGTGAATCTAGTCATGGTTCAGTGGGGCGGGGACGAGAATGACTGTACTTGGGAGACAAAGGAGAACATTAAGGAGACGTATCCCGAACTCTTTGCCTAGTAACATTTTATTAGTAATAGTTTCTTCCCTTGTTATAAACCGCATGCTAGGGTAGGCTTGTTGTGCTTTTTTTGCATGTTTGATTGTTGTAAATGGATGATAGGCATGCGGGATCCATTGTTTGTTTCTTAGTTGGGCAACTTCGGGGGCGAAATTTCTTAAGGGGGGAGAGTGTAACTGTAACAACCCAAAAATCTGAACCAATTTAAAAATTTTATTTTGGAAATTTTGATGAATTTTGAATATTTAAAATGAATTATTTTAAATAATAATGACGAGAAATTTATTTTTCAATAGAATTAGAATGTACATATTTATTTGAATCGTCGTTAGAATATAAATATTTATTTTAATTATAAAAGGAACTGGAAATGGCACGGTAGTTTGAAAAGTCGATTTCAAATTTCAAAATGAATGTACTGGACTCAAAACAAATCGGATTTTAGTGAAACCAAAAATACTATAATCTACTTGAGAATATCTCTCCAACAATCCGAAAAATTGAAATTTCGTAGCGTGTAGTAACCCGAAAATCCGGGGGAATTTGAGCTGACTAAATAACACAAGTCCAACCCAAATCGCACTGGAAATTCCAGAAACTAATAGAAAGAAGACAGAGGGTGAGGATAGATAAGATAGAACTTATAAAATAGAAGAAGAAGAAGAACATCATCATCAGAGTAAACACGAATCTCACAGCGGAAGGAATAAAATATAACATAACATATCTTTGAAATAACATCAGTATATGTATACAATAACACTTATCAGAGTACAACACTTACAACAACAGCGGAAATAATAATAGCTATAGAATCCTGAAGCCTCCTGCTCCAAGCTCTCCAAGTGTATCTGTAAAATCCCGACTACTTGACTGCCCGTACAAATTTAGGCACCCAAGAGTTTAGGGAAAACAACAAAATAAACTCCGAGTCAGTCATGGGACTGGTGTGAATAAACTCAAATCATTTAAATAGGTATATGATATCTCATAAGACCACGCCGTGAATACGGAACGGGTTTTTCCCTTATGAGAATCCAAATAACTTTTCAAAGCAATATCATTCTGATATTATAATAATGTCTAAGTACAAATAAATATCAATCTAGCAGAAACGCTTGCATCTCACGTTACTACATATATAGAATACAATCAAAATCGCAAGCTCGTATTGGATGATTGGATTCCCAACTATGACAAGGTATGGAACCACCTTCCGATCAGTGTACTCTAGGAACGATACACTGGAGTTCAACAAGAACATCTTGCAACTCAGCCACACATGACCGACCACTCATTTCGCTTGAGTGTATCGAATGTACATCACCAACGGTTGGGATCAGCAACCGTTCCCGTATATATATATGGGACAGCATTGATAGATTTAAGAAACAAATGAATATTCACTAGATAGGTGATTATACACCCTACTTCGGTGCGACCGACTTAGCCATGCTGCCTGCCCGATTTCTGTCATTTACCGGATGTGAGGCTAGAAGCTACGCTTTATCATCACAATAGATTCACTTCGAATGCCACATTGTCAGATCCATCGAAAATCACTAATTGACGTCTACAACAATACATTACGTGTCAGCTAAAAGAAGTTTCCTTCTCCGCTTTCACTCTTGATACGGTTGAAGGAATCAATGTACGTGACCTTTCTGGAAATACTCGGTCAGACATCCATCTTCATTTACTTAAAATGTCACATCGTCATACCCGCCAAATCACAAATTGATTTATCCAAAAATAACACGGGTATACAGCTAAGAGAAACGAATTCCTCCGCCACCAAACGTGAATACGTTTGAACAGATCAACTTACGCGATCCATTGGATATACTCTGTCAGACCTTCGTCCATACAAGTTGTCCTGGGACTGGACAAATCGAAGGCACTATTCTGTAAACAGGATAGCCCTTGCATTTTACTCCGTCTTCAATTATCTTTGGCATGTATGATTCGCGACGCTTATGCCAATACAGAGTGGTTCTTTGGATAAAAATCCAACCGGTCTCTCCATATTAACAACGTTAAAATGGTCAAAACTTCGATAGTCGGTGAGTTAACTATCAAAGAAAAACAAGTGTGCAAACAACAATACTATTTCCAGATGGAAATTATATCGAACAAACATCATTTAACATTAATTTCTTTAGTTCATTTTCATTACTTATCTCCTGTTTCCCTATATTCTAAATTCTTATTTTCTTTTATCAGAAAACATTTCTGATTCTCGTTTGGAAAACATTTCCAAAACTCCTTTACGATCAAACCTTACCATTTCTTAGTTAAGAAGGAAGTCACTCAAGTTGGGGTATAATTACCTCTCAGACCTTAACTGAACAACGTTATAACTTCGAAATGGTCAAAGCTTATCTTTTAATCTTTAACAACTTCTTTACGCCTTTCTCGGATTCAATTTTACTAATCTACTTCTATATTTAAAACATTGGTTATAACGATAACGTTATAATCCCTACTTTCGAATTATCTAACTTTAATTATAACTTCTATTCTTATTAGTGAATAATTAACCTAACCCTTATTTATTTATAAATAAATAAATTTCTATTTAGACTGGAAAGTATAAGTACTTTCCCGAATTCGATATAATCGAATTTACCGATTAACTCTCTTCGAGAAATCTCTATTTGATTAACTCTTCTTCGAATAACCTATATTCGATTTATTCCTCCCTTTCCAGATATCTCATATTTGAATATCTTACTTCGAATAACTAATATTCGATAACTCTTTCTTTTCAAATATCTCATATTTGAAAATCTCACTTTCGAATAAACTATATTCGAAAATCTCTTTTCGAATGACTCTTATTCGATAAATCTCACTTCGATCAAACTAAAATCGATAGCTCACTTCAATGAACTATCATCGATAACTCCTTTCGATGAAACTAACATTGATAACTCCTTTCGATGAAACTAACATCGATAACTCCTTTCGATGAAACTAACATCGATAATTTTAACTCGACGAACTTAACTCGACTAACTTAACTCGACTAACTTAACTTGACTCGACTAACTCGACTTACTTGGTTCGACCAATTCGATTCGATTAACTAGGCTCGACTAACTTGACAAACTCTGTCTCGAATAACTATATTTGATTAACTCTAGTTCGTTTTAACTCAAATCGATTAACTCTTACTAATTATTCCAACTGGTTAACTCTAACTGATTAACTCTAACTGGTTAACTCTATTTGTCTAACTCGACTTGACTAACCCTTTTCGAATAACATATTCGATTAACTAACCTTCGAATACCATATTCGTTTTCTCCTTGCGAATGTCTATATTCGATTAACTAACTTCGAATACCATATTCGATTAACTAACTTCGAATACCATATTCGATTAACTAATTTCGATTAACTCTTCTGAATTAACTCTTTTGATTTATTCCTTTTAATTATCTCCTTTGATTAATTTCTTTTCTATCTGTTTACTTAACCCATAACTATTCCCTTTCCAATTCTATTTATTTAACAAATAAATATTTCTTTTATCTTTTCTATTTGATTTCACACATATTCTCCTTTATATTTGATTTCGCAAATATTTTCCTTTATATTTGATTTCACAAATATTTTCCTTTATATTTGATTTCTTCATTTTAGAAAGATTTCCTTTTAACAACGTTTATACATTTATAAAGATTTACTTCTAGTAACAGTTCTTCACTTCATAAATGATTTCCTTTATCTTTCTATTTATAAGTGCTTTACAAATATCTCCTACTCGATTTCATTTGTAAAGGTTTTACAAATATTTCTCTTTTGCTTTCATTCTAAACAAAATATTCTAACTCCTTAAATTCCCGGAAAAATTCGCCATAACCTCCTTTGTACCGGGAGCATCGGGAAAATCCCCAAACTCGCCACACAGGCCTTTCCATTTAAAAAGAAAATGTTTTGAATTTATTTCCTTTTTAAAATACCTCCTATTTATAAATATTCCCATTTATAAATATTTCTTATTTATAAATATTTAAATTTATAAATATCTCTGTTTTCAATATCACTTTGAAAATCTCCTTATCAACATCCCGTATGTTATGGTATTCAATCATATCAAATCACGATGTTCAATATCGTCCATACACACACAATCAACATCAGATTATAAATCACGTCATATATCACAATATATGAAAAATAATAAAATAACTGTTGAGGAATCCGGTCGGATTCCTCCAACCTGTTTCCCTGCATCCACAGATGTTATACAATAAAATCAATCATCACTTTCAGTTTCATATGATATATTCTGATAAACAGGATCAATACGGAAATTTAACTAACTGACTAGCAGTTCAATCAAACGGTCAACACACAGTCAAACAGTCTATATTTAACAGTTCTAAAAATACAACATGAAAATATAAACTGTTCAGAGTTAGTGAGATTTACTCACATTTGCAGTTCATCGTTAAAGAACGATAAACTGTTATTTGATTCAGTCTGACAATTTATTTCGCCATAAATTGTAACTGTCTCCGATTGATTCGCGGTCAGTTCCATTGCGTAGTGTCCGTCCATACGGTCCCAACGCAACTTACGATTCGTCAATCTGATATCGTATGGTCAAGTTACACATTATAGAAGTTAGTACACTTTTATTTAAACAGGCTTTAAAATTCTAAAATATAATTAGGCTTTTATTCCTTTGATGGGCCTTACCCTCTCATTTGTAACCAGGCCCGCTTCCTCCCTTGAAAAACCAAGGCCCGTCATCCATTTCTTCTTCGAAACACCTGTCCCCGACTCTAGTAAATCGTTCAAGCTTGCTCGCTCAAAACAAAAGGACTATGCCGCTCTAATCCTCCTCACATCTCCTTCTTCAATTTACACAAATCCACCTGCAAATCCTTAAAGCCCACTTCATCTTATTTCAGCCCAGAACCGCCCCAAATCTCCTGGCCCAAACTCGCCGAAATCCCCTTCTTCCCAAACGTGGACATCTCGTTCTATAGACAACCCAAAACTCCATTCTTCCAGACTTTGATCCCCTTCTCACGCTTCATCCTCTCACGAAAACAAGAACCGAGATTACCGTTCTCCTCCCATTCCCGAATTCAACCCCTCCATTACCAAAAACTAAAACTCGCACCATCCCATTCGTGATTCCCACTGGAACCCACGACCAGTCAAAAACCACCGATCAAACACATTTCTGAATCCCCTCAAACCATCAACACCATCATCACCCCAAAGTTCAACTCGTTACTCAAATACTGTCTCGCGTCAACATCCCTGTTTCACGGCAACAGGAACGGACGAACCCCAGAATGCATCGCACACCCCACAACTTCGTGAAACCCATCTACTTTCCTCCCTAAATTCGAACGCGATGTCCGTTCTTCGAATCAAAGCTGGAACCTTCATAATTTCCTAACCCTAGATCTTGCGTTGCAAACTTCCAGTGAAGGAAACTGACGTCGAACACAGAAAGAAGGGTACAAGACCAAAGCTTACATAGATCCAAACTCGAATATGGTTGTTGTGAGATTTAAGGGAATTTATACGATTAGTTTAGAATTTTTAAAGATCAAAATTTGACTGGAAGAAATAAAAATACTTGCGGCGGATTTTTGACTGAGGAATGGATTAGGGTTTAAGGAAATTTGGGTATGGTATCTATAGTAAATATATATATATATATATTTTTATATTCAATATTATATTAATTTATATTGAACTGCTGTTTGTACTTGCCTTATAAAAATCCGTATGATCACATACGATACCCAAAAATCACGAAAATTGACATCCAGCTAGAGTTCGACATTACGGTCCCAACGAAACTGGTTTCGTCGAATTCCGACTCCATATGCTCACATAGCGTATTTTCAACTGTCAGAATACTGACTGTTTTCACTCTAAAAATCCGTACGACCACACCGTGACTCTAAAAATCACCAAACTTGGAATCTGAAAACTATTTGGCATTGCGGATCCAACAAAACTGGTTTCGTCGAATTCCGACTTCGTATGCAAACGTGGCTATTTTTAACGCTCTAAATAGCCTATTTAAATATAAAAACATATTTAAATATAATTAAATTAAATATTTTAAATTAAATATTATCGTATATCTTTACATATGATATCGTACAGCTCCAGAATATCATATCAGAATATACAGTTTGATATTTCAGATTTCAGATTATCTCGGTATTCAGTTCATATCGAAAATCCTTTTATAACGTATATAAAGCGTCGCAAATTATAAAGGAATTCCACAGCGACTTTTCTGAAATTTGATTTGGACGTAACTCAAAATCTACACGACGAAATCCCGATCTTTCTCTTCCACTAGAAAGATATACTCCGCCAGCTCCACACGTTTCTTGTTTCACAGAAATCCGGCTTAAAACGAATCTTGTATATTCGGTTGAAGTTCAAATCGCCAAATAGCGAACTACAGCGCCATTTCGAGCTCGTTTATAAATATATTATAAACTATACGTTCAACTGTCGTCGATTCAATATATTCGTTATTATATTTCGAATATAAACTCAACCAATCCTCTGATACTATCCAATTCACAGTGTATTGTGAATTTCACTATTTCCGACTATTTCGACATTATAATATATTTTATTATATCATAATTATAAATTAAATATTCAATATTATTTAATTCACGTTCTCGATATCGATAAATCGATATTTAATAATTAAATAAATAAATTATTCAACAGCTTAAATGCGGGTTACTACAATCTTCCCCCCTTAATAAAATTTCGTCCTCGAAATTGCTAAGCTAAGGGATGACCCTATCTTCTGGGTAAAAATTTATCTGTTTACCTCTTGTCTCCGGTTTCAACTGAACCAATTAATATCGACTAAATATTAATTTATTCCGACTAACTAAATTTTCAAAAATTCTGAAAATTTTCTAAAACCTTAACTTTTCGAAAAAAATTTCCAGCACCTCCTTTGTACTGGTCAATATCTCAAACTCCAACTCGCCTCTCTGGGCCTTCTTTAACCCAAAGGAAAATCAACAGCCAAGCGGCTTGCCAATTCGGCTCATAAATCTCATATCCATATATAATATAAACTAGTACCTTTTTGTCGGGAATATCAACTCTATCACTTCCATATGCTATCAACTCAGCATATACCAGTGTTATTTCCATCAAATTCCAATCAGTTCATATCTTCAAATCCAAATCGAATTTTATTCGAACCTTAATATCAAAATTTCAAATTATTGACTTATCAATTCGGTTCCGTTCTAGATTATCTCTAATCCAATTCAGTTTCATTTAACTCAGTTCAAGTTATATTTCAATTTATTTTTCTCCATTTTACCATCTCAATCTCTTTAACTTCATTAGCTAAATTTTAATTCCAGAACTTAAATTCCTGGGTCTATTTCAAATCAATTTGAGATCATAATTCCAATTCAAAACATTTGAATTTCTAAACCACTTGTTTTCTCAAAACAATTCAAAAACAAAACCTTTGGTAGTAGTCCGTCACTTAGAACTCGAAAATGAACACTGATAATGTCGCGATTCATCATCAGAATCTATTATCCAGCTATTGAAGTGAGTTCAATACCATATCACCTTCAGTTTGAAAAACGTTTTCAAAATCTCCCAGGAACTTAAAATTTCCTTATTATATAATTTCAATCCATTTACAAACACTTACATGTTTCCAGGATTTTAATTCAAATTCTGATTTTAAATTCAGATTTACTTCATCTTATTTCATATACTTTACTTATATGATTCTGATTGGTTATATATAACCATTTCACTTGTTATAATCTTACTCGATTATAATAACAACCAACACAACCAATATACTATATCAAATATATTCGGGTAAAATTATTTCATTTACCCTCTTTCAAAACATACCATGACGGTTCATCGTATTCGAGTGTTTAGTAACCCCCATCGATACAGTGGATCAAACCGATCGACCAGAATTCACAAACAACTCAACCAATAAAACTCCACAATATAAAATCATTTTATATTAACTAACAAATACGTTCACTCGTATATATACACTCAAACTCAGTCTAGGATATTACTAATCCCATCTCTACTGAATCACGCCACAGAGCCAAGGTAATAACTAAACCAATGCTCTGATACCAACTGTAGTAACCCGAAAATCCGGGGGAATTTGAGCTGACTAAATAACACAAGTCCAACCCAAATCGCACTGGAAATTCCAGAAACTAATAGAAAGAAGACAGAGGGTGAGGATAGATAAGATAGAACTTATAGAATAGAAGAAGAAGAAGAACATCATCATCAGAGTAAACACGAATCTCACAGCGGAACGAATAAAATATAACATAACATATCTTTGAAATAACATCAGTATATGTATACAATAACACTTATCAGAGTACAACACTTACAACAACAGCGGAAATAATAATAGCTATAGAATCCTGAAGCCTCTTGCTCCAAGCTCTCCAAGTGTATCTGTAAAATCCCGACTACTTGACTGCCCGTACAAATTTAGGCACCCAAGAGTTTAGGGAAAACAACAAAATAAACTCCGGGTCAGTCATGGGACTGGTGTGAATAAACTCAAATCATTTAAACAGGTATATGATATCTCATAAGACCACGCCGTGAATACGGAACGGGTTTTTCCCTTATGAGAATCCAAATAACTTTTCAAAGCAATATCATTCTGATATTATAATAATGTCTAAGTACAAATAAATATCAATCTAGCAGAAACGCTTGCATCTCACGTTACTACATATATAGAATACAATCAAAATCGCAAGCTCGTATTGGATGATTGGATTCCCAACTATGACAAGGTATGGAACCACCTTCCGATCAGTGTACTCTAGGAACGATACACTGGAGTTCAACAAGAACATCTTGCAACTCAGCCACACATGACCGACCACTCATTTCGCTTGAGTGTATCGAATGTACATCACCAACGGTTGGGATCAACAACCGTTCCCGTATATATATATGGGACAACATTGATAGATTTAAGAAACAAATGAATATTCACTAGATAGGTGATTATACACCCTACTTCGGTGCGACCGACTTAGCCATGCTGCCTGCCCGATTTCTGTCATTTACCGGATGTGAGGCTAGAAGCTACGCTTTATCATCACAATAGATTCACTTCGAATGCCACATTGTCAGATCCATGAAAATCACTAATTGACGTCTACAACAATACATTACGTGTCAGCTAAAAGAAGTTTCCTTCTCCGCTTTCACTCTTGATACGGTTGAAGGAATCAATGTACGTGACCTTTCTGGAAATACTCGGTCAGACATCCATCTTCATTTACTTAAAATGTCACATCGTCATACCCGCCAAATCACAAATTGATTTATCCAAAAATAACACGGGTATACAGCTAAGAGAAACGAATTCCTCCGCCACCAAACGTGAATACGTTTGAACAGATCAACTTACGCGATCCATTGGATATACTCTGTTAGACCTTCCTCCATACAAGTTGTCCTGGGACTGGACAAACCGAAGGCACTATTCTGTAAACAGGATAGCCCTTGCATTTTACTCCGTCTTCAATTATCTTTGGCATGTATGATTCGCGACGCTTATGCCAATACAGAGTGGTTCTTTGGATAAAAATCCAACCGGTCTCTCCATATTAACAACGTTAAAATGGTCAAAACTTCGATAGTCGGTGAGTTAACTATCAAAGAAAAACAAGTGTGCAAACAACAATACTATTTCCAGATGGAAATTATATCGAACAAACATCATTTAACATTAATTTCTTTAGTTCATTTTCATTACTTATCTCCTGTTTCCCTATATTCTAAATTCTTATTTTCTTTTATCAGAAAACATTTCTGATTCTCGTTTGGAAAACATTTCCAAAACTCCTTTACGATCAAACCTTACCATTTCTTAGTTAAGAAGGAAGTCACTCAAGTTGGGGTATAATTACCTCTTAGACCTTAACTGAACAACGTTATAACTTCGAAATGGTCAAAGCTTATCTTTTAATCTTTAACAACTTCTTTACGCCTTTCTCGGATTCAATTTTACTAATCTACTTCTATATTTAAAACATTGGTTATAACGATAACGTTATAATCCCTACTTTCGAATTATCTAACTTTAATTATAACTTCTATTCTTATTAGTGAATAATTAACCTAACCCTTATTTATTTATAAATAAATAAATTTCTATTTAGACACTGGAAAGTATAAGTACTTTCCCGAATTCGATATAATCGAATTTACCGATTAACTCTCTTCGAGAAATCTCTATTTGATTAACTCTTCTTCGAATAACCTATATTCGATTTATTCCTCCCTTTCCAGATATCTCATATTTGAAAATCTTACTTCGAATAACTAATATTCGATAACTCTTTCTTTTCAAATATCTCATATTTGAAAATCTCACTTTCGAATAAACTATATTCGAAAATCTCTTTTCGAATGACTCTTATTCGATAAATCTCACTTCGATCAAACTAAAATCGATAACTCACTTCGATGAACTATCATCGATAACTCCTTTCGATGAAACTAACATTGATAACTCCTTTCGATGAAACTAACATCGATAACTCCTTTCGATGAAACTAACATCGATAATTTTAACTCGACGAACTTAACTCGAATAACTTAACTCGACTAACTTAACTTGACTCGACTAACTCGACTTACTTGGTTCGACCAATTCGATTCGATTAACTAGGCTCGACTAACTTGACTAACTCTGTCTCGAATAACTATATTTGATTAACTCTAGTTCGTTTTAACTCAAATCGATTAACTCTTACTAATTACTCCAACTGGTTAACTCTAACCGATTAACTCTAACTGGTTAACTCTATTTGTCTAACTCGACTTGACTAACCCTTTTCGAATAACATATTCGATTAACTAACCTTCGAATACCATATTCGTTTTCTCCTTTCGAATGTCTATATTCGATTAACTAACTTCGAATACCATATTCGATTAACTGACTTCGAATACCATATTCGATTAACTAATTTCGATTAACACTTCTGAATTAACTCTTTTGATTTATTCCTTTTAATTATCTCCTTTGATTAATTTCTTTTCTATCTGTTTACTTAACCCATAACTATTCCCTTTCCAATTCTATTTATTTAACAAATAAATATTTCTTTTATCTTTTCTATTTGATTTCACACATATTCTCCTTTATATTTGATTTCGCAAATATTTTCCTTTATATTTGATTTCACAAATATTTTCCTTTATATTTGATTTCTTCATTTTAGAAAGATTTCCTTTTAACAACGTTTATACATTTATAAAGATTTACTTCTAGTAACAGTTCTTCACTTCATAAATGATTTCCTTTATCTTTCTATTTATAAGTGCTTTACAAATATCTCCTACTCGATTTCATTTGTAAAGGTTTTACAAATATTTCTCTTTTTCTTTCATTCTAAACAAAATATTCTAACTCCTTAAATTTCCGGAAAAATTCGCCATAACCTCCTTTGTACCGGGAGCATCGGGAAAATCCCCAAACTCGCCACACAGGCCTTTCCATTTAAAAAGAAAATGTTTTGAATTTATTTCCTTTTTAAAATACCTCCTATTTATAAATATTCCCATTTATAAATATTTCTTATTTATAAATATTTAAATTTATAAATATCTCTGTTTTCAATATCACTTTGAAAATCTCCTTATCAACATCCCGTATGTTATGGTATTCAATCATATCAAATCACGATGTTCAATATCGTCCATACACACACAATCAACATCAGATTATAAATCACGTCATATATCACAATATATGAAAAATAATAAAATAACTGTTGAGGAATCCGGTCGGATTCCTCCAACCTGTTTCCCTGCATCCACAGATGTTATACAATAAAATCAATCATCACTTTCAGTTTCATATGATATATTCTGATAAACAGGATCAATACGGAAATTTAACTAACTGACTAGCAGTTCAATCAAACGGTCAACACACAGTCAAATAGTCTATATTTAACAGTTCTAAAAATACAACATGAAAATATAAACTGTTCAGAGTTAGTGAGATTTACTCACATTTGCAGTTCATCGTTAAAGAACGATAAACTGTTATTTGATTCAGTCTGACAATTTATTTCGCCATAAATTGTAACTGTCTCCGATTGATTCGCGGTCAGTTCCATTGCGTAGTGTCCGTCCATACGGTCCCAACGCAACTTACGGTTCGTCAATCTGATATCGTATGGTCAAGTTACACATTATAGAAGTTAGTACACTTTTATTTAAACAGGCTTTAAAATTCTAAAATATAATTGGGCTTTTATTCCTTTGATGGGCCTTACCCTCTCATTTGTAACCAGGCCCGCTTCCTCCCTTGAAAAACCAAGGCCCGTCATCCATTTCTTCTTCGAAACACCTGTCCCCGACTCTAGTAAATCGTTCAAGCTTGCTCGCTCAAAACAAAAGGACTATGCCGCTCTAATCCTCCTCACATCTCCTTCTTCAATTTACACAAATCCACCTGCAAATCCTTACAGCCCACTTCATCTTATTTCAGCCCAGACCCGCCCCAAATCTCCTGGCCCAAACTCGCCGAAATCCCCTTCTTCCCAAACGTGGACATCTCGTTCTACAGACAACCCAAAACTCCATTCTTCCAGACTTTGATCCCCTTCTCACGCTTCATCCTCTCACGAAAACAAGAACCGAGATTACCGTTCTCCTCCCATTCCCGAATTCAACCCCTCCATTACCAAAAACTAAAACTCGCACCATCCCATTCGCGATTCCCACTGGAACCCACGACCAGGCAAAAACCACCGATCAAACACATTTCTGAATCCCCTCAAACCATCTACACCATCATCACCCCAAAGTTCAACTCGTTACTCAAATACTGTCTCGCGTCAACATCCCTGTTTCACGGCAACAGGAACGGACGAACCCCAGAATGCATCGCACACCCCACAACTTCGTGAAACCCATCTACTTTCCTCCCTAAATTCGAACGCGATGTCCGTTCTTCGAATCAAAGCTGGAACCTTCATAATTTCCTAACCCTAGATCTTGCGTTGCAAACTTCCAGTGAAGGAAACTGACGTCGAACACAGAAAGAAGGGTACAAGACCAAAGCTTACATAGATCCAAACTCGAATATGGTTGTTGTGAGATTTAAGGGAATTTATACGATTAGTTTAGAATTTTTAAAGATCAAAATTTGACTGGAAGAAATAAAAATACTTGCGGCGGATTTTTGACTGAGGAATGGATTAGGGTTTAAGGAAATTTGGGTATGGTATCTATAGTAAATATATATATATATATATTTTTATATTCAATATTATATTAATTTATATTGAACTACTGTTTGTACTTGCCTTATAAAAATCCGTATGATCACATACGATACCCAAAAATCACGAAAATTGACATCCAGCTAGAGTTCGACATTACGGTCCCAACGAAACTGGTTTCGTCGAATTCCGACTCCATATGCTCACATAGCGTATTTTCAACTGTCAGAATACTGACTGTTTTCACTCTAAAAATCCGTACGACCACACAGTGACTCTAAAAATCACCAAACTTGGAATCTGACAACTATTTGGCATTGCGGATCCAACAAAACTGGTTTCGTCGAATTCCGACTTCGTATGCAAAAGTGGCTATTTTTAACGCTCTAAATAGCCTATTTAAATATATAAACATATTTAAATATAATTAAATTAAATATTTAAAATTAAATATTATCGTATATCTTTACATATGATATCGTACAGCTCCAGAATATCATATCAGAATATACAGTTTGATATTTCAGATTTCAGATTATCTCGGTATTCAGTTCATATCGAAAATCCTTTTATAACGTATATAAAGCGTCGCAAATTATAAAGGAATTCCACAGCGACTTTTCTGAAATTTGATTTGGACGTAACTCAAAATCTACACGACGAAATCCCGATCTTTCTCTTCCACTAGAAAGATATACTCCACCAGCTCCACACGTTTCTTGTTTCACAGAAATCCGGCTTAAAACGAATCTTGTATATTCGGTTGAAGTTCAAATCGCCAAATAGCGAACTGCAGCGCCATTTCGAGCTCGTTTATAAATATATTATAAACTATACGTTCAACTGTCGTAGATTCAATATATTCGTTATTATATTTCGAATATAAACTCAACCAATCCTCTGATACTATCCAATTCACAGTGTATTGTGAATTTCACTATTTCCGACTATTTCGACATTATAATATATTTTATTATATCATAATTATAAATTAAATATTCAATATTATTTAATTCACGTTCTCGATATCGATAAATCGATATTTAATAATTAAATAAATAAATTATTCAACAGCTTAAATGCGGGTTACTACATAGCGGGAATCAAAAGTTACGCCCAGTTGAAAATTCAGTATAGTCGCTATGGAATTTTGGCCCTTAAAAATGGAAATTTTGCAAACAACCTCCGTTTTCGACGAAACCACTTTTGTTGAATCAGGGATGTCATGTTATTGCTAGTTTCCAAAATTCGTAATTTTATGAATCAATATGTGAGCATGGCGAAGGAAAACGTGATTTGACAGTTTCAATCAATTTGGATCTACCAGAAAATGGCCATTTTTCAAACGGTCCCCAAATTTGACGAAATTAGTTTTATTAGGACCGTATCATCAATACGAAGCTAGAAACAATTTTTATGGAATTTTTAGACTTAGTATGTGTCCCCGGTAAATTGAAATGTACGTTTAAATTAGATATATAATGATTTATTATTTAATTTAAACCAAAACTGATCGTAGCAGTCGAATTGGCTTGTGGGACATATCCCATTGTGTTCGGAATGGGGGTAATTAGTTAGGAACGACAGTCGGTGGGTTCGATTTAGAGTTCGAAATAAAAGGTTACTTTAAGGAATTAATTAATTAAACAAATATATATAGAATTATATCACTTCACTTCCGCTTCTCTCTCTTCCTCACCACGTTCAGAAAAGTAAAAAAAAAAGAAACCCACTCCTCTTCAACCGACGATCCCATCCCCTTGCCCCGTCGCCGCCACCGCTCCACCTCCGATCAACCTACCGGCGTTCGTGCCTTCCACTTCCGACGCCCTCTCCTCCTTCCACCCCTCTTCTCCGTAAACCCTTCCCCCCTCAAATCACGACGCCGCCAATGTCCAGCCCATCGCCGCTCATCCCGTCGAATCCCCACCTTGAGTACCACGATGCCTTTGCTCCCCCATCCTCGACTTAAACCGCGACGCCAAAGACCAAAATCGCTGCTCCTTCACACTATAGCCCACCCCCGACGCGCCTGAGCCCTCCGACGTGCCTGAACCCCCCAGTGCGCCTCATATCGAGATCGATTCCAGCAATTAAAAGAAATGGTCAGTTTTTATTTATTTCTATTTAAAATAATTAGTTTTAAAACAGTTTATAAATATAAAGTGAGGATTTTTATATGATAAAGTTAGTAAAAATTTTGATCTTTAGTTAGGTAAGATATATGATATTTAGATAATAAAAATATGATTTTTATATCATAGAGATAATAAAAATATGATTTTTATAATTTGAATAGCGATATAAAAATATTATTTTTAGTTAGAGAAAAATATAAATTTTATCATGTGTATGTAATAATATAAAAATTCGATTTTTATATATATGGAATGGTGATAAAGAATTGATTTTTACATAAGAAGTAGAAATATAAAAATACAATTTTTATATAGAAAGAAGCGTTGTAAAAATATATGAGGCGATAAAAATATGATTTTTATTTATTGGAATGAAGCGATAAAAATATGATTTTTATATTATATAGATAATATGAAAATATGATTTTATATTATATAGATAATATAAAAATATGATTTTTTATGTTATGTAGATAATAAAAATTTGATCTTTATATATGTAGCAATGTAAAAATATGATTCTTATCGTTTGAATGGCAATGTAAAAACGTGATTTTTATATACTCATTAGCGACAAAAAGATTCGATTTTTATCTATATAGTAGCGGTATAAAAATGTGATTTTTATCTATGTAGCATTGTTATAAAAATATGAAATTATTTTAGAAAGGTAGAAATATAATTTTTAGACTATGTATGTTATTTATAAAATAATCATACAAAGAAATAAGTATTGATTAGTTAAAAATATAATTTTTAACATAGGTATACTACATAGATCGGCAATCAAAGCACGACGGAGTGAAACCCAAAGGTGAGAACTTATCACTTTTATTTTATTTTCTAGTTAAAATATATACAAGGACTTAGATGGTGCTTAGCAGCACCCGACACTCCTCGTCCACAGACCAGGGACGACTTGTTTGTTTGATTGATTTTGTTGTGAAAATTGATTGTGTGATGTGGAATAAAATATTTTATAGTTAAAAATATAATTTTTTAACATTTATATGAATAAAATAAATAGTTATAAACAAATCGGACGATTTGTTTATGTACACACATTTGACTAATATTGGTTGGGACGATAAATTTTACACATCGCCCAATGGCACAAATAAAATTCATTATTTGTTGATTGAAACCTCACACGGGTATTGAGACACCCCACTTCCGTTAAGGTCACTCACAAAGGGAATGCCTTAATTTTGGTGGAGGTTTATAAGTAAAAGCCACAGATAAACTCAAGACAGATATAAATACACATATTTTAAACAGCGGAAGCCAAACAGACTTTTTATTTCATCAATACGTGTTCAATGTCGAATGTACTATCGCACCCATACTATATCTCTACACCTACTTGAGTTTATTCCAACTGGCACCCCGTGGTATGGGTGAAGTGATCCCCATTTCTATTTAAAGATCGGCTCCTATCCGCGTTAATATGTGTCATACGGCCCCCAAGAATTGTAGATACCTATGCTGGTCCCACTATGGGGTGTATCAAGACCCATGGTGGCGGCCCCGACACAAATTCTAGAAGGCATAGGTTATACTACTGGTGTCCCCAGTGCCCTGGTTGTCTGCTCCGGAGTGTGTGCACGCCCGCACCCCGTTAGACCTACACTTTGCACCCACCGCCGTCGTTCTAACCGCTTACAATCAGCCTAATAATCGTGTCCCACCCTGCCTAGTTTCAGGGTACCGTTGATACCTAACTTGGGTTACTGCTGAAACGGGTTCCTCGTTACCAGGATTTTCTAGTCAAACACGTTAAGTGGTTAAGTGTCTGTATTTACCTAACCCCACCCATAAATGTTGAATTTGGTTAAGTCTTATAGTTGACTTAACCCTACCATCTGTCCTTAGCCTCTTAGGAGCACCTGACCACTCACATTAGACAGGTATTGCTACGGTTACTGGATATGCCGGTCGGTTCCGGGCAGGTTTACACCGTAGCTCAGTCTAACCTCGGGTCCTTATTGGGCTCAATTCTTAACCTCCCACATTGGATAGGTATTGTTGTGACTACTGGACAGCCGGGCGGTTCCAGGCAGGTTTACATCACAACTCAATCCAACCTCGGGTTAAGCATATCGTGTTTTCTAAATTTACATATTTTATTACTTCTCAATTATATATGTAAATGTCATATCTTTTATTTTTTTGGTATATCAATTCATACCACTTAAATGTCATTGTCGTTGGCATGTGCCAAACATGCCAACATATATTTTCAATGTTTTACACCGAACATTATTACCCCCGTTTATACGTTCGCAATGTTATAACAAATGTTGGGCTCGACACAATTCGGCCCAACTTTATAAACGCGAGAAAAAGGGGAAAATCAATAACATGTAATATTTTACAACATATAAGGGTGTGTGGCGCATGAACTTGCAATTTAGCGGTACTAACATAAATGATGGGTCATGTGAACTTGCATTCAAATCAAAGTATAACTAAGTATGTGACATATGAAATGGCATAGTTTAGGTTTATACAAACTTGTGTTTAAACATGTTTAACTTGGCATAATGTCAAACACAAAACTAACATGTTGTATATCCACCAAAATGTCCAATTATAGCATCTAATCACATAGCCTATTTCAACATGAACTTGCATAGTTTATGAAACCCAAACGATACTTAACATAGATCCAATTATACTTGCAAATAAACATGAAATTGCATAGTTTATGAAACCCAAACGATACTTAACATAGATCCAATTATACTTGCAAATAAACATGAGAATGATATCATAGTTTTTGGGTCATGTAGGCATAAAAGGTTTCAAATCTAGAACATGTTTACATAAATTCTAATTTAGACTAAGGGAATATACATAGTCCATGCCATCGACATATACATAAAGGGATCAATTTCTAGTTTTTGCCACAAGCTTGCAAGTGCCATTGTTTTCATATACAATTGTTCAATAGGCTTGCATCAATCAATTTATGCCACAAACATCAATACACAAGTCATGATAGAACCATCACAGTACATAGAATTTATACAATACAATAACACAATTCTATTTTCATTTACATCGAATCACATCACAATTTTTTTTATTCATATTCTGAAAGGTCACTATACATACAACAAATGCAGAATCTTGAATTCTGGATTTTGAATTCTGAAATTGAGATGCGCTTCTTTGGGTAGACTAACGTTGCGTTGATTAATTTGATTAAACTTTAATCTTCTTCTTAATTTGATTCGCCTCTAGGCTTTTCTCTCTTGACGGCTATGTTCAATCCCTCCCTGGCAGCATGACGACTCCTTTCTTACTTTTTTGTGTGAATTTTCAGTTGAGATTTAGGGTGTATTTATAGATTTTTAAATAATTTTGAGCCGTCAGACGAAAACAGGAGGAATCTAGGCCATACAAAGTTCCAAGAGCCAATCAAGAGGTGATACGTCAGCCCTAGTGACACACAGGGCCATAGAAATTTGAGCCAGAGCCAGACCTAGCCAGCCAGGTCGACCAGGCAGGTCGACTGGCAGGTCGACACCCAGGTCGACACTATGGTCGACCTGGGGTGGCCAGGTCGGCACCATGGTCGACCCTATGGTCGACCTGGTCTTCTAGGCGGGAATTTTCCCGCCCACCCCAGTTTGAACCTGAAATTCGATTTTTGAATTTTAAACTGAGCTGTTTGAATTTAAATTTTATTCTAAAACTTCCGAAGGCCATAACTCCTTCATACGGAGTCCATTTCGCGCAAACTCGGACTCTATCTTAAGCAGAATTCCGAGAAAAACGCAATGGCGTAACCCATTTCCCTTAATTCTTTCATTTAGAATTAATTACACTTTAATTTGTGAAACTTAACGTTATAGAATTCACGGGGTGTTACATTCTCCCCCCATAAAAGGATTTCGTTCCCGAAATCTTCAAGTTAGGAAGAATGTATATCCTACCATCCAACAATCCATCTACTCAACCAACACACACAGGCATCCACTGTCCTTAAAAGACTTCTAATGCTTCATGAACATATGCATAGTGTGTGTATATGTCCTTATCTAATGCAGAAATCAGGCGGTCTACTGATTCAGTTGACCTCCTTAATGCGAATCATGTAAGTTTCATGAATCCATTATGTATGCAAATTTTGCTACTCATAATTCTACATGAGTGCACAACTATTCAGACAAATGCGACGACTATTTGACAGCATATCAAGTTTCAACCATATACAAATGAGAATACATATATATGCAAATGCAATATGAAGTGACTGAGCCGATCTATAACCCAGGGTGTGTGTGTATATGCATCCACGAGCAACTACAAGCATCCACTAGCAACCATTTGCAGCCATCATCCATAACATGTTTTCAAATACATGTTTGCATCCATTTGTTTTCTACCTAAGGAGTTAGGAAAAAGGACCGAGGAGATATACCTAAAAAGATAGATAAAGCATAACTTAAGGAAAAAGAGATATCAAAGATGTACTTTCAAAAAGAAGAGGGTAGGCAACGCGTATTCTGTCCTCAGTTTCCCAGGTCGCGTCTTTCTCGGCGTCGCTCCACTGAACTTTAACGAGTTTGACTTCTCGGTTGCGTAGCTTTTTCAATTCAGTTCCTAAGATAAGGGTTGGAACTCTCCTCACAGTTGCTTCACGTTCCACTTCGGCTTCTTCAAGAATGCTAGGTTCCACCACTTCCGCAGACTCATGTAAACACTTCCGGAGGTGAGATACATGAAAGACGTTGTGAACTCCGGCCAATCTCTCGGGTAGCTCTAATCTATAGGCCATCTTTCCAACCTTCTCGTTGATAGGAAACGGTCCTACAAATCTTGGTGCTAGCTTTCCTGCGGATCCAAAGCGAACGACGTTCCTTAAAGGAGATAACTTAAGGAAAACCCTGTCCCCAACCTCAAACTCAAGGTCGGTCCTCCTTTTGTCGACGTAGGATTTCTGTCTGTCTTGGGAAGTCTTCATTATCCTACGTATCAAGTCCACTTTCTCCGAAGCCTCTCGAATAATATCTGTCCTAAGTGTAAGCTTATCTGTAGACTCCCACCAACAAGTTGGTGATTTGCACGCTCTTCCATACAAGGCTTCGAAGGGTGCCATACTGATGGTAGCTTGGTAGCTGCTGTTGTAGGCAAATTCCACTAAAGGAAGGTGATCCTCCCAAGTCCCTCCAAAGTCAAGAACACAAAGTCTCAAAAAATCCTCTAAAACTCTATTCACCCTTTCTGTTTGGCCATCGGTTTGGGGGTGATAGGCCATGCTCAAACATAACTGTATGCCTACAGCTTCTTGTAGACTCCGCCAATACTCACTTGTGAAGATAGGGTCTCGGTCACTAACAATGCTGGAGGGTATCCCATGAAGTCGAACTATTTCCTTGAGATAAAGAGGTGCTAGAGATGCGGCAGTCCTCCTACTCTTGATAGGTATAAAGTGGGCGCTCTTAGTAAGCCTATCCACTATTACCCAAATGCTACTATTGCCTCTTGTCGACCTAGGTAGTCCATCAACGAAGTCCATTGAAATGTTATCCCACTTCCACTGTGGGACCTCTAAAGGTTGAAGTAGTCCTCCAGGCTTCTTCTATTCCGCCTTGACCCGTTGGCAGGTCATGCACTTAGAAACAAAATCTGCCACGTCTTGCTTCATGTCATTCCAAAAGAAAGTCCTTTTTATATCCTTGTACATCTTATCACCGCCAGGGTGTATAGTCATCTTGGAATGATGCGCTTCCTCGAGAACCTTCTTTGTCAACTCCCTTGCTTGTGGGACGCATAACCTTCCATCTCTCCTCACCTTACCCTTATCATCGATGGCGTATCTGCTGAGGTGACTAGAAGTCTCACCCCTAATATGTTTATCAATCACATCAACAAGCTGAGGGTCTTCACGTTGTGCAGCCCCTATTGAGTCCAAGAGAGTAGGGCGTACTTCGAGAGATGCTAACAAACCCGGTACAAAATCTGAGGAGGGCCTAAAGTTAAAACTGGCTATATACTTCAGGCTATGCCTTTCCACAAAGAGAGGGCTTAAGGTCAGTTTCCTTCGGCTCAACGTGTCTGCTACTATGTTGCCTTTGCCAAGAGTATAGGAAATTTCAAAGTCATATGAGGCAAAAACTCCATCCATCTTTGCTGCATCAAGTTAAGATCCTTCTGCGAGAAGAGATATTTTAACGATTTATGGTCAGCGTATAATTCAAACCTCTCACCTAGGAGATAATGGCGCCAAGACTTAAGCGAAAAGACGATGGAGGCTAACTCAAGATCGTGGGTTGGGTAGTTCTTTTCATGAACTTTCAATTGTCTTCCGCCATAAGCTACTACCCTTCCTTCTTGCATTAGAACAACGCCTAGTCCCGTTCCACATGCATCTGCGTATACTATTAACATTTTGCTTCCGTTAGGCAAAGTTAGAACTGGGGCTGTTCTAAGAGCCCTTTTTAATTGTTGGAAAGCAAACTCGTAGTCAAAATCCCAAGTGAACGCCAGATTCTTCTTTGTTAGCCATGTGAGTGGGGCTGAGATTTTCGCGAAATCCCTAATAAACTTCCGGTAAAAACCGGCTAGCCCAAGAAAGCTTCGAACTTCGGTTGCATTTGTTGGTGTCTTCCAATCTTGCACTGCCACCACTTTCGCGGGGTCCATGGCCAACCCTTCTTTGGACACTATATGCCCCAGAAATCTTACCTCCTTTCTCCAAAAGTGGCACTTGGAGAATTTGGCTTTTAGCTGATGTGAACGGAGAGTTTCCAAGATTTCTTTCAGATGCTGATCATGCTCTTCCTCATTCTTTGAGAAGATTAAGATATCATCTACGAAGACAACCATAAATTTGTTTAGGAATTCTCTGAACACCCTGCTTGTTTGGTCTACGAAATAAGCGGGTGCGTTTGTCAAGCCGAAAGGCATGACAAGCCACTCGAAGAAACCATCTAGGGTTCTGAACGCCGTTTTATCAATGCTATCTTCAGCTACTCTTAGCTGATGGAACCCAGTTGCCAGATCAAGTTGGGAGAAGACCGTCGCACCAACAAGCTGATCAAACAAATCGTTGATTCGGGGAAGAGGGTGCCTATTTTTCTTGGTCAATTTGTTTAACTCCCTATAGTCGACGCAAAGGCAAAGCGAACCGTCCGCTTTGGAAGCGAACCGTCCGCTTTGTTTGCGAACACCACCGGAGCACCTCATTCCGAAATGCTCCGTCTAATGAACAGCTTTTCGAGAAGTTCTTTAACCTGCTTAATGAGCTCCTTTCTCTCCCTTGGAGCCATGTGTCTGACAGGTAAAGCTACATGCTTTGCATTGTCCACAAGATATATGAGGAAGTCTATTTCCCGCCTTGGAGGTAAGCCTTTCACCTCCTCAAAGACATCCGGATATTCTCGGACTACTCTAACCGATTGCAAATTTTCATCAGAAGCATCAAGCGACTCTAGATAACTAAGCATAACAGGATTCAAGGGATTACAAGAAATTTCTAGAGTGTTACCAAGCCGAGTCAAGAGTCTAACTACTCTTTTCTCACAATCAAGAATGGCACCATTACTAGATAACCAGTCCATGCCTAAGGTCAAACCATATCCCGAGAAGCCCAAGACAAAGGTATTACAACTAAACTCGATGCTAAGAATAGAGATTTTCAAACCCAAACAAACCATTGACAAGTAGGCGGAGCCCCCAATTGGATTTGAAACTACTAAGGGATATTCTACCATACTAGTGTCTAGATGCAGAGATTCTACTAAGGTAGATGAAATAAAAGAGTGTGATGCGCCAGAGTCAAAAAGTGTGCGAACTGTGTAACGACCCGTATTCTACGCATCATAGGATCGTAGGATATTTATTTCTTTCACATACGAAGTCGTATGGTCATGCAACTTTGGGAGACGACTATTGGGGTCATTTCCCATGTTCATGATTTTTCTCGATTTTTAAATGACCTTTTTACCCCTAGTTGGCACTGTTTTGGCCATAACTTTTGACTGGAAATGAATTTTGACCTGAAACCACTTCCATTGGCTTCGGATGATGGTTTCTCTTTCCGTAGAGTGGTCACATTAGCCGAACGGACTCACCATTTGGGAGATATGGCTGAAACAAGTTTCAGATGGTGAAAAACAGCTTAATTGGGCTTAACCGGGTGATTAGCAGTTAGGCCCAAGGGGAATTTCGGGTTTAGAGGTATAGGAGGACTGATTAGGGTTAGGTTATCACTTTCATTTCAGTTTTGAGCCGCCACAAACCTTCTTGAGACCTTAGTAATGGCTTCCATCCTCTAAAACCACTCCTAAACACATTTTTAGTGAAGATTAAGCCTAAACTACATCAAAGCAAGGCCAAATAGCAACAAAGCAAGATTGGAGCTGCTGCTATACATAGGAATTCGACCCAAACAGAGAGTATTTCAGATTTGGTGTTTCATTTGTGCCCAAGGTGAGTGATTTGCATAGTTTTTGCACTAATTACGGTGATTAAGGGTAATTAGTGAAGATTAGCGAATTTATACGTAAATAAATTCTGGAAAAATTCTTAAAATTCTAAAATAATGTTTTAAGGTTCTGTTAGAAATTTGGGTTAATTTCGATGTGTTTTGCTAATCGTATGCTTAAACATGATTAAGAGGAATTATAGGAAAATGTGAGGTTTTAGCCACTTTTGATCCATTTTGATTCATTTGGATTGTTGTTTACTGTTTGTGGTTGCTATTACATGTTGCTATGACTCTATGGTATGTTTTATGATTGATTAGAATAGTTAAATTGCTCGAAACGTCGTCGAATGGCGTAGAAAGCTCGCTGGAAAGTTGCAGAAATGTGCAGGTTCCGAACCGGATCGGATCGGAGTAGAGGGTCGGATCGGATTTGTGAACTGACCAAGGAAATCTGAACTGGATCGGAGCTTGTCACTGGAGGAGGATCGGCGAGAAGGAAGGCTGTTTGCTTAGAGTTGGAGTGGACAAGGGGGATCGAATCGAAACTAGGGAGCGGATCGGATCGGAGCTGTGGAGCGGATCGGATTGGAGAGGATCAGATCGGAGTAAGCTAAGGGGGCGGAGCGGATCGGCAATTGGAGAAGGACAGGATCGGGTATGGGAACTTAGAAGGGAGCAACCACCGAACCAACCAGAGAGTAGGCACTACACTTCCGAACCGAACCAAGTGGAGAACCCGAACCGAAGGAGCACCGAACCGAATGGAAAAGATGACTACCGAACCGAACCGACGAAGATGATGACTACCGAACCGAACCGAATTCCAGGACTGCGCGACAACTCTTCTGAAGACCCACTCCAATTCGACCAAACCCGAGATGCAAAGGAAGTCCAAATGAGAAGTTAGAGCTCAGGATTCAGATGGGAATCAACGAGTTCGCTTCATGGTTGGGCTTTGCTGCGGGACGCGTGCCAAGGAGTTATCGACGTCTATAGCTTTGGACCACTATGGTAGGAGGTACGAAGGCGGATTCAGGGCCATTATGGCATCGGTACAACCAAGGGCTACGACCAATGAAGTGGGTCATTGAAATGTTTGGTCATGACTCCAAGTGTTTGGCTTGGTCACAGCAGGGTTTCTACAAGTCGGGATTCGTCGTTACCTCAGTTTGTCTAGTGTTCCAAAGTGGTAGATATCGTATGCTTTACGCACTGAGTGAGAGATGTGAGTGTGGTTGCTATGGTTGATTTGCTTGTTATCATTATGACATGTACACCCCACCCCCGTATCCTTACACCCTTTATTGGCACCTTGGAGTATTGTACGGTATGTGGTACTAACTCTTTGGTTGTAGGTCCAGGTTCAGGTATGGCTTAGTATACCTGTTATTATTCTGTTTAGATGCTTATCGCTCATACCAGGCTTTATGTCTGACCCAGAGTTTTATGTCTCCTCTTATTACTCTGGGTGCTCACACGAGCAGACTAGAGACAGGTTAGCTGGTGATGCACGGGTAGATGATCCGGAGACGAGCAGGAGGCTTCCACGTACTATATACATAATATTCTCCCTGTGTTGTTGAAGATCACTGCTTGGGCATTGTTGGTGTATCTTCTATTTTAGCTTTCTTTTGTTTAGAGACAGTAAATTTGGAAAATTGTAATAAGCTGTATATGGATTTCCGCTGCTCTGATGATTGATGTTGATTTTAGTTATCAGCTTATGCACTGTCTCGCCTGTTTATGTCAAGTATGTTATTATTATATTTTATCCCATGCGCTGTGAGACATTCTACAGGTTCCTTGATTAGTTCATCCTCTTCTTTCCTTTCTCCTGACGACCGTCCCGTGCTAGTTGGGCATGTGTACAGCGCACTTTTGGAGGAAATGCAGGCTGGTACGGGGCGGACCGTCACAAACTGGATGATCATAAAGATAGACTACACTTTCTACAGAAATATTACTACCTCTTTCCTGCTGAGGTGCCACTAGCACATGAACCTGACCCCCTGAAGTGGATTCGGCTTTCTGTTCCTGCCCTTTCTTCTTTGGGTAGTCCTTAGCTTGGTGCCCAGTCTCTCCACAATGGAAGCAACCACCCATATTCGCCTTCCTTTTTCGGCAGTCCTTTGATATATGTCCCACAATGCCACAGATATTGCACCTTCTCTTCTCAAGGGTCTTATAGTTCTTCCCTCCTTTATTGAAGTCGGTTTTCTTTGCTTGTAGACCCTCTTTCTTCTCTTCCACCTTGGTTTCTTTCTTGTCGTGGTCTTCCTCGAGTAGCAACGTCATGTCCACCAAGCTTTCATAAGTCGCTCCCGTGGATGCATGGGTCATGGCAAGGCTGTGTAGAGGCTCATTCAAACCCTTGACGAAGCAAAGTTCCTTCTTGTATTGGGTGTTTACTAAGTCTAACCCAAATCTGGTCAGCTGATTAAACTGATTAACATATTCCCTGATCGTCGTTCTCCCATGTTTTAAAGTTAGGAACTTCTCCATTTGCAGGCTTCTTTCAACTTGGGAGAGAAATTTCATTTCAAACCTTGTCCTGAAATCTTCCCATGTTTCCACCGCCCTCTGAGCATTGGTAACTTCCCACCAATAGGAAGCTTCATCCTTAAGCAACCATACCGCTAGTTGTATCTTTTGCCTGTCATCAACTCCGAAGATGACAAACAGATCCTCAGTCTCCTTTAGCCAGTTCCTTGCCCCTACAAAGGATTATGTCCCATAAAAGTCTTTTCCACCCATTGCCTTGAAGTCTCTACATGTTTTTGTGAAGGCATTTCGACGAGGAGGTGGAGGAGGAACCACGGCCACTGGAGGAGGGATGTCTACTGGGCCCACGCCATTGGCCCTTGCTTCTAAGTACCTCCTAAACCAGCCGGGAATCGGCACTCCTTCCAGGAGGTTAAGGTCTCCAGACATGCTGAAACAGGAAGGAAAGATTTAAAATGCAGGATAGAGAGAGATAAATAGGGTACATGGCTTTGGGCGATTTTGTCTTTTTATAAACATAACACTTTTACTGAAAAAAATGCTTCTTTAATCTTTCTTTTGAAAACAATTTCAAAAACTTTTATCTTATTTGGTAAACCTTTGCTCTGATACCAAGTGAAACACCCCACTTCCGTTAAGGTCACTTACAAAGGAAATGCCATAATTTTGGTGGAGGTTTATAAGTAAAAGCCACAGATAAACTCAAGACAGATATAAATACACATATTTTAAACAGTGGAAACCAAACAGACTTTTTATTTCATCAATACGTGTTCAAAACAAAACATTCCATAATTGTCTCAAAATACTTCCAACATTACAACCTCATTTCTGTCTTGATTATTAAAGAAGCATAATACATAAAAAAAGTGACAAAAATCCCCATAGTGATATCCAAAGCCATAATCCGAGCAAAAGAGATCAAAATCATACATCTATGGTCTTGGAGCTTGTAAAGAGTCTGACTGGGCTGAGCTGTTTCCTCCCTGTGGACCAGAGGGGGGGAACGAAAGAAAAGAATTGTAGATATATACTGAAAATAGGATAGTGTCACAAGCTAAGGAAGTGTCGAATGTACTATCACACCCATACTATATCTCTGCACCTACTTGAGTTTATTCCAACTGGCACCCCGTGGTGAGGGTGAAGTGATCCCCATTTCTATTTAAAGATCGGCTCCTATCCGCGTTAACATGTGTCATACGACCCCTAAGAATTATAGATACCTTTGCTAGTCCCACTATGGGGTGTATCAAGACCTATGGTGGCGGCCTCGACAAAAATTCTTGAAGGCATAGGTTATACTATTGGTGTCCTCAGTGCCCTGGTTTTCTGCTTCGGAGTGTGTGCACGCCCGCACCCCGTTAGACCTACACTGTGCACCCACCGCCGTTGTTTTGACCGCTTACAATCAGCCTAGTAATCGTGCCCCACCCTACTTAGTTTCAGTGTACCGTTGATACCTAACTTGGGTTACTGCTGAAACGGGTCCCTCGTTACCAGGATTTTCTAGTCAAACACGTTAAGTGGTTAAGTGTCAGTATTTACCTAACTCCACCCATCAATGTTGAATTTGGTTAAGTGTTATTGTAACAACCCGAAAATCCGAGCCAGTTTAAAATTTTTATTTTGGCAATTTTAGTGAATTTTGATTATTTAAAATGAATTATTTTAAATAGTATCGACGAGAAATTTATTTTGAATATAATTCGAACGTATATACTATATACGTCGTCGTTAGAATATAAATAATTATATATAATTATAAATAGAATTGAAAATGGCGCGGTAGTTCGATAATTCGATTTCAAATTTCAATTGAGCATACCGGGTGCAAACCAAACCGGATTTTAGTGAAACCAAAAATATTTGAATCTATTAGTGAATATCTTTCCAACGAATCCGAAAAATTGAAATTTCATTGCGGGGATAAAAAGATATGTCCAGTTGAAAATTCTGAATAGTCGCTATGGAATTCAGGCCCTTAAAAATAGACATTTTGCAAACGACCTCGGATTTCGACGAAACCACTTTTGTTGGGTCCGTGATGTCAAATTATTGCTAGGTTTCGAATTTCATAATTTTCTGATTCAATATGTGAGCGTGGCAAAATAAAACGTGTTTGACCATTTTCAGTTGATTTTAATCGACTGGAAATTGGCAATTTTTCAAACGATCTCAGAATTCGATGAAACTAGTTTTGTTAGGACCGTATCGTCAATACGAATCTAGAAATATTTTTTCTGGAATTTTCTGAACCAGTATGTGGCCCCGGTAATTTAAAATGTACATTCAAATTGAATATATATCGATTTATATTTTGACTTTGACGAAAGCTGATCATAACGGCCGAATTGGCCTACGTGGCATATCTCATTGTGTTCGGAATGGGGGAAATTATCTAGGCGTGAAAGTCGTTGGGGTTTGTTTGGAGGCGGATACGAAATTTTACCTTAGAGAAATAATTAAATAATATAATATTATAAATTATTATATACCTTTCTCCTTTATACCCATACCCCCCCCCCCGTATACTTTTCAACGATCAAACAGAAAGGCACCTTTTTAATTTTTTTCCTCCCATCTCGATCATATTGGAGGCGCTGCCTCCCTCCACCGAGTCGCGCCGCCTTGACCTCGCCGCCTCCCCCTTCGACTCGCCGCCGCCGCCCTCTAAACCGTACCTCTCGCGCTCGCTCCTCCCCCACCCCTTCTCCACGTGGAACCCTAGGCCGAAAACCCCCACAAAACCCCCATTCGAGCAAACCGCCATACCCCCTGACCATCTCGTCGCTGCGCCACTCTGATCAACCACCCTCCGACGCCGCAGTCCCCCGTCAACTCCAACTCCGACCTGCGAGTTCTCCGATGACCAAAAACCTTAGAAAATTTCACTGTAAGTAAATCCTGATTTACCCCTTTAGGAAAATCTGATTTTGATCTTATAGAAAGCTATAATTCTTGTTTAAAAGAAATCATGGTATGATTTTCTATGAAGTAATAATATGTGGTAATGGTGTAATGGTTTAAAGTGAGGATTTTTATCATATAAAGATTTAATTTTTATATAGGTAGGAAACTAAAAATATGATTTTTATATTATAGAAGTATAGAAATATAATCTTTTATATTGTAAAAAGATAAAAATATGATTTTTACATGGTAGAAACTATAAAAATATAATCTTTATGGGATAGAGAATATAAAAATATCATCTTTGTATATGTAGCTAAATAAAAATCTGATTTTTATTTTATATACGTTGAAATAAAGTGGATATTTTTATAAAGGCGAAATCTATATTTTAGAAAAGGTGAAATCTATATTTTTATAAAGGTGAAATCTATATTTTAGAAAAGGCGAAATCTTTATTTTAGAAAAGGCGAAATCTTTATTGTAGAAAGGTGAAAGATCTATTTTTGAAAAGGCGGAAACTTTATATAGAGAATAGCGTGATAAAATAGAATTTTATCCATATAGCGTCAAAGTAAAAATTCGATTTTTATATATTGAATAGCATAGTAAAAATTCGATTTTTAAATATATGAAGTGATTATAAAGAAAATATGATTTTTAAATTGAAAGCGAATAAATAAAAATGTGATTTTTATTTTAAAGACATCAAAATATAAAAATGTGTGATTTTTATATACGTAGTGACTACGGGCAACAAAGACGACAAAGATGCGTTAACGATGAAGATTTCTATAAATGAAGGGTCGTAGTATTGGATAGCTATTGGTGAGAATTTCTCACCTTTCAATTTCTTTTTCTAGTTATATATATATATATATATATATATACTAGGATGCAGACGGTGTTTAGTAGCACCCGACACAATCGTCCACAGACCATGGACTTGTTTGTTTGATTGCAAAAATTAGTTAGATTATTTGATTGAAAATGAATTGTTTGGTGAAATGAATGGATTTGTTTGATGTGTGAATGGCGTGGGCCTTCACTAGACCGGGGATAAGGCTAGGCCTCGTCCCGTTTCTAGTATCGTGCCGTTATGCCGCCGAAATTTTCTAAAATAAGTTAGAAAAATAAAAATATCATTTTATTTAAAGAATGAACTGAATAAAAATTCATATGTTAAAATAAAGTGTTTTATCGTTAAAAATATAATTTTTAACGTGGAAGTGAATAAATATTCATTTACAAACCGGACGGTTTGTTTATGTACACCTATTTGAAGGACATTGATTGGGACGATAAATTTTACACATCGCCCAACTGCACAAATAAAATATGTGTTTGATTGTTTGAAACCCCACACGGGTGTTGGGATGAAATTTGAAGTTCACTCATCCTGATTGATTAAATATGTCGATCGATTGATTGACAGGCTGTTATAAGCGTTATATATCTATATCTGATGCTTATACAGTGTAGTGCACTTTGGTTGATGGTTGATTATTTTTCAATGCTATTATATACATGTGTTGTATGAAAATCCATATAATTAATTTTATATGGTGATTGATTGGGCCTCATTCCAATTTAGAAGATAAAGAATATTATAAAATAAAGGTTCATGTGTTGACTGTACTCATCCGTTGAGATTAGTCATGTGTTGAACGAATATTTTAATAATAAAATTTACATCTTTATCAATATAAAATAAAGGTTCATGTGTTGACTGTACTCATCCGTTGAGATTAGTCATGTGTTGAACGAAATATTTTAACAATAAAATCTACATCTTTATCATATATAAAATTAGAAACTGACTGGAAAATAGATAAGATGAGTGGTCTCCTGGATATTAATCTGATGTTTGTTTCGGCCTTCGGGGTTAACATTCAGGGAATCGTTCTCTTACTAATTTACGGTTGGAGTCTGATTTAATATCAAACGATAGATACCTTAATTTTCATAAAATATATTAAATAACAAAATAGTCACATGTGGACGGTACTCATTCGTTGAGATTAGTCGTGTGTTGACAAAGAGATAGAGTCGTGTATTGAAATAGAAACATTTTGAAATAGAAATATTTGAAATAGAATATTTGAAAATAGAAATATATGAAGCCGTGTTGATTAGATTGACGCCATTTTGACGTGAACGATATTTATATCGATTTATTCATTTTAAATGAATATTGAAAAGTGATTTCTAAATGAATATTGAAAAGTGATTTCTAAATGAATATTGAAAAGCGATTTCTAAATGAATTGAATATAAAACGATTTCGAAATGAATTGAATAGAAAACGATTTCGAAATGAATTGAATAGAAAATGATTTCGAAATGAATTGAATAGGAAACGATTTCGAAATGAATTGAATAGAAAACAATTTCGAAATGAATTGAATATAAAACGAATTCGAATTGAATTGAAAGCGAATTGAAATGAATTCAAATTGAATTGAAATTTGAATTGAATAGAAATGAATTTTAAAACGAATTTATAAAGAAGAATTCAATTTTGATTTGAATTGAAATGGAAGTTGAAATTGCTTTTGAAACGAATTTAAAACTATTTATATAATTCGTTTTAAATAGAAATCGACGAAATATATATTATATATATTATATATATAATATAATGGCCTGAAGAGAACGCGCCACGCCACGGCAGTTCGTGAATTTCGACCATTTATTTCAAACAAACATTACGGGAGATCCGACCGTCGGATTCTCCTAAAACCGGAACCGTTGGGTTCGTATCGAAAAGAGCTTTCTAACGAATATTAGAAATTGGAAATCTAACGGTTGGATTTGGAGATACGTCCAAATCAAATTCAGAAAAGGTCGCTGTAAGTGCAGTTCGATGGCCATTGTTGGAAATCGACTGTACGGGCCTTGATAAAATTATTAAAAAAATCAATAATTTGTGTAAAATCATAAGAAATGATTTGGGAAAAATTGGGGTGGAAAACTCCATATTTGAAAAGATAAAAATGGATTTTTATCGAAATGAACTAGTTTTGAACTAAATTTAAAACCCAATTATTTTTAAATAAATAAATTAGATTTAAAAAGGGGTTTTAAATAATCGGAATTTATAATATATTTAATTGGATTTGAAATGGGTTTATCGTGAACGGTGTTTCAAATAACACTAGTTCTTTAACCCGATAACAAATAGAATGTGATTTGGGTTTGTCGTGAACTGTGTTTTAAATAACACCTAGTTCTTTAACCCAGTAAAAGGAGTTTTAACGAATCTGCAATTAGGTTGAAATGTGAATCTACAATCTAAATTATCAAATTTAGAAATGAGCGAGAATGGAGTATCGCCAGTTTTTCTCCAAAGCGATAGTTAAATCTTTAATTAGATTTGAACGTGAAATGGTAATTAATTTTACCGATAACACCACGGTGTTAGATATGGAGTATTACCAGTCTTGCTTCATGGGATGAATAGGTTGGGATTGGGAAATAAAATAAATAATTACTTCGGTGTGGTTCGCTAATCTCGACTAGTTTAGAAAACCGTAATTTGGTTTGAAATGACATCCAAAGGAAGATTAAAGGATAAATTCTAAAGAATTTATCTTGGATAAAATTAATGGGAACCTTTCCCTAAGAATATTCTGAATTGGAATGAGGCGTATGTTGTGTTTATGTAACATTTGTTTTAATATACGCGGGTTGTTCGGAAAGGCCGGGTTTATACCCATTCTGAATAACCGATTCGACGATATGTCGAAGATGAAGACGGTGGTTAAAGACCGGAAGTCTTCACATCGTTTGGGTAATTACTGACGATCCTGATTGGGCTGTACACCCAAGAGGATGGAAATAGTTGGTGGTCGTCCAGACGTACTTGGAGATGGATGGATATGCGAGGAAAGTGCCTCCGGTTTCGTTCAGACCCAGAACGGACTTGTAAATGGATTGTGTGTCTGACATTGGATTTTATTCTGTGTTGATTTATTTCTGTTAAATATACATCTGTTTGGCGGCGGAGAATTTATTCTTTTGCTTAACGCCCTTCTCTAAGACGTACGAGCTCAGAGGTTGTATATCGATGGACATCAGTCGCATGGCATGAATTGCCTGTGTGGCACGCTAAGATGCAATGGTCAAGGCTTCTGTTGAAAAGCAAAGTCTTGTGGTTGATGATCAAAGCACGGCCTTTTTGGCGTAGCTTTGAGTATAACGTGAATTCGCGAGCCTCACACCTCGGTATGAGTCAAAAACGGGATAGTGACTGCAGGGAGAGCACGACGTTTCTTTCTAGCTTTGGTGGTGTCAGTGACTTACCAGCCCTGACATTTATATACTTTTCACCTTTGTGGTTGTTGGAATGAGGCGCCTCGATTATAGGTCTGTAAGGACCGGGAAACGTGTGTTTAGGCATAATTAATCCTCCAACGTAAGTGAGGACCGGCCCTGAAGATCCAGGATTGCCCAGAGTGCGTAGTCCTGAGGCATTTGCTAGAGTGTCTCGAACGCGGAGAGGAGCTTGCCCCTTGCCTCGACTCATGACAGAAATCCAATTTCCAATACGTGTATTGCGGTTTTAATTGTAGAACTAGTATGGCGACATGATATATGGTACCCATGCCATCTATGATTTATATTTATGATTGAAATTGTTTTGACACTATACACTTATTATAGTATCAAATGATTTGTTTTAAACATACCAAGCATGTTTGGCTATTATAAGGGAAAACCCTATCCTCCGGCTTGCGTTGCATTGTGTGATGGGACTTGGGTCTTATAATAGCTTCATTTTTTGAAAAAGCATTGTGTTGTTTATTCTATGCACTGGTATTCTTGGGAGGAAACCCGTTCCGTGTTATACGGCGTGGTCCCTTGAATTACCCTCTTTTAAAGTAAAGTTTTAAATAACTGTTTTAGTTCTCACACCAGTCACATGACTGACCTGGAGTTTATTGTTTTAACCTAAACTCTGGGTGCCCCTATTTTCCGCACGGGCAGCTAGTAGTTTTGGTTTTGCAGATTTATATTCACAGGATCCTGATTTACAGCTGGAATGGTATCCGGAAAGCTCTGTATCCGTATATCACCTTCAGTTGTGCTTTGTATTATTTTCCGCTGCTATGTAATTTATTGTAATCTCTGATATTTATCGAATGTAATTTATTCATTTATACTCTGTATATTCTTGTATCTGATGGAATTGTTGTAATAACAATGAAATGTTCTTCCGTCTGCGTTCATTTGTGTGTTGTTCTCAAAGTATCCGCCCTTTCCTTAACGGGGAAGAAACGGGTTCTTACATTTGGTATCAGAGCTTTGGTTTACAGAGCTCGAGAACAAGACACATTAGAACCTTACGAAAGAATTCATCAGATATTGGATTAGCAATATCCAATTAGAATGACTCGTTAGAGATAGGATCAGTAGTATCCTAGAACGAGTGTGAAGAGTATGTTTTTCAGATGGAAACAATTTTGTTTTGAAAATTTAAATCGTTTTAAACGTATTTGAATATTTATTTATTTTGAATATGGGCAATCCAATATATAAAGATTTTGCATATACGCGTCATGAACGTATATTCGAAGTTTTAATATGTTGGATAGATATAGAATCACATTCTAGACACCCGGATATGGTTCTGATGATTGATATATCATCATCAGAATTTGTGTTCGTGTTTTGAAGGTGTGATTTTCTATATATTTCCATTAGACTGGTGTGAGAACCAAAACTAATATAGTTAGAACACATTGTTGTGAATTGGCATCAAAAACATGATTTTTGTATATACGTCAAATTTATGAATTTGAAAACTCTAATCCACTAATTGATTGATGTTTGTGCTGTTTGTTTATTTGTTTGATAATTTTGAACCATTTATGCCTAATAGAACCAAATATTGAGTATTATTGAAAATTAGTCGCATTTGCTTGCATATACATATACTTACATTGAACAGGTCATAGCAAGGAGGCTAGAGCCGAAGAATAAAATTTGTTTGCCCGACAAATAGGTACATGTTTACTACATAATTTACTATTTTGTTTGGGTGATGATGATTTTATGAGCCTATTGGCTAGCCGCTTGGCTTTTTCTTTTTCTTTTTGAGATCAGAAGGCCTATATGGCAATTTCGGGATTTTCCCGTGGCTCCCGGTGCAGGGGAGGTTATGGCGAAATTTTTCGAAAATTTAGGGTGTTAGCCAAATTTTTGAAATTTTGAAAATTCTCGGAAACTGAAAAGTTGGAGAATGGAAGCCAGATCGAACGTAGATCTGATTAATCAAACCACTTTCGACTATGTTCCTTTTCGGGGACAAAAAGTTTTAAGTGGGGCAGATTGTAACAACCCGAAAATCCGAGCCAGTTCAAAATTTTTATTTTGGCAATTTTAGTGAATTTTGATTATTTAAAATGAATTATTTTAAATAGTATCGACGAGAAATTTATTTTGAATATAATTCGAACGTATATATTATATACGTCGTCGTTAGAATATAAATAATTATATATAATTGTAAATAGAATTGAAAATGGCGCGGTAGTTCGATAATTCGATTTCAAATTTCAATTGAGCATACCGGGTGCAAACCAAACCGGATTTTAGTGAAACCAAAAATATTTGAATCTATTAGTGAATATCTTTCCAACGAATCCAAAAAATTGAAATTTCATAGCGGGGATAAAAAGATATGTCCAGTTGAAAATTCTGAATAGTCGCTATGGAATTCAGGCCCTTAAAAATAGACATTTTGCAAAGGACCTCGGATTTCGACGAAACCACTTTTGTTGGGTCCGTGATGTCAAATTATTGCTAGGTTTCAAATTTCATAATTTTTTGATTCAATATGTGAGCGTGGCAAAAGAAAACGTGTTTGACCATTTGCAGTTGATTTTAATCGACTGGAAATTGGCCATTTTTCAAACGATCTCAGAATTCGATGAAACTAGTTTTGTTAGGACCATATCGTCAATACGAATCTAGAAATAATTTTTCTGGAATTTTCTGAATCAGTATGTGGCCCCGGTAATTTAAAATGTACATTCAAATTGAATATATATTGATTTATATTTTGATTTTGACGAAAGATGATCATAACGGCCGAATTGGCCTACGTGGCATATCTCATTGTGTTCGAAATGGGGGAAATTAGCTAGGCGCGAAAGTCGTTGGGGTTTGTTTGGAGGCGGATACGAAATTTTACCTTAGAGAAATAATTAAATAATATAATATTATAAATTATTATATATATACCTTTCTCCTTTATACCCATACCCCCCCCCCCCCCCCCCGTATACTTTTCAACGATCAAACAGAAAGGCCCCTTTTTAATTTTTTTTCTCCCATCTCGATCATATTGGAGGCGCTGCCTCCCTCCACCGAGTCGCGCCGCCTTGACCTCGCCGCCTCCCCCTTCCACTCGCCGCCGCCGCCCTCTAAACCGTACCTCTCGCGATCGCTCCTCCCCCACCCCTTCTCCACGTGGAACCCTAGGCCGAAAACCACCACAAAACCCCCATTCGAGCAAACCGCCATACCCCCTGACCATCTCGTCGCTGCGCCACTCTGATCAGCCACCCTCCGACGCCGCAATCCCCCGTCAACTCCAACTCCGACTAGCGAGTTCTCCGATGACCAAAAACCTTAGAAAATTTCACTGTAAGTAAATCCTGATTTACCCCTTTAGGAAAATCTGATTTTGATCTTATAGAAAGCTATAATTCTTGTTTAAAAGAAATCATGGTATGATTTTCTATGAAGTAATAATATGTGGTAATGGTGTAATGGTTTAAAGTGAGGATTTTTATCATATAAAGATTTAATTTTTATATAGGTAGGAAATTAAAAATATGATTTTTATATTATAGAAGTATAGAAATATAATCTTTTATATTGTAAAAAGATAAAAATGTGATTTTTACATGGTAGAAACTATAAAAATATAATCTTTATGGGATAGAGAATATAAAAATATCATATTTGTATATGTAGCTAAAAAAATTCTGATTTTTATTTTATATACGTTGAAATAAAGTGGATATTTTTATAAAGGCGAAATCTATATTTTAGAAAAGGCAAAATCTATATTTTTAAAAAGGAGAAATCTATATTTTAGAAAAGGCGAAATCTTTATTTTAGAAAAGGCGAAATCTTTATTGTAAAAAGGTGAAAGATCTATTTTTGAAAAGGCGGAAACTTTATATAGAGAATAGCGTGATAAAATAGATTTTTATCCATATAGCGTCAAAGTAAAAATTCGATTTTTATATATTGAATAGCATAGTAAAAATTCGATTTTTAAATATATGAAGTGATTATAAAGAAAATATGATTTTTAAATTGAAAGTGAATAAATAAAAATGTGATTTTTATTTTAAAGACATCAAAATATAAAAATGTGTGATTTTTATATATGTAGTGACTACGGGCAATGAAGACGACAAAGATGCGTTAACGATGAAGATTTCTATAAATGAAGAGTCGTGGTATTGGATAGCTATTGGTGAGAATTTCTCACCTTTCAATTTCTTTTTCTAGTTATATATATATACTAGGATGCAGACGGTGTTTAGTAGCACCCGACACAATCGTCCACAGACCATGGACTTGTTTGTTTGATTGCAAAAATTAGTTAGATTATTTGATTGAAAATGAATTATTTGGTGAAATGAATGGATTTGATTGATGTGTGAATGGCGTGGGCCTTCACTAGACCGGGGATAAGGCTAGGCCTCGTCCCGTTTCTAGTATCGTGCCGTTATGCTGCCGAAATTTTCTAAAATAAGTTAGAAAAATAAAAATATCATTTTATTTAAAGAATGAACTGAATAAATATTCATATGTTAAAATAAAGTGTTTTATCATTAAAAATATAATTTTTAACGTGGAAGTGAATATATATTCATTTACAAACCGGACAGTTTGTTTATGTAAACCTATTTGAAGGACATTGATTGGGACGATAAATTTTACACATCGCCCAACTGCACAAATAAAATATGTGTTTGATTGTTTAAACCCCACACGGGTGTGGGGATGAAATTTGAAGTTCACTCATCCTGATTGATTAAATATGTCGATCGATTGATTGACAGGCTGTTATAAGCGTTAGATATCTATATTTGATGCTTATACAGTGTAGTGCACTTTGGTTGATGGTTGATTATTTTTCAATGCTATTATATACATGTGTTGTATGAAAATCCATATAATTAATTTTATATGGTGATTGATTGGGCCTCATTCTAATTTAGAAGATAAAGAATATTATAAAATAAAGGTTCATGTGTTGACTGTACTCATCCGTTGAGATTAGTCATGTGTTGAACGAATATTTTAATAATAAAATTTACATCTTTATCAATATAAAATAAAGGTTCATGTGTTGACTGTACTCATCCGTTGAGATTAGTCATGTGTTGAACGAAATATTTTAACAATATAATCTACATCTTTATCATATATAAAATTAGAAACTGACTGGAAAATAGATAAGATGAGTGGTCTCCTGGATATTAATCTGATGTTGGTTTCGGCCTTCGGGGTTAATATTCAGGGAATCGTTCTCTTACTAATTTACGGTTGGAGTCTGATTTAATATCAAACGATAGATACCTTAATTTTCATAAAATATATTAAATAACAAAATAGTCACACGTGGATGGTACTCATTCATTGAGATTAGTCGTGTGTTGACAAAGAGATAGAGTCGTGTATTGAAATAGAAACATTTTGAAATAGAAATATTTGAAATAGAATATTTGAAAATAGAAATATATGAAGCCGTGTTGATTAGATTGACGCCATTTTGACGCGAACGATATTTATATCGATTTATTCATTTTAAATGAATATTGAAAAGTGATTTCTAAATGAATATTGAAAAGTGATTTCTAAATGAATATTGAAAAGTGATTTCTAAATGAATATTGAAAAGCGATTTCGAAATGAATTGAATATAAAACAATTTCGAAATGAATTTAATAGAAAACGATTTCGAAATGAATTGAATAGAAAACGATTTTGAAATGAATTAAATAGAAAACAATTTCGAAATGAATTGAATATAAAACCAATTCGAATTGAATTGAAAGCGAATTGAAATGAATTCAAATTGAATTGAAATTTGAATTGAATAGAAATGAATTTTAAAACGAATTTATAAAGAAGAATTCAATTTTGATTTGAATTGAAATGGAAGTTGAAATTGCTTTTGAAACGAATTTAAAACTATTTATATAATTCGTTTTAAATAGAAATCGACGAAATATATATTATATATATTATATATATATATAATATAATGGCCTGAATAGAACGCGCCGCGCCGCGGCAGTTCGTGAATTTCGACCATTTATTTCAAACAAACATTACGGGAGATCCGACCGTCGGATTCTCCTAAAACCAGAACCGTTGGGTTCGTATCAAAAAGAGCTTTCTAACGAATATTAGAAATTGGAAATCTAACGGTTGGATTGGGAGATACGTCCAAATCAAATTCAGAAAAGGTCGTTGTAAGTGCAGTTCGATGGCCATTGTTGGAAATCGACTGTACGGGCCTTGATAAAATTATTAAAAAAATCAATAATTTGTGTAAAATCATAGGAAATGATTTGGGAAAAATTGGCGTGGAAAACTCCATATTTGAAAAGATAAAAATGGATTTTTATCGAAATGAACTAGTTTTGAACTAAATTTAAAACCCAATTATTTTTAAATAAATAAATTAGATTTAAAAAGGGGTTTTAAATAATCGGAATTTCTAATATATTTAATTGGATTTGAAATGGGTTTATCGTGAACGGTGTTTTAAATAACACTAGTTCTTTAACCCGATAACAAATAGAATGTGATTTGGGTTTGTCGTGAACTGTGTTTTAAATAACACCTAGTTCTTTAACCCAATAAAAGGAGTTTTAACGAATCTGCAATTAGGTTGAAATGTGAATCTACAATCTAAATTATCGAATTTAGAAATGAGAGAGAATGGAGTATCGCCAGTTTTGCTCCAAAGCGATAGTTAAATCTTTAATTAGATTTGAACGTGAAATGGTAATTAATTTTACCGATAACACCACGGTGTTAGATATGGAGTATTACCAGTTTTGCTTCATGGGATGAATAGGTTGGGATTGGGAAATAAAATAAATAATTACTTCGGTGTGGTTCGCTAATCTCGAATAGTTTAGAAAACCATAATTTGGTTTGAAATGACATCCAAAGGAAGATTAAAGGATAAATTCTAAAGAATTTATCTTGGATAAAATTAATGGGAACCTTTCCCTAAGAATATTCTAAATTGGAATGAGGCGTATGTTGTGTTTATGTAACATTTGTTTTAATATACGCGGGTTGTTCGGAAAGGCCGGGTTTATACCCATTCTGAATAACCGATTCGACGATATGTCGAAGATGAAGATGGAGGTTGAAGACCGGAAGTCTTCACATCGTTTGGGTAATTACTGACGATCCTGATTGGGCTGTACACCCAAGAGGATGGAAATAGTTGGTGGTCGTCCAGACGTACTTGGAGATGGATGGATATGCGAGGAAAGTGCCTCCGGTTTCGTTCAGACCCAGAACGGACTTGTAAATGGATTGTGTGTCTGACATTGGATTTTATTCTGTGTTGATTGATTTCTGTTAAATATACATCTGTTTGGCGGCGGAGAATTTATTCTTTTGCTTAACGCCCTTCTCTGAGACGTACGAGCTCAGAGGTTGTATATCGATGGACATCAGTCGCATGGCATGAATTCCCTGTGTGGCACGCTAAGATGCAATGATCAAGGCTTCTGTTGAAAAGCAAAGTCTTGTGGTTGATGATCAAAGCACGGCCTTTGTGGCGTAGCTTTGAGTATAACGTGAATTCGCGAGCCTCACACCTCGGTATGAGTCAAAAACGGGATAGTGACTGCAGGGAGAGCACGACGTTTCTTTCTAGCTTTGGTGGTGTCAGTGACTTACCAGCCCTGACATTTATATACTTTTCGCCTTTGTGGTTGTTGGAATGAGGCGCCTCGATTATAGGTCTGTAAGGACCGGGAAACGTGTGTTCAGGCATAATTAATCCTCTAACGTAAGTGAGGATCGGCCCTGAAGATCCAGGATTGCCCAGAGTGCGTAGTCCTGAGGCATTTGCTAGAGTGTCTCGAACGCGGAGAGGAGCTTGCCCCTTGCCTCGACTCATGACGGAAATCCAATTTCCAATACGTGTATTGCGGTTTTAATTGTAGAACTAGTATGGCGACATGATATATGGTACCCATGCCGTCTATGATTTATATTTATGATTGAAATTGTTTTGACACTATACACTTATTATAGTATCAAATTATTTGTTTTAAACATACCAAGCATGTTTGGCTATTATAAGGGAAAACCTATCCTCCGGCTTGCGTTGCATTGTGTGATGGGACCTGGGTCTTATAATAGCTTCATTTTTCGAAAAAGCATTGCGTTGTTTATTCTATGCACTGGTATTCTTGGGAGGAAACCCGTTCCGTGTTATACGGCGTGGTCCCTTGAATTACCCTCTTTTAAAGTAAAGTTTTAAATAACTGTTTTAGTTCTCACACCAGTCACATGACTGACCTGGAGTTTATTGTTTTAACCTAAACTCTGGGTGCCCCTATTTTCCGCACGGGCAGCTAGTAGTTTTGGTTTTGCAGATTTATATTCATAGGATCCTGATTTACAGCTGAAATGGTATCCGGAAAGCTCTATATCCGTATATCACCTTCAGTTGTGCTTTGTATTATTTTCCGCTGCTACGTAATTTATTGTAATCTCTGATATTTATCGAATGTAATTTATTCATTTATACTCTGTATATTCTTGTATCTGATGGAATTGTTGTAATAACAATGAAATGTTCTTCCGTCTGCGTTCATTTGTGTGTTGTTCTCAAAGTATCCGCCCTTTCCTTAACGGGGAAGAAACGGGTTCTTACAGTTATAGTTGACTTAACCCTACCATCTGTCCTTAGCCTCTTAGGAGCACCTGACCACTCACATTAGACAGGTATTGCTACGGTTACTGGATATGCCAGTCGGTTCCGGGCAGGTTTACACCGTAGCTCAGTCTAACCTCGGGTCCTTATTAGGCTCAATGCTTAACCACCCACATTGGATAGGTATTGTTGTGACTACTAGACAGCCAAGTGGTTCCGGGCAGGTTTACATCACAACTCAATCCAACCTCGGGTTAAGCATATCGTGTTTTCTAAATTTTCATATTTTATTACTTCTCAATTATATATGTAAATGTCATATCTTTTATTTTTTGGGTATATCAATTCATACCACTTAAATGTCATTGTCGTAGGCATGTGCCAAACAGGCCAACATATATTTTCAATGTTTTACACCCTACGTTATTACCCCCATTTATACGTTCGCAACGTTATAACAAATGTTGGGCTCGACACAATTCGGCCCAACTTTATAAACGCGAGAAAAAGGGGAAAATCAATAACATGTAATATTTTACAACATATAAGGATGTGTGGTGCATGAACTTGCAATTTAGCAATACTAACATAAATGATGGGTCATGTGAACTTGCATCCAAATCAAAGTATAACTAAGTGGGTGACATATGAAATGGCATAGTTTAGGTTTATACAAACTTGTGTTTAAACATGTTTAACTTGGCATAATGTCAAACACAAAACTAGTATGTTGTATATTCACCAAAATGTCCAATTATAGCATCTAATCACATAGCCTATTTCAATATGAACTTGCATAGTTTATGAAACCCAAATGATACTTAACATAGATCCAATTATAATTGCAAATAAACATGAACTTGAATAGTTTATGAAACCCAAACGATACTTAACATAGATCCAATTATACCTGCAAATAAACATGAGATTGATATCATAGGTTTTGGGTCATGTAGGCATAAAAGTTTTCAAATCTAGAACATGTTTACATAAATTCTAATTTAGACTAAGGGAATATACATAGTCATGCCATCGACATATACATAAAGGGATCAATTTCTAGTTTTTGCCACAAACTTGCAAGTGCCATTGTTTTCATATACAATTGTTCAATAGGCTTACATCAATCAATTTATGTCACAAACATCAATACACAAATCATGATTGAACCATCACAATACATAGAATTTATACAGTACAATAACACAATTCAATTTTCATTTACATTAAATCACATCACAATTTTTTTTATTCATATTCTGAAAGGTCACTATACATAAAACGAATGCAGAATCTTGAATTCTGGATTATGAATTCTGAAATTGAGATGCGCTCCTTTGGGTAGACTAACGTTGCATTGATTAATTTGATTAAACTTTAATCTTCTTTTTAATTTGATTCGCCTCTAGGCTTTTCTCTCTTGACGGCTATGTTCAATCCCTCCCTGGCAGCATGACGACTCCTTTCTTATTTTTTTGTGTGAATTTTAAGTTGAGACTTAGGGTGTATTTATAGATTTTTAAATCGTTTTGAGCCGTCAGATGAAGACAGGAGGAATTTAGGCCATACAAAGTTCAAAGAGCCAATCAAGAGGTGACACGTCAGCCCTAGTGACACACAGGGCCACAGAAATTCGAGCCAGACCTAGCCAGCCAGGTCGACCAGGCAGGTCGACACCCAGGTCGATACTATGGTCGACCAGGGGTGGCCAGGTCGACACTGTGGTCGACCTGGGGAGACCAGGTCGACACCATGGTCGACCCTATGGTCGACCTGGTTTTCTGGGCAGGAATTTTCACGTCCAGCCCAGTTTGAACCTGAAATTCGATTTTGAATTTTAAACTGAGCTGTTTGAGTTTAAATTTTATTCTACAACTTCTGAAGGCCATAACTCCTTCATACGGAGTCCGTTTCGCGCAAACTCGGACTCTATCTCAAGCAGAATTCTGAGACGAACGCAATGGCGTAACCCATTTCCCTTAACTCTTTCATTTAGAATTAATTACACTTTAATTTGTGAAACTTAACGTTATAGAATTCACGGGGTGTTACAGGTATTGGGATGATATTGGGCATACACTAATCCCAATAATTAATTGTTTATCAATCAATTGGTTGGCATGGTGTTGTAAGCGTTAAATATTTATATTTGATGCTTATGCAGTGTAGAATGCACTCTGGATGATGGTTGACTGTGTTTGATTGTTGTTGTATACATGTGTGTATGAAATCCATACGTATGAAATTATATGGTAATTGACTGTGTCTTTTTCCAGTTCAGAAAGAATAAATATTTTTAAGATAATGAATACTTTAAAATAATATTCAGTAAATGATCAAAATCTGATTTTGATGTTTGATTTGGGATGGACACGAATATATTTAAATATATAAAGCCATGTTGATTAGATTAACGCCATTTTGACGTGAACGATATTTATATCGATTTTATTCATTTCTATAATGAATATCGAAAAGGAATTGATTTCAATATATAATGTTTTGAAAATATTATCATTTAAATATCGATGATATGGAATATTCAATTTCGATTAGAAATTGAATATGAAGTCGAAAACGTTTTGAAAACGAATTTAAAACGATTTATAAAATATGTTTTAAATGGAAATCGACGAAATATATATATATATATATATATATATATATATATATATATATATATATATAACGGCCTGAATAGAACGTGCCGCGCTGCGACAGTTCGCGAATTTCGACTATTGACTTCGAATGGACAATACGGTAGATCCCACCATCGGATTCTCCAAAAACCAGAACCATTGGGTTCGTATCGAAAAGTGCTTTATAATGAGCATTAGAGATTTAAAATCTTATGGTTGGATTTGGAATTATGTCCAAATCAAATTTGGAAAAGGTCGTTGTAAATGCAGTTCGATGGCCGTTTATGGAAATCGACTGTACGGGCCTTGATAAAATTAATAAAAATATCTATAATTTATGTAAAATTATTAGAAATGATTTGGAAAGAATTGGGATGAAAAACACCATATTTGAAAAGATAAAAATAGATTTTTATCGAAATGAACTAGTTTTAAACTAGAGTTATAATCCATTTCTTTTTAAAATAAATAAATTGGATTTAAATGGTTTTAAAAATAACCAGAATTTTCAATATACGAATTGGAATGGATTTAAATCGAAATTATCTTCGGAATATTTTGATATTGGATTTCGTGATTATACGGACATTGTGGAGGAATTTGGAAGATATATATAAATATCGTTATTCCAATACAATTTTCGTTGGTTTCAGAATTCGATATTGAATATAAGCCAATATATTTTCTATTCAGAGCCTTGTATTTAATATCAAATTAGATTTTCGGTTTCTCGTGAACTGTGTTTTAAAGGACACCATTCTTAAACACAGTATGAAAGGAATAAATATTTTAATTAAGATTATTGGAGTTTCCAGTTAATTAACATATAATTGGAATAAAATGAAATGTGAATTGGGTTTACCGTGACCTGTGTTTTAGCGACATTCATTCTTTAACCCGATTTACAGAAATGGAATTTGGAATTTATAAATATTTTATTAAGATTTAAAGGAGATTTTCCAAAGTAAAGTTTTTCAATTTAACATATTAAATTGGAATTAATTGGAATTTGATTTGGTAACAATCGAAGTAAGCTTCTGTAGAGGAAGACGGTTAATATATATGGATTTTAAAAAGCCTTATCGTTGTTCCATTTATATTATCGGTTAGATATGGAAGTTTATATTGATTACATATACCGATTTGTTTTCCATGAAGATTACATTGTTAATGGAATGTGAATTTGGGTTGTCGTGAATTGTATCTTTAATAATACTGTTCTTAGACCCAATGTAGTTAAGAAAATCAGAAACTAACTGGAGATTAGTTAAGTTGAATGGTTTCTTGGGTATTGATATGATGTTGGTTTCGGCCTTCGGAGTTAATACTTAGGGAATTGTTCACTTGCTAATTTACGATTAAAGCCTGATGGAATGAAATGTGAATTTGGGTTTATCGTGAACCGTGTTTTAAATGACATTGGTTCTTTAACCCAGTTAAAGAAAGAAATGATCTCCCAAGTTAAATAATCGTTTATATTGATTCTTGGGAAGATTAAAACCAAGTGGAGTTTTGATGCATCTTTAATTAGATTGAAATGATATCCAAAGGAAGATTAAATAATAAATTTAAAGAATTTATCTTTGATAAAATTAATGGGAACCTTTCCCTAAGTATAAGAATATTTGAATAAAGGAATTTTCTAGATTTGAATAAGGCGTATGATGTGTTTTTTTAGCACTTGTTTATTATATACTCGAGTTATTCAGAAAGACCGGGTTTGTCCCATTTTGAATAACTGAATCGACGATGTGTCGAGGATGAAGACGGTGGTTGAAGACTGGAGGTCTTCACATCGTTTGGATGATTACTGAGATCTTGATTGGGTTGTACACCCAAGACAAGGTAATAAGTGGTTATTGTCCAGACGTACTTGGAGATTGACTAGATATGTGAGGACCTCTCCCCCGTATTGGACATATGGGGGAGGAATAAGGTGCCTTTGGTTTCGTTCAGACCCAGAACGAACTTGTAAAAGGACGTGTGCCTGACAATGGATTTCATTCTGTGTGATTGATAGACATTGGTTGCACAGCGTGAATTGCCTGTGTGGCATGATGAAATGCAAATGATCAAGACTTCTGTTGAAAAGTAGAGTCTTGTGGTTGATGATCAAAGCACAGCTTTAATATAGCGTAGCTATGTGTAGCGTTAATTCACGAGCCTCGCACCCTGGTATGAACCAGTAACGGGAGAGGACCTCAGGGAGGGCATGCGTTTCTTTCTAGCTAGGAGTGGTGTCAGCGTTTTACTAGCCCTGGCATTTTACTTATGCGGATGATGGATAGTGAGGCGCCTCGGTTATTTCGGTCGATCTGGGACCGACGGTCTGGTTGGGTATGACCAGTTTACGCCCCATAGGGCGGGGAAACGCATGTTCAGGCACCTTAATCCACTCCATGTGGACCGGCCCTGATGATCCAAGGGCCCATCTAAGTCTGGGTCTTGAGATATGGTAGGCTAAATTGTCTCGAAGCGGTGAGGACGATCCATGGCCTCGGTTCACAGATGGAAATCCAACTTCCAATATGTGACAATTGCATTTTTGATTGTAGAGCATAGTATTGGTGACATGATATATGGTACCCATGCCGTCTATGATTGATACATTTATATTCGAAGTTGATTTCTTCACTTATAGTAATAATAAAAGATTAAATTTCACGTATCAAGCATTCTTTGGCTATTATAAGGGAAAACCCTATCCTCCGGCTTGCGTTGCGTTGTGTGTTGGGAACTGGGTCTTATATTGGCTTCATTCTTCTTTATTTAGCATTGCGCTGTTGTTTTATGCACTAGTATTCTTGGGAGGAAAACCATTCTGTGTTATACGGTGTGGTCCCTAGATTTACCTAACTTTAAAATAAAGATTAATAACTGTTTTAGTTCTTACACCAGTCACATGACTGACCTGGAGTTTGTTATTTTAACCTAAACTCTAGGTGCCCTTGTTTTCTGCATGGGCAGCTAGTAGTTTTGGTTTTGCAGATTTATATTCGCAAGATCTTGGTTTACAGCTGGAATGATATTCAAAAAGCTCTGTATCCGTATATTCCTTTCAGTTGTGTTTTGTATTATTTTTCCGCTGCATTGTAACTTGTAAACCTCTGCTGTTTAGTAAAGGTGTAATATTTATTCATACTCTGTATATTCTTATATTTTGATGAAATTTTTGTAATAAGCAATGAAATGTTCTTCTGTTTGTGTTCTGATTTGTCGTGTTCTCAAAGCAATTTGTTCTTTCCTTCACGAGGAAGTTCGGGTTGCCACATTTGGTATCGGAGCTTTGGTTTACAGAGCTCGAGAACATGGCACATTAGAACCATATGAAAGAATTCATCAGAGATTGGATTAGTAATATCCAAGTGGAATGATTCGTTAGAGATGGGATCGGTAGTATCCTAGAACGAGTGTGAAGAGTATATAAAAAAAATGAAACAAATATTGTTTTGAAGATTTAAACCTTTTTATACGTATTTGAATATTTTATTTGTATTGAATTTGGAAAATCCAATATATAAAGATTTCGCATATATGCCTTGCAAACATATATTCGAAGTTTTAATATACTGGATAGATATAGAATCACGCTCTAGTCGCCCTGAGACGGTTCTGATAATGGCATGTCATCATAAGCACTTGTGTTCGAGTTTCGAAAGTGGGATGCCTATATATTTCCATTAGACTGGTGTGAGAACCAAAACTAGATAGGGCTATTGTGTGAATTGGCATCAAAAGCATGATTTTCTATATATGTATCAAAATTATGAATTTGAAACGTTAATTCACTAATTGATTGATGATTATGTTATGTGATTATTTATTCAAATCCACATGTGAAAGAAAGGTGAATTTAGGCCAAATGGTATCAATTTTGAACTGTATTAAAAATTGTTTGGAATTGCATGCGTATACATGTGTATACATTGAACATGTCATAGCAAGGAGGCTAGAGCAGAGGAATAAAATTGTATTCCCGACAAATAGGTATATGTTTACTAACTTATTGGGTTTGGATGATTTTATGAGCCGATTGGCTAGCCGCTTGGCTGTTTCTTTTTCTTTTTGGATTGTAGAGGCCTGTATGGAGATTTCGGGATTTTCCCGGTGCTCCCGTACAGGGGAGATTATGGCGAATTTTTTTGAAAATTCAGGGTGTTAGCCAAATTTTTGATGAATTTGAAAAGTTCTTAGAAACTGAAAAGTTGAAGAACTTAAGCCATAATTAAAATAATGAAAGTTGAGTTGGTTTGTAAAACAACTTACAGTTCCGTTCCTTTCCAAGGACAAAAAGATTTTAAGTGGGGGAGATTGTAACAACCCGAAAATCCAAACCAATTTAAAAATTTTATTTTGGCAATTTTGATGAATTTTGAATATTTAAAATGAATTATTTTAAATAATAATGACGAGAAATTTATTTTTGAATAGAATTAGAACGTATATATTTATTTGAATCGTCGTTAGAATATAAGTATTTAGTTTTAATTATAAAAGGAATTGGAAATGGCATGGTAGTTTGAAAGTCGATTTCAAATTTCAAATGAACGTACAGGAATCAAAACAAATCGGATTTTAGCAAAACCAAAAATATTAGAATCTATTTGAGAATATCTTTTAAATGAATCCGAAAAATTGAAATTTCATAGTGGTAATCAAAAGTTACGCCCAGTTGAAAATTCAGAATAGTCACTATGGAATTTTGGCCCTTAAAAATGGAAATTTTGCAAACAACTTCAGTTTTCGACGAAACCACTTTCGTTGAATCCGAGATGTCAAGTTATTTCAAGATTCCAAAATTTGTAATTTTCTGAATCAATATGTGAGAATGGCGAAGGAAAACTTGTTTTGATAGTTTCAGTCAATTTGGATCGACCAGAAAATGGCCATTTTTCAAACGATCTCCAAATCTGACGAAATTAGTTTTGTTAGCACCATATCGTCAATACGAAGCTAGAAACAATTTTTCTGGAATTTTTAGACTTAGTATGTGGCCACGATAAATTGAAATGTACGTTTAAATTAAATATATAATGATTTATAATTTAATTTAAAGCAAAAGTGATCGTAACAGTAGAATTGACTTGCTGGACATATTGTGTCCGGAATGGGGGTAATTAGTTAAGGACGATAGTTGGTGGGTTCGGTTTAGATTTCAAAACAAAAGGTTACTTTAAGGAATTAATTAATTAAATAAATAAATATAAAATTATATAACTTCACTCCCTATTCTCTCTCTTCCTAACCACGTTCAGAAAAGTAAAAAAAAAAGAAACCTGCTCCTCTTCAGCCGACGATCCCGTCCTCCCCTTGCCCCGTCGCCGCCACCGCTCCACCTCCGATCAACCGACCGTCGCTGGCTCCTTCCATTTCCGATGCCCTCTCCTCCTTCCACCCCTCTTCTCCACTGTAAACCCTCCCCCCTCAAATCGTGACGCCGCCAATGTTCAGCCCCACCGCCGCTCAGCCCGCTGAACCCCCCCTTGAATCCCCCGATGCCTTTACTGCCCCTTCCTCTACCTAAACCGCGACGCCAAGGACCAAAACCGTTGCTCCTTCGCACTATAGCTCGCCCCTGACGCGCCTGAGCCCTCCGACGTGCCTGAACCCTCCGGTGTGCCTCAGATCGCGATCGATTCCAGCAAATAAAAGAAATGGTGAGTTTTTATTTATTTCTATTTAAAATAATTAGTTTTAAAAAGTAGTTTATAAATATAAAGTGAGGGTTTTTACATGGTAAAGTTAGTAAAAATTATGATTTTTAGTTAGGTAAAATATATGATATTTATATAATGAAAATAAGATTTTTATATTATAGAGATAATAAAAATATGATTTTTATAATTTGAACAGCGATATGAAAATATATTTTTTAGTTAGAGAAAAATGTAAATTTTATTATGTGTATGTAATTATATAAAAATTCGATTTTTATACATATGGAATGGCAATAAAGATTTGATTTTTACATAAGATGTAGAAATATAAAAATACAATTTTTATATAGAAAGAAGCGTTGTAAAAATATATGAAGCGATAAAAATATGATTTTTATATTATATAGATAATATAAAAATATGATTTTTATATTATATAGATAATAAAAATTTGATCTTTATATATGTAGCAAAGTAAAAATATGATTCTTATCATTTGAATGGCAATGTATAAACATGATTTTTATATATTCATTAGCGATAGAAAGATTCGATTTTTATCTATATAGTAGCGGTATAAAAATGTGATTTTTATCTATATTGCGTTGTTATAAAAACATGAAATTATTTTTAGAAAGGTAAAAATATAACTTTTAGCCTACGTATGTTATTCATAAAATAATCATACAACGAAATAAGTATTGATTAGTTAAAAATGTAACTTTTAATGTAGGTATACTACATAGATCGACAATCATAACACGGCGGAGTCGAACCCAAAGGTGAGAACTTCTCACTTTTATTTTATTTTCTAGTTAAAATATATACTAGGATGCAAACGGTGCTTAGTAGCACCCAACACCCATCGTCCACAGACCATGGACGACTTGTTTGTTTGTTTGATTTTGTTGTGAAAATTGATTGCGTGATGTGGAATGGAATAAAAGATTTTATAGTTAAAAATATAATTTTTTAACACGTATATGAATAAAATAAATATTTATAAACAAATCGTACGATTTGTTTATGTACACACATTTGACTGATATTGATTGGGGCGATAAATTTTACACATCGTCCAACTGCACAAATAAAATTCATCATTTGTTGATTGAAACCCCACATGGGTATTGGGATGATATTGGGCATACACTAATCTCAATAATTAGTTGTATGTCAATCGATTGGTTGACAGGCAGTTGTAAGCATTAAATACTTATATTTGTTGCTTATGCAGTGTAGAATGCACTCTGCACGATGGTTGACTGTGTTTGATTGTTACTTTATACATGTGTGTATGAAAATCCATATATATCCAATTATATGGTAATTAACTGTGTCTGATTCCAGTTCAGAAAGAATAAATATTTTTGAAATAACGAATATTTTAAAATAATGAATTTTTTAAAATAATATTCAGTAAAAGATCAAAATCTGATTTTGATGTCCGATTTGGGGTGGGCACGAATATATTTAAATATATAAAGCCGTGCTGATTAAATTAACGCCATTTTGACGTGAATGATATTTATATCAATTTTATTCGTTTCTATAATGAATATCGAAAAGGAATTGATTTCAAAATATAATGTTTTGAAAATATTATCATTTATACATCGATGATATGGAATATTCAATTTTAATTAGAAATTGAATATGTAGTTCAAATCGTTTTGAAAACGAATTTAAAATGATTTATAAAATACGTTTTAAATGGAAATCAAAGAAATATATATTATATACATATATTATATATAATATAATAGCCTGAATAGAACGCGGCGCGCTGCGGCAGTTCGCGAATTTCGACTATTGACTTCGAATGGACGTTACGGGAGATTCGACCATCGGATTCTCCTAAAACCGGAACCGTTGGGTTCGTATTGAAAAGAGCCTTCTAACGAATATTAGAGAATTGAAATATAACGGTTGGATTTGGAACTATGTCCAAATCAAATTTGGAAAAGGTCGATGTAAGTGCAGTTCATTGGCCTTTTATGGAAATCGACTCTACGGGCTTTGATAAAATTATTAAAAATATCGATAATTTGTGTAAAATCACAACAAATGATTAGGAAAGAATTGGGATGAAAATTCCATATTTGAGAAGATAAAAGTAGATTTTTATCGAAATGAACTAGTTTTGAACTAGAATTATAATCCATTTATTTTTAAGATAAATAAATTGGATTTGAAATGGTTTTAAAAATAACCAGAATTTCCAATGTATGAATTTGAATGGACTTGAATCAAAATTATTTTCGTAATATTTTGATATTGGATTCCGTGATTATACGAACATTGTGGAGGAATTTGGAGGATATATCTATATATATATATATATATATATATATATATATATCATTATTCCAATACGATATTCATTGGTTTCAGAATTTGATATTGAATATAAGCCAATATATTTTCTATTAAAACCTTGTATTTAATATCAAATTAGATTTTGGGTTTGTCGTGAACTGTGCTTTAAAGGACACCGTTCTTAAACCCAGTATGAAAAGAATAAATCTTATAATTAACATTGTTGGAGTTTCCAGTTAACTAACATATAACTGGAATAAAATGAAATGTGAATTGGGTTTATCGTGAACCGTGTTTCAGCGACATTCGTTCTTTAACCCGATTTACAGTGAAATTGGATTTGGAATTTATAAATATTTTGTTAAGATTTAAAAGAGATTTTCCATAGTAAAGTTTTCCAATTTAACATATTAAATTGGAATTGAATCGAATTCGACTTTGTAATATTCGAAGTAAGCTTCTGTAGAGGAAGACGGTTAATATATATGGAATTTAAAAGGCCTTGTTGTTATTCCATTTATATTATTGGTTGGATATTGAAGTTTATATTAATTACATATATCAATTGGTTTTCCATGAAGATTCCATTGTTAATGGAATGTGAATTTGGGTTGTCGTGAATGGTATCGTTAATAATACTATTCTTAGACCCAATGGAGTTAAGAAAACCAGAAACTAACTGGAGATTAGTTAAGTTGAATGGTTTCTTTGGTATTGATCTGATGTTGGTTTCGGCCTTCGGAGTAAATACTTAAGGAATTGTTCACTTGCTAATTTACGGTTAAAGGCTGAAGGAATGAAATGTGATTTTCGGTTTATCGCGAACCGTGTTTTAAATGACATTGGTTCCTTAACCCATTTAAAGACATGATATGATTTCCTTAGTTAAACAATCGTTAATATTGATTCTTGGGAAGATCAAAACCAAGTGGAGTTTTAATGTGTCTTTAATTAGATTGAAATGATATCCAAAGGAAGATTAAAGAATAAATTTAAAGAATTTATCTTTGATAAAATTAATGGTAACATTTCCCAAACTATAGGAATATTTGAATAAAGGAATATTCTGGATTGGAATGAGGCGTATGTTAGCACTTGTTTATTATATACGCGAGTTATTCAAAAAGACCGGGTTTATCCCATTCTGAATAACTGATTCGGCGAGCGTTGAGTATGAAGACGTTGGTTGAAGACCGGAGGTCTTCAAATTGTTTGGATGATTACTGATGTCTTGATTGGGCTCTACATCCAAGACAAGCTAAAAAGGGGTGATCGTCCAGACGTACTTGGAGATCGACTGGATATGCGAGGACCTCTCCCCTGTATTGGACATATGGGGAGGAATATGGTGCCTCCGGTTTCGTTCAGACCCAGAACAAACTTGTAAAAGGATGTGTGTCTAACATTGGATTTCATTCTGTGTGATTGATAGACATTGGTTTCATAGCGTGAATTGCCTATGTGGCATGCTGAGATGCAAATGATTAAGGCTTCTGTTGAAAAGCAGAGTCTTGTGGTTGATGATTAAAGCACGGGTTTAATATAACGTAGCTTTATGTAGCGTTAATTCGCTAGCCTCGCACCCCGGTGTGAACCAGAAACGTGAGAGGACCTCAGGGAGGGCATGCGTTTCTTTCTAGCTAGGATTGTTGTCAGCGTTTTACTAGCCCTGGCATTTTACTTATGTGGATGACGGATAGCGAGGCGCCTCGGTTATATCGGCCGATCCGGGAACGATAGTCTGGTCGGGGTATGGCCAGTTTACGCCCTATAGGGCGGGGAAACGCATGTTCAGGCATTTTAATCCATCCCGTGTGGACCGATCCTGACGATCTAAGGGCCCACCTGAGTCTGGGTCCTGAGACATGGTAGGGAAGATTGTCTCGAAGCAGTGAGGACGATCCCTGGCCTCGGGCCATAGATGGAAATCCAACTTCCAATACATGATAATTGCAGTTTTGATTATAGAGCCTAGTATTGGCGACATGATATATGGTACCCATGCCGTCTATGATTGATACATTTATATTCGAAGTTGTTTTCTTCGCTTATAATAATAATAAAAGATTAAATTTCGCGTATCAAGCATTCTTTGGCTATTATAAGAGAAAACCCTATCCTCCGGCTTATGTTGCATCGTGTGATGGGAACTGGGTCTTATAATAGCTTCATTGTTCTTTATTTAACATTGCGCTGTTGTTTTATGCACTGGTATTCTTAGGAGGAAACCCGTTCCATGTTATACGGCATGGTCCCTAGATTTACCTAACTTTAAAATAAAGATTAACAAAGGTTTTAGTTTTCACACTAGTCACATGACTCACCCGTAGTTTATTTTTTTAACCTAAACTCTGGGTGCCCCTATTTTCTGCACGGGAAGCTAGTAGTTTTGGTTTTGCAGATTTATATTCACAGGATCCTAGTTTACAGTTGGAATGATATTCGGAAAGCTCTGTATCCGTATATTCGTTTCAGTTGTGTTTTGTATTAATTTTCCGCTGCATTGTAACTTGTAAATCTCTACTTATTAGTAAAGGTGTAATATTTATTCATACTCTGTATATTCTTGTATTCTGATGAAATTGTTGTAATAAGCAATGAAATGTTCTTCTGTTTGTGTTCTGATTTGTCGTGTTCTCAAAGCAATTCGTTCTTTCTTCACGGGGAAGTTTGGGTCGCGACATTAACGACCCTCATTCTACGTGTCGAAAGATCGTAGAATATTTATTTCGTTTTCTTATGAGGTCGTATAGTTGTGTAACTTTGGGAAACGACTATTGGGGCCATTTCCCATGTTCACGATTTTTTTCGATTTTTAAATGACCGTTGTGCCCCTAGCTTATCTTGTTTCGGCCATAACTTTTGATTGGTAGGGAGTTTTGACCTGAAACCACTTCCATTAGATTTGGATGATGGTTTAAAATTCCCTAGAGTGGTCACATTAGCCAAATGGACTAACCGTTTGGGTGATATGGCTGAAACAAGGTTTCGAAGGTGAAAAACAGCTTAACCGTGCCTAATTAGGGTGATTAGCAAGAAGGTCCATAACCCATTTCGGGATTAGGGTTATGGGGAGGATGAGAACATTTAGGAAACAATTTTTATTTCATTTTTCAGCTGCCTAAAACATTTTCCTTAACGTAGCAATGGCCTCCAACACCCAAATCACCTTCTAATCACCATTTAATTAAGTTTTAGCTAATCTACATCTAATCAAGGCAAATTAGCATCAAATTGGGAATAGAGTAGCTGTGTTGCATAAAGATTCAACCCAAATCAGAGATATTTTCAGATCTAAGATTTATTTGTGGTAAAGGTGGGTGATTTGCATTGTTTTTCATTAATTACGGCTAATTAGGGGTGATTAGTGATAATTAGCGAAATTATAACTCAGAAAGATGTGGAAAAATTTGTAAAATTCTAAAATATTATTTTAGGGCTCTGATAGAAATTTAGGCTAATTTGGATAAGTTTTGCTAATTGTATGCTTAAACATGATTAAGGGGAAAATATGGGTTTTGCGTACGTTTGATCCATTTTAACATATCATATTGTTGTTTTGGTGTTGTGCTTGATTATACATGTTGCTATGACTGTATGGTGTGCTTTGTGATTGATTTGAAAATTTAGAATGGTCAAAAACCCAGTCGTATGGCGTAGAACAGTCGTTGGAAGAGTTACAGGAAATTGAGCAGGAACCGGATCAGATCGCCCTCTCCCCCCCCCCGAACTGAACCGTTCGTGATTCACGAAGATGATACGAACCGACCTCCAAGAGTTCACAAGCCGATCCACTTACATCTGATGTTCTCCGACCCGCTCACGTCAAAAGTTCCCCGACCCGAACCGTCTGCCTCTGAACTACCTGCCTCGAACCGGTGGGGACCCGAACTGTTGGATAAGCATCACGAGCCACCTCCTCCAAATCGAGTCGAGTTGGAGTCACAAACCAGAGTACACCCACGAGCTATATGGGGATCACGACCCAAACCGGAGCGCGCAACCGAACCAATGTACCATGAGTGTACGGTCACGACTGACCCAATGCTTAGGGAGGAGTATCCGAACCGAGCCACTTCAGGGAGTCCGATCCGAAACAAAGCGAAGAAAAGGACCGAACCGATCCGGAGAAGACCAAACCCGAGATGCAAAGGTAGTCCAAATAGGAAGTTTTACTGAGGATCCAGTTAGGAACCAATGAGTCAACTTCATAAATTGGACTTTGCTGCAGGACTTGTGCTAAGGGGTTATCGACGTCCATAACTTTGATTCACCACCATGGCGGATGTTAGGCTACGGATCAGTGCAGTGGGGTAATTATTAATCCATGGGGCAGAGTGATCGTAGCATGGATATGAGCCAGTGCAGTGAAGTCTTCATGATTTCATGGGGTAGAGTGGACATAGGAAGGGATTAATGGCTATGGATCAGTGCAGTGGAGCTATCATGACTCAATAGGGCAGAGTGATCATAGCAAAGAAATTGGGTGGTCAAAACGGTGGATATCGTATGCTTTACACACTGAGTGAGAGATGTGAGGATGGTTGCTAGGCTTGATTGTTTGCCATCATTATGACATGCACACCCCATACCTCGTACCTTTACACAATATGTTAGTGTCACCTTAGAGTATTGTACATCTTGTGTGCTAACTCTTTGGTTGCAGGTCCAGGATCAGGTATGGTTTAATATACCTCTTATTGTTTTGTTTTGTTGCTTATCGCTCATACAAGACTTTTGTCTGACCCAGAGTTTTATGTCTCTTCTTATTACTCTGGGTGCTCTTAAATGGGCAGACTAGAGATAGGTTAGGTGGTATGTACGAATAGCTGTACCGGAGAGGAGGCTTCCACATATGATATATACATATATTCTCCCTGTGTCGCTGCTGGTCACTACTTTGAGCATTAGTAGTTTACCTTTCTTATTTTGCTTTAGAGACTGTTTTAAAAGTTGTAATAATGATGATGTGGAACATAAGCTGTATTTTGGATTTTCCGCTGCTATGATGGTTAATTCTCAGCTTATGCACTGTCTCACCTGTTTTTTGTTAAGGTTTTGTTATTATTATATTTTATTCCATGCGCTGTGAGATATTCCACAGGTCCCGTGCTGGTTAGACATCGACACAACGCATTTTAATTGGAAATGTCGGCTGGTGTGGGGCGGGCCGTCACAAGATGTGTGCAACTACGTTATATCAAATCTACCTCTTATTGCTAATGTTTCTTTAGTTGAAAATTGAAAACATAATTTACTAAAGTACTAGTCAATTATGTGACAAAGGTTTTAAAATATTTTTTTCCTAAAATAAATGTAGTATTTTGATAAAAATCGAAACCTTATTTTTGAAGGAAATATAGATAGAAATATCTTAGTTTTGAATATGAAAGTTATTAATATTAAAGAGATGTGTTTAATAGGCAGAGATAAAGATTCTTGGTTATGGCATAAATGTATTTGTCATGTTAATTTTAAAACTATTTGAAAACTTTTGGAAAATGAACTTGTAAAGGGTTTACCTAAAATAATTTTTTTTAAATATTTTTGAAGATTTCCTAATAGGAAAATTAACCAAATCATCTTTTAAGTCTAAGAAAGTCATCTTGACTTTACAACCATTAGAATTGTTCAACACGGATTTATTCAGGCCAACCCAGGTTCAATCAATAAATCATAATCAGTATGTTTTTGTGGACAATTTTTATGAAAAACAAAAGTGATACTGTTGAACAATTCATAATTTTTGTCAAAAAAATACGGAATATTAAAAACTTAAAAGTTTAGAATATTCGAAGTGATCACGGTGGTGAATTTGAAAATGAATTATTTGAACATTTTCATAAAAAGAAAAGAATAAATCATAAATTTTCATTTCCTAGAACTCTACAACAAAATGGAGTTGTAGAAAGAATCAATAGAACACTACAAGAATGTGCTAGAACTCTATTAAATGAAAGCACTGTACCAAAACATTTTTGGGTAGAAGCTGTGGCAATTGCGTGTTATGCATTAAGTCGTATTTCCATACGTCCTTTAACCAAAACACTTCTTATGAACTTTTTAATGGAAGAAAACCTAATATTTCTTACTTTAAGATTTTCGAGTCAAAATATTTTGTTCTTAACACAAAAGATTAACTCCGAAAATTTGATCCAAAAGCTGATCATGGGCTTTTTGTCGGATATTCAGAACGTAGTAAAGTCTATTGTGTTTTCAGTAAACGTACAAGTATAATAAAAGAAACCTTACATGTATCTTTTGTTGAAAATTTCGATAAAAATACAATCATCAAAGATGATGATGAAATTATCGAAAATACTAGCTTTGAAAATACTGAAAATAATCCCATAGAACAAATTAGATCAACTCCTAGAATTCTACGCGATCATCCTACACAAAACATTATTGGAGAAATTGATTCATAAGTTCGATCAAGAAGTCAACTAAATCAAATGGGTCATGTAGCTTTTCTTTCAACTGTCAAACCTAATATTCCAAAAGAAGCTTACAGATGATTATTGGATTATAGCTATGCAAGACGAATTAAATCAGTTCGAACGGAATGATGTTTGGGAGTTGGTACCTCATCTAGATAATCAATCAGTCATCGATAGTAAATGGGTTTATAAGAATAAAGCAGATGAACTAAGAAATATTACAAGAAACAAAGTTAGATTAGTAGCACAAGGCTACAAGAAGAAGGTATTGACTACAAAGAAACATTTTCTTCTGTAGCAAGGCTTGAAGCAATACATATTTTATTAGATTTCCATAACTTTGAACTCTATCAAATTTATGTTAAAAGTGCTTTCCTAAATGGTTTTATTAAAGAAAATGTATATGTAGAAGAACCGCCTTTATTTATACAAGAAAAACATCCAGATTATGTCTATAAACTTAAAAAGGCTCTATACTGTCTAAAACATGCATCTCGTGCTTGGTATGACAAACTTAAAAATTATTTAATAAAGTCAGGATTTCAAGTTGGAAAAGATGATCGAACGTTGTTTGATAAAAATACCAATAACAACGTCCTAATTATACAAATATATGTAGATGATATCATTTTTGGTTCAACTAATAAATGTCACACATGGGAGAGTTATCATACTTTCTCGGATTACAAATTAAACAAATTCAAATGGTATTTTTATTAATCGAGAAAAATGTTGTAATAATTTAATTAAACGATTTGTTTTGGACAACACTTCTGGAAAACCAACTCCTTTGAGTACTACAGCTCATCTTGATCGAGATGAAAAAGGAAAAAGTGTTGACCAAAATCTATAAATATATATGATACGTTTGCTACTTTATTTAACTACAAGTCGTCTAAACACAATGATAAGTGTATGCTAATGCACCAGATTCCAAGTAGATCCTAAAGAATCACATTTAAGAGTAGTGAAACAAGTTCTGAGATATCTTAATAACACTAAGGACATTGGTCTTTTTTATCCAAAAGAATGTCCATTGGAATTAGTATCTTATAGTGATGCTGATTTTGGTTGATCTCGGATGGATAGAAAAAGTACAAGTCGTACATACCATTTTATTGTAAAATCACTTGTCTCTTGGTTTAGTAAGAAACAAAATTGTGATTCAATTTCAACATGTGAAGCAAAATACATATCTGTTGCTTTAGCATGTGTTTAGGTAATTTTTATGCAACAGACAAAACTTGACTAAATCAACAACATATTGTGATAATACAAGAGCAATCAATTTATCCATAAACCCTGTAAATCACTCACGAACAAAACAAATTGACATTCATCACCATTTCTTACGTGATAACATAGAAAAAGATATTAAAACTTGGAACATAAGTCAACTGAAAATCAAATAGCCGATGTATTTACCAACCTATTGTTAGAAAATACGTTTGTAAAAATCTGACGAGAATTAGTTGTTATGTCTATAAAAATATATAAATGGCTGTAATAATTAATAAAAACTTATTTCATTATGACAAGTGTTCAACGTAATATTAGAACTAAACCAATTAGGCTTTGGTCTCAAAATTAGTTATATTTTAACTTTAGCTTCAGAGCACTCATTTTCATAGTAACGTTTTAACCAATAAAACAATCTCTGGTTATAATCTCTTTTGATTTTACACCATTGCTTCTTTGCAATCATGTGTCTATAAATAAACAACATCGTCAAAACAAAAATACATATATTTTAAAACAAAGTACACAAAAACAAACAAAATTCCTCAAACAATTCTACCTCTTCAATTCACATTACTTTTACAACGGATAACTCGGAAGAAACTACATGTCTTCCTTCACCAACACCTAGAAATGAATTGGTGTATAAATGGGGAGCACAATGGATTTACACCAGATTTAAAGAGAGCAAAACGAGCTCTTTTCACTTCTCCAGACATAAAAACAAACATTGGTGAAATTCATCATTATCAGAAAGAACAGATAGAGCTTCAAAAGGATCTATATTTTGAGCAAAAAGTTCTACTAAATGACTGGGTTTTCAGGAACAAATCGGTGTAAAATTTTGCAGCTCAAAGATGAAAGATATTACCAAACCACTACCAATACCAGTAAATCCTTTTGATCCTTCTACATTGTATCGTACTGTAAACAATCCCGTAAATCCCACAATGAAATACTACAAAGATTCTCCTTAAAGACACCCATACAGTCCGAACACTTGGGATATAAGCTATATGGAAAATAAAGGAAGACGATTTTCAACACCTACGAAGATGTCTTCTCCTAGACATTAATAATTTTTCCTTAAGTTTATTTGTTATCCTTATAATTTTCTATCAACCATATTTTCGTAATAAACCATTTATTTCCATGAAATGTATTCAAATTTCATGATATATGATTACTTTTAAAATTATAAGATATAAAACAAAAAATACAGGAAATAGACGTCTGACCTATTTGAAATAGATGTCTGAATACCGGAGCAACAATATTTCCTCCAACAGAATCAGATGTCTGACCCAATAAAAACAAACATCTAAAAAAGGTTAAAAATGAACAAAATCCTTGCTGGTTCAATTTTTTCCATAAACAGACATCTGATCTTAAAAATCAGACGTTGATCATTGAAACAAACTTTTTTCAACCACTCAAAAACAAATGTCTGGTTATAGAAAAACAGACGCCTGAATTACTTCCAAAATGACTAAATTCTTGCGGGTTCAATTTTAACAAAATTCAGATGTTTGAATTTTGTAAATAACTGTCTGAATCGGCACTGAAGACTTTTTTAAAATGGCACGTAACTTTTAAACCAACCATCATTTCATCTCACCAATTTATTTCTCACTTTCCTCTTTTACTATCTATAAAACCCTAACCCCCATTTACCACTAAACTCCAAAAATTCAAATCTTTTACCACTAAATTATCATGATAAATTGTCCAAAAAGGTTAAGTTTTTAAGAATCAGAACCTCCCTCCGACGAACTCATTCAACGATGGCTTTTGGATGACACCGCCAAAGAGAGGTACAAAGCCATGAAAAATTCCAAGTTTTTTGAAGGTGCTTTTGTCAAATTTGATGTTTTCTCTAATTATCGTCTTCTTTACCATGTTAGACACTATAATTTTGACTCTTTTGTGGATTATAACTCCAGCAATGTCAAAATCTATCCGTTGCTTGTAAAACTTCTATTAACAAATTTGAACTTAGACCACCAAAGACCTCAAAACACAACAGATTGTGTATGGTCGATGGTATGTGGAAAACGTATCCTTTTTCAATTCAAAGGTTAGGTCAAATTTTAAGGTATACTTGGCAAGGAATTGATATTGATACTTTAGAAGTTGATATGAGTGTGAGAGATGAAATATCACACAAGTTTATTTCCAACAGTTTGCTTAATATGGACGAGCTTACTTCTACTCATCTCTGACCACAAGCTTGCTTATTGAATCGTATCTTGGTCCGAACAATTCAACCCCATAAAAGAAATTATGAGAAATTTTGTAAGCTCGATTTTCAAGCACTATATGCCTTGTATTCTAACAAACAAATAATTTGGGCAAAGATTTTTCTTGACGAATGGATGGATATCACATACAAACGAAAATATAAGACTCTTTACTAGGTGCTTATATCACTTGAATTCTCATTGATTGTCAAGTCTAAGCATGTCAACATTGGAAGGTTGGTAAGTGTGGTTGATAGTATAACTCGTTATTGTTTTTAAATTCCATCAAACTACTAGTTCTATTTTGGTTTGTAATATTTTGGGTCTTAGCACAAAACTATACTATGTGCTTATGTATGGATATTGTGCGTATCTATGCTATGTCTGTGATTATGTTGTGATTGTGTTTTAATTTAAATTTCTATATATAAGTATCTCCTTTTTGTCAATGACAAAGGGGGAGAAACATACAAAAATATATGCATATCGACAAGGGAAGCCTCATATATAGTTGTCATTATCAAAAAAAGGGAGAATGTTGAATCTCGCTGTATACAGTTTTGATTATGACAACTATACATGTGCATATATATTACATCGACTAACTCTGTTTTGCAGGGAGATACTCAAAAATAGATTCAAGAACTTAAGTTGAAGGTTATTTGTGTTAGAGTTTGCATGTAATTGTATAGGAATTGTTAAAATCCTCCTTGATGACACACACTTTTTTTTTATATATAGTTTTCAAATAAAATGCACAAGACATAGGTCGGTTCTCTGGAAACTGACGTCTGGAATGTTTTGGTCAGACGTCTTTTTGCTGAAACAAAATTCAATTTCATACAATATTCAGACATCTGACCAAAATATTTCAAACATATGAATTACCCGCAAAATAACCTTTTTCTTTGATGTATGTTTTTCAATTAAAAAACATACATCTGAAATTTTTATTCAGACATCTGAAAACAAAACAGTGCAATCTTTCAACGAAGAGTTGCAACTTCTAATTCATATCTTTTAGATAAAACTCTTCGTGATTTGTTGCAATATTTCGTACATTATAAATAGAGATTCCATCAAATGCTTTTATTCACCGAAACTTATTTTAATTCTTTCTATCTTATTGAAAGCATTCAAAATCTCTAAAACACTTTATTTTCACATTCTTAAGATTTCAAATCTTCCATATTCTTTCATAAATTACATGTTTATCATTAAGAATGATTATAGGAAGGATGTACATCAATTTGACATATCCGTGTTACCAAGAACACAAATAGTAATCTAATTCTTTGTACAAAGGAAGTCCTCTTCAGAAGTTGAGGCGAGAAATCCCGTTAAGCTGCTCGGGTAATTACGAACCTCCTCCTCCTAGTGAAGTAAGGTTTGTTATTTTAGTAAAATACCAGAAGAGAGTCTGGGACTAGATGTAGGACAGTGGTCCGAACCAATATAAAATTGACTGTTTCATTTTACTTAATGCTATTACTTTTCTATCTACATCTTACATTGTATATACTCCATATTATACGATCCTACCGCTTCATATATTCTTTCACGGCTGACATGGTTCCACGTGGATAGTTGACGTGGCATGTGACAATGAGTAGATGGCATGGAGAGCTAATGTGGCATGTGACAAGTTGGCAGCTGAAGCGGAAAGTTTATGTGGGCCCCACTACCGTGACGTAAAAGCCAGGCTCTGACTTCTGCTTAAGGCAACAATGTATATTGTTACATAACTTGCGGGTACTGTTGCAGTATGGTTTTTGTGACGGCCAACTGCGGACCAGCCGACATTTCAAGTGAATGTGCACCATACCCATGTCCAAGTAGTACGGGACGGTCGTCATAAGAAAAGAAAGAAGATGAAGAACTAACAATGAGCCTGTAGAATGTCTCATAGGGCATGGAATAAAATATAACAATAACATACTTTGACATAAAACAGCCGAGACAGTGCATAAGCTAAAAACTAAACATCATAGAAGCGAAAAATCCAAATACAGCTTATGTTCCACATCATCATTATTACAAATTTCGAAAAATATCCTGAAAGTAAATAAGGAAGGTGCACTACTAATGCCCAAAGTAGTGACCAGCAGAGACACAGGGAGAATATCTATATATATCACACATGGGAGCCTCCTTCTCGTCTCCGGTACAGCTACTCGTGCATACAACCTAGCATGTCTCTAGTCTGCCCGTTTAAGTGAACCCATAGTAATAAGAAGAGACATAAAACTTTGGGTCAGACAAAAGTCTGGTATGAGCGATAAGCAGCAAAACAGAATAATAACGGGCATACTAAACCATACCGGAACTTGGACCTGCAACCAAATAGTTAGCATAACATACCGTACAATACTCTAAGGTGCCACTAATGTATGGTGTAAGGAATACGGGGGTGGGGTGTGCATGTCATAATGATGTCAAACAATCAAGCATAGCAACCATCCTCACATCTCTCATTCGGTGCGTAAAGTATATGATATCTACCACTTTGACCACCCAATTCCTTGCTACGATCACTCTGCCCCATGGAGTCGTAACAACACCACCGCACTGATCCATAGCCATTAATACTTTGCTATGTCCACTCTGCCCCATGGAGTCATGATGACTCCACTGCACTGGCTCATAGCCTTGCTACGATCACTCTACCACATGAAGTCATAACAACTTCACTGCACTGATCCTTAGCCAATATCCGTCTTTCTGTGGTGAGTCAAAGCTATAGACGTCGATAACCCCTTAGCAAATGTCCCGCAGCAAAGCCCAACTCATGAAGTTAAACCGTTGATCCCATTTGGGTCCTGAGTAATAACCTCCCATTTGGACTTCCTTTGCATCTCGGGTTTCTGTCGAATTGGAGTTGGTCTTCAAAAGAGTCGTCGCGTAGTAGTAGTGGAGGTCCAAAGCCGGTTTGGTTCGGCCTACTCGATTCGGTTCAACATGTGGTGCTCAGCTCCCTAATTGGTTCGGCTAAATTCCCTTTCTTCGGTTCGGTTCTGGTTCCTCTCTTCCATGTGGTTCGGTTCGTCTGTCTCGGTTCGTCTCCTGTACTTCACTTCAGTCCAATGCCTCCTGTTCGGTTCGGTGCTCATGGATCCCGATCCGGTTCAGTGCTTCACTCCAACTCCAACTCCAAGCTACCAGCCTTCCTTTGTTGCCATACTCTTTCTTCTGCCTGGGCTCCGATTCGGTTCGGATTCCTTGTCTTTGGTGTCGGTTAGGTTCGACCAATCCTATCCGATCTGAACCCCTTCCCCCTATCCGATCCGATCCCAATCCCTGCAGTTTTTCCTACAACTTTTCCAGCGACTGTTTTACGCCATATGATGGAATTTTCGACCATTCTAACTGCTCTAAGCAATCATAAAGCATACCATACAGTCATAGCAACATAGAGGATTAACCATAAACATTAAAACAACAATTTAATGCGTCCATATGGATCAACATACCCAAAAACCCTTACTTTCCCCTTAATCATGTTTAAGCAAATCTAGTGATAGGATTAGCAAAACTTAACCAAATCAACCCAAACTTCTAATAGAGGTCTAAAACAATATTTCAAAATTTATAAATATTTTTAACCAAATCAACCCAAACTTCTAATAGAGGTCTAAAACAATATTTCAAAATTTATAAATATTTTTCCAGAATTTAATCATGCTTAAATTCGTTAATTAACACTAATCAATCCTAATTAGCCATAATTAGTGTAAAAAGGTGCAAATCACTCACCTTAGCCACAAACAAACTATAGATCTGAAATAATCTCTAATATCCAATCTCTATGCGTTCCAACAGCTCTATTCCAAATTCTATGCTAATTTGCCTTGGTTTGATGTAGATTAAGCCAATACTTGATTAAACGGTGATTAGGAGGTGTTTTAGATGTTGGAGGCCATTGCTAGGTTGAGAGGAATTATAAGTAGCAACTGAAAAATGAGAAAAGGGTGTTCTCTAAACCCTAACATCCCTTAAATACTCCAAATCCCGAAATTCCCCACTGGGCCTAGCTGTTAATTACCCATTTAAGACCGGTTAAGCTGTTTTTCACGTTCTAAACCTTGTTTCAGCAATATCTCCCAAATGGTAAGTCCGTTTGGCTATTGTCACCACTCTACGGAAAGGTAAACCATCTTCCGGATCTAATTGAAGTGGTTTCAGGTCAAAACTCCTTTCCAACAAACGTTATAGGGAAACAAGATTCGCCAGGGGTAGAACGATCATTCAAAAATCGGCAAGAAATCATGAACATGGAAAATGACCCTAGTAGTCGTCTCCCAAAGTTACATGACCATACGATTCCGTATGTGAAAGAAATAAATATTCTAAGATCCCTTGATGCGTAGAATGCGGGTCGTTACATTATTCCACCCTTAAGAAATTTCATCCCTAAAATTCCTTAACCCAAAACATACAAAGGATCCCGCATGCCTACCAATCATTAACAAAACAATAAAGCATACAAAACAACACAACAAGCCTATCCTAGCATGCGGAAAACTAAATTGCAATTAAAATCTTAACAGGCAAAGAGTTCTTAATACGTCTTCCTAATGCTCTCCTCTGTCTCCGAAGTACAGTCATTCTCATTCTTGCCCCACTGAACTTTGTCTAGATTCACCACTTCCCTTTGAAGTTGCTTTGTATTGTGCTCGAAAATACGAATCGGCTTGCGGTTCCCAACCTCCTTGTGTTCTACTTCGATATCATCCAACTGATCAGGCGAAATAGTCACATCGGGGTCTTGCACGAATTCCCTTAACTGGGAAACATGAAATATGTTGTGAACTCCTGCCATCTTCTCTGGTAATTCAAGTTTATATGCCAAATTCCCAACTTGCTCAGGAACTAGGAATGGACCAACAAATCTTGGTTCCAACTTTCCTCTCCTTACAAATTGAATAACATTCTTTAATGGACAAATCTTAACAAACACCATGTCACCAACAGAGAATTTCAATTCTCTTCGTCTCTTATCAGCATAACTCTTCTGCCTATCTTGGGCAGCCCTCATTCATTGTTGAATGATCTTGATCTTGTATGAGGTATCTCTTATCACATCTGGCCCAAGCACAAATTTCTCACTAGTTTCTATCCAACATGACGGTGAGTTGCACGGTCTCCGTACAAAGCTTCAAATGGAGCCATACCAATACTGGATTGATAACTGTTATCATAGGAAAACTCTACTAGATGCAAATGGTCATCCCAAGATCCACCAAAATCCAATACATAAGCTCGCAAAATATCTTCTAACACTCGATTTACCCTCTTTGTCTGTTCGTCGGTTTGAGGATGATACGTGGTACTGAGATGTAATTCTTATCCTAAAGCATCTTGTAAGCTTCTCTGAAATCCACTAGTAAACAATGGATCTCTGTCACACACAATGCCTTTGGGTACTCCATGAAATCTTACAACCCACTTCATCTATAGTTCTGCTAACTTAGCTGCTGTTCTATTCGTCTTGACGGGTGTAAGCCTTGCACTCTTGGTCAATCGATCCACAATCACCTAAATACTATCGTGCCTGATCTAGTTCTTGGTAAACCATCAATGAAATCCGTTGAGACTTGTTCCTATTTCCATTCGGGGATTTCTAATGGTTGTAACCAACCACTAGGCTTCTTTTGTTCAGCTTTAACTAACTGGCAATTCATGCACTTGGATATAAACTTCCCAACATCTCCTTTCATCCCTTCCCAGTAGTAGGTCTGCCTCATGCCTCGATACATTTTGTTACCAACGAGATGTATAGTCAGTTTTGAGTAATGACATTATCTAAGCACTTCATCTCTCAATCCATTGACATTGGGTACAACCAGTCTTCCATTCTTTATAAGCCATCCATCTCGATCAAGCCCATACTCATTCATCTCCTCATCGATGCCCATCTCTAACTTGGAGATGATTTTCAATAAGTTAGGATCGTCCCTCTGACTGGAACCAATCCGCTCAATCAAAGTGGGTTTGATCTTCAAACTTGCTAACATCTTTGGATCAAATTCGCACTTGTTCTAAAATCATAACCAGTGATATACTCTAGTTGCTTCCATTCTAGAAACATAGCCCCTAAACTGGCATGTCTCCTACTCAATGCATCAGCTACCACATTTTCCTTTCCTAGTTTATATAGAACTCTAACCATCTTTGATTTTGGAGATTTAGATCTATCTGAGAGAAGAGATACTTCAATGATTTATGATTGGTAAACAGCTTAAATCTTTCCCCAAAGAGATAATGTCCCCATATCTTCAACGCGAACACGATCACTGCTAATTCCAAATCGTGGGTAGGGTATATTTTCTCATGTGGTTTCAGTTGCCGACTTGCATAAGCTACAACCCTACCTCCTTGCATCAACACAACACCTAGTCCGGTACCACATGCATCTGCGTATACCATCATCTCTTCATCCCCTTTAGGAATGACTAACACTGGTGCACGCGTCAACTTTTTCTTTAGACACTTGAATGCATTTTCACACCTTTCGTCCCAGACGAAAGCTTGATTCTTCTTGATCAACTATGTCAAAGGTGCCGCTACCTTGGAAAATTCTTGGATAAACTTACGATAATATCCAACTAAACCCAAGAAACTTCTTATGTCTGTTGCATTCTTGGGCGTAGACCAATCTTGTACGTATCCACCTTCGTAGGTCCACAGCAATTCTTTGAAACAACATGGTTAAAGAATCTCACTTCCCTCCTCCAGAAGTGACACTTAGAGAACTTTGCTTTCAATTGGTGTTTTCTCAACACCTCCATCTCTACTCTTAAATGTTCCTTGTGTTCTTCCTCTGTCCTCGAGTAGACCAAAATATCATCCACGAACACAAGAACAAACTTATTCAACTGATCTCTGAAAACTCTATTTATAAGATCCACAAAATATGTTGGTGCATTGGTCAACTCAAATGGCATGACCAACCACTCATAGAATCCAGACGGCAACCAAAATGCCATTTTAGCTATACTCTCAGCTTCCACCCTAACCTGATGAAAACTGTTGCGAGATCCAACTGGGAGAATACTCTCGCGTCACTCAACTGATCAAACAAATCATCTATCCATGGTAGAGAATACTTATTCTTCCTCGTCACCTTATTCAACTCGCGGTAGTCTACACACAATCGAAGGGAACCATAGGCCTTGGTATCAAACACAACTGGTGCTCCCCACTCAGAAACACTTCTTTTGATAAGTCACCTCTTCAAAAGATCCCTCACTTGCACCCCGAGCTCTCGCTGCTCTCTTGGTGCTATGCGACGAAGTAGCATCACTATAGGTTTGGCATCTTTCACTAAATCAATATGGAACTCAATCTCTCGATGTGGTGGAAGTCCGGTCACTTCCTCGAAGACGTCCGCATACTGGCCAACAACGGGAATTCATGCTAACTCATCCTGCGGGATGTCGAGGAAATTTAGAAAACTAGGCATCACCTCATCACTAGGTAGGCTACCAAGCAGTGCCCTCTGCCCACCATCCGCCCTAATAGTCACCGAAAATCCCTCACAGTCTACCACCACCCCATCTCTTTGGAGCCAATCAACTCCTAAAATAATGCCAAACCCATTAAAGCCCAAAACAAAGCAATCACGAGCAAACATACATCCATGACTTGATAAGAGCACATTATGGCAAATCATACGAAGGCTAGTCGAACCACCAATCGGGTTCGTCGCTACTAAAGGTCTATCGACTATCTCGGGTTCCAATCCCAACCTATCTACCAGGTCACTAGATATGAAGGAATGAGAAACCCCAGCATCAAACAATACTCTAACTGGGACATCATAAACAGAAAGCAGACCTTGAATAACAACATTCTTTCCCTTCTCCGTCGCGGTTGGGGAATTTGACGAAGAAGGAACAACATTGATAGCATATGCTTTCACAATTTGCTTTTCTTTAGGGTGTTGCGGACACTTGTCCTTTTGATGTCCAACTTGGCCACAGTTGAAGCACTTCCTATCTGCTGTCTTGGCCCGACATTCTTTGGCATATTGGCCCTTCTTACCACACCTGAAGCACTCAACATCTTTCTTACTCTTTTTCTGGCCATCCTTAGCTTGATTCTGCTTCCTATTATTCTGAGAATTATTCTTGCCTCCACCGCTTGCTTGCGGTTTCGACTCCCCTGCAGATACAACAACAACTGACTTAGGGTAAAGACTCTCTGATCTTAATGCTTTCCCTACAATCGATTCAAACGCCTCATCGATGTGGTTAATAAGCATTTCCCTCATGTATCCATCCAACCCAGTTATGAACTTCTCGTTCTTCTTCTCAGCAGTATCAATAAGATATAACCCATATTTCGTTAAAGTATCGAACTCTGCAATGTACTCTGAGACTGCCCTACCATTCTGTTTAAGCTCCAGAAATTTCCTAAACAACTTTGATTTCTGAGCAGCCGGGATAAATTTATCACTAAAGCGAGTCTTGAACTAGTTCCAAGTAACTTGATCCTCTGGAGTAGCTGCCTTAATAGCATTCCACCAATTCATTGCCCGTTCTTGTAGCTGTCGGGATGTTAGCTTTCTCTTCATCGCATCCTCGATACCCAAGTCTTCGAAAATACGCTCACAGTTATCCAACCAATCTTGAACTTCTGTAGCCTACTCCGTTCCGTAAAACGGCTTTCCAACAAGGCTAGTGTAATCCTTGCATAGCTTGGCGAAATCGACGCTAGGCGCCTGCACTGCTGCACCACCACCATTTCCAGCATTGGGAACTGCTCCTTGCACATTTCTAAGCATCTCTCTCATGAATGAAAAGTCGGAGTGTGTACGACTTGTGCAGGATCTATAATATGGCTATGCAGAATGTATGTGATAACTTAATCTATTCAATAGTTACGCAGGCAAAAGTTCACAAACAAGAAATATATTACTAACAAATATAAATGCTGTAGATAAAGTAAAGTAGAGTAACGACACCAGGATTTTTATACTGGTTCGGACCTCCCGTCCTACGTCTAGTCCCGAAGCTCCTCTTTGGCTTTTCACTAAACAACACCCTCGCTTCACCCGGAGGAACAGGTTCACAACACTACTTGATTTGCGGGCTACAAGTTTTCCCACTTGATTTCACGGGCTACAAGCTTACCTACTTGATTTCACGGGCTACAAGCTTACCCACAAGACGATTACAAGAGTTTGACCTTGAATGTGTTCTTTCTTCAACACTGATTAGTCATCGATTGAGTACAACCTTCCGATAATCTTATCCTCAAATATATAATGATGTTTGCAAAGATTTGGAAGTGTATTATCGAGTTGAATCACAAGTGTGTTAAATATGCTTGGTGATTCAAACGATAATTGATTGCTTTTGAGTGCTTTTTGAATGCTAAGAATAATACAATATAGATCAGAGAATGGAGAGAAAATTCGGTGATTTGATTGATTGAAAACTGATGTATTTATAGTAATTGAGAAGTTGCAATTGTTGGTGAAAAGTTGCAATCAAAAGAAATGATTTAAATGAAGAGAAATGGATGCAACCTTTCAAGAAAGAAGATGACTCTTCATGATATTCAAAAATAGGTCGACAGGAAAAATTAATAGGTTGACAGGTTTTTGACTGTTATTTCAAAAAGCTGTTGACCTGTTAATTTTAACAGGTTGACCTGTTATATTTAAAAATAGGTTGACCTGTTATTTTTAACAGGTTGAACTGTTTTTGTCAATATACAGTAAAAACGAGTTCTCATGCATAAATTTGAAAGCAATGAGAAGTATGATTATTTGAGAATATATTTTTAACATAAAATACTCTAAATAACCAACTTCTAACCTATGAAACCATTGAATCTTCTTTTTGTCGATCATGAAGCTTCTTCTCGTCATTAATCAAAACGATCATTAAAAGTCCTTGACTCAACATTCTCCCCCTTTTTGATTGATGACAACATAGCTTTTAAAATATGATCTCCATTACTATCTCCCCCTGTATATATGCTCTAACTCCCCCTGAGTATATGATCTCCCTGGACAAAAATAACTAAATCTCTGCAAAAAGAAGGTTAGTAACCATTCTCTCCCCCTTTGTCATCGACAAAAAGGTTATATGAAACACCTTTAAAGATCCAACAACATTGAACAACATACGTAGAATGTTTTACATATTAAAGATCACAAAACAAAACGACCTAAGTAGCAATCTTACCAAATTAAACATAGAACCAATCACATACAAGTGCTAATAGAGTGTTTTAACATAAAAAAGAACATAAAAAGATAGATCGAATCACTGAGGTGGCACATCTGGATCAGTCTCTTCTACTTCTTCTTCGTCTGATTCCTCCTCTTCATCTTGTTCCTCTTCCTCATCATTTCCTTCCTCAATGTATGAAGTACCACGTCCACCACCAACATGGGCACTCGCTCCAGAACTAGTGCTTTCCTCCGAAGTAGACCATGTAAAAGTAGGAGGCATTGGACGTTTTCCTGGATTCTGAACATGTGTGGCTGAAGATGAAGCTCCGCAAGAAATTGCATCCCAAAGAATGCCAAAGAAAGACTTAAGCTTGTTAAAACGTTTATCCATTTTGGTGTCTAACCGATCGAGCTTGGTATCGGTTCGCTTGAGTCTTGCTTCTAAAAGAAATTGATTTCTTGCTATTTGTTCAAGAGAATCCTTTGTTGTAGAATTTGGCGAAGGAATCTTAACATCTTCCGGTCTTGGAGTAGGAGCTTGTGATGAAGATGCTTCAGGAGGACCTCTATGTTTATATTGCTCAAATGGAATAATGGTCAAGCATGGATCCGGAAGTTTCATTCTCTTCTTTGATACTTTATCAATACACTTAGGTGTTGAAATCTTGGATTTCGGATATTTTATTCCGCAATTCATGAGGAGACGCATTATATATTCATTGTAAAATAAATGTTTGCGAGAAAGTTTATTTACCAACGATATCTCATCAAAAATCATATCAATCCAGTTGATATTGATATCACCATATATAGCATATAACGCCTTAAAATTTTCTTTGTAGATGGCATCAAAATTACCGGTTCTGGCAAGAGAGAATGAGCAATACAATGATGGAGAATTCTAGCCGTAGGTCTCAAATTTATTCCTTTAGCACTTGACTTGTGATCTTCAATGAATAAATGGCTAATTTTGTCTCTAATATGAATGGGACAGAAATCAGAAGAAAATTTCATACCATTATTTGAAGATTTAAGAACTTCTTCCATTCGGGACTTGGAGATGAATACTTGTTGATCGCATACAACTGACCATAAGCAATTTGATGAATTCGTTGGCTTGTACTTCTCCAAATTGAGATTAGCATAGAATAATTTTATCATAATGTGATTAATCTCAACATTATTGTCCTTAAAACTAAGAAGAGATGCTATTTTTGCTTTGGTTGCAATTTCTTTAACATCATAGAGGAGAAAAGCGAAGTATTTGATAAACATCCCTTCATGAATGGTATAATCTTTCATCTTATTCCATCTTGTTATAGCAATCGGATACTTAAGCCAATGTTTTATTGAGCATCTATGGGTTGTTGTTGAGAAGTAGAAGAAGAAGTTTTTGATTTCTTTGATTTTAGAGCCATTGAAGAGAAGGTGATGGAATTTGAGGAGTTAGGGTTTGAAGAAAAGTGTTGATTTGAGTAATGAAGAGGTTAAAAACGAAATAGTGTGTTGATATAGGAGGTTGAACCGACTATTGGATGTTTAAAACCAGTATATTCTGAAAACGGTCGACCTAAAATAGTTTACCGGTCGACGTAATTAGTTTCTGGTTTGAAATTGAAGAAAAAATGGTAAAATCGGTCGACATAAAATTGTAACCAGTCGACCCGATTCTATGGTTTTGAATTTCAAAAATGTAAGAGATTGGTCGACCTGTGCAGAAATTTCGGTCGACACTTTTTTTCATATTTTGCTGAAACTTTTTCGGTCGACATGAAATTTGTGACTGGTCGACCATGAAAACTCTCTGGAAATTTTTGTGTCTTAAAACCGGTCGACCTAAAATTATTACTGGTCGACCTGTTCGTGTTTCAATAGACCGGTCGACATCTTTTTTCAACCAGTCGACCTAGATAATTCTCTGGAAATTAAAAGTGTACAAACCGGTCAACCGAAAATTATCTACCGGTCGACCGTTTTTTGATGGAAATGAATTTTCAGCCTTTTGTTGATCGAATTCAAAGCCAAACAAAGTATTATTATAAAAATATATAACAAATAAATGAAGTAAGAAATTAAAACATTATTAAAACATTATAAAGCATCTCCTTTGATCCGATATAAAGAACTCATTTTCTTGGTTCCCACGGAGAGTATTTCCCACTAGCGCCTTCATTTTTGTTGAAATTTTTATCCCACGAGTTCGGTGGTCTTGTTGATGATGATGGCATTTGCGTGGGTTCATGAACATTATTCTTGTTTGAACCACAGAAAAGTGAAGCTAGCTGTTCGAGATACGTTAAGCGAGAAGAAGTTAATCTCTGCTCGTAGTACATCTCCCTTTGGAGATCGACTTGGTGTTTTTGATAGTGGTGTATCTCGTCAATCTTTTCTTTGGTTCGTGGGGAACAAAAAAGAGCCTTCTTGCATCGTTTCGATGTTGGAGTATTTCCAGGTGTACAAGAATTCTGATGAAAACCAGGAGGGTGTTCCGATGTCTTAGGGGAGTACTGTTCTTCGGACTCGGAACTTGTTATGGTGATGTGCGATTTTCGTGCACGTTCATCACCGATATGAGCCATGATAGTACGTTGTTTAATGGAGATTAGAGAGAAAAGTTGTCTGAGAGCACTCAAAAAAAAAAAAACAGAAAAAAACATAAACATATATATAGAAGGAATTTTCTATTTGGAGAAAGAAAAGAGATGGTTCGTATTTGTTTAACCATAGAAAAATTCTCTTCTAAATATAGTAAAAAAAAAAAGACATTGGTTTCTGAAAAAATAATGTACGAACACTTGATATATGTTAAAAAGATTTTTACTCTTCGAGTTCTTTTCTTGAAACCAAGCCTAGCTCTCTACGTAAGTTGACAAAACTTGATTCTAGTAGAGGCTTTGTAAATATATCAGCTAGTTGATTTTCCGTATTTACGTATTCGAGATTTATATTACCCTTTTCAATGTTATCTCTCAGAAAATGATGTCGAATATCGATGTGTTTAGTCCGAGAGTGGTTAACTGGGTTTTTGGATAAATTTATCGCACTCGTGTTATCACAATATATAATAGAATTCGATAAGTTTATAACGAAGTCTTTAAGTGTTTGTTGCATATATACAACTTGTGTACATGCTAGTGCCGCTGATATATATTCCGCTTCACACGTCGAAAGTGAAACACAATTTTGTTTCTTAATAAACCAAAAGACAAGTGACTTTCCAATAAAATGGCACGCACCACTTGTGCTCTTTCTATCCGTTCGTGATCCTCCGAAATCAGCATCACTATATGATACTATTTCAAATGTACATTCTTCTGGATAGAAAAGACCGAAATCTTTGGTATTATTAAGATAGCGAATTATACGTTTCACTGCTCGTAAGTGTGATTCTTTAGGATCGGCTTGAAAACGTGCACACAAACAAACACTCATCATAATATCAGGACGACTTGCCGTAAGATACAGGAGAGAACCGATCATGCTTCGATATTACTTCTGGTCAACATTCTTTCCAAATTCATCGTTTTCAAGATGTGTGGTCGTACTCATAGGAGTTGGTTTACCAGAGGTATTTTCTAGTCCGAAGCGTTTAACTAGATTTCCGCAATATTTTTCTTGATTGATAAAAATACCATTTGAAAGCTGTTTGATTTGAAGACCAAGGAAATATGATAGTTCTCCCATATGTGACATTTCAAATTCTTTGGTCATAATATTTGCAAATTTTTTGCAAAGTTCATCGTTTGTTGAACCAAAGATAATGTCGTCTACATATATTTGGATAACTAGTATATCTTTTCGAGAATGTTTAATGAATAAAGTCTGATCAACTTTTCCAATTTGAAATCCAAAATCTATGAGATAGCTTCTTAATCATTCATACCAAGCACGAGGAGATTGTTTCAATCCATATAAAGCTTTCTTAAGTTTATATACATGATCCGGATATTTCTCATGTATGAACAAAGGAGGTTGTTCGACATATACATTCTCTTTGATAAACCCATTTAAAAAAGCACTTTTGACATCCATTTGATAAAGTTTGAAACCATGATGACACGCAAAGGATAGTAATATTCGAATAGCTTCTAATCGAGCTACGGGAGCAAAGGTTTCTTCATAATCGATACCTTCTTCCTGATTATATCCTTGTGCTACCAATCTCGCTTTATTTCTAGTAATGTTCCCTTGTTCATCGGCCTTATTTCTATATACCCATTTAGTTCCTATAACTGATTGATCAGTCGGCCTTGGAACAACTTCCCATACATCATTGCGCTCGAACTGGTTTAGTTCTTCTTGCATGGCAATGATCCAGTATTCATCAATAGCAGCTTCCTTAGGATTTTTAGGTTCGATATTTGAAATAAACGCAACATGACCCATTTGATTAAGTTGACTCCTTGTTCTAATTTGTGATGTTACTTCTCCAATAACATTTTGAACTGGATGATCTCTTAGAATTCTCGGAGGAGATCTAAAACTTGGTGGAGAAGGTACAATAACAGGTTGAGGAATATTCTCAATAATTTCAGAGTCAGAGTCATTATTTGTGATGGTACGATTATCAGTGACTATAGTTTCTTCGTCATCCGATATATTATGAGACGGTTTATAGAATTCGTCAAAAGATACATGAAGTGATTCTTCAATAGTTTTATTTATCTTTTGGAATACACGATAAGCCTTGCTTCGATCTGAATAACCAATAAAGATTCCTTCATCAGCTTTTGAATCAAATTTACCAAGATGATCTTTCGTGTTTAAAATAAAACATTTTGAACCAAAAACTTTGAAGTATGAAATATTTGGCTTTCTTTCATTAAATAATTCATAAGGTGTATTTTTAGTAAGAGGTCGAATGGATACACGATTCAAAACATAACACGCAGTTGCTACAGCTTCTGCCCAAAAATATTTTGGCAAAGTACTTCCATTTAATAATGTCCTTGCACATTCCTGTAATGTCCGATTTTTTCGTTCTACAACTCCATTTTGTTGTGGAGTTCGAGGAAATGAAAAATTATGATTAATACCTTTCTTTGTACAAAGATGTTCAAATTCATTATTTTCGAACTCTACGCCATGATCACTTCTTATATTCTTAACCTTAAGTCCTTTTGACTTTTGAATTTTCTTGACGAAGGATTTGAAATGAGTAAACGTGTCACTTTTATTTTTCAAGAAAATCACCCATGTATAACGAGAATAGTCATCAACAATTACAAACACATATCGACTATGATTTATGGATTGTATTTGAGTAGGTCCAAATAAATTCATATGCAATAACTCAAGTGGTTGTAATGTTGATATTACCTTCTTAGATTTAAATGATGATTTTGTCAATTTTCCTACTTGGCATGCGTCACAAAGATTGTCAACTTTAAAGCTAAGTTTGGGTAAACCTTTAACTAGTTCGTTCTTGGCTAGATTGTCAATAGTTCTGAAGTTTATATGACAGAAACGTTTGTGCCATAGCCATGGATCATTATTATTTGCTACAAGACACATATATGAATTATGATTGATATTCATATTTAGAATATAGATGTTTCTATCTCTATGTCCTTCAAAAGCTATATTTTGATCTTTATCTAAAATACTACATTTATTATCCGAAAAAGAAATGGTAAAACCTTTGTCGCACAATTGACTGATACTTAATAAATTATGTTTCAAATTCTTAACTAACATGACATTTGTAATAAGAGGTAAGTTAGATGTACCAAAATTGCTCACATCGCCTTTGCCGATGATATAGCCTTTTGAATTGTCTCCAAAAGTGACTGAGCCACCATCCGAATAAGTAATATTTGTTAATAAGCTCTTGTCTCCAGTCATATGCTTTGAGCAACCATTGTCCAGTATCCACTTTCCTCTTTTCTTAAGTGGGACCTGCAAAAAATAAAGTTAAGTCCATGGTACCCACTTTTTATAGGGTCCTAAGAGTTAGGTCTTAGGAGTCCAAACCCATACGGGTCCGGTATCCCCTTTATACAAATAATTTGGATTATGATGCACAATACTCAAAAAGTTTTGAATGTACTTGTTTCTAATAAAACTATTATTTGTTTTAGGAACCCATACTTTTATAGATTTGACATTCTTCTTTTGAGATTTCACTATCGGTTTTGGTTTGGAATATAATAAACTAAGATTTTTCTTAGCTTCAGTTTCTTGTACTACCTTATTTTTCCTTTTTCTTTTACGAAGATGTTTCTTGATAACATGTTTCTTATATCCCAACCCTTGCTTATTTGTAGCTGATTGTGAACTCTCAATAATTTTTGTCAAATTTTCTCGACTTTGTTAAAGTTAGAAACATTTTTAGTAATATCGTCTAACTTTGTTTGTAAACTAGCTTTTTCAAGATCTAGAGATTTAACTTTTGCTTTAAGCTCATGATTCTCAGTAGTGAGAGTATCATTCTTCTCTTTTTGAACTTCAATTTCTTGAGTCAAAAGAGATATTGAGAGTCAATATTAGATGATGATTCTTGAGCCTTTTCATATTCCTCTTCTAATATTTTCTTTTCATCTTTTAACATATCTCGTTCAAATTCTACTCTACTTAAATCAGCTTGAGCTTGTTTGCATTGTCGTTTCATATCTTTAAATTTATATATCAACTCAGCATTTATATCAAGAACTTCTTCAAAAGAAGGAATTTGTACCTCATCTTCTTTAGCCATAAAGCATATATTTGCTTGTTCATTATCTGAGTCGCTTTCACTTTCGGATGAAGATGAATCTGAATCATCCCAAGTTACCGAGAATGCCCGTTTCTTTGACTTGTCCTTTTTGTGTTTGAACTTGTCATTTTTTGTCTTCTTCTTTTGTTCTGGACAATCATTTTGCATATGTCCCTTCTTATGACTGATAAAACATTCTACATTTGATGATGATGGTCTGTTTGATCCGAACTTCTTTCTGTTGTATCGACTAGCTTTTCGTTGCTTTAAGAATTTTTTGAATCCTTTTGCAATGAATGCTAAATCCTCATCTTCGGAATCTGAGATGTCTTCATCAGCATGAAAAGCTACATTTTTCTTTTCTTCTTTTTGTTCTTTTCGAGCCTGCAAGTTAGCTTCATAGGACATAAGATTTCCTATCAATTCATCTGGCTTCATGGTGGAAAGATCATTAGCTTCTTCTATGACTAATACTTTTCCTTCCCATTCTTTAGTCAGTGAATGTAGGACTGTTGAAACTACATCAAAGTCAGAATATTTTTGCCCAAACCCGATAAGAGCATGATGAATAGTTTGAAACCTTGAATACATCTCATTGATTGTTTCATTTGGCTTCATTTTAAAATTTTGAAATTGACTTTTCAACAAAGCTATTTTTGCTTGTTTAACCTTGTTAGTACCTTCATGAGTGGTCTTTAGTGTTTGCCAAATTTAATAAGCAGTGGTACAGATACTAACACGGTTATACTCATTTTGGTCTAATGCACAAAACAACATATTTATTGCTTTTGCATTTACAACTGCTGCTGTTTTCTCAGCAGGAGTCCATTATGCATACTCAGTTGTTGGATTAACTATTTCTTTCTGAGTAGCATTCCAAGCGTCATAACTTGTTGATTGCATATAAAAAGCCATACGTGTTGCCCAATAGCTATAGTTTAGGCCATTAAAGAAAGGAGGTCTTTGTGTCGATTGAACTTCAGTGTAAGTGGTGTTACTCGTACTTGCGTTATTTGCCGTATTACTAGAATATATCAAATAACTGTGTTACGGTTATATGATGACCTTGCTCTGATAACAATTGAAAAGTCGGAGTGTGTACGACTTGTGCAGGATCTATAATATGGCTATGCGGAATGTATGTGATAACTTAAGCTATTCAATAGTTACGCAGGTAAAAATTCACAAACAAGAAATATATTACTAACAAATATAAATGCTATAGATAAAGTAAAGTAGAGTAACGACACCAGGATTTTTATACTGGTTCGGACCTCCTATCCTATGTCCAGTCCCGAAGCTCCTCTTCGGCTTTTCACTAAACAACACCCTCGCTTCACCCGGAGGAACAGGTTCAGAACACTACTTGATTTCCGGGCTACAAGTTTACCCACTTGATTTCACGGGCTACAAGCTTACCCACTTGATTTCACAGGCTACAAGATTACCCGCAAGACGATTACAAGAGTTTGACCTTGAATGTGTTCTTTCTTCAACACCGATTAGTCAATGATTGAGTACAACCTTCCTATAATCTTATCCTCAAATATATAATGATGTTTGCAAAGATTTGGAAGTGTATTATCGAGTTGAATCACAAGTGTGTTAAATATGCTTGGAGATTCAAACGATAATTGAATGCTTTTGAGTGCTTTTTGAATGCTAAGAATAATACAATATAGATCAGAGAATGGAGAGAAAATTCGGTGATTTGATTGATTGAAAACTGATGTATTTATAGTAATTGAGAAGTTGCAATTGTTGGTGAAAAGTTGCAATCAAAAGAAATGATTTAAATGAAGAGAAATGGATGCAACTTTTCAAGAAAGAAGATGACTCTTCATGAAATTCAAAAATAGGTCGACGGGAAAAATTAATAGGTTGACAGGTTTTTGATCGTTATTTCAAAAAGCTGTTGACCTGTTAATTTTAACAGGTTGACCTGTTATATTTAAAAATAGGTTGACCTGTTATTTTTAACAGGTTGAACTGTTTTTGTCAATATACAGTAAAAACGAGTTCTCATGCATAATTTTGAAAGCAATGAGAAGTATGATTATTTGAGGATAGATTTTAACATAAAATACTCTAAATAACCAACTTCTAACCTATGAAACCATTGAATCTTCTTTTTGTCGATCATGAAGCTTCTTTTCGTCATTAATCAAAACGATCATTAAAAGTCCTTGACTCAGCAATGAAGTCAGTGAACATCATCCTAATATCATGAGCATTCCCATTATTAGCTCCTCTACCAGTACCCTTAGTACATCGGCTCATCGTTCAATCTGTAAGGAGAAAACGATTAACCCTCTCTTCAGTGGTTCCAGTGCAGTGCGATTTCATCCTTAAATATACTGATAGTATATATATATATATATATATATATATAATTTTTGAAAACCAAAATATCACAAATACGCGCTCTCATATATATATACTATCTCTCCCTAGTGTCTTTCCCTAGGTTAACTACGCAACCTAGAGCTCTGATACCAAATGTGACGGCCCGCCCTGGACCAATCGACATTTCCCGTGAAAATGCGCCGTACCCATGTCCAACTAGTACAAGAAAATCGTCATACGAAAAGAAAGAGGGTGAAGAACTAACAAGGAACCTTTAGAATGTCTCACAGCGCATGGAATAAAATATTAATATAACATACTTTGGCATAAAACAGGCGAGATATTGCATAAGATGAAAACTAAACATCATAGCAGCGGAAAATCCAAATGCAGCTTATGTTCCACATCATCATTATTACAACTTTTGAAAACTGTCTCTAAAGCACGTAAGGAAGGTACACTACTAATGCCCAAAGAAGAGACCAACAGCGACACAGGGAGAATATCAATATATATCATATATGGGAGCCTCCTGCTCGTCTCCGGTACATCTACTTGTGCATATCACCTAACATGTCTCTAGTCTTCCCGTTTTAGAGCACCTAGAGTAATAAGAAGAGACATGAAATTCTGGGTCAGACAAAAGTCTGGTATGAGCGACAAGTAGCAAAATAGAATAATAACAGGTATACTAAACCATACCTGAACCTGGACTTGCAACCAAAGAGTTAGCACAACATACCGTACAATACTCTAAGGTGCACTAACGTATGGTGTAAGGAATACGTGGGTGGGGTATGCATGTCATAATGATGTCAAACAATCAAGCATAGCAACCAACCTTACATCTCTCACTCAGTGCGTAAAGTATACAATATCTACCACTTTGGCCCCCCGTTTCCTTGCTACGATTACTCTGCCCCACAGAGTCTTAACAACACCACTGCACTAATCCATAGCCACTAATACTCTGCTATGTCCACCATGCCCCATGGAGTCATGATGGCTCCACTACACTGGCTCATGGCCTTGCTACGACCACTCTGCCCTGTGAAGTCATAACAACTTCACTGCACTGATCCGTAGCCAATATCTGTCTTTCCGTGGTGAGTGAAAGCTATAGACGTCGATAACCCCTTAGCACACGTCCCGCAGCAAAGCCCAACTCATGAAGTTAGCCCGTTGATCCCATTTGGATCTTGAGTAATAACCTCCCATTTGGACTTCCTTTGCATCTCGGGTTTTGGTCGAATTGAGTTGGTCTTCAAAAGAGTCGTCGTGTAGTAGTAGTGGAAGTCCAAAGCTGGTTCGGTTCGGCCTACTCAATTCGGTTCGGCATGTGGTGCTCAGCTCCCTATTTGGTTCGGCTAAATTCCCTTTCCTCGGTTCGATTCGGGTTCCTCTCCTCCATGCGGTTCGATTCGTATGTCTCGGTTCGTCTCCTTTACTTCACTTCACATCAGTCCAACGCCTCCTGTTCGGTTCGGTGCTCATGGATTTGGATCCGGTTAAGTGCATCATTCCAACTCCAACTCCAAGCTAGCAGCCTTCCTTTATTTCCATACTCTTTCTTCTACTTGGGCTCTGGTTCGGTGCGAATTCCTTGTCTCTGGTGTCGGTTCGGTTCGACCAATCCTTTCCAATCCGAACCCCTTCCCCCTATCCGATCCCGATCCCTGTAGTTTTTCCTGCAACTTTTCCAACGACTGTTTTACGCCATTTGACGGCGTTTTCGACCATTCTAACTGTTTTAGCAATCATAAAGCATACCATACAGTCATAGCAACATATAGACTCAACCATAAACATCAAAACTACAATTTAATGTGTTAATATGGATCAACATACTCAAAAACCCTTACTTTCCCCTTAATCATGTTTAAGAAAATCTAGTGATAGGATTAGCAAAACTTAACCAAATCAACCCAAACCTCTAATAGAGGTCTAAAACAATGTTTCAAAATTTATAAATATTTTTCCAGAATTTAATCATGCTTATATACGTTAATTAACACTAATCTATCCTAATTAGCCATAATTAGTGTAATAAGGTGCTAATCACTCACCTTAGCCACAAACAAACTATAGATCTAAAATAATCTCTGATATAGATCTAATCTCTATGCGTTCCAGCAGCTCTATTCCAAATTCTATGCTAATTCGCTTTGGTTTGATGTAGATTAAGCCAATACTTGATTAAACAGTGATTAGGAGGTGTTTTAGATGTTGGAGGCCATTGCTAGGTTGAGAGGAATGATAAGTGGCAGGTGAAAAATGAGAAAGGGTGTTCACTAAACCCTAACAGCCCTTAAATACTCCAAATCCCGAAATCCCCCACTGGGCCTAGCTGTTAATTACCCAATTAAGCCCGGTTAAGCTGTTTTTCACCTTCTAAACCTTGATTCAGCCATATCTCCCAAACGGTAAGTCCGATTATCTTGTGTGACCACTCTACGGAAAGGTAAACCATCATCCGGATCTAATGGAAGTGGTTTCAGGTTAATTCTCCTTTCTAATCAAAAGTAATAGGCAAAACAAGATTCGCCAGGGGTAAAACGTTCATTTAAAAATCGACAAAAATCATGAACATGTGAAATGACCCCATTAGTCGTCTCCCAAAGTGACATGACCATACGACTTCGTATGTGAAAGAAATAAATATTCTACGATCCCTTGATGCGTAGAATGCGGGTCGTTACAATTTTAATGTAATACTTACATTCCATGGTAGTAGATGGGCAAAAGCGTTGCCTTGGAGAGCTACAGCAACGACCATAGATGTCATGCTCCTCTGGTGTTGCCTATTTGAAAAAATGGCTTAAGTCAATGCTTTTTTGATTTACGGCCACATAAAACTAGTGTCGTATATGCCCACTTTTGTGGTACCAAGTACGTCTAGATGATCACCACTTATTACCTTGTCTTGGTTGTACGGCCTAGTTGAGACATCCGCAGTAGCCCAAACGATGTGAAGATATCCGGTCCTCAACCATTACCTTCATTTCTTCAACTTTTAATTGTCGTAACAGTTATTCAGAATGGGTTAAACCCAGTCTTTCTGAAAAACTCGTGCATCTTTAAAATCAAGTGATACATAAACATATCACCAATCTCATTCTATTCAATATTCTTTTATTCAAATATCCTTTACACTGGGAGTTAACCCTATAAATTTTACAAGATTTACTTCATTTAAACTTATGGTTTAAATCCTTCTTGGAATATCATTTCAGAAGATTTTATAATATCTTTTCATGCTTTAAGGTTTATAAACCTTATCGATATAAATGGATCTTACACAAATGATAATATTTTATATCTTTATCCCCAATCCCAACCTATTCATCCCATGAAGCAAAACTGGTAGTACTATCTGACACCCGTCATGGTTTTGGTTATAAACTTGATTACCTTCTTTACATTTCAAATCTAGTTAAAGATTCATTAAAACTCTAACTCGGATTTAATCTCAGAAATCATTACTTAATGATTATTCAACTTTAGGAAATCAATCATGTCTTTAGTTGGGTTAAATAACAAATGTCATTTAAAACATTGTTCAAGATAAACCCAAAATCAATCTTTCATTCAATTCCAATTTAGTTTATTAAATTTGAAAACTCCGTTAAATCTTAATTAAAAGATTACCTCATAAATTCTATTTCAAATGGGTTTAAGAACAGTGTTATTCAAGACACGATTCATGACAAACCTAAAATCCAATATTATATCAAATACAATGCTCTGAATAGAAATTGTATCGACTTATATTCAATATCAAATTATGAAACCAATAGATATCGTATTGGAATAACGGTATCTATAACTTCCAATTCCTCAAGGATATCCGTATAATTACGGAATCCAATACAAAAATATATGAAGATTATTTCCATTTAAATCCAACCCAATTCATATGTTGGAAAATCTTCGGTCATATTAAAACCATTATAATCTAATATGTTAATTAAAACAACTAGATTATTAATATTTAGGAAACATCATCTAATCTTGGTCGAATATCTGATGTCTTTCAGTTATTCCCACCCCTCGTCTAACGGAGTAATTTTCAGTTAGATCTCACAAGTTATACTAGACTGTACTCTCAGGAATCATCGGATGTTCCTTTTGGTTCTTTATTCTAGTTAACTATCTTATTCAGATAAAAATATCTTGTATCTTCTCCAAACTTTGAGTATTTCACACAAAAATCTTTTTAAATCATTAATTACGATTTAAAATAATTTATTCTTATTTTTGTTAATTTCTTTAAGGCTCTTACAGTTGGTTTCCAATTTCGGCCACAGAACAACATCCATAGCGACCTTTTTCCAAAACGATTCAGACATGTATTAAAATCAAACCTTGGATATTAAAAATTCTTATTTTATTTGAAAGTTCATTTCATAAAGGACCCAATGCTTCTAGGTTCAGGAGAATCTGACAGTCGGGTCTCTCGGTACGTCAGTTCGAAGTTATAAGTTGACGTTCGCGAACTGTCTCTATGCGACAAGTCCTATTCAAGCCTAAATCGATTTATAATTAAATATATACTAAATCACTTCCAAAATAATTTATAAGTTACATAAATTATTTACAACTACCACTGGAAATTTTATTTCCATGATTTCAATATTAAGTCATTTTAATATTATTTTTCGAAACTCGTTATTTTAAACTCAAACTTTACTGTCATTCATAATAAAAATAAACAAGAAATTTTTGAAAAGAAATTTCTTTTAAAACATTTTCTAAATAGCCTAACTGGACTTCACTTTTAGAACTTACCATTCATTTCAAATCTAAAACTTTGACATGCAAAGACCGTATGAAAATTAATTCAAAACCATTTGGTTTAGTTACAAAAATTCATCAATATTTTAATATCTTCGCGCCTATCCAAAATCGAACGTCAAAATCAAACTTTTATTTTTGATTGAATATTATATTAAAAAAATATTCATTTTTCTTTCAAATTGGAATGAAACCTTAACCAATTTCCATGTAAATAAATTTATATAGATTCCATAAATCATATGTATTCAACAATAGTTGTAAACAACTATTATACATCAAATTCACATCCAGGATGCCACTACTTATGTACAAGCCTTATATAAATAATTAAAGCTTATATCAGTTTATCAATCAACCGATTGACTTACAAACTAAGCACTTGGGATTAGTGTAAATCAAATATCATCACAATACCCATGTGGGAATTTCATCCAATACTAGTGATTATTATCTACACACTTCGGAGATATGTAAAATTCCATGTGAACTTATCTACCCACTTAGGAGACGTGTGGGCTAATTGTCATCCCAAAACCCAATTGGGGTTTTCAACCAATTCAAGTTAACTACAAATTCAAATGATCAATAATAACTTGTTTATTCCAAGTTGTCTTTCTATCAAGTCAATTTAACATAAAAAAGTGATCATAAAAATGTCATTTAAATTATAAATGGATGTTTAATCTAGAATCAACTACTACAAACATTCAATAAAAATAATAAAACAAGATTAGTATAACCTATAAAAATTTAGTTAAGTGAGAGAGTTTGTAATAACCCGGAAAATCTGGGCCAGTTTAAAATTTTTATTTTGGCAATGATAGCGAATTTTGATTATTTAAAATATATTATTTTAAATAATATCGACGAGAAATTTATTTTGAATAGAATTCGAACGTATATATTATACGCGTCGTCGTTAGAATATAAATATTTATATATAATTATAAATATAATTGAAAATGGCGCGGTAGTTCGATAATTCGATTTCAAACTTCAATTGAATGTACCGGGTGCAAAACAATCCGAATTTTAGTGAAACCAAAAACATTAGGATCTAATTGATAATATCTTTCCAACGAATCTGAAAAATCCAAATTTTATAGCGGGAATCAAAAGATATGTCCAGTTGAAAATTCTGAATAGTCGCTATGGAATTCAGGCCCTTAAAAATGGACATTTTGCAAACGACCTCGGATTTCGACGAAACCAGTTTTGTTGGGTCCGTGATGTCGAATTATTGCTAGATTCCAAATTTTATAATTTTTCGAATCAATATGTGAGCGTGGCATAGGAAAACGTGTTTTGACCATTTCAATTGATTTTAATCGACTGGAAATTGGCCATTTTTCTAACGGTCTCAGAATTCGACGAAACTAGTTTTGTTAGGACCGTATCGTCAATACGAAGCTAGAAAATATTTTTCGGGAATTTTTAGAGTTAGTATGTGACCTTGGTAATTCGAAATGTACGTTTAGAATTCAATAAAGTGATTTAAATGTAAATTTAACGGAAACTGATTGTAACAGCCGAATCAGCTGACGATACATATCCCATTGTGTTCGGAATGGGGGTAATACGCTATGGACGACAGGCGGTGGACCTCGTTTCGAGGTCGTATGTAAAAGTACCTTTTTGAAAATTAAATAATTAAATAATTAAAAATAAAAATTTCTTCTCCCTCCTCCCTTTATCTTTCTGCCCCCCCCCCTTCGTTTCATTTCAGAATCAAAATAAAAAAAAAAATTAAAAATTACGATCGACGGACCCACGCCATCGCGATCCGCCGCCTCGCCAAAGGCGCTCCACCGCGGTGAGCCACCTTCTTCCACTCTCCGCTCCCTCCTCCCTCCCCTCTGTAAATCCGTCGCCCCCTTTTCCTCTACTCGAAAACCCCAACCACCACCCGAAAACCCACCGCACCGCCATCCAGGGCCCTCCGCCACCAGTGAAACCCCTTCCCCCATCTCTTCCGCCACCGTGAGCGCCCCCTCCTCCTCTAACTCGAAACCCAAAAGCCCCAGTCTTCCAATCAGCCACCGCCGGCCAAGATGAGCCCAATTCCGCCGCCTCCTCCTCGAGAAGAGCGCAGCAGCCATGTCTTCCCCCCCCCCCGAAACCCGCGGTAAGCTTTTATTTTGTTTATTTAGAAAAGGATGTTAAAACCGATTTTTATTGATTGTAAAAACTGATTTTTAGTGATTTTAAAACTGATTTTAAACAGTAATTTAAAACTGATTTTAAAAAGAATTTAAAATAGAAAAGGTTTGAATTTTAAAATGGAAAAAAGATTAGAACTTTAAAAGGTAAAAAGATAGGATTTTTATTTGGTAAAAGGTATGATCTTTATATTTTTAAAAGTGATAAAAATATAGTTTTTATATTTTTAAAGAATTAAAAATATAGTCTTTACTATATAGAAATATTAAAAATATGATTTCTATATTTTTAAAGTATTAAAAATATAATCTTTATAGGATAGAGAACATAAAAATATCATCTTTGTGTATGTAGAAAAATAAAATCTGATCTTTATTTTATATATGTTGAAATGAAGTGTTTATTTTTATAAAGGCGAAACCTTTATTTTTGAAAGGGCGAAATCTTTATATGAAGAATAAGGTGATAAAAATATAACCTTTATCTATATAGAGCGTGATTATAAAAATATGACTTTTAAATTGAAAGTGAATAAATAAAAATGTGATTTTTATTTTAAAGACATCGAAATATAAAAATGTGTGATTTTTATATATATAGTGACTACGGGCAACGAAGATGGCGAAGATGGGATAACGAAGAAGATTTCTCTAAATAAAGTGCCGTGGAGCTAGGATAGCTATATGTGAGAATTTCTCACCTTTCAATTTCTTTTTTTCTAGTTATATATATATATACTAGGATGCAGACAGTGCTTAGTAGCACCCGACAAAATCGTCCACAGACCATGGACTTGTTTGTTTGGTTGCATAGATTAGTTTGATGATTTGATTTGAATTTGGTTGTTTGGTGAATATGATTGATGTGTGAATGGCGTGGGCCTTCACTAGACCGGGGATAAGGCTAGGCCTCGTCCCGTTTCTAGTATCGTGCCGTTATGCCGCCGAAATTTTCTAAAATATGTTAGAAAAATAAAAATATCATTTTATTGAAGAAATGAACTGAATAGAAATCCATGTGTTGAAATAAAATGTTTTATCGTTAAAATATAATTTTTGACGTGAATGTGAATAATTAAATATTCATTTACAAACCGGACGGTTTGTTTATGTACACCTATTTGAAGAACATTGATTGGGACGATAAATTTTACACATCGCCCAACTGCACGAATAAAATATTTGTTTGATTGTTTGAAACCCCACACGGGTGTTGGGATGAAATTTGAAGTTCACTCATCCTGATTGATTAAATATGTCAATCGATTGACTGACAGGCTGTTATAAGCATTAGATATCTATATTTGATGCTTATACAGTGTAGTGCACTTTGGTTGATGGTTGATTATTTATCGTTGCTATTATATACATGTGTTGTATGAAAATCCATATAATTAACTTTATATGGTAATTGATTGGGCCTCATTCCAATCGTGAAAATAAAGAATATTTTGATAATAACAAATATTTTGATAATAGGAAATATTTGAAATAGAATATTTGAAATAGAAATATTCGAAATGGAATATTTGAAAATATCAATATATGAAGCCGTGTTGATCAGATTGACGCCATTTTGACGTGAACGATATTTATATCGATTTTATTCATTTTATAATGAATATCGAAAGTGATTTCAAAATCTGATATTTTGAAAAGAATTGATTGTAAATGAATTGAAAACGATTTCGAAAGGAATTGAATTGAAAACGATTTCGAAATGAATTGAATTGAAAACGATTTCGAAATGAATTGAATTGAAAACGATTTCGAAATGAATTGAATTGAAAACGATTTCGAAATGAATTGAATTGAAAACGATTTCGAAATGAATTGAATTGAATATGAATTCAAATTGAATTGAAATTTGAATTGAATAGAAATGAATTTTAAAACGAATTTATAAAGAAGAATTCAATTTTGATTTGAATTGAAATGGAAGTTGAGATTGCTTTTGAAACGAATTTAAAACTATTTATATAATTCGTTTTAAATAGAAATCGACGAAATATATATTATATATATTATATATATAATATAATGGCCTGAATAGAACTCGCCGCGCCGTGGCAGTTCGTGAATTTCGACCATTTATTTCAAACGGACATTACGGGAGATCCGACCATCGGATTCTCCTAAAACCGGAACCGTTGGGTTCGTATCGAAAAGAGCTTTCTAACGAATGTTAGAAATTTGAAATCTAACGGTTGGATTTGGAGATACGTCCAAATCAAATTCGAAAAAGGTCGCTGTAAGTGCAGTTCGATGGCCATTGGTGGAAATCGACTGTACGGGCCTTGATAAAATTATTAAAAATAGTAATAATTTGTGTAAAATCATAAGAAATGATTTGTGAAAGTTTGGGATGAAAAACTCCGTATTTGAAAAGATAAAAATAGATTTTTATCGAAATAAACTAGTTTTGAACTAGAAGTATAATTCTATTTATTTTTAAGTAAATAAATTGAATTTGAAAAGGGTTTTAAAAATAACCAGAATTTCCAATGATTGCATTGGAGTGGATTTGAATCGAAATTGTCTTTGGAATATTTCGATGTTGGAATTCGTGATTATACAGGTGTTGTTATGGAAATTTGAAAGATATATATTTATATCGTTATTTCCAATACGACATTTGTTAGTCGTAGAATTTGATATTGAGTATAAGCCGATATATTTTCTATTCAGAGCCTTGTATTGAATATCGAATGTGATTTGGGTTTGTCGTGAATGGTGTCTTCACTAACACTGTTCTTGAACCCAGTTGAGAAAAGATTAAATCTTTTTATTTAGATTTAATGAAGTGTACTAATTAAATGATATTTAATTGGAATTGAATTGGTATTGATTTTTGGGTTTATCGTGAACAGTGTTTTAAATAACACTTGTTCTTTAACCCGATAATTAATGGAATGTGGTCTTGGGTTTATCGTTAATCGTGTTTTAAATGACACTGATTCTTTAACCCAGATAATGATTAAAACTAAGTGGAGTTTTAATGAATCTTTAATTAGATTGAAAAGATCGAGAATGGAGTACCACCGGTTTTGCTCCAGGCGATAGTTAAATCTTTAATTAGATTTGAACGTGAAATGGTAATTGAATTTACCGATAACACCGTGGTGTTAGATATGAAGTATAACCAGTTTTACTTCATGGGATGAATAGGTTGGGATTGGGAAATAAAATAAATGATTACTTCGGTGTGGTTCGCTAATCCCGACTAGTTTGAATTGATATTCAAAGGAGATTAAAGAATAAATTTAAAGAATTTATCTTGGATAAAATTAATGGGAACTTTTCCCAAAGTATGGGAATATTTGAATAAAAGAATATTCTGAATTGGAATGAGGCGTATGTTGTGTTTGTGTAACACTTTTATAATATATACGCGAGTTATTCAGAAAGACCGGGTTTGTCCCATTCTGAATAACTGATTCGACGTGGTGTCGAAGATGAAGACGGTGGTCGAAGACGAGAAGTCTTCACGTCGTTTGGGTGATTACTGATGATCTTGATTGGGCTGTACACCCAAGAAGATGGAAACAGTTGGTGATCGTCCAGACGTACTTGGAGATCGATGGATATGCGAGGTACTAGGTGCCTCCGGTTTCGTTCAGACCCAGAACGGACTTGTAAATGGACTGTGTGTCTGACATTGGATTTTAGTCCGTGTGATTGATCTCTATTAAATATATATTTGCTTGGCGGCGGAGAATTTATTCTCTTGCTTAACGCCCTTCTCTGAGACGTACGAGCTCAGGGGTTATATATTGATGGATATCAAAAGCATGGAGTGAATTGCCTGTGTGGCATGCCTAAGTGGCAGATGATCAAGGCTTCTGTTGAAAAGCAAAGTCTTGTGGTGATGATCAAAGCACAGCCTGTGTGGCACAGCTTTGTGTAACGTGAATTCGCGAGTCTCGCACCCCGGGTATGAACCAAAAACGGGAGAGGACGTCAGGGAGGGCATGCGTTTCTTTCTAGCTAGAAGTGGCGTCAGTGGTTTTACACGCCCTGACGAGTTTGACTTATGTGGTTGTTGCTGTTGCGAGGCGCCTCGGTTATATCGGTTTCGGCCGATGCATTCTGGTCGGCAGACGGACCAGACTTACACCCCATAGGGTGGGGAGACGCATGTTCAGGGTTTAAGTTTAATCCACATCGGTGGACTGGCCCTGAGGATCCAAGGGTCGATGCGCTCTGACCCTGAGGCTCGGGCTAGAGAGTCTCGAAGTCGGTGAGGACTATCTTTTGCCTCGGTTCATAGATGGAAATCCAGCTTCCAAATATGTGACATTTGCGGTTTTATTTGTATAACCTATATACGGCGACATAGTGGTATGGGGCATTCATGCCGCCTATGATTGATACTTATGATTTGAAGTTGTTTTATACACTATGCACTTACAATAGTATCAAATGATTTGTTTTAAACGTATCAAGCATTCTTGGCTATTATAAGGTAAAAAACCCTATCCTCCGGCTTGCGTTGCATTGTGTGATGGGACCTGGGTCTTATAACGGCTTCATTTTTCTTTATTTAGCATTGCGCTGTTTGTTTTATGCACTGGTATTCTTGGGAGGAAACCCGTTCCGTGTTATACGGCGTGGTCCCTTGATTTACCTAACTTTAAAAATAAAGATTAATAACTGTTTTAGTTCTCACACCAGTCACATGACTGACCTGGAGTTTATTGTTTTAACCTAAACTCTGGGTGCCCTTATTTTGACACGGGCAGCTAGTAGTTTTGGTTTTGCAGATTTATATTCACAGGATCCTGGTTTACAGCTGGAACGATATCCGGAAAGCTTTGTATCCGTATATCTCCTTCTAGTTGTGTATTGTATTATTTTCCGCTGCTATGTATTTAAATGTAATTTAAATCTCTGGTATTTCTGTGTAATATTCATTTATACTCTGTATATTCTTGTAATCTGATGCATTGTTTTAATTAACAATGAAATGTTCTTCTGTATGCGCTCTGATTTGTCGTGTTCTCAAACGATAGGGCGTTTTGAGCGGCCTGAATCGGTTTAGCGACTGGTTCGGACCGAGCGAAATTCCTTCTCGTCACAGTTGGTATCAGAGCTTTGGTTTACAAAGCTCAGAGAACAAGACACATTAGAACCATACGAAAGAATTCATCAGATATTGGATTAGTAATACCCAATGGAATGACTCGTTAGAGATGGGATCAGTAGTATCCTAGAACGAGTGTGAAGAGTATATTTTTGAAAGTGAAAACAAATTTTTGTTTTGAAAATTTAAATCAATTATTCGTATTTGATTATCTATTTATATTGAGTTGGACAGTCCAGTATACAAAGATTTTGCGTATACGTCTGATCCGCGTGTATTCGAAATTTTAATATATTGGATAGATATAGAATCACACTCTAGTCGCCCGGACCTGATTCTGATGATTGACGCGTCATCATTAGTAATTAGTTTCGAGTTTCGAAGGTGTGCTTTCTATATATTTCCATTAGACTGGTGTGAGAACCAAAACTTATATAGTTAGAACACCTTGTTGTGAATTGGCATCAAAAACATGATTTTTGTATATGTATCAAAATTATGAATTTGAAACTCTAAGTCACTAATTGATTGATGTTTGTGTTGTTTGCCTATTTGTTTGCTAATTTTGAACCATTATGCCTAATAGCATCAAATATTGAATTGTATTGAAAATTGGTCGCATTTGCTTGCATATGCATATACTTACATTGAACAGGTCATAGCAAGTGTAACGACCCAGATTTTTGAACAGTTTATTTTAAATATTTAGTATGGTTTTAAATGTTGAATATATAATATAAATGAATTTTTATTGGATTTATCGATTTAATAATCGATATATGGTTTAATAGCAAATATATTGAATAATCGTATACAAAGAAGAAACCAATCGGATTTAGAGTCAAAACCATATTGAAAACAATTTAGCCGATTTATATAAATTTTATATTGAATTAGAATTAATTGTTTGGAATTGATTTATATTTTAAATCAAATTTAATTTAAATTGTTAATTTAAATTGTATCTCTTATAGACAAGTCGAATTAAAATTCAGAATGGGTTCCATTGGGTTCAGAATGACATTATAATCTTGTAACGTCGGTCATTGCGACTAGATAGCAGTTTAGGACATTAAGCTAGGGAACTGCGAGATATTTTAGTTATTTAATAAAAATAAAATCAAATAAATTACCTAATCTAATCATGGCCACCCTAAGTTTAAATCAGCCGACCTAAATGTTTTCACATCGCAGCTATTCTTTCTTCGAGCTGATTAAATTGTCTCCCATCCTCAACATCGAACAAACAGCAAATTAATGGCCAAATTTAATGCCGCAGACATTCTGTCTGTTTTCGCTTCTATATATTAGCCTATCAACTTCGTATACCCGTTCAATCCTTTCCCCTCTTTCGTTCTACCTCCCAAAAATCGAAACCACAAAAAAAGAAAAAAATGTGTAAAATCAAATCAGGAATCACGAAATCATATCGCGATAAACCCCGGATCTCCCTGACGCTCGGCGGCAAGATGAAGGGGGTCGCGATGTGGTTCTTGTTTGGTGAATTTTGGGACACCGTGGTTTTGAGAGGCCGACGGTAGTTCGTGAGTGCAGTAGGGGATTTCGATTTCTGGAAGGGCGGAGCTGTGTTGGATACGACAGTGTGGAATTCAACTGCTTGAGGGATGAACGAGATGTGCGATTTCAGGAAGGGCACAGCGATTTCTGTTGAGGCCAGAGAAGGTAATTATCGCGTTTTTGGGTTCAACTTGGTTTCCAGAAGAAGCCGATTGTGGAAATTGATGCAACTGGAGGGTGCGATGCCAGATGAACATGGTGATTGGAATTCGGCAGATGGAGCGGATGCAGGTCTGTTGCAGGGTGTTGCACTTGTAGAGTTGCGGTCCGATGGTGGTTAGGAAGGCAGTGGTGTTAGATGTTGCTGACAAGATAGTACAGTAGTAACAAGAGCTTGGAATGTACAGCAACAATAAGGCAGTAAGGTATACATGCCTTACAAAATTTAATATACATTGAAAATTAATTTATTTGTTTTAGTAGTTAATTAAATGGTTAATCGTTAAATTAAAATTAATAATCGTAGGTGTTAAATATATTCATCGAGACGAAATGATTCGTAGCGGGGAAATTTGGAATTTAAATTGGATATTCGGCGAACGAAAGTCGAGGTGAGTAAATCTCACTCACCTTTTATTTAGAATTATTTTTATTCCATTAAAAATAATTGTCTGTTGCTTGTGTGAATGTTTTATGGTTGTTTTATATATATTAGTTATTTAGGCTATTATATATATATTGGGTTGATTGGTTGGTTGGATTCCCGCAGTCTCATTAGCGGATGCCCGCAGTTTCATAGCGGATGATTACCCTATACGCCCCACGCTATGATTAGTGGATGACCTTCTATACCGCGATATTCTGCCACGAAGCAGAATGGGTATTATTTATGTGCTAACATCTGTGGATGCAGGAAAACAGGTTGGAGGAATCCAACTGGATTCCTCAAAAATATATTATCTGTTTGTTTATTTGTTTGCATATATATTGTTATATATGATGTGTTAGAAAAATAAATAATTGGTTGCTTTGTGTGTTTTATCACTGGGCTTAAGTAATGATATTTAAAAATATCGTAAAAAAGGATATTGGAGATTTTAAAAGGGAAATTTCTATTTTTAAATAAAGTTTGAATTTTTAAATGGAATAAAAATATAAAACTTGTTTTTGAAAAATATAACAAGTAGTTCCTTTATAAACGAAGTTTATAAATAGTTCTTTTATAACGAGATTATAAAATGAAGAGAAAAGAATTATCGTTGATAATTCAGAAATAGAAATACAAGTGTGAAATTTGAATAGGAAATCTATCTTCAAAGAAAAATAGAAATATCGATTTCAAAGGGAATTGAAGTCAAAACTTGTTTAAAGAAATTGGATATAAGAATTCAAATAGAGGTAGACTTTGAAATATAGAATTTCAAAGGAGAATTGAATTGAATTTGAAATATGGAATTTCAAAGAGGAGTTGAATGGAATTTGAAATATAGTATTTCAAAGAAGAATTCAAATATGAAATTTGAATAGAGATTTGAAATGGAATTCAAATATGAAATTTGAATAGAGATTTGAAATAGAAATCCAAGTATTGAATTTGAACATGGAATTGAATACAGAAATTCAAGTAGAAATTTGAATATGAGATTTCAAAATAGAATTTGAAATAAACTTTGAAAATAGGATTTCAAAGTAGAATTGGAAATAGAATTTCAAATAGGGTTTCAAAATAGGAAATCCAAATGATTTTGAAATGGAATTTGAATTTAAGGGAATTCAGATGGATTTGAGTGAAGAAATTCAAATGGTGTTAAAAATAAGTTTGAATATTAGAATTCAAATGGGATTGGAGATGAATTTGAATATTAGAATTCAAATGGAAAAGGAAAATGGAATTTGAATATAAGAGATTCAAATCGAATTCAAATAGGATTTGATTATGGGATTTGAATATGAAATTCAAATGGAATTTTAAACTATGGAATTTCAAATATAGAATTTAAAAAGGAGTTTGAATATTTGAATTTCAATAGAATTCAAATATAGAAATTGGAATATAGAAGTTTCAAATAGAATTAAAACGGAATTGAATTCGTTTTAAGAAGTTTAAAAGTTTTATATATAAATATAATTAAAACGAACTCGCCGCAGCACTGCAGTTCGTAAAATAGCGATTCGAACTTCAATTGAATATATAGAACTCGATTGAAGTCGGAATTCTTCGAAACAAGAAACGTCAGGACCGATTTGATAATAGTTTTCTGATAGAAGAGAAAAATCTGAATTTCGTCGTATAGATTGTGAGTTATGTCAAAATCAAATTTTTAGAAAAGCAGCGCCATAAACCATTATAAACCATAATGGATTTTATATATAAATATTGGGATTTTTAAGCAAATAAAATCCGGATTTCCATTTAAAAATCTAGACTTGAGTTAGAAAATAAATATGGACTCAAGTGAAGTAAAGAAGATGATTTTTGAAACAATAATCATATTTTTGATTATTGAATAGAATTAACTAAAGAAGAATTAGTTAATCGAGTTTGAGCTAAAGTCGAACTTTGAAAAGTGAAATTTGGAATTGTAAATATATATTCGAAATCGAATATAGAACTTAAATTGAAATTTGAATTCAATTGATTGATAAGTAAGTGGAAATATATTCGAAACGTGTTATATTCAAATATACAAGCGAGATAGGCAGAGAGTTAGTTAAAGAATTACTTTAACGAATTGAGTCAAACGAGTGAGTGAAGTTGAAATAAATTTGACAGGTATAGACATACAGGAGACAGGTATGGGACAAGGATAATGCAGGTATATAAATAATGTGCTCGACAAAAGGTACATGTTTAAATTCATATATGGGTTTTATGCGCCGTATCGGCAAGCCGCTTGGCTTTTCCTTTTTCTTTTTGAGATTGGAAGATACCGGGATGCTATTTGAAATTTCCCGATGCTCCCGATACAGGGGAGGTTATGGCGAATTTTTCCGGGAATTTAAGGAGTTAGAATATTTTTAAGAAATTTGACAATTAGAAATCTATATATCGATATATATAGAATTCGATAAGGAGACGAAATCAAAAATAGCGAAAAAGGGCCAATATGGTTATTGAAATATTTGGTTAACAAATATTGATAGAGAAAATGGAGAAGAGATTTAATTAATGAAATATTAATTAAAGGGCCCAATGATTTGTTTGATATGTTGATTGAACACTTGTTTTTATTCGATAGTTAAATCACAGACTATCGAAGTTTTGACCATCGTTGTCAATATGGAGAGACCGGTTGGATTATTATCCGAAGAACCACTCCGTATTGGCATAAGCGTTGCGAACCAAGTATGCTGAATATATTGAAGACGGAGTGAAGTGCAAGGGCTTTTTCTATTTATAGAAATAGTGCCTTCGGTTTCGTTCAGCCCCAGAACGAACGTAAATGGACGAATGTCTGACAAAGTATTTCCAATGATCAAATGGGTTGGTCTGTATGAATATATATGGTTGCAACGGATTTATCCCTTAGCATAATATCCAGAATATTTGTGCAAACTCAACTAGTGATTAACGGATCTGACGATGTGGCATTCAAAGTGATTGTGTTATCGAGGAATGGTAAGTATGCGTAGCCTCAGGCCTCAACAACCGGGAAAGGACAAAAATCGGGCAGGCAGCATGGCTATGTGGGTCGCACCCATTAGGGTGTATAATCACCTATCTAGAGAAATTTCTTTTGTTTCTAAATCTATCGATTCTGCCCATTCGGGAAACGGTGGTTTGAGTCCAACCGTTGGTGATATACATTCGATACACTCAAGCGAAATGAGTGGTCGGTCATGTGTGGGCCGGGTTGCAAGACGTTCTTGTTGAACCCAGGTGTATTAGCCTCTAGAAATACATCATCGGAAGGTGGTCCCATACCTTGTCACGTTGGAAATCCAATCTCCAATAAGCGCCATGTGGTTTTTGATTTTATACTATATACGTGGAGCGTGAGATGCAAGCGTTCTGCTATTTGGTAATTTATTTGATGTAGATTTACTATAATATCACTGGATTTGATATCAAAGTGTTTTGGGTTATAGTAAGGTAAAAATCGTCCATGTTTATGTGTGGGCTGGTCTTACTATTATCTTTTCTTTTGAAAGGATTTTAAAAGTTAAACAAGTGGTTGGAGTTTACTCACACCAGTCCCAAGACTGACCCAGAGTTTATTTTGTTTTGTTTTTCCTAAACTCTTGGGTGCCCAAATTTGTACGGGCAGTCAAGTGTTTCAGGCTTTTACAGATACACTTGGAGGAGCTTGAAGCAGGAGGCTTCAACGTTAGTTATTTAGAGTTACTTCCGCTGGATCAAATGTTATTTGTACTCTGATGATGGTATGTATATATGTACAAAACAGATTGTATTTCAAAGCTTATGTTATATAATATATTTTATTCGTTCCGCTGTGAGTTGTGATCTTCGTTTTTTTTTCTTCTATTCTAATATTTCTTTCTTTCTATTTCTCATCCTCTAACTTCTTTCTAATAATGAGTCGTATTTCTGTGTTATTTGGGTTGGACGTGTGGTGTATTTAGTCAACTCAGATAGCTCGGATTTGCGGGTCGTTTCAGTTGGTATCAGAGCTTAGGTTGAGCGAATACCTAGGCTTGTGTGGCATGTGCTCATTAGAGATAGGGTCAGTAGTACCCTAGAATGAGTTGAGTGTATATATACGAGAGAGCGTATTTGTTAGTTGATATAAAAGATGTTTTATATTGTGTTGGCTAGTCTGTTGAGTGGTTTATGAATTCTGGTCGAATCGTGGGACGCCACGAAGTTGATAGGGATTTCTAAAAACTTGAACAGAAAATACAACATGGTATTGTTTCCAAGTGGGTAAATGAAATAATTTTACCCAAAATTTCTATTTTGATATAGAAAGAATAATTTTCTAGAATTATTATTATATGGATGTGTTGGATGTTGATTTTATAATCAGATTATAAAATTAAAATGGTTATTTATAACCAAATAGAATTTGTATAGGAATTAAATATACAAATGAGATAAATTAGAATTAAATTCAAACCAGAATTAAGAATTCAAAATCCTGGAAAATTGAAAATTATTTTTCAAAGTGTATTAAAATAATATAGCTTTGTTGGAAGGACTTTTGATTCAAAATCATTTTTGACTGGGTTTTAAAATTTTTAAAGCACTGAACTCACTTCAGTGGCTGGGAAATAATTCTGATGATGATTGCAACATCATCAGTGTTCATTTCCGAGTTTCTAAGTGATGAATTGCTACCTTAGAAAATTTTTGATGGGAATTTGTTTGAAAGAAAACAAGTTTAGTTGAAAATTTAAAATGTTTTGAATTTGAAATGGAAATAAATATACATGTATATATTTAAGTGATTTCAAAAGGATTTGAAATGAAAATCCTGGGATTTGAATTCTGGGATTTAAATTAAATGGGTCAAAGTGAATGAATTGATTAGAATCAATTTGAATAGGTTTATTGGAATACAGACTGGATATAAATGGATTGATCGTAGATCATTCGAATCAAATGTGTGAAGGCCAAAAGTTTTGGTTGGAGTTAATTTATTGAAATATGAGAAGTTGAGTTTCAACATAAGTGAGATGTGGGAAAGAAATGGATTTGTACCCTTTTTCCTACCTTAGCAATTTCGAGGACGAAATTATTTTAAGGGGGGAAGAATGTAACGACCCAGATTTTTGAACAGTTTATTTTAAATATTTAGTATGGTTTTAAATGTTGAATATATAATATAAATGAATTTTTATTGGATTTATCGATTTAATAATCGATATATGGTTTAATAGCAAATATATTGAATAATCGTATACAAAGAAGAAACCAATCGGATTTAGAGTCAAAACCATATTGAAAACAATTTAGCCGATTTATATAAATTTTATATTGAATTAGAATTAATTGTTTGGAATTGATTTATATTTTAAATCAAATTTAATTTAAATTGTTAATTTAAATTGTATCTCTTATAGACAAGTCGAATTAAAATTCAGAATGGGTTCCATTGGGTTCAGAATGACATTATAATCTTGTAACGTCGGTCATTGCGACTAGATAGCAGTTTAGGACATTAAGCTAGGGAACTGCGAGATATTTTAGTTATTTAATAAAAATAAAATCAAATAAATTACCTAATCTAATCATGGCCACCCTAAGTTTAAATCAGCCGACCTAAATGTTTTCACATCGCAGCTATTCTTTCTTCGAGCTGATTAAATTGTCTCCCATCCTCAACATCGAACAAACAGCAAATTAATGGCCAAATTTAATGCCGCAGACATTCTGTCTGTTTTCGCTTCTATATATTAGCCTATCAACTTCGTATACCCGTTCAATCCTTTCCCCTCTTTCGTTCTACCTCCCAAAAATCGAAACCACAAAAAAAGAAAAAAATGTGTAAAATCAAATCAGGAATCACGAAATCATATCGCGATAAACCCCGGATCTCCCTGACGCTCGGCGGCAAGATGAAGGGGGTCGCGATGTGGTTCTTGTTTGGTGAATTTTGGGACACCGTGGTTTTGAGAGGCCGACGGTAGTTCGTGAGTGCAGTAGGGGATTTCGATTTCTGGAAGGGCGGAGCTGTGTTGGATACGACAGTGTGGAATTCAACTGCTTGAGGGATGAACGAGATGTGCGATTTCAGGAAGGGCACAGCGATTTCTGTTGAGGCCAGAGAAGGTAATTATCGCGTTTTTGGGTTCAACTTGGTTTCCAGAAGAAGCCGATTGTGGAAATTGATGCAACTGGAGGGTGCGATGCCAGATGAACATGGTGATTGGAATTCGGCAGATGGAGCGGATGCAGGTCTGTTGCAGGGTGTTGCACTTGTAGAGTTGCGGTCCGATGGTGGTTAGGAAGGCAGTGGTGTTAGATGTTGCTGACAAGATAGTACAGTAGTAACAAGAGCTTGGAATGTACAGCAACAATAAGGCAGTAAGGTATACATGCCTTACAAAATTTAATATACATTGAAAATTAATTTATTTGTTTTAGTAGTTAATTAAATGGTTAATCGTTAAATTAAAATTAATAATCGTAGGTGTTAAATATATTCATCGAGACGAAATGATTCGTAGCGGGGAAATTTGGAATTTAAATTGGATATTCGGCGAACGAAAGTCGAGGTGAGTAAATCTCACTCACCTTTTATTTAGAATTATTTTTATTCCATTAAAAATAATTGTCTGTTGCTTGTGTGAATGTTTTATGGTTGTTTTATATATATTAGTTATTTAGGCTATTATATATATATATATTGGGTTGATTGGTTGGTTGGATTCCCGCAGTCTCATTAGCGGATGCCCGCAGTTTCATAGCGGATGATTACCCTATACGCCCCACGCTATGATTAGTGGATGACCTTCTATACCGCGATATTCTGCCATGAAGCAGAATGGGTATTATTTATGTGCTAACATCTGTGGATGCAGGAAAACAGGTTGGAGGAATCCAACTGGATTCCTCAAAAATATATTATCTGTTTGTTTATTTGTTTGCATATATATTGTTATATATGATGTGTTAGAAAAATAAATAATTGGTTGCTTTGTGTGTTTTATCACTGGGCTTAAGTAATGATATTTAAAAATATCGTAAAAAAGGATATTGGAGATTTTAAAAGGGAAATTTCTATTTTTAAATAAAGTTTGAATTTTTAAATGGAACAAAAATATAAAACTTGTTTTTGAAAAATATAACAAGTAGTTCCTTTATAAACGAAGTTTATAAATAGTTCTTTTATAACGAGATTATAAAATGAAGAGAAAAGAATTATCGTTGATAATTTAGAAATAGAAATACAAGTGTGAAATTTGAATAGGAAATCTATCTTCAAAGAAAAATAGAAATATCGATTTCAAAGGGAATTGAAGTCAAAACTTGTTTAAAGAAATTGGATATAAGAATTCAAATAGAGGTAGACTTTGAAATATAGAATTTCAAAGGAGAATTGAATTGAATTTGAAATATGGAATTTCAAAGAGGAGTTGAATGGAATTTGAAATATAGTATTTCAAAGAAGAATTCAAATATGAAATTTGAATAGAGATTTGAAATGGAATTCAAATATGAAATTTGAATAGAGATTTGAAATAGAAATCCAAGTATTGAATTTGAACATGGAATTGAATACAGAAATTCAAGTAGAAATTTGAATATGAGATTTCAAAATAGAATTTGAAATAAACTTTGAAAATAGGATTTCAAAGTAGAATTGGAAATAGAATTTCAAATAGGGTTTCAAAATAGGAAATCCAAATGATTTTGAAATGGAATTTGAATTTAAGGGAATTCAGATGGATTTGAGTGAAGAAATTCAAATGGTGTTAAAAATAAGTTTGAATATTAGAATTCAAATGGGATTGGAGATGAATTTGAATATTAGAATTCAAATGGAAAAGGAAAATGGAATTTGAATATAAGAGATTCAAATCGAATTCAAATAGGATTTGATTATGGGATTTGAATATGAAATTCAAATGGAATTTTAAACTATGGAATTTCAAATATAGAATTTAAAAAGGAGTTTGAATATTTGAATTTCAATAGAATTCAAATATAGAAATTGGAATATAGAAGTTTCAAATAGAATTAAAACGGAATTGAATTCGTTTTAAGAAGTTTAAAAGTTTTATATATAAATATAATTAAAACGAACTCGCCGCAGCGCTGCAGTTCGTAAAATAGCGATTCGAACTTCAATTGAATATATAGAACTCGATTGAAGTCGGAATTCTTCGAAACAAGAAACGTCAGGACCGATTTGATAATAGTTTTCTGATAGAAGAGAAAAATCTGAATTTCGTCGTATAGATTGTGAGTTATGTCAAAATCAAATTTTTAGAAAAGCAGCGCCATAAACCATTATAAACCATAATGGATTTTATATATAAATATTGGGATTTTTAAGCAAATAAAATCCGGATTTCCATTTAAAAATCTAGACTTGAGTTAGAAAATAAATATGGACTCAAGTGAAGTAAAGAAGATGATTTTTGAAACAATAATCATATTTTTGATTATTGAATAGAATTAACTAAAGAAGAATTAGTTAATCGAGTTTGAGCTAAAGTCGAACTTTGAAAAGTGAAATTTGGAATTGTAAATATATATTCGAAATCGAATATAGAACTTAAATTGAAATTTGAATTCAATTGATTGATAAGTAAGTGGAAATATATTCGAAACGTGTTATATTCAAATATACAAGCGAGATAGGCAGAGAGTTAGTTAAAGAATTACTTTAACGAATTGAGTCAAACGAGTGAGTGAAGTTGAAATAAATTTGACAGGTATAGACATACAGGAGACAGGTATGGGACAAGGATAATGCAGGTATATAAATAATGTGCTCGACAAAAGGTACATGTTTAAATTCATATATGGGTTTTATGCGCCGTATCGGCAAGCCGCTTGGCTTTTCCTTTTTCTTTTTGAGATTGGAAGATACCGGGATGCTATTTGAAATTTCCCGATGCTCCCGATACAGGGGAGGTTATGGCGAATTTTTCCGGGAATTTAAGGAGTTAGAATATTTTTAAGAAATTTGACAATTAGAAATCTATATATCGATATATATAGAATTCGATAAGGAGACGAAATCAAAAATAGCGAAAAAGGGCCAATATGGTTATTGAAATATTTGGTTAACAAATATTGATAGAGAAAATGGAGAAGAGATTTAATTAATGAAATATTAATTAAAGGGCCCAATGATTTGTTTGATATGTTGATTGAACACTTGTTTTTATTCGATAGTTAAATCACAGACTATCGAAGTTTTGACCATCGTTGTCAATATGGAGAGACCGGTTGGATTATTATCCGAAGAACCACTCCGTATTGGCATAAGCGTTGCGAACCAAGTATGCTGAATATATTGAAGACAGAGTGAAGTGCAAGGGCTTTTTCTATTTATAGAAATAGTGCCTTCGGTTTCGTTCAGCCCCAGAACGAACGTAAATGGACGAATGTCTGACAAAGTATTTCCAATGATCAAATGGGTTGGTCTGTATGAATATATATGGTTGCAACGGATTTATCCCTTAGCATAATATCCAGAATATTTGTGCAAACTCAACTAGTGATTAACGGATCTGACGATGTGGCATTCAAAGTGATTGTGTTATCGAGGAATGGTAAGTATGCGTAGCCTCAGGCCTCAACAACCGGGAAAGGACAAAAATCGGGCAGGCAGCATGGCTATGTGGGTCGCACCCATTAGGGTGTATAATCACCTATCTAGAGAAATTTCTTTTGTTTCTAAATCTATCGATTCTGCCCATTCGGGAAACGGTGGTTTGAGTCCAACCGTTGGTGATATACATTCGATACACTCAAGCGAAATGAGTGGTCGGTCATGTGTGGGCCGGGTTGCAAGACGTTCTTGTTGAACCCAGGTGTATTAGCCTCTAGAAATACATCATCGGAAGGTGGTCCCATACCTTGTCACGTTGGAAATCCAATCTCCAATAAGCGCCATGTGGTTTTTGATTTTATACTATATACGTGGAGCGTGAGATGCAAGCGTTCTGCTATTTGGTAATTTATTTGATGTAGACATTACTATAATATCACTGGATTTGATATCAAAGTGTTTTGGGTTATAGTAAGGTAAAAACCGTCCATGTTTATGTGTGGGCTGGTCTTACTATTATCTTTTCTTTTGAAAGGATTTTAAAAGTTAAACAAGTGGTTGGAGTTTACTCACACCAGTCCCATGACTGACCCAGAGTTTATTTTGTTTTGTTTTTCCTAAACTCTTGGGTGCCCAAATTTGTACGGGCAGTCAAGTGTTTCAGGCTTTTACAGATACACTTGGAGGAGCTTGAAGCAGGAGGCTTCAACGTTAGTTATTTAGAGTTACTTCCGCTGGATCAAATGTTATTTGTACTCTGATGATGGTATGTATATATGTACAAAACAGATTGTATTTCAAAGCTTATGTTATATAATATATTTTATTCGTTCCGCTGTGAGTTGTGATCTTCGTTTTTTTTTCTTCTATTCTAATATTTCTTTCTTTCTATTTCTCATCCTCTAACTTCTTTCTAATAATGAGTCGTATTTCTGTGTTATTTGGGTTGGACGTGTGGTGTATTTAGTCAACTCAGATAGCTCGGATTTGCGGGTCGTTTCAGCAAGGAGGCTAGAGCAGAGAATAAAATTTGTTTGCCCGACAAATAGGTACATGTTTACTACATAATTTACTGTTTTGTTTGGGTGATGATGATTTTATGAGCCTATTGGCTAGCCGCTTGGCTTTTTCTTTTTCTTTTTGAGATCTGAAGGACCGGGGAAGCTATTTGAAATTCCCCGATGCTCCCGATGCAGGGGAGGTTATGGCGAAATTTTTCGAAAATTTAGGGTGTTAGCCAAATTTTTGAAATTTTGAAAATTCTCAGAAACCAAAGGGTTGGAGAATGGAAGCCTGATCGATCGTAGTGTTGAGTAATCAAACCACTTTCGACTTTGTTCCTTTTCGGGGACGAAAAGTTTTAAGTGGGGGAGATTGTAATAACCCGGAAAATCTGGGCCAGTTTAAAATTTTTATTTTGGCAATGATAGCGAATTTTGATTATTTAAAATAGATTATTTTAAATAATATCGACGAGAAATTTATTTTGAATAGAATTCGAACGTATATATTATACGCGTCGTCGTTAGAATATAAATATTTATATATAATTATAAATAGAATTGAAAATGGCGCGGTAGTTCGATAATTCGATTTCAAACTTCAATTGAATGTACCGGGTGCAAAACAATCCGGATTTTAGTGAAACCAAAAACATTAGGATCTAATTGATAATATCTTTCCAACGAATCTGAAAAATCCAAATTTTATAGCGGGAATCAAAAGATATGTCCAGTTGAAAATTCAGAATAGTCGCTATGGAATTCAGGCCCTTAAAAATGGACATTTTGCAAACGACCTCGGATTTCGAAGAAACCAGTTTTGTTGGGTCCGTGATGTCGAATTATTGCTAGATTCCAAATTTTATAATTTTTCGAATCAATATGTGAGCGTGGCATAGGAAAACGTGTTTTGACCATTTTAGTTGATTTTAATCGACTGGAAATTGGCCATTTTTCTAACGGTCTCAGAATTCGACGAAACTAGTTTTGTTAGGACCGTATCGTCAATACGAAGCTAGAAAATATTTTTCGGGAATTTTTAGAGTTAGTATGTGACCTTGGTAATTCGAAATGTACGTTTAGAATTCAATAAAGTGATTTAAATGTAAATTTAACGGAAACTGATTGTAACAGCCGAATTAGCTGACGATACATATCCCATTGTGTTCGGAATGGGGGTAATACGCTATGGACGACAGGCGGTGGACCTCGTTTCGAGGTCGTATGTAAAAGTACCTTTTTGAAAATTAAATAATTAAATAATTAAAAATAAAAATTTCTTCTCCCTCCTCCCTTTATCTTTCTGCCCCCCCCCCCTTCGTTTCATTTCAGAATCAAAATAAAAAAAAAATTAAAAATTACGATCGACGGACCCACGCCATCGCGATCCGCCGCCTCGCCAAAGGCGCTCCACCGCGGTGAGCCACCTTCTTCCACTCGCCGCTCCCTCCTCCCTCCCCTCTGTAAATCCGTCGCCCCCTTTTCCTCTACTCGAAAACCCCAACCACCACCCGAAAACCCACCGCACCGCCATCCAGGGCCCTCCGCCACCAGTGAAACCCCTTCCCCCATCTCTTCCGCCACCGTGAGCGCCCCCTCCTCCTCTAACTCGAAACCCAAAAGCCCCAGTCTTCCAATCAGCCACCGCCGGCCAAGATGAGCCCAATTCCGCCGCCTCCTCCTCGAGAAGAGCGCAGCAGCCATGTCTTCCCCCCCGAAACCCGCGGTAAGCTTTTATTTTGTTTATTTAGAAAAGGATGTTAAAACCGATTTTTATTGATTGTAAAAACTGATTTTTAGTGATTTTAAAACTGATTTTAAAGAGTAATTTAAAACTGATTTTAAAAAGAATTTAAAATAGAAAAGGTTTGAATTTTAAAATGGAAAAAAGATTAGAACTTTAAAAGGTAAAAAGATAGGATTTTTATTTGGTAAAAGGTATGATCTTTATATTTTTAAAAGTGATAAAAATATAGTTTTTATATTTTTAAAGAATTAAAAATATAGTCTTTACTATATAGAAATATTAAAAATATGATTTCTATATTTTTAAAGTATTAAAAATATAATCTTTATAGGATAGAGAACATAAAAATATCATCTTTGTGTATGTAGAAAAATAAAATCTGATCTTTATTTTATATATGTTGAAATGAAGTGTTTATTTTTATAAAGGCCAAACCTTTATTTTTGAAAGGGCGAAATCTTTATATGAAGAATAAGGTGATAAAAATATAATCTTTATATATATAGAGCGTGATTATAAAAATATGACTTTTAAATTGAAAGTGAATAAATAAAAATGTGATTTTTATTTTAAAGACATCGAAATATAAAAATGTGTGATTTTTATATATATATAGTGACTACGGGCAACGAAGATGGCGAAGATGGGATAACGAAGAAGATTTCTCTAAATAAAGTGCCGTGGAGCTAGGATAGCTATATGTGAGAATTTCTCACCTTTCAATTTCTTTTTTTCTAGTTATATATATATATATATACTAGGATGCAGACGGTGCTTAGTAGCACCCGACAAAATCGTCCACAGACCATGGACTTGTTTGTTTGGTTGCATAGATTAGTTTGATGATTTGATTTGAATTTGGTTGTTTGGTGAATATGATTGATGTGTGAATGGCGTGGGCCTTCACTAGACCGGGGATAAGGCTAGGCCTCGTCCCGTTTCTAGTATCGTGCCGTTATGCCGCCGAAATTTTCTAAAATATGTTAGAAGAATAAAAATATCATTTTATTGAAGAAATGAACTGAATAGAAATCCATGTGTTGAAATAAAATGTTTTATCGTTAAAATATAATTTTTGACGTGAATGTGAATAAATAAATATTCATTTACAAACCGGACGGTTTGTTTATGTACACCTATTTGAAGAACATTGATTGGGACGATAAATTTTACACATCGCCCAACTGCACGAATAAAATATTTGTTTGATTGTTTGAAACCCCACACGGGTGTTGGGATGAAATTTGAAGTTCACTCATCCTGATTGATTAAATATGTCAATCGATTGACTGACAGGCTGTTATAAGCATTAGATATCTATATTTGATGCTTATACAGTGTAGTGCACTTTGGTTGATGGTTGATTATTTATCGTTGCTATTATATACATGTGTTGTATGAAAATCCATATAATTAACTTTATATGGTAATTGATTGGGCCTCATTCCAATCGTGAAAATAAAGAATATTTTGATAATAACAAATATTTTGATAATAGGAAATATTTGAAATAGAATATTTGAAATAGAAATATTCGAAATGGAATATTTGAAAATATCAATATATGAAGCCGTGTTGATCAGATTGACGCCATTTTGATGTGAACGATATTTATATCGATTTTATTCATTTTATAATGAATATCGAAAGTGATTTCAAAATCTGATATTTTGAAAAGAATTGATTGTAAATGAATTGAAAACGATTTCGAAAGGAATTGAATTGAAAACGATTTCGAAATGAATTGAATTGAAAACGATTTCGAAATGAATTGAATTGAAAACGATTTCGAAATGAATTGAATTGAAAACGATTTCGAAATGAATTGAATTGAAAACGATTTCGAAATGAATTGAATTGAATATGAATTCAAATTGAATTGAAATTTGAATTGAATAGAAATGAATTTTAAAACGAATTTATAAAGAAGAATTCAATTTTGATTTGAATTGAAATGGAAGTTGAGATTGCTTTTGAAATGAATTTAAAACTATTTATATAATTCGTTTTAAATAGAAATCGACGAAATATATATTATATATATTATATATATAATATAATGGCCTGAATAGAACGCGCCGCGCCGCGGCAGTTCGTGAATTTCGACCATTTATTTCAAACGGACATTACGGGAGATCCGACCGTCGGATTCTCCTAAAACCGGAACCGTTGGGTTCGTATCAAAAAGAGCTTTCTAACGAATGTTAGAAATTTGAAATCTAACGGTTGGATTTGGAGATACGTCCAAATCAAATTCGAAAAAGGTCGCTGTAAGTGCAGTTCGATGGCCATTGGTGGAAATCGACTGTACGGGCCTTGATAAAATTATTAAAAATAGTAATAATTTGTGTAAAATCATAAGAAATGATTTGTGAAAGTTTGGGATGAAAAACTCCGTATTTGAAAAGATAAAAATAGATTTTTATCGAAATAAACTAGTTTTGAACTAGAAGTATAATTCTATTTATTTTTAAGTAAATAAATTGAATTTGAAAAGGGTTTTAAAAATAACCAGAATTTCCAATGATTCCATTGGAGTGGATTTGAATCGAAATTGTCTTTGGAATATTTCGATGTTGGAATTCGTGATTATACAGGTGTTGTTATGGAAATTTGAAAGATATATATTTATATCGTTATTTCCAATACGACATTTGTTAGTCGTAGAATTTGATATTGAGTATAAGCCGATATATTTTCTATTCAAAGCCTTGTATTGAATATCGAATGTGATTTGGGTTTGTCGTGAATGGTGTCTTCACTAACACTGTTCTTGAACCCAGTTGAGAAAAGATTAAATCTTTTTATTTAGATTTAATGAAGTGTACTAATTAAATGATATTTAATTGGAATTGAATTGGTATTGATTTTTGGGTTTATCGTGAACAGTGTTTTAAATAACACTTGTTCTTTAACCCGATAATTAATGGAATGTGGTCTTGGGTTTATCGTGAATCGTGTTTTAAATGACACTGATTCTTTAACCAAGATAATGATTAAAACTAAGTGGAGTTTTAATGAATCTTTAATTAGATTGAAAAGATCGAGAATGGAGTACCACCAGTTTTGCTCCAGGCGATAGTTAAATCTTTAATTAGATTTGAACGTGAAATGGTAATTGAATTTACCGATAAAACCGTGGTGTTAGATATGAAGTATAACCAGTTTTACTTCATGGGATGAATAGGTTGGGATTGGGAAATAAAATAAATGATTACTTCGGTGTGGTTCGCTAATCCCGACTAGTTTGAATTGATATTCAAAGGAGATTAAAGAATAAATTTAAAGAATTTATCTTGGATAAAATTAATGGGAACTTTTCCCAAAGTATGGGAATATTTGAATAAAAGAATATTCTGAATTGGAATGAGGCGTATGTTGTGTTTGTGTAACACTTTTATAATATATACGCGAGTTATTCAGAAAGACCGGGTTTGTCCCATTCTGAATAACTGATTCGACGTGGTGTCGAAGATGAAGACGGTGGTCGAAGACGAGAAGTCTTCACGTCGTTTGGGTGATTACTGATGATCTTGATTGGGCTGTACACCCAAGAAGATGGAAACAGTTGGTGATCGTCCAGACGTACTTGGAGATCGATGGATATGCGAGGTACTAGGTGCCTCCGGTTTCGTTCAGACCCAGAACGGACTTGTAAATGGACTGTGTGTCTGACATTGGATTTTAGTCCGTGTGATTGATTTCTATTAAATATATATCTGCTTGGCGGCGGAGAATTTATTCTCTTGCTTAACGCCCTTCTCTGAGACGTACGAGCTCAGGGGTTATATACTGATGGATATCAAACGCATGGAGTGAATTGCCTGTGTGGCATGCCTAAGTGGCAGATGATCAAGGCTTCTGTTGAAAAGCAAAGTCTTGTGGTGATGATCAAAGCACAGCCTGTGTGGCACAGCTTTGTGTAACGTGAATTCGCGAGTCTCGCACCCTGGGTATGAACCAAAAACGGGAGAGGACGTCAGGGAGGGCATGCGTTTCTTTCTAGCTAGAAGTGGCGTCAGTGGTTTTACACGCCCTGACGAGTTTGACTTATGTGGTTGTTGCTGTTGCGAGGCGCCTCGGTTATATCGGCAGACGGACCAGACTTACACCCCATAGGGTGGGGAGACGCATGTTCAGGGTTTAAGTTTAATCCACATCGGTGGACTGGCCCTGAGGATCCAAGGGTCGATGCGCTCTGACCCTGAGGCTCGGGCTAGAGAGTCTCGAAGTCGGTGAGGACTATCTTTTGCCTCGGTTCATAGATGGAAATCCAGCTTCCAAATACGTGACATTTGCGGTTTTATTTGTATAACCTATATACGGCGACATAGTGGTATGGGGCATTCATGCCGCCTATGATTGATACTTATGATTTGAAGTTGTTTTATACACTATGCACTTACAATAGTATCAAATGATTTGTTTTAAACGTATCAAGCATTCTTGGCTATTATAAGGTAAAAAACCCTATCCTCCGGCTTGCGTTGCATTGTTTGATGGGACCTGGGTCTTATAACAGCTTCATTTTTCTTTATTTAGCATTGCGCTGTTTGTTTTATGCACTGGTATTCTTGGGAGGAAACCCGTTCCGTGTTATACGGCGTGGTCCCTTGATTTACCTAACTTTAAAAATAAAGATTAACAACTGTTTTAGTTCTCACACCAGTCACATGACTGACCTGGAGTTTATTGTTTTAACCTAAACTCTGGGTGCCCTTATTTTGACACGGGCAGCTAGTAGTTTTGGTTTTGCAGATTTATATTCACAGGATCCTGGTTTACAGCTGGAACGATATCCGGAAAGCTTTGTATCCGTATATCTCCTTCTAGTTGTGTATTGTATTATTTTCCGCTGCTATGTATTTAAATGTAATTTAAATCTCTGGTGTTTCTGTGTAATATTCATTTATACTCTGTATATTCTTGTAATCTGATGCATTGTTTTAATTAACAATGAAATGTTCTTCTGTATGCGCTCTGATTTGTCGTGTTCTCAAACGATAGGGCGTTTTGAGCGGCCTGAATCGGTTTAGCGACTGGTTCGGACCGAGCGAAATTCCTTCTCGTCACAGAGTTCTCACCTTGATCGATTCGAAATCTTTATAAAACGATTATTCTAACTAAATTAAACTTTAATTTTGTCAGAATTTGTAACTAGCACCAAATCCCTTCCAGCTAGCTTCACTGCGAAGCTCTCATCTCTACGATACCAATGCTTCCAATTTCATTGGATTCTGATATCGTTTGAACTATATATTAAGTTTTCAAGCTTGAATAAAATAAACGATCATTTATTAAATAATTAACTTAAACTAATTCCTCTTCCTTCATTAATTGTTCCAGGCTTCAGTCGAACTACCGAACCCACCCTTCGCATCAAAATCGCTCCCCTACCCACCGCTACACACCACTACTACCTATTGGAAAATGCCACGATGACCGCTTACGTGCCGCCACCCACTGCCGAGCTCTAGGTCCAACTCGCACGTCCCCAAGCCTCCCAATTTCCATTCGAATGGTGCGTGTATGAGCTGAGATTTCTCTCGATTTATAGCATTAAAACTAATCTTAACCGTATCAATTGAAAGCTCATGATATGCTCAACTATTTTCTTTTTAAAAGTTTCACAAATTATTTCGTGGATTGGAAGATTTTAAGGATCGAAATTCTGAAGTTTCCGGTCATCTATTCAAGGGGCAATGACATTTTTAAGTGGGTAAGGGTTTGGAGAATCTTAAAGTTATTTATACCTCACTTTTTGTTATTTAATTCTATTATTTGTTAAACTCGAAGTTTAATGCTCCGAACTCCAAACGAATCCTAACAACTGATGTCCCTACACAAATGCCCCTATTCCGGACACAATGGAATAGATTTCGTAAGCTGATTCAATGGTTTTAATTAGTTTATCTCAAAATTAAAATATAAATTTATATAACTTTGAATATTGAACTTGAACATACGTTTTAATTTACCACGACCACATACTAACTCCAAAAATTACGAAATTTTTAATCTAACAATAATTTAACGCTTTGGATCCATTAGAATTGATTTCATCGAAAATGGAGGTTGTTTGAAAAATGTCTATTTTAAGGCTTTAATAAAACCAATAAATTCAATAACAGTTCCAATAAATAATAATAAATTTACATTACTGTTCATATGTCCAAATAAAATAACATATAGTTCTAAAATAAACATACTAGGGTTTATAATTCAATATTTTTAAAATCCAAGTCAAATCGATATTCAATTTTGTAATAAAATCCCTTTCATTTATATAATAAAACGTTAACATTTATAAACCATTTTGAAGTGTCTATTTGAAATTTTGGTTTAGACATAACTTACAATTTATAACACGAAATCTCAATTTCTCATTTCCCTTAGAAAATTATAATTCAATAAACCCTAACATTGTTTTAACAAATTATGACTTATTTTGAATTCTATACATTCATTTGAAATTAAAAACTAAATTTTCTGAATTATAGCGACACTATGAGTTCATTTTATAATTAATAATAATTTATACGTTCAAAGTTCGTTTAAAATAAATTCTAAATCGTTAATTCTGAAAATAAATCGCTTTAAATATCTAAAATTCACCAAAATCAATTTAAAATCATATTTTAAAATTGACTAAAAATGTGACTTTGTTACACTACAAAACTAAAATAGTAATAGAATAATTATTATAGAAATTTATTACCTTATTTGCTTGACAAGCACCCTTTATTAATGATCTTTGTAAGCATACACTTTTTTCCCTAAATGGATTTAGAAATTAGAGTTTTTCTACTTATACTTATGATTATATGACAAAGAAATGAGAAGTTGGATACCAATTTTGGACCCATATATTCCTATTTATAAGTTCGTGTTGGCCCCTTCTTTTGACATATGGGCTTTGTTCCGACTTTCTGGAGGAGGTTATTATGGAGGCTTCATGAGTGCACTTTTGATTATTCTTTTAGGGTGAAACTATAAGGTTGTTGTAGGAACTTGCGGAAGGGGTCTTCAAGGGGTGGAAGCCCAAGTTGGTTGTTGAAGAAATGGAATTGTTGGAACTTCAGACTTTTAGTGATGCCTACGCTTCCCTATTCTTCATGTATGATGCTTTGTTTGCAATGCTTAGTTGTTGGAGGCTCAAGCTTTCTCTCATTCCTGTTACGGGTAAACCCAAAAATACACTAAGCTTAGCCCTCCGTGCTTCGAGATAACAAGACTAAGCTTTTTTCCTTCGGTTATGCCAACAAAGGCTTTCCAAAAGGGAAAGAAATACTTTGTCTCTTCACTTTGATCACAAAAGCGTATATTGAAAGTTTGATTCTATCTCTTCTTAAGGATTATTGATATTTGCACCCCTTCACCCAAGCTCTAGCTTTCGTTTTCCATTAGTTATTTTGATGTTACCCTCTCCCCTTCCGAGCTAGTGAAAGGTGATATTGACTTCTCAAGTTATCTACTCCAATTTTCAATGCATGTGACGTCTTTCTTACCTATTGGCATTCCTATCTAGGTGTTCGATCTAAATAACCAATTATCTTTTCTTCCTCTGTGTCCTTATTTTTTCTAAACCGCATACTCTTTCTCTCTCTTCTATTCTTACCAGTAAACTCATTTCAAAACTGTAAGCATCAAAACTCAACGAAAGAGCTTAATTTCTAGAAATCAACTGTCAATTTCAAGTGAGTGATTTATTTTTCACCGTGATTTCGGTGATCGACCTAGGGATTTTGAATTATATAAGGTTCCTAATTCTCAAATTAATCAATAATAGATTTGAGTTTAAATCAAAAATGGGGCCGATAATGGAATCTCAATCGTAATCTACTAACAGAGAATCCTCATACCCGTTCTCTAGGCTTTCTCGAGACCAAAATAGACCAGTGTCTAAAATAAGGGGGAGGGTACATCACTTTACGTCCTTTGCGCTAACATAGAGAGAACTGTAAAATAGCTCCATGCCGGAAAGGTTGGATGTAGTGCCAGGAATTGTCCCTTAAGCAACTAAGTAAGCGGATGTAGTGAAGGCTCCTTGAGTCGGTTATCGAATCCTGTATCGAAAGTTCAGATGCGAATCTTCTGGTAGACCGTATCTTCTGTCCAGGTAGGAGACTTGAAATTTATTCCTTGACATTCTCTCAATTGAGAGGGTGTCTAGGTAATGAGTAAGTAATATTTCCCCTGCACCGGGTATCGAATAATTGTTAAGATGACTCATCTTAGTATGCTTCTCATTCTCAATTCTGAGGGCCATCCTTGGGGAAAGTGATGGGGGCGAAGCACCAGTTGAATGGGGCGGACGAAGCTAATAGGGACTCAATCAAATAGGAAAAAAATTGAGATTCCAGCATAGGTGACAGAGGCGAGCTTGCAGGTAATCCTTGGTTTGACACAGGCCAATGACTTGGAGTTCTCCTTCCTCATCGCTGAGCGGAGGACTTTTGTTTTGATCCATTGGATTTCAACCCTACTTTTCCCATTTTATGTGATGGGCATGTCTTATTTTTAATTGAATTCTGTTTGGGTCATAATTCAAATCAAGTGGATTTGTTATATTCAGGCCATGTATCTTGGATTCAATTATCAAAACATAGGCAAGTGTTTTGTAACCAAATCCTAAAATAGGTGCATTATGGTTTTTTTTATTTCTATTACTCTTTCGTTTTTCTATAAAATTCATGAATTTGGATATCGACACAAAAGAGAAAGGGATTCACTGTAAACCGAATGGTTTTTATATAACCAACCACTACTGAGGTAAAAGTTCTCGTATTTATCATAAGTTGTCATTTCTTCCAAAAGCATTTTATTTTGGTGGTTTAATTTTTACATAGTGCTTTGGATGAAATGGTATATAAGGCATTTCTTATAGATTTTTTTTACAACTTTTCTAATTATGAAACAATATTGCCTAGTAACATTATAGGTCAAAAAACAAGTGTTAAGAAGTCTTTCCTAAAGGATTTTCCTTTCGCTAATGGAGATATGTCTCCTCCTCCAAAAAAGAGCTATCCAAAAGCTGATGTTCTTTCAAAGAGGTCATTAATTACTTCCCAGGAGAAAGTAAATGCTATCTTTGAACACTTTCTGATTACTTATGTATAAGGAATTTCTCCTCCGGAAAGGTCTTCCATGGACAACCCACAGGACGGCTTCATTTATCATTTGGGTGTCCATATTTGGCGCAATTGGTTCTTCCCTTTCCCAAATTTATTATTGTGCTTTTTACAACAAACACATTTTGCTTCCATCCAGTTGTCTCCAAACACTTACACCTACATGTTCTGCTAGGAAATGGTTTCTCTAAATTTTAGAGGCTAGTCTTTAATCCCTTCAACTCACAACAACCTTTTTCATTTGGCCAAAATAAGTAAGGCCAATGCCACATTGTATCGATCCAATCCTAAAAAGACACTGAACGAAGACCCTATAGATAAGTATAAGGATAATAGAGTCAATTCCGCTTCATTTGATGCCCTCATGTAGTCAGCAGGATATTTATAAAACGTGGTAAGTATATTTACTACTTGTAATGCAATTATGTTACTCATATTGTTAAATGCTTCCTCTATTTCCAGAGGACCTGTCGAAAGTCTCTGAATACAATGTGAATCGAGTTATTCATAACATTAAAGAGGATTCGAGGAAACTGAGAAAAAGGACCACATTTTTTATTGTTGGTAACCTTAAGGAGTTTAACCTTCCTCTACAAAAGCAAATAATTTTGGAGACTCCTCTAATGGTGATTTTTGCGGTAAGAGGCGGTATGTGTTTGGTTGACCTCTTCATCACTCATTTCATATAATCATGGAATTAAGTTTCTTCCTTGTTTCTTCATAATCATGGACATTTCTTTTCTTATAGTATTTTGTTGATTTATTTCAGTAGCTCCCCCATGGGGCCTTTATATGCTCCTCCTGTTATTTATGCGCCCCCTTCTTTTTGTTTAGAGACGGAAGTTTCCATCACATCGAAAATGCTTTATAGTATTTTTAAGGAGTCTCAAGAGAAATTCTAGAAGGCCTCTTCCGAAGAGATTGCTTAGAAAAGGGCTAAAATTTCTTCAAAGCCTCTAATCGATATTTCAGACAACGATGGAGGTAGGAAAGAGACTTCCCCTTCTCCTAAAATAGTAGTTTCTCCCTCAAGAGGTGTTGTTCCTTCTCTCAAAGGCATGATTTCGTTTCTGTTTTAACTTAGAAAAGGCATTGATGTTTGAATTTCTTATCCCTTGGTGTTAGGTTTTGTTAGAAAAAAGACTTCACATCTACCATTTCTCCCTCTTTCTCCACTCACTAGAACCATCATTGCTTCCTCTTGGAGCCTTTAGCTTTACCGAAGAGGTTATGTTAGCTTTAGGGTCCACACTATTACCATCTTTCGGTATTTTTCCTTCATCTTCGATTGATTAGTTTTGTCATTCTTTCAGTTCTCCAGGTACGTTTTTCTTCTTTTAACTTTCTGATTTTTTTTACATTTCCTTTTTTAATTTTCATCGTGTTCTTCTTTCGTAATTTTCACCTTCTAAAGAGCTGGTTTGTCTTCTGCCACGGCTCTTTCATATATGAGGATGAGGTCTCTTACTTCCTGAAGGAGGTTTAAAAATTAAAGACAAATAATGCATCTCTCGGAGCCGCTGCTAAAATGATTAAAGAGAAGGCTTCCACGGAAAAATTCTTCGGCTCGGCCACTTCTTGGTGAGAATGTCGCTTTGAAGGAGCAGCTTGAGGAGCGGAAGGATTAGATATATCAGATGATCGAGAGGAAGAAAACAACAGAAGCAGAGTGTATGTTTTTGAAGGGGAAACTGAAAAGAAAAGAGGAACACTTAATGAAAGTCATAGGTTCCCTTTCGGAGTCTAAAAGGGACAAGGGAAAGATGTTCGTGAGGGATAAGGGAATGCATCAACATAAGCTGATCGACAAACAGTGGAGTAGAATTAGGAAAATTAGGGCATGACTGTCCATAGGTTTATCGCAATCCTAGTTCACTAAAGGTGAGAGGGATGGCTCCACTTAGACGAGGTTAGAGGGGGAGGTGACTCATCGTTTGGCAGCATTGGATCCTGACATCAATAGCAGCCTGATGGTGAAATCGAATGAAAATGAAGGGGTCGTTTGTAATTTGTATCGTATGGAAGTAACACGGTAGCATATTATATATGGTGGTCGGGAAAGTAGCATCAGAGGAAGATGAGGCTCTGGCAGGGACTGATGGCTCGATGCTGAGCATGGCGATGGTTATTTTAGGTTGAATAATGACGTCAAAGTTATGGTTTTTAAAATCTTAGTATAGGGCGATTAAGCATGCTTAATTTAAATTAAACTAGGTAATTAAGTTGCTAATGGTGGATTTTAGATAATTTGCAATTATTTTAATTAAATGAAAAATTATAGAAATTGTATTTTATTCAAACGAGGACCAATTTTGGTGTCTTCCTCATTATTGGATTCTTACTTGCGTAATTTACATATATGAGTTGGATTGGATTCAGTTAAAGCACATTTAGTTTTCTGTTAAAATCGAACGCCTTTATTTTAACTATTCAATGGTGCAAAATCATCAATTGATTCGGATAGTCAGTTAAAGCTCACACTTTCTGGAACGTCATTATACCATCTAATAATATTTCATGGTCGATTTCATATTTAATCGTGTGATTGGTTGTTCAGATGATTTACTTCATATTTAATTAGTTTGTGGTTATATATTCCTGCCCATAGAGCAGACAGACTTTGACACAACCTATTGTTTTTTTGGTAAGGCCGACCGGTTTTTTTAGTGATCTGTAACACTCACCTATCTTAATGAACATGAAGATATTTTCTGATTTATATGCATATATGTGCTGATAAATGAGTTGTGATACAGGTGGACAAGATGGTGGCATCCTACGAGATTCCTTAATGCATTGGATATGATTTGCTTTCATATTATATACATATGAACTACCTAATGTAAGTAACACTAAAACCTACTTTGGATGATGAATGTTGAATTTTCCTAGTACATTATTAATCAATAAAAAATACTGGTTAAGTGATTTGTTGTAACACCCCGCATTTTTTAATATAATTAAAAATATGTAAAAATATGTGTATATGCATAGATAGGTAAATAATGGTGATGTATAATGAAAAATTTATTAATATATGGAAGAGAAGAAAAAATTAATTCGATAATAGTGTACGTAACAGAGAAGATAATAAAATAAGTATACTAAATTTAAATATCAGGAATTAAGTAAAACGGACATCACCATTGCGTTCGTCTCGAAATTCTGCGTGGAATAGAGTCCAATTTTTCGACAATTGGACACCATATGAAAGAGTTATGGCCTGTGCAAGATTCAACAAAAAATTCAGAAAAATACCCAGGCAGGTCGACCTGAGGGTCGACCTGGGGGTCGAATAACCTAGGGAGGTCGACCTGGGGGTCGACTTAAGTGTCGACCTCCACCCTGATTTTTCCAGATCTGGGCAATGACGGTTTTTGATGTGCTGGATGGACCGGATGACTTCTAGGGCGATTTGATGGCTCTAAAACACTCTCTACACCTATAAAATAGTGCCTAGACCTATCCTATTTCATAAACAATCCCTTCTACGCCTCCATGCCGCCAAACATCAACCAAACATGGTCGCCGACCCAGACCCTAAACTAAATTGCAAGTTCTTCACAAACTTTGGAGTTTAATCAAATCAAGTAGCAAAGTTCTTCATCAAAATTCTTGCTCTTCACCAATAATCAAATAAGAAGATTAAATCAGCATTCTACATCAACGACAAATCACTTAGTTCTCTAATCCAGTCAATGTGAGTGGATTTGAACTATATTTGTTGTATAATGTTGCTTCTATCGTTTACCATTCCCCATAATGAATATGATGTTAATTTAATAAGATCTGTTATTTTATTTATGCCTACGTTTGAGTTCTCTCCTTTTTATCCTTTCCCCTTTTTATTTTTGGACCTCAGTTATCTCGAACCTAGACGAAATCTTATTGTACAATACGCACGATTGGAATATGGGGATATTGGAATATAATCTATAATTTTGTGGTTTGTGGCATCACAATTGTTATTGCATATATTGGGCGTAATCTGTTTTATGCAGTCGAGGAATATAATCTATAATGTTGAATTTATGTAAGTTTGACATAATTATCATTGGATATGGAATTGGTATAATTGAATATTAACAACATGTAGTTGGATAACACGGATTGGTGAAATTTATTTGTGACTTGAAAAGTAAGCCTAGAGGGTGAATTAGATTATATGTATGAACGTGGGAATGTTGGGACATATATTGGGAAAATATTGATTACGCGAAATTGGGTATAATTGGATATTGGAAGTTGACATGTTTGGGTATGAATAACATGGAATTAGTGAATTTGGCTATAATTTAGATAACTTGGGTAACATGAAAATTGGCTAACTATTATGTAATTCGTGTAGTGAATGGAAAATTGGAAATAGGCATAAAAATGAAATGTAATTAAGTTGAATATGGAACATATGACATGAACTTGGATTTGGGTGAAAGACGATTGTTAATGAATGCCAATGACACGAGGTTAGACACGTTTGTGGTGTAAGACTGCCCGGAACAGCCCGACAAATCCAGCAACCACAGGTGGACATCAAATGTGAGAGGTCAACGACAAGAACTAGAGGCGGAACGATTTATGACACGAGGTTAGGCATGTTTGTGGTGTAGACTGCCCGGAACCGCCGGGCAAATCCAGCAACCACGAACGGACGTCTAATGTGAGAGTTTATACATCGTTACGGCATTATAAATAAATTAGGAAATACTAACCATAATAAGACATGTGTGTGACACGGGTATGGTTAAAGGGTTAAGTGGGTGATATAAATGGCATGTAAAGCATGACTAATGTGGACTTAACCGTTGTAAGACATGTGATTTAAAACATGACTAAGATAGACTTAACCGTAGTAAGACCTGTGTAAGATATGGAAACTAAAATAAAGGGAGTTAAGTGGGACACGTGTGACATGTGAAAAAGAATTTAAATATGCTTAACCAAATGGGACCCGTAACGGTATCATAAATTAATTGAATTAGGAATAGTTTAAGTAAGGGGTTAACTAAAAGGAAGGGTTAAGTCAAATCTAAAATTAATGACATAGTAATGGGGGAATGATAATTACCTATTATAAACTTGAGTTGCGGTGATGCAAAATTAAATAATAGGCAAACTTGTCATAGGGAAAAGGGAAGGTTATGACTTAAGATGTAATATAAGACTTAACGGGTGGGACGACTTATACTATGAAATAGGTTAACCTAAAATTAATGACAAGTAATGGGGAATGATAGATAACCTATTATGAGTAAACTTGAATAAGACAAGAAAGGATAACAGGTTGAAATTATAACTTATAGGACAAGATAGGTTATAGGAAACGATAAGGAAGATGAGATAACTTATATGTGGGGTACCACGGGGTGTACCACAGTTTGGGGGTAGCTACATATACACTATATTAGGTTAATCTACTAGGGGGTAGATGGGTGTGACGTGTGTGTAAGCTTTGAGTGCTAATAACACGTATAACCTAATAAATAAGAAAATGTAATTGAACAGTATATGTAGGATTACTCAAGAAGTGTAGTTTAAATTCATTCACACACGACTTATGTTCTGACCCCCCGTTGTAAGACACGTGTGACATGTAATTGAATGGTAAGCTTTGAGATATGCAGGAATACTGATTTAGCAGTATTATATTTTACTCCTTCCGCCATGAGGTGTTTTCCGAACTCTGACATATCTCTTTTCTCTGTCTTTTTCAGCAGGATGCCAGAGCAACCAACTTGGGTTTCGGTGGATTGGATTTTTGAAAAAAAATCGGTCCATCGGAATCTGGGTTGTTACATCTGGTATATTTAAATTAAGTGGTTTGGAAAGGAGAAATGTGAAATTAAAAATGATATAAGTTATATGAGTCGAAAAGAAGTAAATTAGAATCATATATGTTGGTTGGGTTGAGTAATTCCCTGGGTGCCAGTCTGATGTTGATTTTCGTCTTCAGGGCTGGTGTTTAGAGGGTTATTCTCCTAATCAGTATGTATGTAGGATAAGGCATACTTAACTATGAATTAAGTATTACATGCTGTTGTAACCGAAAAAGGGAATAATTTATGAGATTGGAAAATAACATGTTGTGGGCTAATTAATGGACTTAAGTGGTTAAGTATAAATTGAATTAATAAGCAAGGGTAACTTGGTGAATACGAAAAAAAGGAAGCTAAAGTGAATAACCAAGTTAAATGAGAAAGTTGACGAGGTGGCATAAGCGTGAAATAAATGGTCAGACTTAGGGTCTAATGACATATAAAACTAAGGCGCTTGAAGCAGTCTGTACATTGTAGGATGAATAACCTAACGGGATAGATCACGATGGTGCCATATGGCACGAGGAGAGCACACATTTGCTATTTTGGTAGCTCCAACGGACTGGAAGGGGAAGCACGCGGCTTCATGAGACGTTAAAGGTGCTCCTAGTAGTCCTCTGTAGTGGTTTAGCTTCGGGCTAGGATTACAGAGGTTGGGTTTACGCGGAACTACCAGGTGGGTGGGCCTTGACTGAACAAGTAGGGGGTAGTCAGAATGCTATACGCGGTGACATTAAGGGTGGTTCGGCGATTTCCTTAGGTGGAGGTGGAGGGTCAAGACCAAACGATAGCAAGATCATCGAACGCCTGTCACCAGCAGCCTAGGGAATGCGAAAAGAGAAGAGCTAACCCCTAGAGGTCGTTAACCTTTGCTATCAAGGGATGGGGGTGGGGAGACAACACATGGATGTTTAGGTTGTTTTCTTGTTAGGGGTGGTCGCTTAGCTCATGTGGTCTTTACTAGTTGAGGGAGGGGCTGAGGTGGGGCCATAGCCACCATAGAAAAACTAAACCCGAGGGGTATCTGTACATTGGACACTCTTAGAGGCGGGCCCGTACAGATATAGAAAAGCTCCCGACCAAGTTCCGTGTTTTCTGGTGTAGCCCTGCCACGGAACTTGGGTGCACAAGTAGAGGTTATGTGTGGTAGAAACATCAAGTACGATTGTTGATACATACATGGGAAAGTCTAGGTACAACCATGTCTGCTCTGGGTGGTGTATCATAGACTAGAGGGCATTATTCGGCGATGGAACCAAAATCGATCGAATAGTTCGAGGATAGCAGTCAATACGCTTACGTAACATAGCGATAGTGGTTCTATGTGGATGTAGCATTGTACGTTACTATGGCATAGGATGAGGGACTGTGCATATTACTGTGGCGATACGTAAAAGACCGTGCAAGTGGGGCATCACGGGGTGTACCTCAGTTTGGGGGTAGCTACATATACACTATATTAGGTTAATCTACTAGGGGGTAGATGGGTGTGACGTGTGTGTAAGCTTTGAGTGCTAATAATACGTATAACCTAATAAATAAGAAAGTGTAATTGAACGATATATGTAGGATTATTCAAGAACTGTAGTTTAAATTCATTCACACAGGACTTATGTTCTGACCCCCTCCTCATAACATTTGCAGCTTAGACAGAGACCTATAGCTTTGCGAATACTGATTTAGCCCTATTGTGATTAAGGTAAAGCTATGTTCTAAATTTATTATATTTTACTCCTTCCGCTGTGAGGTGTTTTCTGAACTCTGACATATCTCTTTTCTCTGTCTATTTCTGTAGGCTACCAAACTTGGGTTTCGGTGGACTGGATTTTTGAAAAAAATTGGTCCGTCTGAATATGGGTTGTTATATCTGGTATGAGAGGTTCGGTTTAGTGATCTTAGGGAGATATTGAGTGAACATATTTTTATTTTCTAAAATATAAATGTATTATATATATATAAACCTAAATTCGTAAAGTAGTCAACTAGGTAGGGAAAGAGTTGGGATATTTAGTTTGTACACTAAAGTTATAAACATAGAAATTTTTGAGCCCCCTAGGTGGTTTGGTTGGAAAGTGTACAATATGAATTGGTATTTGAGAAAGAAAGTATCCCATAGAATTAAAACTGGAATGTTATTTCAGGGTAGTGGGTTCGGCAGTAAAACCTTATAGATTGGAAAAGGTTAAGATGTGGAAATTGGATTAGGAATATATATAGTCGAGAGAATTGAATTTGCATAAGTGCCTAGGAAAGCCTAGTCGAGTTGAAGACCCGCTTTGAGTCTAACGCAATGATAAGCTTTTAAGAACTTGAATCTGTAAGAGAGTTTGTGGTATTTTTCCACGTTTTGATCTTAAAAGTATTTTGATGTTTATAGTGCATGATGGGTTTTAAAGTAAAGTGAGGTATATTGGGTAAAACAATGATATCTTGTTTTAAAAGAATTCTCTCATGAAAAGGTGCATATTATGGAGCATAAATAACTCGCTAGTTTTCATATATGAAAAGAAGTTTTGAAATCTCTATTCGGTTAACAATAAATCTTGATTATTGTTTTGAAAAGAAATTTTTGTTGGGTAAACAAAATAAGCGGTAGAGTCTAAGAATAGAATAGATATTTGCACCTTAGCAGCCAAAGTTAACATTGTAAATAGGAACAGTGTAACCCATTAGTTGTCCTTGTCTACTCTAGATTTTGTGATTTGAAATTTTTCTTTGCAATTTTACTTTGTAACATGTTTTTTGGTTTGGCAAAAGCAAGTTTTTGAGAAGAGGAAATAAAGTTTTAACACTTTTAATTTTTGGAAGAAATATGCAATGCAAAAAAGGAGGCCAAACCATACTTTTAAAAGAATGTGGTACGTAAGGATTGAGGCCTAGAAAGAACGAGATAAAGTTAAAGCTATTAGAACCAACTAGGAATTGGTTGAGATGAGAAAATCTCTGAGTATCAATCTGATGTTGATTTCGGTCTTCGGGGTTGATACTTAGAGAGTTATTTTCTTCCCAATTTACAGTCAGGGATTATATAATATTAAACTAATGGAAAATTTCCCGTAGAATGCATAAGTTGTATGAGTCTAGGATTGTTGCTTGAAAGAGAAGTATAGGCTAGTGATACACAGAATGGACTAGTAGTGATTACTAGGTAGTGAAGGGCAAGCAAATGTATAGATCCTGTTGAGTGGACTCGTGACAAAGTCCTAAGATTCATGGCCCATAGTTGGAGCTGTGTAGGATACTATTTGAGTTGAAAATAGAAGAGCTTGTTTGAAATAATAAAGCTAAGAAAGAAACTAGCCTAACTAAAAAGAGAAAACAACAGAATCAATCATGCAGCAAAATGAGACGGGAAAAGAAAATGGAAATCTTAAGAGAAAGATGAATAAATATGAATTTTTTTTCCAAATAAGTGGAAAAAGAGAAGAAATTTTCTTATGTGGTTGTACTTGGATAGGAGAATAGGAAATCTTTATAGAATAGTTATGCAAAAATCCAAGTGCAATTAGAAAAGAAAAACGGAGGACGTAAAATTTTCCGTTTTCATAACATAAGAAATCGAATTTGGAAAATTAGATTTTTCTAAATTCGAATTTAATGATGGTTGGTAGTGTTTTGGATGCGAAAATTGGATGAACTATGCTCTTACACTGTAAGAGTGTAGGAAAATGTGGATGAAAAACATTTTGATTTTTCAAAAATATTGCATTCATATAGAACTGCAAGTATATTTAGGATGTGAGCATCAAGTTTTGAAAGAGTTTTTAAAACTTGCTTACATACAGGTGGATCCAAATTAGGCATACATACTTTACTATGATGTATCTCACTTTGCAGATGTGCACAATGTTTGCAACAATTGGATGCACACTTGATGGATGGATATTGCGAGGGGTAATCTATTTTACTGTTATCGAATTTTTGGGATGAAACTCTCTAAGGGTGGGAGAATGTAACACCCCGCATTTTTTAATATAATTAAAAATATGTAAAAATATGCGTATATGCATAGATAGGTAAATAATGGTGATGTATAATGAAAAATTTATTAATATATGGAAGAGAAGGAATAATTAACTCGATAACAGTGTACGTAACAGAGAAGATAATAAAATAAGTATACTTAATTTAAATATCAGGAATTAAGTAAAACGTACATCACCAATGCGTTCATCTCGAAATTCTGCTTGGAACAAAGTCCAAGTTTTCGAAAATCGGACTTCGTATGAAAGAGTTATGGCCTGCGGAAGATTCAACAAATTCAGAAAAATACCGAGGCAGGTCGACCTACCGAGGGAGGTCGACTTGGGGGTCGACCTCCCCCTTGATTTTTCCATATCTAGGCAGTGGCAATTTTTGATGTGCTGGACGCACCGGATGGCTTCTAGGGCGATCTGATGGCTCTAAAACACTCTCTACACCTATAAAATAGTGCTTAGACCTAACCTAATTCATAAACAATCCCTTCTACACCTCCATGCCGCCAAAATTTAACCAAACATGGCCGTCGCCCCAAAAATTAAATTGCAAGTTCTTCACAAACTTTGGAGTTTAATCAAATCAAATAGCAAGTTCTTCATCAATAATTCATGCTGTTCACCAATAATCAAATAAGAAGATTAAATCAGTGTTCTACATCAACGACAAATCACTTATTTCTCTAATCCAGTCAATGTGAGTAGATTTGAACTATATTTGTTGTATAATGTTGCTTCTATCGTTTACCATTCCCTATAATGAATATGATGTTAATTTAATAAGATCTGTTATTTTATTCATGCCTACGTTTGAGTTCTCTTCTTTTTATCCTTTCCCCTTTTTGTTTTTGGATCTAGGTTATCTCGAACCTAGACGAAATCTTATTATACAATATGCACGATTGGAATATGCAGATATTGGAATATAATCTGTAATTTTGGGGTTTGCGGCATAACAATTGTTATTGCATATATTGGGCATAATCTATTTTATGCGGTCGAGGAATAAAATCTATAATGTTGAATTTATGTAAGTTTGACATAATTGTCATTGGATATGGAATTGGTATAATTCAATATTAACAACATGTAATTGGATAACATGGATTAGTGAAATTTATTTGTGACTTGAGAAGTAAGCCTAGAGGGGGAATTAGATTATATGTATGAACGTGGGAATGTTAGGATATATATTGGGAAAATATTAATTATATGAAATTGGTTATAATTGGATATTGGAAGTTGACTTGTTTGGGTATGAATAACATGGAATTAGTGAATTTGGCTATAATTTGGATAATTTGGGTAACATGAAAATTTGCTAACTATTATGTAATTGGTGTAGTGATTGGAAAAGTGGAAATAGGCATAAAAATGAAATGTAATTAAGTTGAATATTGAACATATGACATGAACTTGGGTTTGGGTGAAAGACGATTGTTAATGAACGCCTAAGACACGAGGTTAGACGCGTTTATGGTGTAAGACTGCCCGGAACCACCCGGAAAATCCCGCAACCACAAGCGGACGTCTAATGTGAGAGGTCAATGACAAGAACTAGAAGCGTAACGTTTTATGACATGAGGTTAGGCGCGTTTGTGGTGTCAGACTACCCGAAACCGCACGACAAATCTATCAACCACGAACGGACGTCTAATGTGAGAGGTCATACATCGTTACGACATTATAAATAAATTAAGAAATACTAACCATAATAAGACAAGTGGGTGACATGGGTATGGTTAGAGGGGTAAGTGGATGATATAAATGACATGTAAAGCATGACTATTGTGGACTTAACCGTTGTAAGACATGTGATGTAAAACATGACTAAGGTAGAATTAACCTTAGTAAGACATGTGTAAGATATGGAAACTGTAATAAAGGGGGTTAAGTGGGACACGTATGACATGTGAAACAGAATTTAGATATGCTTGACCAAATGGGACCCGTAACGGTATCATAAATTAATTGAATTGGAAAAAGTTTAAGTAATGGGTTAAGTAAAAGGAAGGGTTAAGTCAAATCTAAAATTAATGACATGGTAATAGGGGAATGATAATTACTTATTATAGACTTGAGTTGCTGTGATGCAAAATTAAATAATAGGCAAACTTGTCATAGGGACAAGGGAAGGTTATGACTTAAGATGTAATACAAGACTTGAAGGGTGGGACAACTTATACTGTGAAATAAGTTAACCTAAAGTTAATGACAAGAAATGGGGAATGATAAGTAAGCTATTATGAGTAAATATGAATAAGGCAAGAAAGGATAATAGGTGGAAATTATAACTTATGGGACAAAATAAGTTATAGGAAACGATAAGGAAGATGAGATAACTTATATGTAAAGATATACTTAAATTAAGTGGTTTGGAAAGGAAAATTGTAAAATTAAAAATGATATAAGTTATATGACTGGAAAAGAAGTAAATTAGAATCATAAATGTTGGTTGGGTTGAGTAATTCTATGGGTGCCATTCTGATTTCGGTCTTCGGGGCTTGTGTTTAGAGGGTTATTCTCCTAATCAGTATGTATGTGGGATAAGGTTGTAAATAGAATATAAATTCAAAGAGTATATTTCTACCTACATTTTGGTCGTTATAAAAATAATAAAATTAAAGGATTACATTTTTATTATAATATAAAGGCTACATTTTATACAACGCAAAAGAATATCATATAGATGTGATATAAAATGATTATATTCCATCGTAAGTGAATTAACATTAGAATTCACCATTTTGATATAAATGAATCAGTAGAAAAGATACATTGTTTGATTAATTACATTGTCGTTATGATTCATCATTATCTATGTTTATTATGCTGAAATGTTACACTTCCATTTACAAGTTACCTGACTTGTTTATGTGATTGGGTCGATAATTTTCACGCATCGTCCAAGTGCACAGAAAATTTACGATTTGTTTGATTGGTAGAAAACCCCACACGGGTGTTGGGATGAAAATTGACATACACTAATCCCAATATTTAATTGTATGTCTATCGATAGATCGACAGGCTGTGGTGAGCGTTATTATTTCATTTTTAAGGCTCACACAGTTATATATATTGCACTCTGGATGTGGATGGATGTTTGATAATCATTTATTTTCCTTGTTATGTACATTCAACGTATGAAATCCATATAACTCAAGTTATATGGTGACTGATTTAGTAGCATTCCAATAAAGGATTTCTTTTATATAAAGAATATCTTTTAAATAAAGAATATTGGAATAAAGAATATTGTAGTACAAATACCTTTTAAAAAAAATACTGTTTTATAAAGAATATTTTATACAGATAATTTTTTTTCATACAAAGAATATTTCATATAATGAATATTTTAAAGAATACTTAACAAAAGATGAAAAGATGATTTCTATGCCCGTTCTTGGACGGACGAAAGATAAAAGATATTCCTTTTGTAATAAACTTGTTATTAACTAGAATGAAATTATTAAATTAAGATTTAATAGAATTTTCCATTTGAAAAATATTTATTTGGAATTACTTAAATATATTGATTTTGTGAACTATGTTTCTTAAACGACATTTGTTCTTTAACTCAAATTAACATTTAAAGGTGATTTAGAATTAATAAATCTTCTTATTAAGATTTAAAGAGAAAATTTCTAAAGTCTAGTCTTCCAATATATATATATTTAATTGGGATTGAGTGGGAATCGGATTTGATAATATTCGAGATAGTTTTCTGTAAAGGAAGGCTGATACTATGTATGGAATTTAAAAGGCTTTGCCGTTATTCCATTAATAGCATTGGTCTGATACAGAAATTTAAATCGATTATATATTGACTTGATTTCTGTGAAAATTCCATAATTAATGGAATATGATTTTGGGTTTATCGTGAACAATGTTTTTAAATGACATTGATTCTTTAACCCGACTAAAGACAAGGGTTAATTCCTTAAATTGGAATAATCATTTAATAATGATTTTGATATTAAAACCCAATTGGAGTTTTAATGAATCTTTAAAATGAAGATTAAAGAATACTTTAAAGGAATTTATCTTTGATAAAATTAATGGGAACCTTTCCCTAATAATATGAATATTCTATTTAAAAGAATATTCTGAATTGGAATGAGGCGTTGGATGTTTTATAGCACTTGATTTTTAATTATAAAATACGCTAGTTATTCGGAAAGACCGGGTTTAACCCATTCCGAATAATCATTACGACGATGAAGAGTCGAAGATGAAGACGGTGTTGAAGACCGGCGGTTTTCACATCGATGGATGTATTGCTACTGAGGTCCTCTATAGGAGTAGCTACCCTGAAGGGATTTCTGTGGTAGTCGTCTAGACGAATGTGTTAATTGTCCGAATATACGAGAACAACCCAGGTTTCTCCTGTTCCGTTCAGACCCAGAACGGACTTGTAAATGGATTGTGTGTCTGACATTGTATTCTTTTCTACTGTATTTGTTGAACGCTACTGATTATATATTTCTGCTTGGTGGTGGAGAATTTATTCTTCACTTAACACTCTTCTCTAAGACGTGTGAGCTTAGAGGTTATATATATATATTGGTAGATGATCAATAATATGGTAGGGTCTGACAATGTGGCATGCTAAGATGCAAATGATCAAGGTTTTGTTGAAAAGCAGGTCTTGTGGCTGATGATCAAAGCACAGTCTATTTAGGCATTGCTTTGTGTATATCGTGACTTCGCGAGCCTCACAGCCCGGTAGAGTCTAAAACGGGAGAAGGGAACGCAGGGAGTGCACACGTTTCTTTCTAGCTAGAAGTGGTGTCATGGTATGGAGCCCAGACATTTACTTATGTGGTTGTTGGATTTTTGCGAGGCCTCGGATTTATGTGGTCGCCCTCGGCCGTATTGTAGGTTCACTAGAACCGGGGAACGTGTGTTCAGGCATAACTAATCCTACCCATTGCACTATTGGGGGACCGGCCCTGCAGCTATCCAAGGGTTGGACAGAGTACCAATCCTGGGGCATTGCTAAAGTGTCTCGAATCGGTAAGGATCTCCTCCCTAGCCTTGACTCATGATGGAAACCCAAATTTCCAATACGCCCTTTACGGTTTTGATTGTATAACTTGTATGGCGACATAGTAGGATGGGGTACTATGCCGTCTAGGATTGATACATTTACTTTGAAATGTTTTAAATATATATACACACTAGTATCGTGTTTTATCGTATCAAGCATCTTTTGACCATTATAAGGTAAAACCCTATCCTCCGGCGTGCGTTGCATTGTGTGATGGGACTTGGGTCTTATAATGGTTTCATTTTTCTAAAAAGCATTGCGCTATTTGACGATTTACTTTATTTTATGCACTGGCAATCCAATGGAGTAAACCCGTTCCGCGTTAGCGGCGTGGTCCCGTGATTAGCCTTATTATTAGATAGGTTAGTTAAGATTTCTCATACCAGTCCCATGACTGGCCTGTAGTTTGTTTCACTGGCAAACTCGGGTGCCCATATTTTCCACACGGGCAGTCGAGTAGCTTGTTTTGCAGATATCATATTTACAGGATCCTGGTCTACAGCTGAAGCAATATTCGGAAAGCTCTGTATCCGTGTATTCCTTTCGGTTGTATATTTGTATTATTTTTCCGCTGCTATCTAAATGTAATTTAAATCTCTGATATTGTATTTCCAATGAATATTATTTATTCATACTCTGGAATATTCTTGTACTCTGATGTAATTGTGGTATTCAGCAATAAAATGTTTCTTATGTTCTGTGTTCTGATGTGTGTTGTTCTCAAACAATCTATGCTTTCCTTCACGGGAAAGTTTCGGTCGTTTCATTTGGTATCAGAGCTTAGGTTTACAGAGCTCGAGGACAAGACACATTAGAAAACGAACAGAAGAATTCATCAGAGATTGGATTAGTAATATCCAATAAGAATGACTCGTTAGAGATGGGATCAAAAGTATCCTAGAATGAGTCCAAAGAGTATTATTTTCCTAAAAATAAAAACAAATTTAGCTTTGGAATTTTTAACTCAATAGACGTATTTGAGTATATTATATTTTATTGTGGACAATCGAGTATATAGAGATTTTAATATACGTCTGATCAACGTGTATTGGAAGTCTCGAATATACTGGATTGATATAGAATCACACTCTAGTCGCCCGGAGATGATTCTGATGATTGAAGCATCATCATCAGAATCTATGTTCGAGTTTCGAAAGTGGGATTTCTATATATTTCCACTGACTGGTATGAGAACCAACACTTAGTTAGGACACACTGTTGTGATTTGCACTAAAAATATGATTTTTGGACTATATATATAAATTATATATATTTGAAAAGTTAATCATCTAATTGATTGCTGGTTGTGATGTTTGATTATTAGTTTAACTAATAAAATTATTGGAAAACAATAAAATAATGAAAATTAAATTAGTTAATTAAACAACCTTTAGCCTCATTTCCTTTTCGAGGACGAAAAGATTTTTAAGTGGGGGAGATTGTAACAACCCGCAAATTCTAAACCAATTTAAAATTTTTATTCTAGAAAATTTTAATGAATTTTGAGAAAATAAGATGAATTATTTAAATAATAATGACCAAAATTTATTTTAATAGAAGTTAAAACGAATAAATTTTAATTTTAAATATTAAACGGAGTTAGAAATGGCGCGGTAGTTTGAAATTTTGAATTTAAACTTTAACTGAATGTACAGGATTCAAAATAAATCAGAATTGAGTGAAACCAAAAATATTTAAATCTGTTTAATCATATCTTTCTAACGAATCTGAAAAATCGAAATTTCGTTTTAAAAATCAAAGGTTATGACCAGTTCAATTTTTTGAAAGGTCGCTGTAGAATTTATATATTATAATATATATGGCCCAAAAGGCTACTTTTCACATACGAAGGAATTTGGACTCGAAACCACTTCCATTGAGTCCGGAATGATGTTTCTGCATTGAAAAAGTATAAACACTTATATATTTCGAGTTTCGGAAATAATTTGTTTAAAAATGTATTTTTAATATTAAATTAATAACCCTTGAAAATAGTCAATTTTCAAACGACTTCCGTTTTCGAACGAAACCACTTTTGTTGGATCCGGAATGTCAAATTATTGCTAAGTTTAATTTTTCATAATTTTTAGAATTAATATGTGAGCGTGGCGAAAGAAAATGTGTTTTGTTAATTTCAATTGAAAATTAAACGACTTGAAAAAGGCCATTTTTCAAATAGTCTCAGAATTCGACGAAATTAGTCTCATTAGAACCGTATCGTCAAAACAAAGCTAAAAATAATTTTTCTGGATTTTTCTGAGGTTGTACGTGGCCCCGGTAAATTAAAATGTACGGTTACATTAATTAAATAAACGATTTAAATATAAAATTAAATAGAACAGGCTGTAGACTTTGGAATTGGGCCTCGAGACATTTTCCATAGGGTCTGGAAGGGGGGTATTTGCCTAGGGTCATTTTTTGTTGGGCTGAAATTGGACCAGAATTGGATGAACGGGCTTAAACTAGAAAATAAAATATTATAATATTATAAATAACATTAAAAAAAAAAAAATTCAAAACCCTAATTATCTACAGCCGGCCGCCGTATACAGTATCAATGGCCGATTTCCTCCGTTCTTCTTCCTCAATTCTCTTCTAATTAAAGCAATGGTAATTGAATCCACCTATACAGAATTAAAGAGCCCTTTGAGCTCTACAGTTTCAATGGTCATGATCGAGTCTGGTGTCCTCAGGCTCTTGAATTTTGGGGCCAAACCCGCTGACTTTGGCACGGGTTTCGGGGCAAGCGGGGCCACCGAGTTCAACCGAAGGGCGAGGAGAGGGAGGCACTGCGTAGGGCGTTGGCGGGGCGAGGTCTGATCGTCGCCCGGTCTGACGATGGAAGGTGCGACGGCGAATTTGGTTTTGGTGCTGATGGGTTTACATCGGCCTGCATAACCGATGAGGAAGAAGAGTAATTAACCCATATGATTATTATTTAATTACTTTAAAATGTAATTAAACTTTAAAATTTAATAACTCATTCGTTTTAGGTCGGAATCGGACGAAACAAAGTTCGTTGGACTCGTATTGACGAGATCTTCAGTATGACGCAGACCAGAACTAAAAAGAAGCGATCTAAATTTTGAAGAATTCAAAATACCCCTTGGTGAGCAATCATATTCTTTTATAAAATTAAAGTTATTAATTATGATTTTTGTGTTGTGTATTGCACTGTGATATTTGTTGAATGTTCGTGATTTGATTTTTACTGTTTGATGGCTGTTGGCTGATCAGTTGATTGATGGATATTTTGATTGTATTGGAATCAACAAAATGAGACTGTCATCCTCATTTTATTTGAATTGACAAAATAAAAGTTTCAATTTTCGTCTAAAAATATAATAACAAGAAAACATGCATTTTATTGTTTACATCAAACAGTTTTCAATTTTATTCGTCACAAATAAAATTCTCTTTTATTGGTCATATGAGCTCATAGAAATTGTCGCACAAGTAAAATTCATTTTTTTTTATTTTATTTGTCGCTTGATACTTAGAAATTGATACTCAAATAAAATTTACTTTTATTTGTCATTTGGAATGTAGAATTTGTATATGTATAAAATTTATTTTTATTTATCAATGGAATACATAGAAAAATGTTTTCATATAAAATATTCTTTCATATAACAATTTAACACAAAGAAAAGTGTAAAGCAATAAAATACTTTTTTTATGAATTGAAAATAAAAGTTGTTCTTTTATTTTACTCATTAATGAAGATATATTTTAGTAACAAAAGTTGTGCTTTTATTTGCATTTACAAATGCAAAGATACATTGCAAATAAAAATTTTGTCTTTTGTTCACATTAAAAAGGATTTAACAGAATTATCATATTTTGTTACATAGAAATTAAAATCTATTCTTTTCCTTGCATTTACAAATATAAATATATTTTAAAATTGAGGTTTATCCTTATATTTGCATTCACAAATGTAAATATGCATTGTATTGAAATTATTCTTTTTGTTTGCATTTACCAATGCAAATATGTATATTGAAATTGAAATTATTCTTTTATTTGCATACACCAATGCAAATATAATTTGAAATAAAGATTTATTCTTTTATTTGCATTTACAAGTGCAAATATATTTTGAAATTGAAATTTATTCTTTTATTCGCATTCATTAATGCAAACATACATTGGAAATGAAATTTATTCTTTTATTTGCATCTACCAATGCAAATATGCTTTGAAACAAAGATTTATTCTTTTATTTGCATCTACATATGCAAATAAACATTAAAAATAAAATTTGTTCTTTTATTTGTTTTTACGTATACAAACTTATATGAAAAATAAAATTTGTTCTCTTATTTACATTTCACAATGTAAATATAACATCAAAAAAAAAATAGAAGTTACATTTATTTATCTATCTGCATTCCTTGTTACAAATAAAAACATTAAAATTAATGGTCTCATTTTTGTTTGCAATTCCAAATACAAACATTAACATCAAAAGAAAGTTGCATTTTAATTTATATTTTTTTTTATGAATAAAATATCATTCAAAAGTTATATTTTTATTTGCATCCTTTAATGCAAATAAAACCTGAATTGTAAGTTTCATTTTATTTTCAAATCTAAGAGTTACCTTTTATCCTCACATTTTCAGTTGTAAAATTGAAGATAGGTTTAAAATTTCATTTTCGTTGAAATAAAAAGAGTAATGCGTTTGTCACTTTAGAGGAATAAAATTGAAAATGTTTATTTTAGCAATTGTGAAAGAATGAAACAAATATGATGTAAAGAGTTGCATTTTATTTTTCCATTTTGGTTGCAAACAAACCCTTTAATAAAAGATTATATGTCATTGGCATTTTTAATTGCAAATATACACTGTAGTTAAAAGATTACATTTTATTTGCATGGTTTGAGGCAAATAAATACCATAGTAAAAAGAAGCATTTTGTTTACAACCTTAGATGTAAACAAAATATTAAAATTAAAGATTATCTTTTTATTTACATTCCTTATTTGCAAATAAAACTAGAAATAGAAAGTTACTATTTTTATCTACATTCCTCAATGAAAATAAAGCATGAAATAAGAGAGTATATTTTTATTTGTATTCCTTATTACAAATAAAATATGAAATTAAAAAGATACATCTTATTTGCATTCTTTATTGTAAATAGAATATGAATTCAAAGAGTATATTTCTACCTACATTTTGGTCGTTATAAAAATAATAAAATTAAAGGATTACATTTTTATTATAATATAAAGGCTACATTTTATACAACGCAAAAGAATATCATATAGATGTGATATAAAATGATTATATTCCATCGTAAGTGAATTAACATTAGAATTCACCATTTTGATATAAATGAATCAGTAGAAAAGATACATTGTTTGATTAATTACATTGTCGTTATGATTCATCATTATTTATGTTTATTATGCTGAAATGTTACACTTCCATTTACAAGTTACCTGACTTGTTTATGTGATTGGGTCGATAATTTTCACGCATCGTCCAAGTGCACAGAAAATTTACGATTTGTTTGATTGGTTGAAAACCCCACAGGGGTGTTGGGATGAAAATTGACATACACTAATCCCAATATTTAATTGTATGTCTATCGATAGATCGACAGGCTGCGGTGAGCGTTATTATTTCATTTTTAAGGCTCACACAGTTATATATATTGCACTCTGGATGTGGATGGATGTTTGATAATCATTTATTTTCCTTGTTATGTACATTCAATGTATGAAATCCATATAACTCCAGTTATATGGTGACTGATTTAGTAGCATTCCAATAAAGGATTTCTTTTATATAAAGAATATCTTTTAAATAAAGAATATTGGAATAAAGAATATTATAGTACAAATACCTTTTAAAAAAAATACTGTTTTATAAAGAATATTTTATATAGATAATTTTTTTTCATACAAAGAATATTTCATATAATGAATATTTTAAAGAATACTTAACAAAAGATGAAAAGATGATTTCTATGTCCGTTCTTGGACGGACAAAAGATAAAAGATATTCCTTTTGTAATAAACTTGTTATTAACTAGAATGAAATTATTAAATTAAGATTTAATAGAATTTTCCATTTGAAAATTATTTATTTGGAACTACTTAAATATATTGATTTTGTGAACTATGTTTCTTAAACGACATTTGTTCTTTAACTCAAATTAACATTTAAAGGTGATTTAGAATTAATAAATCTTTTTATTAAGATTTAAAGAGAAATTTTCTAAAGTCTAGTCTTCCAATATATATATTTAATTGGGATTGAGTGGGAATCGGATTCGATAATATTCGAGATGGTTTTCTGTAAAGGAAGGCTGATACTATGTATGGAATTTAAAAGGCTTTGTCGTTATTCCATTAATAGCATTGGTCTGATACAGAAATTTAAATCGATTATATATTGACTTGATTTCTGTGAAAATTCCATAATTAATGGAATATGATTTTGGGTTTATCGTGAACAATGTTTTTAAATTACATTGATTCTTTAACCCGACTAAAGACAAGGGTTAATTCCTTAAATTGGAATAATCATTTAATAATGATTTTGATATTAAAACCCAATTGGAGTTTTAATGAATCTTTAAAATGAAGATTAAAGAATACTTTAAAGGAATTTATCTTTGATAAAATTAATGGGAACATTTCCCTAATAATATGAATATTCTGCTTAAAAGAATATTCTGAATTGGAATGAGGCGTTGGATGTTTTATAGCACTTGATTTTTAATTATAAAATACGCTAGTTATTCGGAAAGACCGGGTTTAACCCATTCTGAATAATCATTACGACGATGAAGAGTCGAAGATGAAGACGGTGTTGAAAACCGACGGTTTTCACATCGATGGATGTATTGCTACTGAGGTCCTCTATAGGAGTAGCTACCCTGAAGGGATTTCTGTGGTAGTCGTCTAGACGTATGTGTTAATTGTCCGAATATACGAGAACCACCCAGGTTTCTCCTGTTCCGTTCAGACCCAGAACGGACTTGTAAATGGATTGTGTGTCTGTCATTGTATTCTTTTCTACTGTATTTGTTGAACGCTACTGATTATATATTTCTGCTTGGTGGTGGAGAATTTATTCTTCACTTAACACTCTTCTCTAAGACGTGTGAGCTTAGAGGTTATATAGATATTGGTAGATGATCAATAATATGGTAGGGTCTGACAATGTGGCATGCTAAGATGCAAATGATCAAGGTTTTGTTGAAAAGCAGGCCTTGTGGTTGATGATCAAAGCACAGTCTATTTAGGCATAGCTTTGTGTGTATCGTGACTTCGCGAGCCTCACAACCCGGTAGAGTCTAAAACGGGAGAAGGGAACGCAGGGAGTGCACACGTTTCTTTCTAGCTAGAAGTGGTGTCATGGTATGGAGCCCAGACATTTACTTATGTGGTTGTTGGATTTTTGCGAGGCCTCGGATTTATGCGGTCGCCCTCGGCCGTATTGTAGGTTCACTAGAACCGGGGAACGTGTGTTCAGGCATAACTAATCCTACCCATTGCACTATTGGGGGACCGGCCCTGCAGCTATCCAAGGGTTGGACAGAGTACCAATCCTGGGGCATTGCTAGAGTGTCTCGAATCGGTAAGGATCTCCTCCCTAGCCTTGACTCATGATGGAAACCCAAATTTCCAATACGCCCTTTACGGTTTTGATTGTATAACTAGTATGGCGACATAGTAGGATGGGGTACTATGCCGTCTAGGATTGATACATTTACTTTGAAATGTTTTAAATATATATACACACTAGTATCGTGTTTTATCGTATCAAGCATCTTTTGACAATTATAAGGTAAAACCCTATCCTCCGGCGTGCGTTGCATTGTGTGATGGGACTTGGGTCTTATAACGGTTTCATTTTTCTAAAAAGCATTGCGCTATTTGACGATTTACTTTATTTTATGCACTGGCAATCCAATGGAGTAAACCCGTTCCGCGTTAGCGGCGTGGTCCTGTGATTAGCCTTATTATTAGATAGGTTAGTTAAGATTTCTCATACCAGTCCCATGACTGACCTGCAGTTTGTTTCACTGGCAAACTCGGGTGCCCATATTTTCCACACTGGCAGTCGAGTAGCTTGTTTTGCAGATATCATATTTACAGGATCCTGGTCTACAGCTGAAGCAATATTCGGAAAGCTCTGTATCCGTGTATTCCTTTCGGTTGTATATTTGTATTATTTTTCCGCTGCTATCTAAATGTAATTTAAATCTCTGATATTGTATTTCCAATATATATTATTTATTCATACTCTGGAATATTCTTGTACTCTGATGTAATTGTGGTATTCAGCAATAAAATGTTTCTTATGTTCTGTGTTCTGATGTGTGTTGTTCTCAAACAATCTATGCTTTCCTTCACGGGAAAGTTTGGGTCGTTTCAGGTCCTCTCCCGTTTTTTGTTCACACTGGGTGTGAAACTCGCGAAGTAAACGTTACACAAAGCTATGCCACAAAGGCCGTGCTTCAATCATCAACCACAAGACTTTGCTTTTCAACAGAAGCCTTGATCATTCGCCACTTAGGCATGCCACACAGGCAATTCATTCCATGCGATGGATATCCATCAATATATAACCCCTGAGCTTGTACGTCTCAGAGAAGGGCGTTAAGCATGAGAATAAATTCTCCACCGCCGAACAGACATATATTTGATAGAAATCAATCACACAGGCTGAAATCCAATGTCAGACACACAGTCCATCTACAAGTTCGTTCTGGGTCTGAAAGAAACCAGAGGCACCTAGTACACCGCATATCCATCGATCTCTAAATACGTCTGGACGATCACCAACTGTTTCCATCTTCTTGGGTGTACATCCCAATCAAGATCGTCAGTAATCACCCAAATGACGTGAAGACCTCCGGTCTTCGACCACCGTCTTCATCTTCGACTTATCGTCGTATCAGTCATTTAGAATGGGACAAACCCGGTCTTTCCGAATAACTCGCGTATATTATAAACAAGTGTTACGAAAACACAACATACGCCTCATTCCAATTCATCAGTCACTAACCGTAAATTAACAAGAGAATAATTCCCCAAATATTAACCCCGAAGGCCAAAACCAACATCAGATCAATATCCAGAAAACTATTCTGCTTAGCTAACCGACAGTTAGTTTCTAAATTTCACATTCATAGGGAAAGGTTCCCATTAATTTTATCAAAGATTAATTCCTTGAATTTATTCTTTAATCTTCTTTTGAATATCGATTCAACTAGTTGGGATTAACGAACCTTACCAAAGTAATCATTTGTTTTAATTTCCCAATCCCAACCTATTCATCCTATGTAGTAAAACTGGTTATACTTCATATCTAACATCACGGTGTTATCGGTAAATTCAATTACCATTTCACGTTTAAATCTAATTGAAGATTTAACTATCGCCTGGAGCAAAACTGGGAATACTCCACTCTCGATCATTTCAACCTAATTAAAGATTCATTAAAACTTCACTTAGTTTTAATCTTTAACTGGGTTAAAGAATCAATGTCATTTAAAACACGGTTCACGATAAACCCAAAATCACACCACATTTCAATCAGTCCCTAATCGTAAATTAGCAAGTGAGCAATTCCCTAAGTTTAAACCCCGAAGGCCGAAACCAACATCAGATTAATACCCCAGAAACCATTCAACTAAATCAGTTAGTTTCTGATTTTCTTAACTCCTTTGGGTCTAAGAACAGTATTATTGAAGATACCGTTCACGACAACCCAAAATCACATTTCATTAATTGTCGGGTTAAAGAACAAGGGTTATTTAAAACACTGTTCATGATAAACCCAAAAATCAATACCAATTCAATTCCAATTAAATATCATTTAATTAGTACTCTTCAGTAAATCTAAATAAAAAGATTTAATCTTTTCTCAACTGGGTTCAAGAACAGTGTTAATGAAGACACTATTCACGACAAACCCAAATCACATTTGATAATAAACACTAGGCTCTGAATAGAAAATATACCGGCTTATATTCAATATCAAATTCTACGACCAACAAATATCGTATTGGAAATAACGATATATATATATATATATCTTTCGAATTCCCATAACAATATCTATATCATCACGAAATCCAACATCGAAATATTCCGAAGACAATTTCGATTCAAATCCATTCCAATATAATTATTGGATATTCCGGTATTTTTCAAAACCTTTTCAAATCCAATTTATTTATTTAAAAATAAATAGAATTATAATTCTAGTTCAAAACTAGTTCATTTCGATAAAAATCTATTTTTATCTTTTCAAATATGGAGTTTTTCATCCCGATTCTTCCCAAATCATTTCTTATGATTTTACACAAATTATTACTGTTTTTAATAATTTTATCAAGTCCCGTACATTCGATTTCCATCAACGGCCATCGAACTGCACTTACAGCGACCTTTTCCAAATTTGATTTGGTCATAATTCCAAATCCATCTGTTAGATTTCAATTTTCTAATATTCATTAGAAAGCTCTTCTCGGTACGAACCCAACGGTTCCGGTTTTAGGAGAATCCGACGGTCGGATCTCCCGCAATATCCATTCGAAGTCAATGGTCGAAATTCACGAACGGCCGCGGCGCGTTCTATTCAGGCCATTATATTATATATATAATATATACTTCATCGATTTCCTTTTAAAACGTATTTTATAAATCGTTTTAAATTCATTTCAAATTGATTTTAGTTCAATTTCAATTTAATTCGAATTTCAATTCATTTCAATTTAATTCGAATTCATTTCTATTCAATTTCAATTCAAATTCATTTCTATTCAATTTCAATTCGAATTCATTTCTATTCAATTGAATTTGAATTTCAATTCTTTTCAAAATATCAGATTTTGAAATAACTTTCGATATTCGTTATAAAACGAATAAAATCGATATAAATATCGTTCACTTCAAAATGGTGTCAATCTAACCAACACGACTTTCAAATATTTCTACTTTCAAATATTCTATTTCTAATATTCCTTTTTTAAATATTGCTACTTTCAAATATTATATTTCAAATATTCTATTTCTAAACTGGAATGAGGCCCAATCACTTACCATATAATGTTAATTATATGGATTTTCTACAACACATTATACAATAACAACGATGAATAATCAACCATCATCCAAAGTGCATTCTAAACTGTATAAGCATCGAATATAAATATTTAACGCTTATAACAGTCTGTCAATCAATCAATCGACATACAACAAACTACTGGGATTAGTGTATGTCATATATCACCCCAATACCCGTGTGGGGTTTTCAAACAATCAAACACAGATTTTATTTGTGGAGTTGGGTGATGTGTAAAATTTATCGTCCCAATCATTTATCAGTCAAATGTGTGTATATAAACAAATCGTCTGATTTGTTTATTTTTAATTCATTTCATATACACGTTAAAAATTCTATTTTTAACTATAAAATATTTTCCATTATAAAATATTTTATTTCATTTCACATCACATCACACAATCAACTACACATCAAAATCAATCAAACAAGCATACGAGCCGTCCATGGTCTGTGGACGATGGGTGTCGGGTGCTACTAAAAACCCTCTGCATCCTAGTATATATTACTAACTAGAAAAAGAAAGTTAAAGTGAGAAGTTCTCACCTAGGGTTCCACTCCTCCAGTTATATTTCTGAACATCTGGTTTTGCCCATACTTCCAACATAATCCTTATCCCGCTGTTCACATTAAAAATCACCTTTTTAATATGATGATTATATATATTAAAAATCATATTTTTAATACTCTACCAATATAAAAATCATATTTTTATTATTTCTACTATATAAAAGTCATGTTTTTATTCTTTCTATAATATAAAAGTCATATTTTTATTCTTTCTATAATATAAAAGTCATATTTTTATTCTTTCTATAATATAAAAGTCATATATTTATTCTTTCTATAATATAAAAATCATATTTTTTTATTCCTACTATATAAAAATCATATTTTTATTATTCCTACTATATAAAAATCATATTTTTATTATTCCTATTATATAAAAATCATATTTTTATTCGCTACTTCATATATGTAAAAATTTGTATATTTTTATAACACTTCTCATATACGTGAAAATTATATATTTTACTTTACCGCTTAAATAATAAAAATCCTATCTTTATATTTGTAAAAATCATACTTTTCCTATATAAAGATTCGACCTTTTCTAAAATAAAGATCCAACCTTTCTATTATGAAAAAATCTGAATTTTAAAGCAATACTAATTATATAAAAATTTGTAAATAATTTCGCTATTAAAATAAAACAAAACTGAAAATAAAAATAGGAATCGATATAAATTTACTTACATTGATTACTAAGTGGAGGTGGGTTTCGCCGTTGATTGGGAGGGTCATTGGGAGGTCGGTGTCCATCTGCAGGCGGTGGCCTCGGTGGCGTGTTCTCGGCGGCCCAGGGTAGTGGGGGTGGGTGGTTTCTCGAAGTGGGTCGGGGTCTTGGGGATTTTGACTCGGCGGTTGCAATCAGGGAAGGGGGAGAGAGTGAGGGTAGGAGGAGAGAGAAGGGGCAGGTTGGACGGTGGTGGTGGGGCTGGCGTTGGGCAAGGCATCGATAGATTTAGGTCTGGGTGAGGGGGGGCGGTTTTGGAATTAAAGAAGAAAAGGGGTGGAGGGAAGAGGAGATCGCCGGAGGAGGGTTTGGTGGAGGCGCCTGCAGCCCAACGGCGTCGCTGGAGTGGGGGCGCAGATCGCCACTGGCAACGGGGAGTCGGACCTTTTCTCTTTTTTTTTTTAAATCGACAGTTATGAGAGGAGAGAGAGAGAGTTTATTAATATGTAGTTCAATTATTTAATTTAATTTATTTCTCCTTTTAAGTTGACTTTTCATTCAACCTCCAAACGAGACCCGACGACTGTCTCCCCTAGCTAATTACCCCCATTCCGAACACAATGGGATATGTATCGTAAGCTGATTTGATCGTTTCAATCCGTTTTCGTCAAAATCAACATATAACTCTATATATTGAATTTGAACGCACATTTCAATTTACTAGGGTCACATACTAACTAGAAAAATTCCTGAAAAATATTTTCTAGCTTCGTATCGACGATACGGTCCTAACAAAACAAATTTCGTCGAATTCTGAGGCTGTTGGAAAAATGGCCATTTTCCAGTCGATTAAATTCAACTGAACCTGGTCAAATGCGTTTTCCTTTGCCACGCTCACATATTGATTCGAAAAATTACGAAATTTGAAACCTAGTAATAATTTGACATCGCGGATCCAACAAAAGTGGTTTCGTCGAAATTCGAGGTCGTTTGCAAAATGGCTATTTTTAAGGGCCAGAATTCCATAGCGACTATTCGGAATTTTCAACTGGACATATCTTTTGATTCCCGCTATGAAATTTCGATTCTTCGGATTCGTTGGAAAGATATTCATAAATATATTCTAATATTTTTGGTTTCACTAAAATCCGGTTTATTTTGCACCCGGTACATTCGTTTGAAGTTTGAAATCTTATTATCGAACTACCGTGCCATTTTCAATTCCTTTTATATATAAATAAATATTTATATTCTAACGATGATCTATATAAATATATACGTTTGAATTCTATTCAAAATAAATTTCTCATCGTTTTTATTTAAAATATTTCATTTTAAATAATCAAAATTCGCTAAATTCGCAAAAATAAATTTTTTAAATTGGCTCATATTTCCGGGTTGTTACAATCTCCCCCACTTAAAACTTTTCGTCCCCGAAAAGGAACGAAGCCGAAAGTTGTTTAACTAATCAACTCAACTTTCATTATTTTCATTACGACTTAAGTTCTTCAACTTTCCAGTTTCTAAGAACTTTTCAAATTTTTTAAAAATTTGGCTAACACCCTAAATTTTCGAAAAATTTCGCCATAACCTCCCCTGCACCGGGATCACCGGGAAAATCCCGAAATTGCCATACAGGATCTCTGATCTCAAAAAGAAAAAGAAAAAGCCAAGAGGCTAGCCAATCGTCTCATAAAATCATCATCACCCAAACAAAACAGTAAATTATGGTAAACATGTACCTATTTGTCGGGCAAACAATTTTATTCTTCTGCTCTAGCCTCCTTGCTATGACCTGTTCAATGTAAGTACATGTATATGCAAGCAAATGCGAACAAATTTCAATACAATTCACTTTTTGGTCAATTTGGCTAAATGGTTAAAAATAATAATTAATTAAGCCATAATCAAACAACACAACCATCAATCAATTAGTTGGTTATCATTTCAAATGCATAACTTTGATATATAGTCAAAAATCAGATTTTTGATGCCATATCACAACAATAAGCCCTATCTAATTTCGGTTCTCACACCATTCAATTGGAAATATATAGAAATCTCACTTTCATTACTCGAACATAAATTCGGATGATGATCGATCAATCATCAGTATCATCTCCGGGCGACTACAGTGTGATTCTATATCTATCCAGTATATTAAAACTTCAAATACACGTTTGCAAGGCATATATGCAAAATCTTTATATATTGGACTATCCAAATCAATACAAATAAATAATCAAATACGAATAATTGATTTAAATTTTCAAAACAAAAATTGTTTTCACTTTCATTTTAAAACATCACTCTTCACACTCGTCCTAGGATACTACTGATCCCACCTCTAACGAGTCATTCTCATTGGATAATACTAATCCTATCTCTGATGAATTCCTTCGTATGGTTCTAACGTGTCTTGTTCTCGAGCGTTGTAAACCAAAGCTCTGATACCAAATGTGACAACAAGGAATTTCGCTCGATCCGAATCAGTCGCGAAACCGGTCTAGACCATTCGAAATGCCTGATTGTTTTGAGAACACGACAAAATAGAACGCAGACGGAAGAACATTTCATTGTATATTACCACAATTCCATCAGAATACAAGAATATACAGAGTATGAATCAATATTACACAGAAAAATATCAGAGATATAAATTACATTTAAATACATACCAGCGGAAAATAATACAATACACAACTAGAAGAGATATACGGATACAAAGCTTTCCGGATATCATTCCAACTGTAAACCAGTATCCTGTGAATATAAATCTGAAAAACCAAAACTACTAGCTGCCCGTGTCGAAAATAAGGGCACCAAGAGTTTAGGTTAAAACAATAAACTCCAGGTCAGTCATGTGACTGGTGTGAGAGCTAAAACAGTTATTAATCTTTATTTTAAAGTTAGGTAAATCAAGGGAACACGCCGTATAACATGCAACGGTTTCCTCCCAAGAATACCAGTGCATAAAACAAACAGCTCAATGCTAAATAAAGAAAAATGAAGCTATTATAAGACCCAGTTCCCATCACACAATGCAACGCAAGCCGGAGGATAGGGTTTTTACCTTATAATAGCCAAGAATGCTTGATACGTTTAAAACAAATCATTTGATACTATTATAAGTGCATAGTGTATAAAACAACTTCAAATCATAAGTATCAATCCTAGACGGCATCAGCGGCCCATCCCACTATGTCCCCATACTAGGCTCTACAAATAAAACCGCAAAGTCACGTATTTGGAAATTGGGTTATCATTATGGTATGAACCGAGGCAAAAGATAGTCCTCTACCGATTCGAGACTCTATAGCCCGAGACTCAGGATCAGAGCTCGAGTGACCCTTGGATCGTCAGGGCCGGTCCACACGGAGTGGATTAAAATGCCTGAACATGCGTTTCCCTGCCCTATGGGGCATAAATGAGCCAACTAAATGACTCCATCAGTTCGAGAACGACCGACAAATCCGAGGCACCTCCAATTCCAAGAACCAAATAAGTCAAACTCGTCAGGGCATGTAAAACCACCGACGCCACTTCTAACTAGAAAGAAATGCATGCACTCCCTGAGGTCCTCTCCCGTTTCTGGTTCACACCGGGTGTGAAACTCGCGAAGTAAACGTTACGCAAAGCTACGCCACAAAGGCCGTGCTTCGATCATCAACCACAAGACTTTGCTTTTCAACAGAAGCCTTGATCAATCGCCACTTAGGCATGCCACACAGGCAATTCATTCCATGCGATGGATATCCATCAATTTATAACCCCTGAGCTCGTACGTCTCAGAGAAGGGCGTTAAGCAAGAGAATAAATTCTCCGCCTCCAAACGGATATATATTTAATAGAAATCAATCACCCTGACTGAAATCCAATGTCAGACACACAGTCCATCTACAAGTTCGTTCTGGGTCTGAACGAAACCGGAGGCACCTAGTACCCCTCATATCCATCGATCTCCAAATTCGTCTGGACGATCACCAACTGTTTCCATCTTCTTGGGTGTACATCCCAATCAAGATCGTCAGTAATCACCCAAACGACGTGAAGACCTCCGGTCTTCGACCACCGTCTTCATCTTCGACTTATCGTCGTATCCGTTATTCAGAATGGGACAAACCCGGTCCTTCCGAATAACTCACGTATATTATAAACAAGTGTTACACAAACACAACATACGCCTCATTCCAATTCATCAGTAACTAACCGTAAATTAACAAGAGAATAATTCCCCAAATATTAACCCCGAAGGCCGAAACCAACATAAGATCAATATCCAGAAAACCATTCTGCTTAGCTAACCGACAGTTAGTTTCTAAATTTCACATTCATAGGGAAAGGTTCCCATTAATTTTATCAAAGATAAATTCCTTGAATTTAATCTTTAATCTTCTTTTGAATATCGATTCAACTAGTCGGGATTAACGAACCTTACCGAAGTAATCATTTGTTTTAATTTCCCAATCACAACCTATTCATCCCATGTAGTAAAACTGGTTATACTTCATATCTAACACCACGGTGTTATCGGTAAATTCAATTACCATTTCACTTTTAAATCTAATTAAAGATTTAACTATCGCCTGGAGCAAAACTGGGAATACTCCATTCTCGATCATTTCAATCTAATTAAAGATTCATTAAAACTCCACTTAGTTTTAATCTTTAACTGGGTTAAAGAATCGATGTCATTTAAAACACGGTACACGATAAACCCAAAATCACATCACATTTCAATCAGTCCCTAATCGTAAATTAGCAAGTGAGCAATTCCCTAAGTATTAACCCCGAAGGCCGAAACCAACATCAGATCAATACCCCAAAAACCATTCAACTAAACTAATCTCCAGTTAGTTTCTGATTTTCTTAACACCTTCGGGTCTAAGAACAGTATTATTGAAGATACCGTTCACGACAACCCAAAATCACATTTCATTAATTGTCGGGTTAAAGAACAAGTGTTATTTAAAACACTGTTCACGATAAACCCAAAAATCAATACCAATTCAATTCCAATTAAATATCATTTAATTGGTACTCTTCATTAAATCTAAATAAAAAAATTTAATCTTTTCTCAACTGGGTTCAAGAACAGTGTTAATGAAGACACCATTCACGACAAACCCAAATCACATTTGATATTAAACACAAGGCTCTGAATAGAAAATATACCGGCTTATATTCAATATCAAATTCTACGACCAACAAATATCATGTTGGAAATAACGATATATATATATATATATATATATATATCTTTCAAATTCCCATAACAATGTCTGTATCATTACAAAATCCAACATCGAAATATTTTGAAGACAATTTCGATTCAAATCCATTCCAATATAATTATTGGAAATTCTGGTTATTTTCAAAAACTTTTCAAATCCAATTTATTTATTTAAAAATAAATAGAATTATAATTCTAGTTCAAAACTAGTTCATTTCGATAAAAATCTATTTTTATATTTTCAAATATGGAGTTTTTCATCCCGATTCTTCCCAAATCATTTCTTATGATTTTACACAAATTATTACTATTTTTAATAATTTTATCAAGGCCCGTACAGTCGATTTCCATCAATGGCCATCGAACTGCACTTATTGCGACCTTTTCCAAATTTGATTTGGACATAATTCCAAATCCAACTGTTAGATTTCAAATTTCTAATAGTCATTAGAAAGCTCTTTATGATACGAACCCAATGGTTCCGGTTTTAGGAGAATCCGACGGTCGGATCTCCCGCGATATCCATTCGAAGTCAATGGTCGAAATTCACGAACGGCCGCGGCACGGCGCGTTCTATTCAGGCCATTATATTATATATATCATATATATAATATATACTTCGTCAATTTCCTTTTAAAATGTATTTTATAAATCGTTTTAAATTCATTTCAAATCGATTTCAACGCAATTTCAATTTAATTCGAATTTCAATTCATTTCAATTTAATTCGAATTCATTTCTATTCAATTTCAATTCGAATTCATTTCTATTCAATTTCAATTCGAATTCATTTCTATTCAATTTAATTCGAATTTCAATTCTTTTCAAAATATCAGATTTTGAAATCACTTTCGATATTCATTATAAAATGAATAAAATCGATATAAATATCGTTCACGTCAAAATGGCGTCAATCTAACCAACACGGCTTTCAAATATTTCTACTTTCAAATATTCTATTTCAAATGTTCCTCTTTTAATTATTGCTACTTTCGAATATTCAATTTCAAATATTCTATTTCTAAACTGGAATGAGGCCCAATCACTTACCATATAATGTTAATTACATGGATTTTCTACAACACATGTATAAAATAACAACGATGAATAATCAACCATCATCCAAAGTGCATTCTACACTGTATAAGCATCGAATATAAATATTTAACGCTTATAACAGTCTGTCAATCAATCAATCGACATACAACTAACTATTGGGAATAGTGTATGTCATATATCACCCCAATACCCGTGTGGGGTTTACAAACAATCAAACACAGATTTTATTTGTGCAGTTGGGCGATGTATAAAATTTATCGTCCCAATCAGTTATCAGTCAAATGTGTGTATATAAACAAATCGTCTGATTTGTTTATTTTTATTTCATTTCATATACACGTTAAAAATTCTATTTTTAACTATAAAATATTTTCCGCTATAAAATATTTTATTTCATTTCACATCACATCGCGCAATCAACTACACATCAAAATCAAACAAACAAGCATACAAGCCGTACATGGTCTGTGGACGACGGGTGTCCTGTGCTACTAAACACCGTCTGCATCCTAGTATATATTACTAACCAGAATAATAAAGTTAAAGTGAGATGTTCTCACCTAGGGTTCCACTCCTCCAGTTATATTTCTGAATTTCTGAACATCTGGTTTTGCTCGTACTTCCAACATAATCCTTATCACGCTGTTCACATAAAAAATCACCTTTTTAATATGATGATTTTATATATTAAAAATCATATTTTTAATACTCTACCAATATAAAAATCATATTTTTATTATTTCTACTATATAAAAATCATATTTTTTTCTTTCTATAATATAAAAGTCATATTTTTATTCTTTCTATAATATAAAAGTCATATTTTTATTCTTTCTATAATATAAAAATCATATTTTTATTATTCCTACTATATAAAAATCATATTTTTATTATTCCTACTATATAAAAATCATATTTTTATTGTTCCTATTATATAAAAATCATATTTTTATTCGCTACTTCATATATGTAAAAATTTGTATATTTTCATAACACTTCTCATATACATGAAAATTATATATTTTACTTTACAGTTTAAACACTAAAAATCCTATCTTTCTATTTGTAAAAATCATACTTTTCCTATATAAGGATTCGACCTTTTCTAAAATAAAGATTCGACCTTTCTATTATGAAAAAAATCTGAATTTTAAAGCAAAACTAATTATATAAAAATCTGTAAATAATTTCATTGTTAAAATAAAACAAAACTGAAAATAAAAATAGGAATCGATCTAAATTTACTTACATTGATTATTAAGTAGAGGTGGGTTTCGCCGTTGACTGGGAGGGTCATTGGGAGGTCGGTGTCCATCTGCAGGCGGTGGCCTCGGTGGCGCGATCTCGGCGGCCCAGGGTAGTGGCGGTGGGTGGTTTTTAGATGTTGGTCGGGGTCTTGGGGATTTTGACTCGGCGGTTGCAATCAGGGAAGTGGGAGAGAGTGAAGGTAGGAGGAGAGAGAAGGGGCAGGTTGGATGGTGGCGGAGAGGCTGGCGTTGGGCGAGGCGTCAATCGATTTAGGTCTGGGTGGGGGGGTTTGGAATTAAAGAAGAAAAAGGGCGGAGGGAAGAGGAGAT